>OX467084.1:6529582-7756714 GCA_950106755.1 Climacium dendroides | reverse complement strand
AGGGAGACAAAGGAATGGACACAAAATTATAGATGGTTGGAATATAGTGTTAATAATTTTCTAAGTAAGGAATGGACACAAAATTATAGATGGTTGGAATATAGTGTTAACAATTTTCTAAGTGGCACTGCTTAAAGCAAAAAATCAACATGTATGGAAATAAAAAACAAAGAATAATGCTTTGGCTAAGTGCATGTGAGTGTTTATTTATCCACCCTTGGTAAATAACCATGCACAGCTAGGATATTTATTCATGTTTGGTTTTTAAGCTATTGGATGTCTAAGCGTTGTCCATTGTACCTTTCAAGCAATGAATCTTTTTGAGGTGTTTAAGTATACTCACATTAAAAGACATTTGAGGCCTCAATAGGGCCGTTTCAGTCTTGTTCCCTTGTTGTTCTCCTCGCAACGACAAAATAGCCAGCTGTTAGGAAAAAAAAAAAATTTAAATTAAAAAAAAAAAATTGTTCTTAGAATGCCAAAAAAAGTTGAATTTTTTTAAAAAATTTATTTTTAAAAAATGACGTTGTAGGGTCTTGATCACATCAGCACGTAGCGTTGTCACTGCTGCAACGCACTGCGGGGAGTTCCCTGCCATGATAACTCGCGGCCCTATAGAGGCCTCAAATGTCTTCTAATAATTGTGCAAAAAAAATCCCACTGAAGCACAACTTAAAGTGCAAATAGTAAAGTAGATAGCCGAACTACTAGGCTACCATGGATTTTTTTTAAGAAAGATGATTTAGATTATAATTAATAACATTAACATATAAAGAATTATTTTAAATTTCTAAAAATATAAAATTTATTCCTGTTTGACCTTTGTAATAAAAGTTATGAGCAGATGAAGTTTGACCACTACTTGGTTTATCAAGCTTCATCTATCATTTTATCCTGATTCACCAATTCAAAACGATTTGAGACTTTATGGATGTGGTTAAGGTATTTGCTTCTACTTAAAACCTAAGTTTGCCTTTGATCTAATGCTACCTTTAAGTTTTCATCTAGCTTAATTCTAAAACTTCATCCTTCTATATATCTTTTTGGTATTTACCTCTCAACTAGTTCTAAGAATCTATGGTCATAACTAGTTCCTCTAATCTACTTCCTAAGTTTTTGATTAAAGGTTCTTGATTCTAAAGTCTCAACTTAACTTCCATTAGTTTATTATTTTTAGAGTTTTGATATTTTTTCCTGGTAGAGCCTAATTCTATCTCTCTAAATTACTAAAACTCTTGTTGATTGGACTTTCCTACTAAAAGTTATTGATGGATGAAGATTGACCACTAATTGGTCCTTTACACTTCATCTGCTAATTCCTCCTAATCTATAATTTGAAATCAACTTTTAATTGAACATATGAGTTGTATATCATTACTACTACCTAATTCTACAATTTTGTTCCAAAGCTTAAGATTTATCAATTCTTCATCCAATTTAGGTCCCAATCTTCATCCACACCTATCTTACTTGTTTCAACTCCAATTTTTAAGTATTTTATATTTTTGAAAACCTCTAAGTGTGTATTAAAGAGTTCTATATTTACAAACAACCTGACTTCTAATCCTATGGGTCTAATTTGATTTTAGGCCTTAGCCTACTTGAAATTCTACTAATCTTTGCTAATTAGTGGAAAATAGAATGTTTAGAATTGTACCTCATCATTAGCTTCATCAATTAAGTGGTCAAACACGCCTTCAAATTCTCCATCGTTTGCCATGTGTTGATGTGGTTTAGAAATTTTGCTCACTGCTTAAAATTAACGTTTTGATACCAAGTTTTGGACTTGGACTATACTACTTCCTTTTCTTTCTAATCTTCTTTTTTTCCTTCACAAGATCCTCTTACACCCTTAATGAGGCCCCAACTACCCTTGCTCTTGAGTGGCTCTTGAAATTTTGGGAGATCCCCTTTTTAATCCATATTCCTTGTATTCCCTACTATCTAAACATCTTTGCTTTCTCCTTCTCCCATTTCCTTGAGTATGGCTAGTATTGCTAGTTGTGTGGAAAAGGAGTAGATACTTGGTGCAAGTTATGAGTTTGGAGTCTTAATCAAGATCTTTTTTTTCTTGAAAACTTGCTTTTGGAAATGGAAACACTTAGTGACTCCTAGCCCTCCTTCCCCTTTAGGCTTAATCTACTCCACTCCTATGTCTAATCTATCCTATTCCTATACCTAATCCACTCTACTTTCACTCTAACCTTCCCCTAATCCCTCACTCATTAGACAAAAAAACGGAAAAAAGAAAAAAGGAAAGTTTAGTTGCTTGGCTTGTAAGGGTTGCCTTTCTGAATTGGCTATCTCACCAGGTTGGTTGGCCCCAACTGGGATTTTTATTTTATTTTATTTTATTATTATTATTATTTTATTATATATTTTTTGGAAGGTTCTAATGTTTTAAAGAGAAAAAAAACCAACTAAATACTAGAATAAGGGAAAGTTATAGAGTGTCTCTCAAAATTTTGGATTTTGAACATTGGGAGTCAATTCTAAATGGGGAATTTTGCAACAAATATTTGATGCTAATTTGGAGGAATAGAAAGTTCCATTGACACTCAACTTTTTGGATACTAACTTAGGTTCCAAAACTAGTGTTTTTGGACATTAACTTGGTGAGATAGCAAATCACTTTTTTTTGGAATTTTTCTAAGACTATGGGTTTAAAGCTTCGCCATAGTTTTACAAATGTTCGAAAATCTATTCACTCAAAGCACTTAAAATCAAAGTTTTGTTGTCTTAAGTGGAACAAGCAAAGCCAAATACAGAACTTGAATATGATAAGTTAGTACAACCACCAAACTACAATGTTTGTTAGTATAAAAGTTAGTACGAGCTAGATGGACAAACAAATATTAGAACAACTATATTAGTACAAAATACTCCAAAATCAAGCACTAGAATCCCTCCTAAGTAACATTACCAAGGTACAAAGATAGTACAAAAAATCAAAACAAGTGCAAACAGAGACAAACTTTGAAGAGACTCCAATGTCCTTCAAAGAGAGCTTGAAAAATAACAATGAAAGAATTAAAATACTTCAAAAACAGACATGGTTTGCAACTTTGGCTCAAAATGGCCCAAAAGTCCAACTAAATGGACCAACATGTATAGAATGTTAAATAATGGCTAAAGGATTAACAAGAGGTTTAAAAATCCCCCCTATTTTCGATGCCAAAAACACAAAGATTCCTCATGCCAACTTAAAAACTAAAAAGGATAAAAATCCAACTTTTGGAGTTTGACTTTTTATGAAAAACAACTAGCCTAAGCTCTTTAGTAGGTATAACGGAGTAAGAAAAGACCTTACTTTGACACCATTCTAAATACATATGTTTCTAGAACATCGGTCAACACCATGAATTTTCTTCAATATCACTAGTTTTGAAGAATCTTATTGGTTCGGGTGCTTCACGGTATTGGAATGTTTTGAAACTTGTTGGAACGTTTTATTAACATAAAATAAGTTATACTAATTTTTAGTGAGATTTTACCACACCCAAAGTAATTCCATCAAATTTTCCATCGTAAAATTTAGTAGTTTGACCATTTGGATTAATATCTTCTAACTATTAGAAAATTCTGAAACTTTTTATGAAACCTCTCATGGAATTCCACAAAAGATGTGTAAGCTCATATTTTTACTTTGCACATTTGAAGAAGGAGAATCAAATCTCCTTTAAATTTTGGTGAACAAAGAACCTTTCATTTGGAAAGGAATCTTGGTGAACCGATTGTGCTGTTGAACTCGTGATTGTGGTATACCTATTTCCTAAATTGTCTATATCACATGCATAATAGGTTTAGACAATTTAGGAAATTTTTACTCAATATGCTTATTATATATAATTTGTAGGTTTCTATCCTATTTACATGTGGATTTTTTGTATATAAACTACACTCAAAATTGTAAAAATCCCCCCAAAAAACAAATCATAAGTCCCAAGTGATGAAATGGGGGCTCACAGTGTACAAGTGGAGTTTTCTACTAGCTTCCAAATTCAAGGAAAGTGGAATTAATGTTTGGAGAGATATTGGAAGGCTCTTATGAGTCCATGAGGAAGGTGCAACTAACCATATTCAAGACCATCTTGATCTTTCTAGAATTTGGAGGAAAGACTTTAAAGATAAAAAATAAAAAGACAAAGAGTTTGGAAACCATGGTTGAGGTTGGGATGTCTTGTCAAGCATCCAAGTATTAGTAGACTTATATTCCTATATCTGAGAATAAAGAAGAGCTATACACTTTGGTGGAATGACAAATCTTTAACTTTGGGGGAGCTAAACACAATTCAAAAGTTTCCAAAGCATGGATTCATGGATAAATGCCATGACGTGGATTATATCTACAACATCTTCACATCCAATGTATTGCTCCATTTCAATTCTTGGAAGAAAAATATAGTATATCTAGAGTTTTTGATTGGAGGCTTTCCATCCTAATTGTGGAAAATGAGCCATCAAGGTATTTTTATAAAACATAGAAGGATCTTCAAAAGATAAAAGCCCTAAAAAAGTTTGCAGCTCCAAAATTATTTGTTTTGTATGGAGACAAAGGCTCTAAGAACTTGCTCCAAGTCATGCAGTAAAGGCACCTATATTCTAAGGCTATTGATACCTATGTAATAGAATGAATAGCAAAAATGATTTGGAACAAAGAATGGGATTCAAGCTATTTTATCACCCAAAAACCATAGTAGTACACAAAACTAAAGTTAAAATTGAGAAGCCTCCAAAGAAAAGATGTGCAAGTAAGGGCGTCTATGTTGGATGCTCTTGACACGTTGAGGAAGGCATTGTAGTACCAAAGTATGCTTGAGTGTTGTTATTGTAGATAGAAATTTGGTATTTTGACTTTTGAAAGTGTAACCTATGGTAGTTATCTTAAAAGGAAGGGACGTTCACTTGTCATCCTCAAAGAGGATTTTGTGTATTTGGCATTATTTTGTCAAAATAATGCATCATATATAAAACTACCGATATATTAAAATAACCATTGTATGCAATTATTGTTTTTTGATTTCTTATGGCACTATGTAGAAGATGATGATGGACTCATGTCCAAATTTCTAATGAGACAATCACAATTACACCCACCATGTGGGATGTGAATGAGTAATAAATAAGAAAATACATGCATCTTAAACGAAAGTGTATGAAATTGCCATGCTTGGATGAAAAAAATACATGATGAACATAATATCCATTTTGCTTGGCACTCTAAAAGATAAAAGGATGTCACAATTTAGTGCTTCAAAGTATGCAAATGAGATTTAAATCAACACCACCTTTTGTGGTCAACGTAACAAGTATTCACGCCCCACCCGACTTGCATCCACACCGTGATTAGAGTTTGTAACCAAACATATGTCTAAGCCTTGCTCCAACTTGCATTTGTATCCAACTTGCATACAGTGTACATTTTTGTATTTCACTTGTTGTGATAGTGTTCATCTACTACTAGAAAATTTAGTATTTCTGTTGTTTTGGTCGTGTTCTGTCAGATTTTGACCGGATCAACGTGAACAAAACAATATAAAAACTAAATTTTCTAGTAGTGATCACTGTGCAAAAATAACAAGAAATTGCCAATTTAATGAGTACTTCTTGTCAAGTTTAGAAGTTGCAACTCACGACTCTATTGTAACAAGATTCTTAGGAACGGATGTCCCTAGTTAAGAACTAAACTCAATATTCTAACTATCACATTGATTAATACAAACTCTATAGACAAATAAATGTGATAATATAGAGAAGCGAACAAATTGTATATCAGTTGTACCGCATTGGAAATCTCTTATAGAAAGTAAAAAGAATGTGTGGTGGTCACCTTGGTGAATGCCATGTGTACATGACATTAAATATTAAGAATTTCATTTTCAACTGCCTCAATATAACAATTGTATACTAATTCCACAATATGACACCTCCCCAATACAACCATTGTCACAATAGCTAAGGTGGTTGTTATAAGGAGGTCACCTCCATAATATAACCACTATAATGAAAGTTAAGGTCATATGTGTTGTATGCCTACAATAAATCTTAAATCCTAAAGATCATTTGTTCTCTCAGGGGACAATTTGGGTTTGGGTAGGTTCCTATTGTCTCACTTTGTAGTGAATGTTTTTGAAATTTTTTGAGGATGTGTGATTTTACAAGAGCATCATGGATATGTACTTTTATTTCAATCAATGTCTAAGAGAAAAAAATTATGGCACAATAAGCCAAAAATGGAGGTAAAAGGGCAACACAATTTTTTTTAATAAGTTTAAATATATATATATTTTTTAATTCTTATAATTTAATATTTTTGATTAAATTGTCCAAAAAACTAAGATTGTTCATAACTTTCTCATCACTAGTTCAAATAGAATGAATCAAATAATCAAAGCCTAAAAATGTAATTGTTGATAAACTTGGAACCAATTAGGATTTACTCAAGCTTAGTATAAGTTTAATCCAGGGAGGCTTATTTAATAGGAATATATCTAATTTGTAATTTTGTACCTAATATGGCCATTGCAACCAAGAATAAGAGAAATTATGCTCTTTAACCCCCGCGGGGTGCACTACAAAGGAAGTTCATGGGCGAGGAACGACCAAATTTTGGACCCCCTATATTATATCCTAAAATTTTATTTTTTTTCTAAAAAAAATTTATGAATAGATTTACTACTTTGAAAGTTTATGTTCTGAATTATTGGTATTTTTTATGTTAATAATAATTAGTTACAAATTTTAGAAGAAAAAAGATATACTATAAAGCTAAAAATAACTTTCACACCCCTATATTATATAAGAAAAAAAAATTGAAAAATGAAAAAAAAATTATATAAAATAGCTTTCTACTGAAAGTTTATTTTGGCTAATATTGATACAATAGTCATCTTCATGTGATCTCTATAAATATTTTAGTTGAAAAACATGCCATTTTAGTTTATTTTTCAATCCTTTCTAGATAATGTATCACATGTTATTTAGGATTGAAATTTTTGGCAATAGAAACCTGTAGACATTGTTAAACAAAGCTCAAAATTGTAGGTTGAAATTATAGTTTATTAAAAAGTAATTAGGAAAAGTAGAAATGGATAGTTAGGGTTTGGTCACTCCTCACCCATGAACTTCCTTTGTAGTGCACCCCCCGTGCTTTAACCACATGCAATTGTGTTTTCCTTACTTGTAAACTAATTGCTAAATTTGAGCCCTTCACTTTTAAAGGCCACAAAAAATAGGAAATCTTCCAAATTGATTCTTTTTATGATTCATCAACTTGGATCTTTCATCTTTCCAAATTGAGTTGCCTCAGGTATAGCTTGATTGGCTCCTTAAATCTCCAACTTGGCTTACAATCTTCCACAGCCTTGTCTCCTAATTGAGTACAACAAGATCTTTAACCACCAACTCGGAATTGCTCATATTATTTTCAGCATCCTTTGATTTTCTATGTACTTTCTTCCCAATTGGAATTAATAAACTGCCTCACAACCACTCGGAAACTCTCTCCATTTGGGTAGATGTCATAAACAAACTCATAGCCACAACTTGGAATCAAAATACATACAACATTCAGACTTTTTAATTCCTACTTAGATATTTATTATAATCAACACATACAGATGCTTCCTATTTCCAAACATATTTCCTTATCTTCTGAATTGAACATCCATTCATAAAAACACTGTCTACTTCCAAATCGGTAAAGCTTACACAAGTTGTATTCACGCAAATAGGCTTTCATACAACAACTTTGAAAATCAACCTAAACTTTCAAACACGGAATAGGAACTTAGACATTCACAACAACATATATTTACTTGCAACTTTTTGCATTAATTTTCAAACAATTTACAACAATCAACTTGTACTTAACCATTAAATCACTCAAGTATAGGTACACATATATACAACTTGCATACATTGCACCGGATTGAAAGTATAATTTCTTGATTGATTATTTGCTATGGTGAACAAATCACCATTTTACAAATTTTCAATTTGCAACGTTTAGTCATTTAGCTCTTCAACATTCAAACTAACTTCCACATCCCTCACTAACACACAAATCCTCTGACATGACACAAAATATCTTCATTTCCAACAGGTATTTCATTTATTTATCATCTTCTTGTGACTCATAACTTTCCAACTTCCAAACATTCCCAACTAGGACACATCTCCATCTCCATCACACTATCACACATCACACCTACACTCCAACACAATCAATTACTCACAAACACACACATCAATTTCAAGATACTCAAAAACAAAAATACACCACCACTTCTCCTGGGACTTGCACGGAACTCTCAATAGTTGATCCACAACAAATGAAGAAAAACAAGCCTAATAGGATTTCTAAGTTGATAGTTACTAACTTGGAAGAGATGACTAACCACCCAAACTACCGCCTCACTGGAACCATACTGCCATTTCAAAAATCCTAATTGAACTTCAAACTACCTCAGTTGGTAGCCTTGTCATAAACATCAAACCTAAACAAAAGCGTCATATTGATTCTCCAACTTGGACTACCAACTTCAAATTGGAAACATGCACTCACCACCCCGCGATGATAAAGACCACACCTTTACAACTTAGTAATACCCGATCCAAATCCCATTAGGCATTTGCACACAGACTTAACTAGTTACTAAAACTCCAATTTGGGACGTAACAACAAAACAAAATGATCAAATTAGACTCTTCATATAACTAAAAATTAAACAATTGTCAAAATGCAGTAATTGACACAAAAATCACCACAAAAAATTGAAAATCAAATCCTAATTAGTAACCTATATTAATTATCTTCTTGAAAAAATAACTAGTGGGATTCAAATTTGAATGCAATTTTTATAAGTTTAAAAAAATAATTGTTAAACAAGGTTAGGTTTGTTATTTTAGAACAATCTAACTATTGGGATTATTGTATTTCAATTCCATCTTAGAGCTATAAATGATTGAGTTCTTCCTTCAATCTTTAACCTACTTCTACTTAACAATTTTTTTATAAGTAAGAATTGAGTATTTGTTTCTTAAATTTTTTCCTTTAGATTCTCAACCCAAGTATTCAACATAAAAACTTAGAAAATCAAAATCAATAGTATAAATTTTTTTAATTAGAACGAGAGTTAGAACGATTCAAAACCAAAAAATCTAGTCATTCAAATTCCAAAAAAACTTGTTTTCTTCACTTTAGATGCAATATCTTACTATTCATGCAGTCAAAGTTTCTAAAATTTCTTCCATACATTTTTATACTAATCTAGTATAAGGACCTATGGTTAGATATTACCCCCAAAGAAATTTTTAAAGTTTTTTGCTCTTTGCAATAGAAATGGTAGTTTCGAGTGTTTTTTGGTGGAATAAAGGCTTGTTCCTTTAGGGGGTCAACCTTGAAGGACAAACTAGTGACCATGCAAATCATCCCTTTGGATACCATATGAATCATTCCTTAAAAAAATTGCAAAAACACTTATTGGAAGTCAAATTATTATGAAATACCTCCCCTTTTCACAGCAAAATTCTGAGGATGAATAGTTGCACTTTTGTCCTACTAGAAGGACTCTCTCTCATTCATCTGATGCCAAACGTCCTCTTCCACATTGACGGGATAAATCGTGTACTACAGTACCAAGTGTTGATTCACGGATCAATGCAATGCGAGATCTCTGCTTGATATTACAAAGTTACTGCTGTGCAATTTTCAACCGAGCACAAGCTGCTTCGCCCAGAGCACCCAACCAAGCACTCGGATCATCACATTCCGAATCACACTTTTCACGCCCACCAAGTGAATCATCTCGGAGCCTTGCAAGGACTGTCTGATCGCTCCGAAACCTCGCTTGATCATTGTCTCCTCGTATTCCGCTAGAGCCTGCCACGGAGCTTCCACCTGCGTCAACGCTCGCATCAAATCCGCCGCATCGGCAAACGCAGTGTTGGCGCCGAGGCCGCGTTGCGTCGTCATGGTGTGGGCGGCATCGCCTAGTAATGTCACGCGCGTCGTCTTCCCCAATGGGTTTTTGTCCATGGCCACCGTGGCTCGGAGAGCGTGCGTCGCGTCGAGGATGTAATCGTCGGCTGAGGTGCTCTGTAAGAGATTCGCCAGCTCTTTTCCGAAGATTGTGGCTTGCGAATCCATCGCCTGAAATTTCACCACAGCACAGCAACGGGTTGTAAATTAACTTATGAAATTCCCTTTTTTCTCCTGAGACCCAATTTCTCGCCCAAAAGTAGCACTATTGTAGTGCTTTCGAATTCAAGTATTGTTTCAGAATTTCCACTGAATACAGGACACAGGTCTCGCAAATTAACAGCACGAGTAGGGGAGTCGTAAATAACGAAGGTGCTTTCGAAATAGCAAATGTTCCTAAACTCTACCAGAGGAGTAGGAATTTGGTGAGAGAAAAATTATCAGCGGGCACGATTCCAGTTTTGGGGCCTTGAGAATCCCTTACGGAATCCTCGGCATCTCTTCTTTGACACGCTCAGTGACACCGACAGTTCCCGCCGCGTTCAGTATCGGCAACGGTTTTATCCCCAACGCAGGGCACCGTTGCTCTCTCACCTTCGACTTCGCCCCATCCGCTCCCACCAGCAAATCCCCGCTCACTTCCGACCCGTCATCAAAATACGCCACCACGTGAGTCTCAAACTCCTCATACTTGACGAATCGCTTCCCCCACTGAACCACCAAGCCTTCTGATAATGCAGAACGGAGCTTCCAGCGGCTGACGAGACCAGGACCGTGCTTCAGTTTTAACATGACATTTAGATCCTCGTCGACCAAGCCGATTGCGAAAGGTTTGGGTGGAATGTCGAAGGCGGATGTGGGACATGCCGGATTCGTTGATGCCGAGTACGTAGCCTTGTCCGCGGTGCGTGGGGGAGGAGTCGCGCTCGAAGATCTGGACGTTGTAGGTGGAGGCGAAGGGGGAGTGTCGCAGGAGCTGGGCGAAGGCGAGGCCGCCGAGGCCTCCGCCAATTATGAGAATCGTTTGAGGGCGTGCCATGTCCATGGATGCGTGCTTATTAACTAAGGAGTCGAGTGAGAGTACGTCTGACATGGGAGGGCACAAAAAAGAAGAGGTAGAATTGCGTGTCTCGAACTACGTACTGCAAACCGTCGACCCTGGAAAACTAGAAGCCAAGTGGAACGTAACTATCCAAAGTCTAGGATCAGAATTCGTATCAGTTGTGACAAGTTCAATCGATCGACAAGTTTGATAAAGAAAGTCTAGAACTGAATGAGTGACACGAACTGCAAACCGTCGACACTGCTAAACTACAGAAGCAAATTAAGTTGAATGTGGGAGAGAGTTCAGTCGATCGAGAACTGAAGTTCGAATCGAGGTTTGGACTTGGAGAAATTTATAAAGCGGATGACACACCCAGAGCGCGTTCAACACTTGCCGGTCGAAAAATTCCTTGAATAATGCATTCGAAGTCTGTCTGCAGAGGTTGAACTTTTTCCGTGGAAATCCAGTTTCTTCGTTTGAATAATTTCCAAGTATGCTAGTTACCTCCAAATTTCCAAAAAAATATAAAAACTTCCCGCATTGCCTACCACCAGTTTAGAACTCAACAGTGGGCTTTAGTCTTATGAAAAGACGGAAGAGTGGAGGTGAAGGAGTGCACAGACTGTGTAGGCTAAGTTTATAGGAAACCTGACAGAATAACTCTCTACAGATTTGAGTGGGGAGCAAGCCGATGAGTATAGTTCGTTACTTGGAGTCACGAGGTTCAACGAAGACATCATAGGAAGTTGCGACGAGGATGCAATGGATGAAACGTGCAAACTGAGGATGGGATGAAACTTAAATTATTCATCCAAAGGAGTGTAAGTTCATCCAAAAAAAGCAATCGTAGTGCAGTGAATTCAAATATTGAGTCTGTGTTTGGTTTTGTTTCACTATGTGCGGCCATAGGTTGAAATTGAGAGGACAAAATCCAAATGAACACATATGAATGTTGCAGTATCTTGCATATAGTTACTATAATCATACTACTAAAATCATAAGTCCCTCTATAATATCACAAATGCTACCATTAATACTAGGGGCTTGTGCTTGCTATGCTACGCATTCATTGTATCACATATTAGTAAAATTTTAATATATTTGAATAGAATGCATGATAATGATTTCAATAAGTCTTTAAAATAATTATTTTAAATATTTTGTAAAAGTATTTTCAATCATGCATACATAAAAATCGTATTTTCACACAATGTGATATTACAGAAATAGAGTAGCAGTTTGCAATCACTTCTGTAATATCACTTTTTACAAAGGGTAATATTATAGAAATAATATAGTTGTTGCAATTAAGGTGATATTAAAGAGGATTCATAGGATGATATTATAGAGGTAGCAAATCCATTGCTTCTCTTGGCTTTACACTTCTTTGCACTTCTATGATTTTGTGCTTTTGTGAGCTTTGAGCTTTCATGATTTCAATTTTCTATTGCTACTACCAAATGATTTTGAGAAATTTATTCAATTGAAGCGATTTTGGATTCCACAACAATTAAATTGTTCACAAAGTCTTTGAGATTTATAAATTTTTCCTTTCAATTCTTCAATTTGGGTTGCCATTTTTTGCAACAATGGAGTCGAATTTCTAATGCATTTTAATGTATGTGTATCTTTTATAGTATTTACCATTGCATATGTTTCATTCATCATTCAATAAATTTCTATTGTACATTTTAATATATGCTTACTTATAAGAAAAATTATACAAAGATTTTAGTCATTATTATTTGAAGATTTATTGAAATTTTTGTTCTGCATTCTATCTAATACATAAAAATTCATATAAAATTCTAATGATGAATGTGTAACATAGCAAGCGCCAACCGCTAATCTTAAGAAAAACTTGAAGCAAAAAGCATTTATGGTTTGGAAGTAAACAAATTTCAAAGCTAACCACCCTATCGTGCAAAAAATTAACAATGTCACTGGAATTTTTATTTTTATCATAGTATAGTAGTAAAGGTTTGTTAATAGGAAATTTCATATATTGGATTAGAAAAGAGAATTAATAAATTATTATTTATAAATCCAATCACTAGCCAATTGACAAATTGACAAAGTCTAAAGCCAATCACTAGTTAATAAAAAGAATATAAAAGTACAATATAGCGTTTTAAAGAAAACTCCAAGGAAAAAAATGAAGACAACGTGACTTTTAAAGAAAATTTAAGAGAAAAAAATGAGAAAAAAGAGATGGATAGATAAAAAATAAAAAATTGTTTTGGCTATTTCTAATCAACTAGATAACTATTCCCTGTGAATAGTCTCCAAGTCGATTGGCCACTATTCATATCTTTTGTTATTAAATCTTTTAGATCTATCTAACAATTAGCCTATTAGCTTTTACAAATGTAAAAACTATTCAACAAATTGTCTATATTTATATTGAAGAAGACAAATAGTTAAAAATAATAAATTTAAAATGACTACACATCCACATAGACTCAATATGAGAGTATGATTTCTTTTCCGATTGGGTGCCCAAATTAAAAGTTAATTTTTGGCAACTCGAGCAATTGTGAGCGTTTATTTATCCACCCTTGGTAAATTACCGTGTACAATGAGGTTCTTTGTTTATGTTTGGTTTTTAAGCTATTGAGTGCCTAGGCATTTTCCATTGTACCTTCCAAGAAATGGATCTTTTTCTAGTGCTTAAGTATATTCAAATGTGCAAAAAATAAACAAAGCACAACTTAAAATACGAATAGTGAAGTAGATGATTGAATTAAGTAGGCCATTGTGGTTTCTAGTTAAGATGATTTAAATCATAATTAATAACACCAACTTATAAAGAATTATTTTGCCTTTTTAAAAATATAAAAATTGTTTCAATCCAACCTTCCTAGTAAAAGTTATAAACGGATGAAGATTGACCGCTACTCAGTTTATCAAACTTCATCATTCATGTTATCCTAGTTCCCTAATTCAAAACAACTTGAAACTTTATGGACGTGGTTAAGGTATTTACTCCTACTTAAAACCTAAGTTTGCATTTGATTTAATGCTTCCTCTAAGTTTTCATCCAACTTTATTCTAAAACTTCATCCTTATATATCTTTTTGTTTTTTTCTTTAGTGTAAGGTACCTATGACTTCCTCTCAACTAGTTCTAAGAGTCTATGATCCTAACTTGTCCTTCTAATCTATTTCCTAAGTTCTTGATTAAAGTTTTTGATTCTAAAGTCTCGGATTAACTTTCATCAATTTACTATTTTTAGAATTTTGATAATTTTTTCCTTGTAGAATCTAATTCTATCTCTCTAAATTGCTAAGACTCTTGCTGATTGGACTTTCCTACTAAAAGTTATTGATAGATGAAGTTTGACCACTAATCGGTCTTTCAAACTTCATTCGCTAATTTCTCCTAATCTATAGATTGAAATCAACTTTTAATTGCACATCTGAGTTCCTAATCATTACTACTCTCTAATTCTACAATCTTGTTAAAAAAATTTAGATTTATCAATTTTTCATCCAATTTAGGTTCTAATCTTCATCCACACCTATTTTACTCATTTCAACTCTAATTTCTAAGTATTTTATATTTTTGAAAACCTCTAAGTATTTACTAAAGTATTTTATATTCAAAAACGATATGAATTCTAATCCTATAGGTTTGACTTAGGTGTAAGCCTCGGCCCTCTTGAAATTTTATTAATTTTTATTAATTAATGAAAAATAGAGTGTTTAGAATCATACCTCATAGTTTACTTTGTCGATTAGGTGGTCAAACACGACTTCAAGTTCTCCATTGTTCGTCATGAGTTGATGTGGTTGAGGAATTTGGCTCAGCACTTAAAAATAGTATTTTGATATAAAATTTTGGACTTGAACTATATTATTTCTTCTTTTTTTTTTTAATCTTCTTCTTTTCTTTTTGAACTATTATAACTCCATTATAACATTATTGTATTCCAAAAATTGACCTTTGATACTATATAATAACTGGTCCAAGTTCCTAAATAATAATTGACTTTTGATAATTCCCTATCCTTCTAGAAGTCAATTATGATTCTATTTAAGTTTTAATGGCTCTAAATGTGTTTCAAAGATTTTCACCTAATTCTATCGATTTCCAAACCTTTCCTCACCCTTCTCTACATCACTTCTTCTTTTCACTTGTCTTTTCACTAATTGTATGTTTGGTTGCAACACCTCTTGGTTATAGAGTTTGAAAATATTTTTTCCTCTTCTCCTTTTTTAGTATTTTTGGCTATGCCATTCCAATTCACTTCAATTTCTATGCAAGTGTTTTTTCCACTGTTTCTTCTCTCTCCTATCTATTTCTATCTATTTCATTGTCTATATATTTTATGTGAATTTTTGAACTTACTATCAAAAGATAAAATTAGTTTAAAGTGATAGAACTAGTTTTTTTCAAGAGAACTAGACTTGTTGGGAAGGCCCAGTTTAAAAACCAGACCAATTTAAGAGCAATTCGAAACCTAGACCAATCGAAGCAGTTCAATTTCGGGTCCCTCCCTAGTCCCTACGGCTACCACATAGTGACATCGGGTTGGCCGAATCCTTGCGACTCATTGATGAGGTGTTGGAGGGTTGCCAACAGCTTCTAGTTGGAGGGTCCTTTCCTCCTCTTCTGATCGTCCCTAGTCTTCCTTGCCTTCGGGTTGTGGCTTTCTTCTAGTTCCAATTTTGGTAGTTTTGCCTTTTATAATTCCCTTCTAATGGAATTTATCCTGATTCTTGAGCTAACAAGATTTTGGACTTTTGGAATAAGAAGAGTCACGTTTAAATGGGGGATATTAGAAAATATTTAATACCAATTGTGAAACACTAGGCAAAGATTTTTGACATTCAAATTTTGGGTACTAAACTTGGTACTCCAAAATTAATGTTTTGGAAATTAAATTTAGAAAGGTAGTAACAACTACTATTTTGGGGGATTTTCTAAGACTTATAGGTTCAAAGCTTTGCCATCATTTTTAAAACATTCTAAAATTCTATCACTTTCAAATCTCTCAAAATCAAAGCTTTGCCATTGTTTTAAAACACTCTAAAATTCTATCACTTTCAAGTCTCTTGAAGTCAAAGCTTCACCGTGGTTTTAAAAATATACTAAAGTTCTATTCACTCCAAATCTTTCAAAGTCAAAGCTTCACCGTGGTTTTAAAAATACACTAAAGTTCTATTCACTCCAAATCTTTCAAAGTCAAAGCTTCTCTGTCCCAAGTGGGACAAGCAAAATCAAATACAAAACTTGAACAAAATAAATTAGTACAACCATCAAACTATAACGGTTGCCAATATAAAAGTTAGTACAAGCTAGATAGACAAACAAATATTATAACAACTAAGTTAGTACAAAATACTCCAAAATCAAGTACTAAAGCCCCCCCTAAGTGGCATCACCAAGGTATGGAGGAAGATAGTCTCTAGGATTAATACAAATGTTAAAAAATCAACAACAAACCTCAATAAAATGGCCAAAGATAGTACAAAAACTCAAAACAAATACAAACAAAGGCAAACTTTGAAGGGACCCCAATGTATTCCAAAGAGAGATTGAAAAACAACAACAAAGAAGCTTAAAATGTTCAAAAACACACATTTGCAACTTTGGCTCAAAATGATATAAAAGTCCAATTAAATGGACCAACGTGTATAGAATGCTAAAATAATGGCTAAAGGGGTAATAAGGGGTTCAAAAATGAACCAAAGGGTGTTTTGAGAGGAAAAGAAGTGTCTTTATATATTCTTTCGAGGACACCTCCCCCTCACATTTTTCCTAAGGTAATTCTATTACTTGAGATTTTCCACCTAATCTCTTATTTTTAATTTTTTATGTTGGTTCAAAGCTTTGACATTTAGAGATTAGCTTCAAATCACAAATGGATTGTGCCATTGAATTCAATAGGTCATTTTTAGTTCAAAAGGATCTTCACCCATTTTTCTATGCTAAAATTGCGAAGAATCCAAGCACCAATCTAAAAATCAAAAGGGGAAAAAATCCAATTTTTGGAGTCTTACTTTTCTATGAAAAGTAATTAGCTTAGGCTCTTTAGTAGGTATAAGGGAGTAAGAAAAGACCTAAATTTGACCTTATTCCAATTTTGTATGCTTCCAAAATGTTGGTCAATACCACAAATTTTCTTCAATTTCGTTGGTTTTGAAGAATCTTGCTAGTCCGGGTACTTCTGGCTATTGGAATGTCTTGAAACTTATTGAAGTGTGTTATTAATATAAAAGAAGCTATAAATTTTTAATGATATTTTATTGCACCTAGGATAATTCCAACAAATTTTCCATCGTAAAATTTGGTAGTTTAACCATTTGAAATAATATTTTTTGACTATTAGAAAATTCCAATTTTTTTTATGGAACCTCTTGTGGAATTTTGCAAAAGATTTGAAAGCTCATATTTTTATTCCCATTTTTACTTTGCACATTTGAAAAAGGAGAATTAAATCCCACTATCTCCTTTAAATTTTGGTGAATATGGAATCTTTCATATAAAAAAGATCTTGGCGAACCGATTGCACCGTTGGACTTATGATATGATTTTCACCTCAAATCACCATACTTGGGTCATATATGCCTTTTACTGGTCCATCTTAAATTTTCTTCATATGTAGGTTAACAATTGGAGTTTCTACTATTTCATCGATATAATGGGGAAACTGAAACTTCTCTCTAGGAATCATTTGTAGAATTCTCACATAGTTTCCTTGGACCAATTTAGTCAATATGTATCACATGCATATTAGGTTTAGACAATTTGGACAATTTCTACTTAACACACTTACTATGTATAATTTGTAGGTTTCTATTCTATTTACATGCAAAAATTGGTTGTAATTAAGGGAAGATATTGTATTTCGGACCAAATATTATATTGGCATGTCACATATTTATTTTGATTTTACACTCTTTTTTGTTCTTTTTGTATATAAACTACACTCAAAACTATAAAAATCCAAAAAAAACAAATCATGAATCTTGAGTGACAAAATTAAGACTCATAGCTAGCTTTTGCAAACTTAGTTTTTTCAAGCGGTTTTTCCTCCTTGCGCAAGAAACCCATGGTAGCCTTTTCCTCTAAGAGATTGATTTCAATTCTCTCAAAGGTCTCAAAGACATATCTTAAGATTGGTGGTACAGTAAACTTTAAAGCTTTATCACAGATTAGAGTTTTCAACTCTTAGTCCAAAATGCTATACCACTATTGAACAGCTTATTGTTCAATCACCGCATATGTGGTAGAAATTAATTGCCTTAGTCTCAAGTGTACCTCTCACAATGATTCTTGGCTTCCACGTGCAAGCGTGTGAAGTGACTTATAGTGGTAGGTCTGCCACTCATGTAGTGGTCGTAGTCACAATAGCTTGAGGGCCTTCTATGCTCAAGTCCCTTTCTTTTTGCTTCCCTTGCTAGCCGGTAGCACAACATTTGGTCCTCTTCCCCATACATTGGCATAGTTGGGGACATAATAATCCCGCCATGTTAAATTTTTTGTAGAATGAGCAAGCTCAAATTTCCTATAGTCTAATGTCCAGTGGTGTCACACCACTATAAGAAACCCATGTTTTAGGTGACAAGCCTAATTTTTTTAAATGGATGTTAGATGATGTCCAATGCAACATACCCATGTTTTTAGGTCAACATTGATGTTACATTGGATGTTTTTTTGACATAAAAACATGAATTTGTTGCATTAGACATCACCTAAAATTCATTTAAAAAAATCAAGCTCATCACCTAAAACATGAGTTTCTTATAGTGCACTATATGATAAACTTCCTTTTGAAATCATCAACTTTTATAGTGCCCACGGCACCTAAAAAACATTTCACCCCACAGTCAAAACTACAATATGGTAAAGCCATGTCATCCTAAGTGAAAATTGATTCTACGTGAGAAAATCTTACCTTATCATCTACTATTGTGATATACAATTTTTCCTCTTCGTCACTAACAACCTTCTCCACCTAATTTATTTGATTTTCTTCACTTGTCTTTGAATTCAATCCACTTGGATTCTCAATACCGGTAAATGGTCATTTACTCCTAGGTCGAACTAGTACTACCCCAACAATTCACAATGTCTCAAGAATAATGCACTCGCAAATGGCACACCACTCCTAGTATACCCCATCCACTAAGGTGAATCTAGCTTTGGATTTACAAGTAATATTGTCAAGCTTTGTGCTTGCTCTTAATGGTATTAGAGTAAATAATGCGTGGCACTTTGTAATCAATGAAAGTAAATATTAATACATCTCAGATACTAGATGCCCTCTCTAACCACCAACCTTGCTCTCATTGCTAAATGGTATGAAATAAATACCCTTGAGCTCAAAATTCTATGAAAATTAAGGAAAATGTAGGTGTCTACCATGTGCCATGAAAAGATATGTCTAACAACTTCTATTTGTTGGCTTTGTTCTTCAAAACCACTGCTGTGTAAAGAATAATAGAATCTCTTTCTTCCACCTTTCCTCTAGCTATGCACAAAGGAGCCTCAATCATCAGTCTCACCTCTCGTTGTTCACAAATAATTAGTGCACCACCTTATTGAGTCTAAAACTTCATAGCCTTGGCACTTAATATTTTAGTGCTTAACAATCTCTATGGTTGGACTCCAATGCGGTCTCAATCAATGATGATAAAACAAATGGTAAAGGTACCTCTTCATATTGATGTTACCTAAACTTTTGGCTAGTTGATCCTACTTGTAAGTTTTGTAATAAGTCAAGTAGTCTCTAGATGTTGCCTTCACTCAAATTGATTTGAGTATTTTGATTTCCAATTGAACTAATAGCCAATTGTCCAAAGCTCTTTAAGACACCTTTGTCCTTGTCCATGACAAAACTGCATGGTCTAGTGCATCATTGCAAGATCAAACATAATCATAGAAAATGGTAAAAACCACATCCATGATCAAGTGTTAGGTCATATAAGTGATGAAAATACCAACTCACATTTAGTAATGGTGTTGGGTACACACCACCAAATCCACCACAATTAGAAGTAACAAACTATCTAAATTTAGTCAACACACACAAAATTAGTTAATGATGTTGTACTAGCATTAAAGCATCATTGTTGGAAAACTCCAAAACTTACCCACTTCGTCTCACACCTCCAAATAGCACCAAGTTCTCCTTCATTGCCTACACAACATCAGTTTTGTTGGAATTCCTTGGCATATGCAGGGTTCACATCACACTTCTAATCCTATTGGGTATTGACTTTGAATTGCAATAGTGGTCACTTCTCATACTATTGACTACATTATTTCGTCACAATTCTTTGCCCTTAATTTTGGGCCTCAATAATGCACCTTTCAAGATATTAGGCCCTATGAACCCAAATCCATGATCAAAATGACCCTAATCCGTGGCTATGGTGTCCAAACTTGAAACTAACTTGCAATTTAAGCACACAAAAAAACACTCAAAAACACATTCTAAATGTGTTTCTACAAGTTTAGGTATCAAAATCAATTGTGCATACACCTATGTACACAATAGGATCATTTTCAAGTAATATAACATGAGGAAAAGTTTCAAAAGAAACTAGAAAAACCTCACAACTACTATGACAGTCCAATCTACACCATTCTTAAAGGATGATTGCATACTTGGATGGAATTCCAAGGCAAAACGTCCCTCACTCCATTGTGTGGGAGACTCAACTTCGGAGAAAGATGAGTCTCTACACACCCAAGACGGACCACATGGGACATTGAGGTTCCCAACTGAGATGCCGAAACCTTGCCAAAGCTAAAACCCAGCCCAAACTCGCATCCAAGGTATTTTGCACTCCATGCCATCTTCCTCCCATCCCACCTAACTACACAAATGTTGGGGCTAACGCAAAACACCATCCATGCTTCACATGACAATTTCATGAATATTTAACCAAAAATGACTTTGTAGGAAGCAACCTAAGATTTCTTGTATATGTTGAATGGACATCTTTTAGGGATTAAATAAAAGTGAATTCTGGATCATTCCTAGACTGCCAAAATATGGAAAGATTGATTTGGGAGTGATGGGTTGATATGAATTGGACATAAAGGACTTAAATGAACATTCTAAGTTTTTTATTCATTACTTTTTGGACCAACATGTTTTATTCAAAGGCTGATTTTGATTGATGACTAGTCAAGCCTATAAATATAAATAGATACTTCCATTCATTTTATTTAAAAAAATCTTAGTTTATACATTCTGAGTCTAAAAATTACAAAAACCATTATTAAAATTGTCACTTTATAATTTCTCTTCTTTCTCCACCAAAAATATGTGAAAAATGTTATGCCCCATTGATTTTCCTAAAGAAGTCTATTTTCCCTTTGATGGAAGATTTATGAGTCTCCTACTTTATGCCTTGTTAAGTTGAGATGTTGTAACTTGTGACCTCCATTGTAACCGAGATTGTAATAAGATTCTTGGGAACGAATGTCCATAGTCAAAAAATGAATTCAATATTGTGACTCACATATCTAATATGAGCTTGGTAGACAAACAAATGTAATAATATAAAGCAAATTACTGTACATGAGTTGTACAACATTTAATATCTTCCATGAAATGTAAGAAGACATATGTATAACACTTCCCTAATATGACCACTATGATAGGAGTTAACAAAGACATTATAAAGGTGTCAAAGTGTACTTAAAAATTGTGTACTTCTACCAATTTGATCCTTTTAATGACCAAATGATTCATGCTTTTAAAATAACTTTTGATTGATCATATTGTGGAAAGTAAGATCTGTATGAGAAAAATCTTTGTTATTAAATTGAGTAAAAAATATTGCACACACTTGTCAAAAAATGATAATTTAAATAAATAAAAATCTCTGAATAAACTCTTCAAAACTACTAAACAAATATGTCCTAAAATTGTTGGGGAGTTTCTAAGTTTACAAGGTTATATATTGTATTTCCTACAAGTGGTTTTATTATTGAGTGGCTTACACGATTTGAAAAAAGCAACAAAGCAATTATTTGTGGTTGATCTTAGTTTTTTGTTTTGAAGATTTGAAATTTTACCTAAATGAGTTTTGGAAAGAAAAAAATTGGAAGAAAATTCATGACAAATACTCCCTCTGTTCCCAAATGATCTTCTTATTGGCCTTAATTTTGTGTTCCAAAATGATCTCCTCATGGTACTATGGAGGAAGGGCCTGCAGAATGAAGTAGCATACATTGACTACTCTAAAACTTTCTATTACAAAACATTTGAGCCCTGTAGAAGGTTGTTAAGAACATTTGTTGACCGTCATTAGTGGTTTTTAGAAGTGCATTATTTCCCTGTACCCAATCAATTTGAAAGACGGGCAATGCACGATTGGGCTCAAGAATAGACCATCTAGATGAAATCACAAATCCTACTGGCCCCAAAAGTCTAGAATTCCTAAACCATACTAACAACAACTGATTCACTTCTACACATCACATTCAATAACAATAAGAACTACCTTCCCTTACATAGAATGATGTGGAATGTTTCACACCATTTCATCCCAAGATGATATGATGTGAAATATTCTACACTCATTGAAACTAATGCTTTAGTTTCCTCATTGTAATTTGAATACCTTTCATGATTTGTGGATCAAGAGTGAGAAGACAAATCTTTATATACATTTGGGGTGGTAGGAGGTAAAACAAACAATGTGGGATAAATGAATTAAAGTTAGTAGGAGCTCAACTACTCATAGGAAAGTCAAATTAAAGCAAGAATTCTATTTAAAGTAAAATTTCAGGACTCATTTAGTCATAGTAAAATAGAAAATTTCAAAAACTTTGGACTAAAAAAAGTTGGTAAATCTATATAAATTTCATCTCCAAAAATCCGTTTCATATTTCAAGACTCCAATAAAAAGTTATGGACATTTCAAAGAAGGGTTGGAAGGGACATTTTACATCTGGAAACATCCTCTTTAAATTTTGTCCATAACTTTTGATTGAAGGCTTAAAATATGAAACGGATTTTTGGAGATGATATTTAAATAGATTTCCCAACTTTTTTTAGTCCAAAGTTTTTTGAAAAAATTTCTTCTATTATGACTAAATGAGGTCTGAAATTCTACATAAACATAATTTTGACATTTTGACAATAAGCGGTTTAAACAACGAATTAGTGAATCTTGCACTCGGCCAAGTGCAATGACCGTATGTAGTACTATTCACTGAAAAGATTTTTTAGAAAAGGTGGATACCCCCTATTTCTTACAAAGTTTCTTTCTTATGTTACATCATAATCAACTTCACATGTGCATTAAAATTTTGTATGTTAATGCAATCTTTGAATCTTTTACTTATAATAAGTATATAATACCCATTCTTCTTGTACCATACACTTTTTTGAAATTTCTTTTTCTCTCACATAGTGTACACTGTTATTATGTTAAAATTGTTTAGTTATCATGCCTACATCATGTGTACTATATAAAATTATTATGCTCCCTAGAAAATTGAATGATACGACAAAGTCAATTTCGAAGTCATGTTTAGTACCTTCTATTTCATATTATTTTATGTGTCACACAATACAAAAACAATGCACTCCAAGGTATACAAACACTTTTGAAATACACATATCGTCTATATGCTTCCACACACCCTACGCTACAATGCAATATACCACAATTTGCCTTATATAACTACATTGCTTCATCTGATGTCTCAAACACTCGCGCAGATGTTTCTGCCAAGGTTTCTGCTTCCCTAGCAATTGCCTCAATATCTTCATTCATGTTGGATAATGCAATTGGACTCAGTGGTGGCGGAGAAGTATATTGCAATGCCCTATCTACCATAGCGCTTGCCATTGGTGTTGACACTCCCTTTGATAAAGTTGGCAATGCAGTAGACATTTCCAAAATGGAACAAATTCGTTCATAAGAATATTGCCCCTCGTCACTAATCCGAATATATCGTATGTGTTCCTTATCATAAAAATATCCATCTTCATTTGGAAACAAACTCATGAACTCCAGAAAGTTGTACGATGGTAATGTTGACATAGGTTCTGCTGTAGATGGTGTACCTCTAATTTCTCTCATGCCAGTTTGAATGCCTTCAAATTTTGCACTCTCGACATCATTAGAATTTCCCATTGGTGCATAAGTAGGGTCTGCTTCCAATTCAAGCAAGTCTGCTTCATCCCCATGGGCATCGCTTTCAACATCGGTATTGCCAGATCCCAAACTTCTACCACCACTAGGTAAATCGTCTGACTGTGTTTTTTCTGAATCACTCCCACCATTACTCGAAGACAAAGCTCCTGAATCAATTGCAGCTTCTTTTCCCTTTCGTTTCTCTCGTTGAATCACTTCAAATCTGTCTTCATCATCTGATGAATCACTTGATGATCGCACTACCCTTCCAAGCCTTCTATGTGGTATTGTTGCATTTGTTTCTGAAGGCATACGAGTAGGTGATTGGTCTTCTGCAGTACACAACGGTGAAGATACATGCTCGGTTGCTGTTCTCTCACTGTTCACCATCACCATTTTATTTCCATACATCACTTGTAACGTATTATACAAAAATTGAGTACAAGACGTTTCGCCTTCCATAATGACAATTTCATTGCCTTGAAAACCTGTCTCCAAAATCCCTGGTATAGCCATTGTAATGCCTAATGAGACAAGTCCCCATTTTCGTGGCATATACATCTGCACCATCCTCTTCAATTCCATTGGTGACCTCTCTAGCTTGTCCTCTGTTCGTGGTGATACTTCTGTACTCCAAGAGTCTTGGAAAACCACATCCAGTGAGTTTGTGGTCCTACTAAGGTTTTCCATAATCCCAGATTCCTTGGGATACTTCATGATGATGGCAATGCCCCCCACTGGTTGCACACTACGTAGAAGTTTTTCACCATGGCGTAGATCATGGACATACGAATGAATAGTTTCTTGTTTAAATATCCAGAAGCCTTGCAAGCAATGCACACTCTCAGGCAAGGCCAACTTTGATTGCATTGCTTCGTCAAAGTATACGCCCGGTGGAAATAGAAATATGGCATTCCATCGTAAGACTAACGCCATCCACTTCTCAATTTATTGCATAACCTTGTTGTAGTCTTCGTCTGACCATTTCTCATTGACACCTTTTGAACCTCTACGTCTTCAATCAAAGATCCATAAACACGGTTTCCCAAGTTCAACATATTCATCCTCAAAGAATCCTCCCTTACACCTCACATGAATTAATGCATCTTCTTCTTTCTCTTGGACCCCTAACAATACAACTTGTCAATCCCATCGCGCATTGGATACATCACCTACGTCTCAATTATAGCCCGTGTAACCTTTTTGACCCGCTCTGATATCAGTAAAGTGCTGCTTTACAAATGGTGGGATTAAATTCCCAAAACTGTTAAGTGAAATAACAGTCTTTACTGTAGGTGAACTCCACAATGTCTTCATTGAAACATTCAATGTTTTGCCCATCAATGAAAATTGCCTTCCATTTTCACCTCCATACTTCCTTGCATCAATAGCGAAGAACTCATCTATAGACAAAGGATTCTCATTTCCTACTTGAATCATTAAATAACGAACTTGATTTCTTACCACATCCTTTCTTTGCAAATGCTCCACCGCATATGCTACAGTACCTTTGGGAGGATTTGTAGATGTTGCATGATCAAAGTAATATTGTTGTTGACCTCGCTTCCCATTCACGACATCCTTGGCTCCCATTTTTTGTACGATACGTACATAAGTTTCTTTTGAAACTCTAGTCAAAGGCCTCAACCATGTCTTCTCCATCCTCTTCCTTTTGGGGTTTGCATCCACTGTAACATCAAGATTTCGCTCTTTTGCCATCTTCTTCCATTTATCCTCTAACTTCTTACTAAAAAATAATTTTCCTTCCTCATAATCTTTGCACACCTTCAAGATTGCTTCGTATGACTCCTCATCTTCATTCCAGGCATGTCGTGTGTAGTCAATCATTCTCTTTGACAACTCTCCAAGAGAAATGTTTTTTGGTAAATTCTGGCTCCAGTGCAATGCACTTGCTACCATTGTTAATGCCTTTGCTCTATAAGCATCATCGATTCGTGAAGCAACATTAGGACTCCCACAAGCTTTCCAAATGTCACGAAGCTTCACTATATTTTCATAGTACGTACTGAAAAATGTACGGTCAAACTCTCTTGCATTGATTTTGACTGATGCTTCAATATAAAACTGTGGATTATTGTATACCACAAACTTTGCTTTTTGCCTTGCAAAATATTTCTTGTATTGTTCATCTGACATTTTCCCCTCCATATTCTCCTTCTAGGCTTTCCTACAAGCAGCTACAATATGCTGCCCATCCACAGGCTCACACACAATATTACGTTGCAGCCATTGGGTTCTCATTGCATTCATTGACATGCTTGAATTCTCAGGATTGTGCTTCACAAAAGTAGACTTGAATTCTTCAGCTGCACCTTCATGGCTGAAAGAAACCTCCAACAATTCTTTCTCTCCATTCTCATTGTTCGATTCATAGATATATGCAATTGGACGAAGCGTAATTGTACTAATGCCATCTGTTTCTGATCCCTGCAAACGCTCGTACATTTCATGTGCCCTCCAATCCATGAACACTCTATGGTTCGTCTCAACATTCACTACACTTCGGATACTATCGATGTTTGCAAGAAACTTAACGTCGTATCCCGATATATATCCATCTTTATATTGAGTCTCAGTCGGAAAAATCACTTCTGCTTTTTTGGTATTCTTCACCAATACACTTCTCGGTAACTGCTCAGGCTCCCCCTCTGAAGAATCTTCATCACCAAGAACAATTTTACCGTCATTGCCTTGTGGAGGAGGTCCTTCCATGGCTGCTCTTCGACGATGTCTTTGAATGGCAGAACGAATGCGAGTGCTTTGTCCTTCTTGTGACCTTGTTTCCATTGTTTGATGCTGTCTTTGTTCTTCAGCAATGTCTTCTTCTTCAAAATGATGTTCTCCTATAATTTCACCACGTCCTTGACCAACACTTCGTCTTGCACGAAGACCTCGTCCTCTACCAACACCTCGTCTTCTAACTACAGTAGATCTTGTAGCTCTTTCTCTTGACAAAACAACATGTGACCTATATGTACGACTTCCGGAGCCAACTCGTGGAGGCCTTGATCCAGATCCAATCTCAGTTACTGTCGGTTCAGCTCCAATTTCAACTTCATTATGTAGTTGTGAAGAAAACATTTCTTGATGTACTGTAGCAGTTTCGGGTGCACGATTTTTAGATTCATATGATTCTCTAGCAACATCCATGTTTTTTGATGGATGTATAATTGGCGCACTTCCTTGTATTGTAGCTTCCTCGTGCTGTTGCAATTCACTCTCTCCTAGATGTTGAAGTACATCATCTGTTCCTGCCGATAGAAGATGTTGACGATGTGCTCTTTGTCTCCCGGATATACCTCCTTCATCCACATCAACTGCATTTTCAGCTTCAATAGCCGCACGTTTCCGATTTCGTTCTACTGGAGGAATCCAATTCTCCTTCAAAGGAGCTGCAAGAAGTCGATACACTTCATCAACGTCTTCTAGTTTTGTAGGAAGAGTACGTTCTTCTGCTGCAATATGATCATTGTTTCGAAGGTCTTTATAGCTTCGAATCTCCATGTACCGAGCACGTGCTACAAACTGTTCTTCAAGGGTTGATTCCTTGAATTTTTGAACACGTATCTCTCTTTGTTTCTTCACTTCTTCAGGCATAGTCCTCCAGAATTTCACGAGTATTTTCAAGCCATGCATAGGAGACAATACTAGAAGAACCTTAGCTAGAACTGGTGAGAGCATGAGTTTCTTCCTCAATTTGTATTTCTCTAGTGACGATTCCATGTTGCTCATAGACATTGTCAATCCTCCATCAACGGTGCCTGCGAGGCTTTCAATTACTCCATATGAAGTACCCAAAGCAACCCAATACCGCCCTTCTTCAATTGGAAAATCTGTGATCTACAAAGTGCACTTCTCGGAATTGTTTGCTACGATCCACCAACCATGCTCCAACCACTTCGCATGAACTTTAGGTGCCATAATGTCTTCCAAAACAAAATTAATGTTAAAAATTTGACAAAGTCTTCAACAGTCTCAAAAATAATACCACGCTTCTAAAATAGGAACAATTGTTGTTGCCAAATTATAAGTCAGCTATAATGAGTACTAGCATTGTACATACACTACATTTGTGTTAACAACTACAAATACCACGTGTCCAAAACCCGGATTTCTTTAATCATATCCATCCCCAATTAGATAATAAAAAAACTTTTCCATTTTCTCATGCTATATAGAAATAAGGTACTATCACTATTAATTCTAAGAATTCACAAAATAAAAGAAAATGTATTCTACAAAATAATAATATAAAAAAACTTGTACATAAAGTTATAAATATATACTAACATAAACACATACGATGTTGTCTTCATATACTATTTTTCAAACCAACATGTCAATAGAAACCTACTATTACTGTAGAACTTACATACATAATGTTTTTTTTCGACCACCTGTTGACACTATTAAAAATTAGAGCACTTTCAGGTTGGACCTTATAAATTTTATTCAATACATGCCTTCAAATTGCAAATAACCATGCACATCATGCATGCTTGTTCTAGTACTCTAATGTAACATGCATTTACTAGTAATCAATTGCAGTGAACATCCACTTCTTACATGGTATTGCATTAGAATGTTCCTGCATATGATAGGCACAACATATGACCTCACTTGAAAAAACTATTTCTTTCTGTATGACAACATTCTGTCTAAAAAACAGAATTCTAACTACAAATTTCGAATTCCTCATAACAGTTCAAGTAATTTCTGGCAATTCAGTTCTTTCTGTACTTCATATGCTACAACCACGTCACTATTTGATTTAATGTACTTTCATTTCATTCTAACAGTACTACCAATTGAAATTTCTATTCACACTTATACACGCTTCTTCCTTACAACATTATTTTCTGTGCTAATTACAACTTCCCTTTCCAATTTATATTGAAACATTTTTAACTACATTTTTAAACATAAGAAATATTAGTGACATTGTGCTTGTAGACATTCTTAAAACCTATGACATACATTATGTACATCTTTCTTCAAATCATTTCAATTATGGAAAAAGATGATCATTTGGAACATAAACATCGTGTTCTAACTATTGTAAGAGTTTTTATGTTCTAACAAACATGAACTCTTGCTTGTAAATACAATGATTCCACTATCATATATGCACAATGCTAAAATTCACAACATTTTCCACAATAGAATTGAAAATGAAATGGAAAAAAATGGAGGTTCATGAGATACCTTCCGCAGATGCAATCCACGTTGTTGATTTTATAAATTCTACACTTGTTGAATGTGATCTTTGACCTTTTCTTTTGTTCAGATATTTTTACAAAAAAAATCTGAACTACTACACTTCTTGGACTTCAATGTTGTTCCATGCAATTCACTTAAGAAGTGCACGATTCACCACCCAAAAACCTTCACACAACATAACAATATTTTATTCCTAAACATCTAAAGGCCAATGCATGAAGTAACAATAATGTCAATGTAATTTAGTTTTATGCAGTTTTAATTGTACTAAACATATGCATAGCTACATATAAAAGGGGCAGAACCCATTGTAGCACATTAGGCATAATACTATTTCAGAATTACTTCCAATTACATTTTCAAAAATACACATCTCTCAAGAAATCTTATTATTTTAGGTTCCATAAGTTATATTCACATCCCCTACATTAGACATGCCTGTCCCTTTGCCACTGTCAAAACAAACGTGAAAATAATTTTCTAATTATGTCAAATCAAAGTAAAAGTGTTAAGATTTAATAACTTTCAAAACGTATGCCATAACACCACAAAACCCAAGCCAATGCGCCCCTCCTAACGTAGAGTTTTCCGATGGTGTCTACATTGTGACCAAAATATTAGTAAAAGTAAATTTCTAACTCTATAATTCATAAAAAATAAAAAACTCAATAATTTTCATGCTATACATCTAAATGCCACATAACCAAGCCGGTGCAACCCTACTCTTCAAGGGCTTCCCAACTATACCAACAACACAAATTTCTGTCCTATTTTTCCAATTTTCCCTATTTCTACATTTATCAAAACCACATATAACTAAAAAATGCATAACTTCCACAACGTCCATAGGAACACAAGAAATCTAAACAGTGCAACCCTCCTTGCCAAGGGCTTTCTGATGTTACGGAGACCGCAAGTAGGGGACGCACGGTGTAGGAGATTTCAACGTGACAAAAAATACTAAGAAACAAACAAAACAAACAGCCAGCCAGTCTTTAGATGTAGATTAGTAGTAGTACTCAAAGCGTATGAAGATTGGAGTACACAAACTTTCTATAAATCTTCAGTACGAAAATCATGTATTGGCATATTGAAAAAAATATTCAAAAAAAACAAATACTAGTTTTTCAAATACTGTGTTTTTGGAATACAAAAAGAGTTCAAGATATCAAATAATAGTTCTTTTGGCCCTCCTAAGTTTCAAACATTTTGTAATCTCAAAAGATGTCCTACAAATTGGAGGTCCAATTAGGATCAACTAATTCTTCAAATTATAACATACTTATGAAAAATTGAATTTTAAAACACATAGTGCAATCGACTTATGAGAAATTTAGTTTCATGTCAATCTTGACATTCACTACGAAGTTTCTCTATGTGATTTTCTTAACAAACATTATAAAGCTATACTACACACAAAAGTTCATTAACTAAATTCTTATTCTAAGTCTTGTATATGGTTTCCAACTACTTCAAACATTCTGAATCAGTAGACTATGTTCATAGTACTGAACTTCATTAAAGTTTCATAAGACTACAACATGCGCTTTAGAAGTTCTCTTCTAGTTTTTATATATGTTGAACAATTATAATCTCTCTGTTCCCAAAAAATTAATGAGAGGACAAAAACTTTGTATTCGGTGAAAGAATGTATTACAAGGTGCATGAAATGTATTCATTATTAGACTTTAAAAAACAAATAGTGCCCCTAGTTCTACATAACCGGGATGCTTTGTGTTTGCACTATATTCATATGTAAACTTCTTTTTCACTAAAAACTGTACCACTATGCTATAGTTCTACCAAAAGGAAAAAAATTATTTTTCATAATAAAAATTTTAAACATGTCCTGAGGATGAACTCTAAGAATAACAACTCACTAATTATTATAGTTTGATTCAATGCATTCATTGTCTTCATACTATTACTATTGCATTGCACATTCTATACAAAATGAAAAAGTAAGTTGCACATGAATGATTTTCCACAATCTACTTAATAGTTGATTATATTCATTGGAAACATAACTTTCTTTAGGTTTTCCAATGCTCTGTTCACATGTTTCATCTAAAAAGGTGGTTACCAATAAGTAAAAAAGGTGAATGGTTCAAGATACTAAAACCCATTTGGTATACAGGTTGTCAAAATGTACTCTACAAATTATTTATATCAGTTGTGAATGTGATTCTTGTTCCCAAAAAAAGTGTACTTCAATCTAATTTGAAAAGCAAAAAAAATTAAGAAGTGAAACTCTGAAAGTGAGCTTTGTAATGGACCACCTTCCACAATATCTTCAATATATAAATCATAAAGAATGATTTTGAAAGTTGAATTCATTATGCTAAAACAAAACTTATAAAAACATATTTTTTATTCTTAAAAATGAAGCCCATAGATATTTGGTTACGTTCCACTTAATTTAAGTAGATGTCAAAATAAACATTTTATGATTTAGGCTTTTAAAGAATAAACCAAGAAGCTCAAATTGTAGACCTCTCCAAAACGAATTATATATTTCTATGTGGTATACATTCCTTCATATCTTGTGTATAAATGTCCACATGGCAAGCTGTTTAGTACATTTCACCATCGTTTATAGTGCCAAAAAGGAAAACACTGAAGAATTGACTAAATTCATAATATTGAATTAGCAAACACGGAAAGAACTAAAACTTGCGATTTTGCAAATACCCATGTGATAACCAATTATTAATAGTAGAAAGATAATAATTCATGAATGACAGCAATTACATTCTTGCTTGTTCTATGAGTAATACAAGGTTCTCTAAAGAGTTATCAAACTCTAATTTGATTCAAAGCAGGTTCCTAGTTTATTTGAGAGTTTTCTTCACTTCGTAAAAACATAGCTGGAATGTAATATAATACATTCTTATTCCAATTTCATTGATCTTCTCAATTTAGTATTGAAAGTTCACATTTGAAATCATCGGTACTTCACAATTGAGCATTAAGTTCTTTATTCTTTGACTAAGTTCAGTGCACTTGCTAAAAATTTTAAATTTGTCATTGCTCAAATAAGATGTTATAAATTCAATGTTTACAAAAAATGCGCTTGTTATTTTGAAAGTGATAATCCTCATGAACTTCAACTTCCACCTATAGAAAAGTATACTTGTAATGAAGACACCCCTATTGAAAATGCTTACAGTAACCAAGGTTTTTTTAATTCTTGCGAAATTTTGCCAGATTGTCTGAAATTTGAACTCTCTGGTTTCGTCCCTCCAAAAACTAGCCTTTGTAGTGAAGACAATAGGGGGACAATGGTCCCAAAAAAAAAAATTAACACGAACACGTGACCTCACAAAAGAGGTGAATGTTGACTGGTTGGTAGATTTTTTTTCCTAATTTCCATTTTAAGAAATAAATCTTGTTTTTTAGTAACATAAGTGATGGTAAGCCAATTATATCTGTTATTATGCACAAAACATTGAACCCAATCTTAATTCTCATTGTCAAGAGCTTCCTAAACCATAATGTAGCACTATTTTCATCAAAGAAAGTTATTTGGGATTGTCAAAGGAGATAGATTCTTCAAATCAATGTAATAGCTAATCCTTATAGAACGCTAGAATACCTTCACTGAACTTTAGTTCTTCTGCAACTTCAGTGTCCGCTTGTTGGAGAATTAAAGCATGGCACACAGTCATGCTCTATTTTTTTTTTAACTATCGAATTAGCTGCAATATACAAAGACAGGAATGTAAGTACAATCTAGATTTTTTAATGATGTCCATTTCTGACAAAGTCAGAAGTGCAAAGAACATAGGTAACTCGGCTTTACTCTCCCTTCAAAGCACTAAACATTTTAAGGATTTACAACAATTTAGTGACACATTGCTACAAGATTGGTAGAGACACGTCATTGGTGAATTCTAATTAACTTTTTAGTCACCTTGTTCGCTACAATTCACTTCTGTGCATAGTGGAATTGGAAACATAGAATTAGGGTCTACTCTCTACTATAGCAACTTTATTGGTGAGGCTCTTTGTTTTTTTATTGTGTTGTCATCAGTTCCAGGAAACTAAAGGAATTATTGAAGGGAGTTCATCTTTAGTCATAGAAGTCTTGTTCAAATGCAATGAATATTCACCCCCACCCCCAATCCAATTACAATAAAATCTTTCTTAATGCATCCTTATGTAGTGCATAATATACACTAAGAGAGTTCATAAGTGGTCCCAATTCAAAAGACATATTCATATGGGCACAATAAATTTTAGTCTAGACTTTAGATTTGCAGTACTAGACTTAAAAGCCACTTGGGTTATCTACATATTCCAAAGAAGGTAGTCATAAACCTATCTTCAAATCATAGGCTAATGGTTTTCAAGAGAAAAAACGGCTTGAAATCATAGGCTAATGGTTTTGCAGAGGAAAAATGGCTTCATCTACAACTTTCTTGTATACATAGCAATTAATTTCTTCATGTACTCCCACTTGTTATTGTCATCAAACTTTTCTCTAATGGGCCCAGTTTTAGTGACTTATCATCAAGAACTACTGCAAACTCACATTTAAATTAGTTTGATAATTAACTTCATTAATTGTTACCTCTTGAAGTAAGGACACTTCTCTTATTGCATAAACTCAATATTATGCACTACAAAAGGTTTTCTTGTAATAAACTAGTAGAAAAATTTCAAACTACAAACTTGCCACCGTAATGGAAATAAATTAAATTCCATACGCTTTTAGAATGTGAATTATAGTGGAAAGTGAATTGCATTTCAAAATTACTTTGGCTATTAAAAGTATATTAACATTGATTCACCCCCTTACTCGACCTTACTAAGATTGATTCACCCCCTTCCTTGGCTTTTCTAAGATTGATTCAACCTCTGCTTAGCCTTACTACAGATGCATGATTAGGAAGAATACCCCTATTTTGGACAATTCAAATAAAAATTCTTGACTCCAAGCAAATAATAAAGGATCTTCAATCGCAAATATGAATATGAAATTTTCAAATAAAATAAATAAAGTGAAAATAAAATAATTGCAGATTTTGCCCACAAAGGCCAAGTTTGTTGTCAATTTGCAGTAGCCCTAGAGTTGTGACTAAATAAATTGACGAAGCATAATATGTCCATAAACTGAGCTCATTGATGCAAATAACATAGAGGATTTCAATAATTTTGCCAATTCAAGATATAAGATAGGGTATGCATACATGAATTATCAAATTTGACATAAGAATGCACGCACTGACTACAGGCTGCATGCACAAAAAATTAAACCTTCAACAAGTGGCTTGCTTCTCCCTACAAGTCGGTGATCTACGAAATGACTCGGGCCCATGTCGTCTTGGAGCTCTAGGCTACTTCAGTCCTTGCAGTCTTAGCTTCTAAAGCAGACTATTTATTAGGATGAGCTTGAAAATGATGTGAAGCAAGAACGGAAGGACAACACGTCATTTTTGATGCAACTGCAGGAGCGAATCAAGGAGTTCTACTGTGGAAGCTAGGTGAGGAAGAGGTTCATTGTTGGCATTTCCGGAATTGGCGGACTCCACGCTCAAGCCCTCAGGACTGCGTACAATTTGTAACTGAAGGAGAAGCCTGCAAAATAAAAGTCCCCCATTTTGTTGAATATATCATGGAAGAATATTCGCACGGAGCTTTATACCTTCGCAGGAAAAGTGGATGCTGAATTGCGCCTCCGTAGCTAGTCGCCGATTTCTACCCTTGCAACTCTAGCGTCCGATGAGTCTCCTTTCCGATGAAACTATGGTTGTTGCGTTCCTGTTGCGTGCTAGACCTGTACACTTTCAGAACCCTACAATTCAGATCAATAGAATTCATAGTGACATCAGGCTGTGAGCATTGTAGGAAATGAAGTGTCATTCCTCCTTGTTAGAATTAGAGGCCATTTAGTAAACTAGGAAACAAGTTTTGTGAAGTATCCAAAACTGTAACTCAGTTTTGAGGAACTGTTTCGTTCATAGAAGCTAAGGCGACGTACCTTAGCTGCGACCGGTGGAAGTCATGTGCGATTTAAACCACGAAGCAACATGGAATTCGAACATAGGAGCAAGGAGCGTAGTTTTCATAAAAAAAAGAAGGCAGCAACATCGTCCATTCAGCGCGCGAAGGACGAATGTCCACTAAACGCGTGAAGGGAGGAAGGTGCTTCATGTTCCCCGCAAGCTTCTTCAGCGTACACGCTAATTTCAGGTAATTTTAAAAAAAGAACCTTTCTTTATGCCTAGATGTCTTGCTTCTTCGACCTGTAGCACAATTGGCAAGCGATGAATTAGGGAACAATGTAATTTTTTTTTTAAAAACTGAAAAGCCCGCAATGAATGGGGAACTTCCTAGTTGCCACATTCCAATGAACAGTGACCCTCCGCGCGCGCGGAGGGTCACTATTCATTGGAATGCGGCAACTAGGAAGTTCCCCATTCATTGCGGGCTTGTCGCATGTCTATAAACAGTGACCCTCCGCTCGCACGGAGGGTCACTGTTCATAGACATTCGACTACTGCTTTACTAGGGTGAAACGGGAAAGGAGAGCTTTTCAACGGAGGGCCCACAACCTTCGACGACTTCAGCCTGCCTAACTCCAGAAACGACAGATCTGTCGTGAAGTCCATATCGTCGTTCAGCAAAGCCAAGGGCCCAGAGCCTGCTGTAGCGGGAGGTCACTGCACTGGGGACAGACCCTTGGAAGCCCCCAACAACAACAAATTCAGATGTTCACACTCAGATGGCAAATGCGGGTGGTCCTACTGAGGATGAGAGGAGTTCGTTTTTTGAGACGGATGGACATTTGGCCTCACCGGAAGATTTAAGAATCTCATCTGGAATTTAATTTTTTCTTTCTCACGACACTCCGTCTTACAGAATGCCAAACCGGAACCTTTCAAACGTCTAATACCTGAAGATATTTCAGTACCCTAGTTTCACAGTGTAGTTTGCATCCCTTTCTAAGATCCAGTTTGGCATGCATACTGGCCGGCCTCATTGCAGCAGTGTTGGCACTAGTGCAATGGCGTGCAATAGTGACCCTCCGCGCGCGCGGAGGGTCATTGTTCATTTAATTCAAAGAATCACAGAAGAGAAGCAGCAGAAATTTGAACTTTGAAATTAGGTTTTACGTCTGAGTTGAGGACTTACCACGTCTTTCGTCCAGAGAGAAGTTGCAGTTCTTCTGTTCCGTTGGAAGCGAAGACGCAAGTGGGTTTTCTTCAAACTGCGCAGACAATGCGAAATAGATATGAGATTAACGAATTTATGAAATAAACAAAATGGAAACCTTTGTGACGATTCCTTACCGTACTATTTCGGAGAAGAAGTTGGAGCAGTGTAGATCCAAAATTCTGTCGCAGACATGAACTTGCGGACAAGTCTGAATCTCCTTATGAAGCTGACAAAACGTGCTTCACGAGCAGAAGATTGAATCAATAGCAATGGCGACAGAAGTCGTTTTACAAGGAGCCTTTACGCCGAATTAAAAACCCCCATATCTTTCAATTTCACGAAAATCTCGCCATTGCTGAAATCAGTATTTTGCGGAAACTGATCGTGTTCCCTGTGGTTCGAGCAGATTGGAACTACAGTAACTGAGTTTGTGAGAGGCTTTTGAAGTTTGAATGCTACTGATGCAATGGTTTAGGGTTTCCGCATTCCTGAAGCTTGGGCCCCAATTCTTGTATCGCTCAATTTCAAAGCAGCACTGACATTTGGAACTGTGGCCATGAAATTTGTCAAGTCTGACATTTTTTTTTCATTTTTGAGCTCGTTTTAAGGTAGAGAAGGCTATTGCCCCCCTCATTTTAGACGTAGACATTGTAGGGCTATTTTGAGCGATAGAACATTTTCTCCAAAGGCATGTGCTAGTTTCCATAGTGAAACTGAAGTAGAATAATAATTTTTCAATTGAATTTTTAATTTCTATGAATTTTTTAAGTTATTTGTTCTGAAATTAGAAAATCACTTGTGACCTACAACCATGACCATCCCGTACACAACCTAGAATTGTCCAATCGAGTACAAAATTTTCTCTAATAAGGGATGTTCACTTTGTCTCCTATGTCATGGAATCCTTGATTTTGTCATAGTGTTCTTTTCTTTCATTTAGAAATGAATAAAAAAGGGGGGAATTTTAGTTAGAATTGGTGCCAGAAGTAGATGATGAAATTAGGTTGGTTTATTAATGACATTGGTTTGCAAAAGGTGAACGATTGTTGTACCTTAAGGTGTTGTTTCCTTTGTGTTCTTCTTAAATTTTTTTTTAATTTGTTGGCATTTCAATTTCCCTAAGTACTATTAATGAGAACTAATTATGAACACTTCTAAGATTGAACCTCTTATGAGTAAATGGTGCAAGATAGTGTGCTTAGAAAGCGAGCACTTGAGGGCTTACGAAGCCCTTTTACTTCATAGGTTCTATTGAACTATAATGTACAGAAATAATTAGTGAGAGAAATAAAAATAGGTGCCAAGCATAAGACTATGGCTTATCCTAGACACATTTTGAAATTTGTGTAGTACCTTAAGAGAAATTTGTTGTAGGTATGTTTTTGGATTCCTTTGTCTTTCTAAATGTGTCCACTTCTAACTTTGGAATTGAGCAAAGGAAATGAAGATCTTAGACACCTTCTGGAACTTGTTTAGAATTTTGAGAGAAATATGTCGTTTTTACCTAATTTGGTTTCTAATTTTTCAAAAATGCCTAAACTTCCAACTTTTCAAGGGAGCAAAGGAAATGAAGTTCAATAATTGCCTCATGCAACAAAAACTAAGGAGTACTTGTTTTCTTAAGAAATTAATAACTATGTTCTTGTATTAATCATTTTGGTTTGATTGTCCGCATGAGAAAAAAGTATTTGTATGGAGGCTCTAATTTTCTCAATTTCTATCATTACTTCATGAAAATTGAAGGGAATTTAGCAAATTATATACGCTATGAAGGAAATGTATGCAATTTCTATTTAAACATTTGAGCGTGAGTTATACAGGATGAAGTCATTTTTTCTAGTATATAGCAAAAGAAATATAAGAATCATAAAATAGTTGTAATCTGTACATTAGTTGTGCATAAATTATAATTTTGTATAGAGTAGAATCTTTCATTCTATACACTTGGGTAGGTTTAAAATAAGCTGTAGAGTATGACATTGTGTAGGGAATTATGACATCTTCTTTATAAAATAAGTTGTTGACTTTGGTACTATCTTTAATGTTTTTTAAAAGATTTAACAAACAATTATGAGGAGGTTATGATGTTTTATTAGAACTATTTGAATGTTTACATCTGCAAATTTAAAGTTCATCTTGTAGCTATCAACAATTAATAGTTCTCTTTACTCTTAAATGTACTCAATTCTAAAAAATATAAATTAATGAAAGAGTGTTATATTTTTTATTTTCAAAAAACAATTCTAAAATGTCAACTAATTAGTTGATGATGTAAAATTATGAATTTAGAATCATTAGACCTCAAATCACAAGTTATATATATCTGCTACTAGAGATGAGTGAATTGTATAAGAATGAATTGTTCTCACTTAGAAAAAAAATATATTGCAACGTTTTCTCAAAATTTTGAAAATTATTGTCACACGTTCTTACAATAATATAGTTCAAGATCATATGCTTAGATATGCTAAGAAAAGAAGGAGTACTTTTTAATCATTCCCTTAGAAATGACAATTGTGAAAAAAATTTAATGGAAAAGATGTTTTGAAATTGTAGGGGGCTTATGAAGTGGATGTGTGCTTTTAAAGTATAATATGTTATTAATTTTTTAATGATTGCAAGCTCAATTATACCTTGATGAAGTGAGAGAACTGGAGAATGGAATGAATTAGTAATAATGTTGTAAGTCAAATTTTCATAACTTCTATTATTGCAAAGACATAATTAGACACCTTCTATTACTTCAAAGTAATAGACAATGCAGATTCTACAAAATTGATGAAGCAATTATCATCTAAGTATGTGTACGAATCATACATAGAAATTTGTATGAAATTTCAATTATTTATTGATAAGTGCGTGAATTAATTATATAAAATGGAGAACATGTCGTAGTAATTTTATTATATGTTGCAACAATTTCATCTACTAAGGACTGAGATGTTTTCTGAAAGATTTTCTTAGTAAATAGTATCATAATGGGTGAATTGTTGGTTGTAGGGAATAGCAAAGTAGAAGTGAGGAAGTCATATTCCACTGAAACGGCTTTGTGTATTTTAGACATTTTTATGAATGTTTCTTGTTTCTAAATGTTTAATCAGGGAATAGTAAACAGTGTTATTTGCACAAAATAATGTGTACAAGTCTCACGAATATGAAAACCAAGGATTGAAATGTAGGGAATATGTACTAGGTGTTGTTGAACTATACTTCAAAATACCTCAAAGTAGAGGTCACTCTATGGGGATTGTATGTACCAAGTACAGTGAAGTGTTTATTGTTGAGACTATTTTTTGTTGAAGTCAATGAGTGGTTCAAATTTATATTTAGCTCAACAACATATATTTTTTCTTCAAAAATTTGTATATACTTATTATCAATGTAAAAATTGTTAGCAATTCAAAATACGAAGTTTTTGAAATACAAAAGCTTATTCGCTTCACAAAAGTTGTGTAAATGCATGGAATGACCACCCCTTGTCAAAATATTGGTGTACGGAATGGCATTGTAAGTGTCTTTCAGCTGAATTGGAAGAAAATGCAATAGCATAATGTGTATGATGCAAGTTTCTCAAGATAGAACGCAAACATTGTCGTACCATGTCTTTTTACAATTGAAAGAGTAGTAGGAATGTAAGAATGTAGACGTCAAACATAGAATTTCGAAAAAGAATTTAGTGCAACGATACTATTTTGTTGAATGCCAAAAATAAAATTAATAGGTAAATAAGTTGTTCAAAAATTTCAAGTAGATATAAATTAAGTACGAATGATACTAAGAGAATATTCAAGATACATAGGAATAAGAAACTTTTGACATTGTGGCTTATATGTGCATTGTGTAGTTCATGTTGAAATTTGTTTCTATGGTTCTTTTAACAAGGTGGTCATTGAGAGTATCCATTGAAAAGTACGTGTGATGAAAATGTAGCTTGTCCTATGTTCTTTTTCAATTTAAAAAAAAATTGACTGAAAAAATATGAATAATATTTTCTATTGTGTAAGTTTATGTTCTGAATTATTGATGTTTTTATTTGTTAATAAGTAGTTACAAATTTTTTAAGTAAATAGATACACTGTAGAACTGAAAAGAAAGTTTTGCTCTCCTATATTACATAAGAAAAAATTGTCTAAAAAATGAACAGAGAACTTCCAAAAATATTTGTATATTGGAAGTTCATTTTCAGTTGAAAGTTGATGCAATTGTCATATGAATGTGTTCTTTAAGAATATGCAAAATAAACTAACATGCCATTTCAGTGCATTTTTAACCTCTTCTACAAATTAGTTCAAATTTTTTTGAAGTTTGAAATTGTAGGAGTGGAATCCTATAGTCATTAGTGAACAGTGCTCAAAATTTGTAATTAAAATTATAGTTTACTAGGAAGCTCTTGTTTGCAAGCGGTTTGTTGTAGTACAACTGAGTGCACCCCTTAAGCTTCATGTAGACATTGTTGTACAAGAGAATGAAGGGAACTGAGCTCAGTATGAGTATGTATTTCCCATGTGTGTTTAATAGCTCATACAATTATTTTTCAAAGTATTGAGGTGTGTTTGTTGGGGTGTATTTATTGCGTTACATGTTGTACAGTCTATTATTTGAATAATGTATATTCTTGTGGAAATAGAGAGAAGACATTCATTTGGAATGACATGACAAATGTGGAGTCCATTATCAAGCGAATAGCGTTGAGGCACCAGTAATTCAAGAAAATGGCAGAAGAAGCATTTGGAAGTCCAGTGGTATTCAATGCCTTTGGTGGTACAGTGTTGGCATCAGAGCAAAGGACTGTAGGGGAAAGGCTAGCACGGGTGGTTCGAGCAATAAATTTCACAAAAGAAAATCATGTATCAGGAAATGGAATAGACGAAGGTACAAATGGAATAGTACAACTTCTAGGGGACGATGGTACTCTTGTAGGAGCTGGTGTTGTGGATACGAGTGTTACATGTGGAATTGAGCTTCACCAAGTAAAGTTACGTCCTTTTGAAGTTGCAGTTCGTGTAACACATGTTGTAATGGAAACACAATGGGTTGGTGAGGTAGTGGGTAAATTACTAGGAGAGTGTATAGGAAAAGTCATACGATGGCGCCGATCTCTGGTACGGAGGCCACATCCTTCCGAAGTGCGGACAACAAGTAGTACTCCGAGAGAAGGGCAAACTTTTTCATTCCCTCCAATCATTGCACCACAATTTGATTTCCATGATGTTGAGGGGGACACTAGCAATTCGAATATGACATTTCCAAGTCACGGTGAGAGAAGTACAACAGGGAGAAGTTCTCCAATGACACAAGAATCCGAAGCCACTAATCCCAGCGTCACAAGAGTGGAGCGGTTGCCTACAGATACACCGAGGAGGAGGTACTCAATGACAAATCGGAGGGCTAGAATGCAAAGCCGAAGACAGAGAGGCGAGGCAGCTAGTCAAAAAGTGACACTTGAAAGTGTCATATGTGCAAAAGACAAAGGGGCATGTAAACGTAACTGTTGACGCGATGTTGACGCGAAATATATTTTGGATCAACGATATATGGCTTGGGGTCAGGAGTATGAAGCGAGAAGTACGTGGATAATGCAAATGCTTAACGCTTTCTATACTCGCACTGAGGGTCCAACAAGAGACAAATATGTAACTAAGTTAGATGGTAGAGTAGTATGCAATACATGCTACGCGAAAGCATTGACTTATTCTCAGAGGCGTTTTAAGCAGTTGAAGACATCACATGTTTTATACGGTAGAGTGGCTTCCATTCATGGAAACACATGCCAAGGGAGGGAAAGTACAAAAATGTCAGCAGCAAGGGAAAGCTTGAACGTCTTTGTAACTGAAGTTGGATGTCAACAACCGCATCGATCAATTCGAAGGAAAATGGACAATGCGGCTTTACTACTGATTCTATTGCCTATGAATACAAGCAAACTGGATGTGTTTCGGTATGTGAATGAGGAAGTGAAGAAATTAGTGGATGGGTTAGAATTGTCAATGAGCTCCTTTTGCCGGCTTTGGCGGAAAGAGTTTCCACATGTACAAATTCCACCGTATTCAAGATTCTCGAAGTGCTATTACTGTTGGAAGTATAAGTGTGGAATGGAATCCACAACAAATGCACTAGCAAAGGTGAAAATCAAGGAATTGTACATTGTGCACATCCAAATTCAGATGGAGGAGAGGCGAGATTATTGGCTATTCAAGAGATCAGCAATGATCACTCCAGATATTTTCATGTGTCTAATTGTAGATGGTATGGATCAAAATACAACGATGATACCGAAGATGAGGCAAACAGTGAAGAACATTGAATCACGTTTTGTGAAGACCCATCTATGCGGTGTTCTTGTACATGGAATTGGTTTATATGCTGATGTATGGATAGATGCTCATCACAAGCATGATAGCAATCAAGTGATTACGTCAGTTATGAACGTAATATGTGAGGTGAAACGAAGGAAAGGATTTTTACCGCCAACGTTGAGGATTCAAGCGGATAATACCACGAGGGAAAATAAGAATATCTACATGTTTGCTATGTGTGCCGCGCTAGTTGAGCTTGGGTTTTTTAAGGAAGTACATCTTTGCTTCCTGATAGTGGGGCACACTCATGAGGACATTGATCAAAGATTCAGTAGTATTTCCAACGTATTGAAGAAGAAGGACATAGATACATTGGAAGAAATGCTTCAATTGGTGGAGAACGGGACATCCTATACAGAGGCTTTTGTAAGTGCTCGCAAACTTGAGTATGTCCGGAATCGGAAAGCATTTATCACGCCTCACTTACTACGAGGGGGAGAGCAACTAACAGGAATAACGTTTCCACACCATATGAGGTTTTACGTGGAGAATGGAGTGGTTCGTGTACAACATAAGCATTTATGTTCGGACGAGTGGAGTCCAACAGGAGGACATTTGTGTTTGACCTCACTACCGAGTATGTCAGAGAAACCGAACATTGCAAAGGTATTTGCAGCAGACCAAAGGGAATTGAAAGCATTGGACGAGTTCATTGCATATAAAAAGAAGTTGGTGTTAAGAGGCACTGACCTGATCAAGAATGCTAAAGTTGTAGAGAAGACCTCTAATTTCAAAGAGTACTTAGAAGGTTTCCCACAGTGGAATAAAGAAGGCATTCGTGATTTACCATTTTGGCCCAGCGATGTATTGAACGAAAACCAAGATGGAAGTTCACATCCACATGAAGAAAAACAAGCTACAAATTCAAGTGTAGCAAGCGATGTAGATGGAAACAGAACAGGGAGTGCAGCCATTGACTTGATTATGGCAACAATGCCTAATCCAGAGAAGAGGGGATACTTTGGACCGCGCAAAGAAAGACCTGCACAAGAAGTAACTCAAAGAGTGACGGGAGGGAATAGAAGACGCAGAAGTAATGAACCAACGCAGCAGTAGTAAGAGATGCAAATGAAAATCCCTTTCCTCCGTTCAATCCAGAGGACGATGTCATTGCAGGCCAATTTGTGGCTTTAACTGTGGAGTTGAAAGAAATCAGAGAAGTAGTACCATTCTATATAGGGAAGGTGCTGGAATTTGGTCAAGGAAGGTGGGCCTCGAAGATGAAAATCCTATGGTATTGGCCTACTATGACACTTGAAATATAAGGAGAAGCAAGTAGTAACAGAGTGAGGTATACAAATTGCCTAGAATCCACATGGGAACCGTCTGGTGAGAAATTCACGTGGATTGACAAGGAAGCCACAATATATTCATGGATGGATGTCCCTCATCGAGGAAGAAATGGGAACATAGTAGGTTCAAAAATTATAATGCATGGTGTGCAAACAGAAGGGATAGTGATCATTCCAGCTGAGGCTAAACCGCATCTTCTGGAGTACATGGCAATGCAAATGGAGGACCTAGATGACGCACGTTTGCAAGTTGATTTGCATATGTATTAGAGAAATATTATGTCTCGCTATGCATTATTAGCCTTCTAGTTGTAGGAAGGTAGATGCAATACAATGAAAAACGTACAGTAATATGCTTCGAAAATAGTATGGACTAGAAAGCATAGAAGGTTTTCATAGAGAAAATTAGAAGTGTGCATGAGTACGACGAATATTCATTGGCCAATTTATCTGAAAATGAATAAATGATGCTTTCAAAAAACTGTATCCCCCTCAATATTTGATTTTGACATTTGTACATAGCGTACGAGCCAAGTGCAATGTTGCACCCCCTAAGTGCAAAAATGTCTAATTCCTTGTTTAATTAGCACTCATTTTCAAATTATCCCATATCCTTTAGGGATTCATGGTGAAAACTCAATTTCAATATAAAAGTGACATCTCCAACCTTCACTCCCTCAAATGTTTCCTACTCAATTTCTTCATAGGTCTACCAAAATTATTTTTTGGATGGGTAAAATGACATTGAGATTTTGATTCAAAGGATTCTCATGGTGTTTGGCATATCTTAATGCTTCTTTGAATATTTGGTTGGTTGGTCTGAGATTTAGAAGGGAAAAAAATTGTAAACCATATGTCTATTGCCATTGACAATCCTAGCATGCAGGAAATTAAAGAACCATAGGTTTTTAAACTTCCCAAAGTTGTGCTGGCACAAGTAGTGCCGACTCGGCATTGCACACGCAGTCAACAGGTTGACACTATAAATCATTCCAACCCCCCAAGTTAGCAGCCCTCCCGTGGCCTCATTTTTTTTCTAATGCTGAAAATTGGTGGACCATTCATTGTTTATGTGGCCATTTTGTTATAGGAATATCATTTGGGGAAGGAGGTAGTATAAATCACACTTATTTCTAGAAACAAGTTAGACTCTTCATAAATTTCATTTCATTAGTTCACTCTCAGAAAATTAAAAAAAAGAGACCAAATATGATGGTCACAGTTGAGATGAACCACATCGCTGGGAACCAGAAGAAGTTACAAGTTAAAAAATCACTTCAGAATCAGGGCTGCAATATGTAAAATGCAAAAATTGAAGGCCTTTAATATGATTGGAACGAATGAAAATAGAGAAGAAATCAATTAGCTTGACCTGAATGGGTACAAGGATGGGGCACACACAAAATAATCACGAAATGATCCATTTTATTTGATAACGGCTTCAGTCTTTGCTTTCATGGGCAAACTTCAGAACATTATTCACCTATGAAAGTCGTTGCAAGAAACATTTGTAGATGATTTTTATGCATCAAACGGGATAAAACAAATATGAAAAATTAGTTTAGTAAGTTTAGTTTTTCTCTCCAGAGTTTAGTTTTGTAAGTTATGAAAAGGTGCAAATGGATTTAAAAAATTTATGGGATGCCTTGATTGCTTTCAAGTGCAGGCTAACAACCTTTTCATAACTTACAAAAATAATTGTCCAGATCATTCATGTTACATTCAGCCCAAAAGTTCTTGCCGAACTCGATCCATAATACAATCGCGCACCCGGCTGCACGCCAAAGAAGGCTCATCTTTGCCCACAAGCAGGAACTGGTAGATCTCCCAACGTTTCTCATTGAATACATGCCTCCCAACGTCAGCCTGCAATTTAACAATAAGAATTTCAGTTAAATTATACTCTCATGATTATGCTGCAAACAGGGTTGGAGTTCATGCTCATTTCAAACAGAAAATTATAAGACATTTACCTACCGGTTTCAAGGAGGGCACGTCGTGTAAAAGACAAAAATAATTTTTGACCAGTCATGTGAAAGACGGACATAACAATGCCAGTCACTTGAAAGACAGTATGAAATTCACCCATGACACGTCAGTGTAATAGGAACACAAATCATGCAACGTCATGCCTGGTTCAAGAACTGGGAACTGGTAAGAAGCAAGAAGTAAAGTTGATGTTTGTCATTCAAGAGAGAATCACTGTTCTGTTCGACGAGCAAGTTTGAAGTAACTTGATAGATTAAATTATTTAGCGAGCACGTTGTCAAACAAAAGACTGGATGGAAAAGTTAACAAGAAATCAATGGTGATATGATACCTGCCAGCAAGAACTGTATCAGACATCGAGATGAGCAAAACCTGGGAAAATCTAGAGGTTTAGGGTTTATAACCTTAAAAACGCTGATGTCTAGAATGTTCAGAGCTTGGGTTACGTCATGTAAAACCCGGGGTCGACCCCTCCCGCCCTTCTCAATAGGAGTGGCAACAACCAACTGCGTGTCGATCCCCTGTGTCTCCACCTTAATCCGAATAGGATTCCCAATTTCTTCTTCGATACATTGCACCAAAACCATTTGCTCCTGTGCGTCGGTAATCTGCCGACCATGTGAATCCACCACAAACAAACAAAGCTCAGAGTTCTCCTTCTCCAACTGAGCATTGGGAATCCGTCCATGTGCCACCTGCATACATTTGCATAAGAACCATGCTGATATTTCAAAAGTTGATTGATGTGCTCCACAAGCCTCACACTTGGAAGATCTCTACGTAAAAAATAAAACATGACAAAAAAAATTATTTTGAACAAAAAATTCAGATAACCCAAACAAGGTCCAAGTCTTTCAACATGAAAACTTCATTTTGAAATTCTAACACAGTGAGTTTCGATACACAGTTGTGCACTATTGACTTCCAATTGCAGCATATTCATACTACAATCTTCAAAGCCAAAAATCCAAAATAAATACTAAATGACTGAAACTTCCAATGACACTGACCTTGAGGTTTAAGTCCTTCACAATCCGAAGGCAGTCATACAATAAGCCTTTCCGGCTCTTGCAGGAAATTTGAAGCAGGCTATGAGCAGGGCTCGTGCTGTTATCAACAGTAACAACAACTCGATTGGAGAGATTTCTGTTTCTTTCATAACCCTTCTCACTTCCAGTATCATCTTGGTCCAAAGTTGCAGGATAATCCCAGAATATCTCTTTGGTTACTGAAGTAGGCAAGGGAAAGCAACCCAATCCCCCGTCCCCATTACCAGCAGAACTAATCTCGCAAAATGAATATGCATCTCCAAAAAATTCCTTCATTTCCCTCTTCACTTCTGCTACCCTCTCCTTCGACCATGGCAGCTTGTTCCTGAAGCAAGAACGCGCATTAACTACATGAAGGTTGATAACTCCAGGTTAAACCAACTCGCAATCAGCCTACCCAGGAGACCCACATTACGAGTGGTTGTATCAGTACGTACCTGTTGTCTGTGACAGAAAACAAGCCCATGGCTTTCCCTTTTGGACTGGAATTTACTTGGGCTTTGTGTATGGTCAACTCCATCTTCCACAGTTTCTGTACAACATCTGGAGAACCAACCATGCAAATGAAATTAGTAAGAACAACTTCATTCGTTTGGAAAGGAAATGGAAGCGGAGAAAGTCTAACTAGCCTTGTAAGAAAAAACTGAAATAAAAAATTTCTCTGCATGACGATAGTTCAAATGAATACTCCAAACAGCAATTAAAATATATCTCCATAACAAGAGGACACAAATATGCAGTATGAAAATACCATGGAGGCCCGTCCGACCAGATGAGCAGACGCCCAGGAGCAGAACTCTCTCTGACTCGGGCACTGGAGGAGCTACTGGAGGTAACCAGCAAGGCGCTAATGCAGACGGGCAGACGTCTTCCAAACGCTGTTTCAGCAGCTGCCAATGCACTGTTGAAGGGCAAGCTAAAGGTGTCACCCAAAGCACTACAAAACACCAGCGACCATCTGTTGAAATATCTGCAGATCAGAGAAACATACATATACAATCCTTTATGAGAAACTGTCTGAGCTCTTACGGACAAATCAAGTAGCCGAATTTACTTGAAAATACTTAGATTCCAAAAAAATTCAGGAAAATAAACTGAAGATAATCAAACACGTACACACACATCCAGAGGGCATGAAACTAACCTAATCAGTACTGTCCACTTCGCATCTAACCCTCTAACAAAACGAATAATAAGCATCACTCATCAGCATACATTGAAAGTAATTTAGCATTATATTATTCTAGATTTGATCTTCCAGGTACGGTCATGGTGCCCACGTAGGTAACTAGAAAATTAAACAACATACCTCCTTTAGTCACGTTGAGACCAAACTCATATACAATCCGGGTGAGATCGAAACCAAGGCCCAATTTGTCGGCGCAGTTGATAGTAATCTCACTCGGATCCCAGGGCTTCAAGCCCCTACGCACGACTACATACTCTTCCTTGTAAACCCCCATCCCTGCGTGGCTTCCGAAGTGGCCTCCTCTTGCGCTTCAATCTAAATTTCCAATTCAATCCCCAGAACTTCACCGTCCAATTCTCAGTAGTCTCACATGAATCAAACACCTCAAGCCCAGACTCTCTGGCACTTCTGTCCCTGGTATCACCCTACATATGGATTATAAAGGCCTGAGTCATTCGGGATTCAGTCTGTGTCGTTCGTTCAAAACTAAATTGCAAAGCTGAAACATGCAGTGCGTGCCCCTTCCCAGGACAGTTTAATGCTCCCTCAGAAATTAAAGTTACTGTCTCTAGCACAAAGCAACAACCTAGTGAGCCCAAACAAACTGCGTGAAGTGGGTTTGCCTGCAAAGTGAGCTCATTATAAAGGCCTTCGTCGTTCAGGTCTCGGTAGTAGGCAGACTCGCTCAAAGCCTCGGTAGTCTAATCCTGCCAGCGTGGTTCTCACCTCGATTGCGCAATTTGTCGTGCAATGGACGACAAGTCCATGACTCGGCCTCTGGCACTCGTCGGATCGAGCTAATTGGCATGCGTGATAGGAATGATCTGCAAACCACACTCACTCCCGAAGCCATACCACCAGTTGTACAGTAGAGCACAAATTATGATAACAACAATTTTGCATTCCCAGGGGCAAACTATTAATTTCACGACTGTCAACTTTGACACTAGCATCCCATTGGTTGAAACAGTATGTTTGGCATGAAAGTTTGATCAATAGAGTAAAACTATGGCAATGCATATTACGTAACAGCAAACACTTCTCGACTGACAGAGCGACAGACACAAGAATAGACGGTGACTTACACACATCTATTCAATGTAGACACTCCAACTAATGCCCTGACCCGCCAGTTAGCAGTATTCGTATAAATTCCTTTTCCTCAAGTAATTCCAGAGAGCCAGAAAGGTTGCAACTTCGCAACATCTGTTGATGGATCTTAGCATGTACACTGCGTCGAGACCGCTATTGGTTTGTCGACTGATTTGTTCATACTCGAAGATTACCGAAAGGAAAAAAGAGAGAGATGGCGTAGGAAATGAACGAAACGTTTCGAAAAACTATAATTGGACCGTCTCTCGATTTGTGCGTGGCATCCTTGCGCAGGGGCTACGCTAATCTTCTCTGTATCGTCCCAATTTTAACAGATCCATCCGAAGAGTCAAGAGGGACAACTTCAAGGCTATATAAACCCATCGGTAGATGTTCCTATCGACACATCTTCCTCCACTCCTTCACAGACTCTTCCTTCGCATTAATTATCGATGAATCATCTTCACAGATCCCTGCCCATCAGGTGCACTCTTTAGCAAAACCAGGCGATCCTACATGTGTGCAGAATGAATCATGAAAAAGAAAATTTTGTTTTTTACAGAGTGCCCATTTATTCACTTGATGCAGATGTATTCGCTTGAAAATTTGACGTGAGCTCTCAAATACCTTCCCTAAGAGTTTAAGTCAGTTAATTCACCATTACAAATGTTCAAATTCCTGTTGAAGAAGATTTTGCTGATCATTGGCGACTTGCAATTGGTTGAGGTCCCCGGGTTCTGCCTCAGAAGGTACTCTGACGTGAGCATCAGAAACACAACAAATTTAGCGTAAGAAAAGAAGATTTCAACATTTACTGGTCCTGTTTACATGCATGGGCATATTTCTAAATGATGAACACAGGAATGTGGATACTCCATCGTCATTGCTAATACTTCATGGCAGTCTTGAAAGAAAGCACAGGCATAAAGAGAGTTCAAGAGGTGAGCACAGCTTAAGTAGGTCAAAAGGGCTCGTAATAAGCTCAGAGACCAACGACCACATAGCTCTCGTCCTCCACAATAGGTTTCATAATCTCCATAATAACAGCCCTGGAAAATCGCACCCAACATGCGAGATAAGAACCCTAAACACGAACGACGTCAGAGGAAGCATTCACCAATGTGGTACTGCACTTCAATCTTTCACAGTAGATATGAGATTTAACAAACTCCTGCACTTTCAGGCGTCAATTACACAAGCAAACTCAAAAATTCAACATTTCACATATCCTGAAAAAACAGGTAAGGAGCTCAGTTTCATTAAAAAGCGAGTGACAGACTGACAATGTCAAAGAGAAAACTCACTTGTTTTCGGCTCGAGTTCTGGCAAGAATGCCTCTCACCATTTCATCCACCTCCATGAGTCTGCATCCCATGAAAAGCAAAAGTCAGTTCCACTACGGCATGCTAAAACCCACATTGAGTCACAAGGTGTCGGTTGCAGAATCATGAGGCTGTCAAAAGAGGGAAACTCGTACAGAGTATGTCTATAGGAATCTACATAATTCGATTATGGTGACCAGAATGTGGCTCTGTGATCAGACCAAAACGCCCAAATTAGACCTCGTGTTTTCTTAACAGTTATGAGTTGATCATGTGAAGACTTTCTTTCGTTCACTTTTCATTGCTTTTCTACCAATGCATGCAATGTCCTTCACTCATTCTAGTGATATATAATTTGATCCCATCCAAATTATTGTTTTTTCACAATATGATCAAATCAAATTGGTCGTTTTAAATCCACGAATCCTTAGATGTTAAAGCTTACCTCTTCATCTTGAACAAGGCAGTTTGAGGATCATTCCCTTCTTCATTTCTGAGTGTGGCTTTGATAGTCCTTGTGTCCGGTTTCTTTCTAGGTCTGTACACAAAAACTGGCGGCCTCAACAAGATTTCCGCAATCTCCTTGGGTGGCATACTCTTTTCACAAGGGTAAGCATCCACTATCGACACATTTCGCTTGAAAGACTCTGATATCATCATGTCGGGATCTTTCGGTATAGGACTATTTTTAGATGAGGATGAGGATGCTATGGTCTCATTCCTTTGCTCACAGGTTGCCAATGTGTGTTTCAGGTGTTCAATTGCGGGTAAAAGCTCTGCTTCTGTGACACCGGTAAGGTCGAGGTGTTGTAAGGTCGAAGGCCTTGAGAGCTCCTCATGGGCAACGCTCTCCATCCACTGCCAAAACAAAGCTTCGTGCTTACGGCATAACTCGGTCTCCTCTTCAATCGCTTTCGCTGCTGCTATGGCTTCACAATGTACGTCCAGGTGTTTCCGGTGCTGTAACAGTTGCATTTCGTAAGGGGAGTGCGGGTGTTTCACTCCGGCCGCCAGCTGCGCTAGCTCCAACTCGTGCAATTTCTTCACCTTGCTCTGCTGCAGTGCCTCGATCGCGTTCAGGCTTGCAGTCACCTAGCAATGTCACAAAACCCTAAACCCTAAATTGAATTGCTGCGGGTCCGGCTCAACTGATCTTCATGATCTTCAAATTTGCTAAGAGAATAAGGTCACACATGTAGGGTTGACATGCCATTGACTGTATGCTTCTCCTTCTCCCAACACCAAACACACCCTATCCACACTAATTGCAAGACTTTTTGTTCACATTGTAAGAAAGTTGGTTCTCTGCTTGTAAACTCTATCCACGGAATCGTTGATTGTAGAAGTGCAAAATAAAATCATACATGACCAACTTTCACTCTCAAGGCAAGAGAGAATGACAATGCGCGGTGGATTTACTGTGAAAGGGAGGCTTTATTGTAATAAAACTTTGGGTGTCCGTCACTAAATGCATCATAAATCACAAGGTCTACACGATTCTTGAACCATTTTTTTGGTGCACATCTTACAACATAATCCTAGATAGTTGTAGGAAGTTTCTTTTCATAGATCACTATTTTGATTTGACAGAGCCATCGATCTGAAACTTGGAGTGTGCAATCAATGGCATGTCTACTAAACTCGCAACCCTCTGAAAGAATTTGCATATCGCACCAATTTCGAATAACCATGTACGATGGATGTGCATTGGAAGTGAGGTCCTTGATTCCAATTAATATTTTGGTTGCTCATCACCACGTGCATCGTAAATCACAATATATACATAATTCTTGAGCCATTTTTGTGTGGAAATTTGATATTTGCAGGGAGTTTCAATTCATAGAACACTATTTCCAATTGACGCAGCCATTTGAAACTTGCATTTTGCGGTCAATGCTATGTCTCCCACACTCGCAACCCTCTGAAAGAATTTGCGTATCCCGAATTCTTACCTGTCCATACAACACCAAGACCTGGTCGACTCGCATTTCCGTTTGCAAGCCCTCCTCTTCCACTCGATCGGTCGCAATGACCATCCTTCTAACAAAATCCCGGGCAGCCCATTCGGCATTCCTCGCCCTGACCACCGCCTCAGAACTATCAGCCATGTCGAGAGGGTAATCATCGGGTAACGGTGCGGCACTTCGAGCAGCCAGCAAGGGTTGCAACCGGCGCTCCAATCCCCTCTCAATCAATCCACAATACGAAATCATCCACCCGAGAGCTAACAAGTAATGCCTGCTGCTGCCATGCGCGTCAACGTGCAGCGTGAAGAAAGGCGAGTGCGGAGGGTATCCCCACAACGCCAGATGAAATTTCACAAACCCTAATATCTCTTCATCTGATAATCCCTCCCAAGTACACTCCAACGGCTTCAATTCCTTACCCTGCTGCTTCTGAGACTTAGGAATTGCGGGATTCGTCTGAGGAGAGGTTTTATTAGGGCTTGAGAGAGTGACAATGTCATGTAATGTGCGCAGCAGGGATTGATGTGATTCCAATTTGTTGAACTTGGCTAACCGAAGAGTCTCCGGAGTCATGCCCGTCACTCCTAATCCTGTGATCAAGTCACACAGATATTTGATGCTCTTCTTTACAGAAAGTCTGCTGCCACTACTTTGCTCCTGGTTTTCCATGTTGGCGAGAACAGCATTAGATCTGTGCAATTGCAACAAAGAGCAGGATTATTGATCCTTGGAAAGTTGCCGAAATGGAGTGGAATTTTGTATCTTGGCAATTGCAGTGCAGTTGGGATTTTCTTGGTAAGCAATGTCCATCGAATTCGTTTGAAACGGACTCATTGAGTCTGTGTACAAGTGCACATGGATAGCCTTGAAGACAAATTTCAAGCAAATTTCACGATTGCGTCGCAGCGTGAAGTCCGTGAAGTCCAATATAAAGGTAAAGAAAGCAGGAGAGGCTTTGTCTGTGCCGCACAGAGGCAATGTCTCGAATTTCAAGGAAGGTTCTACTCAAACTTCTTCATATGTAAACTGAAATTTTGTCAACAAGGGTTAGTCACACCTTCTTCAGCAAGCACACTTGAGAAGTGGGTGAGAAAAAGAGGAGCCAATGGGCAGCAGTTTTGGGTGAAGAAGGTGTGACACCCTATTCAGTGTGGCCACTAGAGAATGCAAAATTGAGGTAACAAAACTACAAAACTGGGGTAACAAGATTGTGGTTACAAGACTGAATTCAATCACAAAGCATTAGTGACGGTGAAATTGGCAACAGAGGGTGAAAGCTTTGCTCATTAAGTCTTCCGTGCACCCATTCTTCTATTTTGAAGGAGGATAATCAATGTATACAAGATATTGCTAGCTAAGAATATTTTGCTAGGTGAGCCACCACCTCTTGATTTTCTAGAGAATGGGATCATAGTGAAGTTGTGACTACCCCTAATGTAAGAGTTTTATTTTGAGCAAAAATTTGCTCAACCCACCAAATTCTAACCTTTCTGTTGTCATCCCTCCCAAAATTGGCCTGTAAGACAAAACCTACGAGTGACATGCGGCCAAAAAAAACTCTAATTTGTACCTCCCTTTGGTTGAGAGTCAACTAATGCAATATTGCCACATGGCTAAAAAATGGCCCCATGACAAATGTAAAGTGGTCCATTTAGAATTAGAGTTGGATATAGCATTATTTACCAATGAGGCAAGGATCCCCTTTGCGTCCCTACAAATGAACAAAATTGTTTTATATATAAAATTGTTTACCAATGAGGCAAGTTACTAAATCTAGATTCTATTCTAATTTCAGATTCTTCAAATTTTCTAAAATTTGATATTTCTTTACAGTTTGACTTTTAGACATACAACTATTTTGACAATTATGATGTATTGGTTTTTTTAATTATAGAATAATATGGAAATTTGATTTATAAAATATTATTTTTTCACCATTATATAAAATCACCAATGCTAAAAAAATTCAAAATTTTAATTTTATATTTGAAATTATTTCACTTCATATTTTCTTGAAAGTTTTTAGATCTTTGTAAATGTACCTAAAGTTTGAAATTATTGTAAATTTTTAGAGAGAAAGGAAAAAAAGGGGGCATTTGTATAAAACATACTATTCTTCCCTTTGAAAAAAGTCTTGAAAATCATCTAATTTGTGAAGAATAGAATGCATTATTTAGATGAAATTCAGGTGGCCTATAGGGCTGCAAGTTTTCACAAGTTCCTGATGTCAAGTAGAGAGGCTTTGTCTTAGGAAAACGTGTAGAATCTAGCTTCAACTAGATTTAGCCCCAAAAATGAAGGCCCTCGTGTTTAAGTACCTTTGTACATACAAATGCTCATAAAAAATCCCATATAATAGCATGTAAGCCATATAAAGTACAACATACTCATATAGCCCCATAAAGTGTTATATAGACTAAATAAAATGTTACATGTTTAAACAAAGTTGGTAGAAGTTATACATAAATCACATAAACTTCATTTGAAGAAGTGTCCAACACTAATAAAAGTACCATAGCCACTTCAAAGCTCCAAATTAAAAGTGTAATATCTTTCTAAAAAGAAAACACAAATACCTACAAACCCTACAAATTTCAACTCAAACTAAGATACTATCCGACCTCTATAGCTAGCCAAAGTTTACTCTCTTCAACTCAAAAGCAACTCATCACTACTCTACTTCTAAATCCATAATTTTCACATACTAACTCCAAATAGAGAATGTGATAATTTTTTGAAAAGCTAATACAAATACCTACAAAACCTTCTAATCTCATCCAAACTTAAGATAATGTCTGACTTTTATAAACAGTCAAAGTTCTCCCACTTCAAATGAAAAGCAACTCCTCACTACTTCACTTCTAAGTTCATAACTTTTAAACCCTAATTCCAAATTAGGTGAATAATAGCTCTTTGGAAAGCTAACATTTCAATATATAACCTAATAAACTTTTATAAGAAAACACCTCCTCACCACATAGTTATGAGCCTTTGAAAGTTTTGCCCTCACCCTCTATAACAATCATCCCCCTCACTTCTTTAAGTATAACTTTTGCATAGAAACTCCAAATTAAATGACTAATAGCATTTCGGAATCACAAAAATTAGATGAACAACTCTACAAAATTTTATCACAAAATTCTTCATGTACAATGTGCAATGCCCCTCTCAAGTTTCAATTTTCTTAAGCTAACCAGAAGGAAGAGGAAAAAGACCCTCTACCTTATCCACCACCTAAACAAGTGAAATTTAGCCTCTAAAGTGCTACATGAACTTAATTTTATCTATTGGCCTTCTCTTTTTCCCCATAATTCTATCTTTATCTCTTACATGGACTTCTAAAAAAATCAAAAGAAAAGTAAAACAAACTTCACTTTTCTTCTAAGCAACTTCAAACACAAACTAAAGTCTCAAAATGTCTTTAAGTCGGGCTTTAAGTATAGAAATAAACAAACTAATGTCAAATAGTTATCTAATAGAGATTAAAAAAGTAGAGTCCATTCCATATGGATAGTTTAGGCTCCCAGAAAAAACCTTCTATTTCAACAACAAATATAAATTTATACATAGTGTACGCATATACAATGCAACATCAGATAGATTGTGTGAACTCAGCTACAATGACAATTTGACAAGGTAGAGCAATTGCCTTTCTAAGAAATGGTCACAACTACTTTCATTGAGAATTTGAATTAAAATTTTATTATTATTTTCAAATTTGTGCTTGAAAAAACTTAATCAATCATGATATTTATGACAAAATATAGTATAGTAAGGAATCAAAGAATGTATTGCAACAAACTTCAATTTCATTAAATTGGTGATATTCCATTGCTTTAGCACAATTTAGGTCATGTGGCCTAAAACCAAAATCTATACTTGTATTAGTTTGTAACTTAAAATTAGACCTTTGTAAAGATTATGTCACAATTTTTGACTTGTAGAATATTGTCAATTTAAGAAAATTGACATTAACCCCAAATTCAACTAGAAGGACATCATTCAAAATTAATAAATTTTACTAAAGAGAAAATTTCAACACTTTGGAGAGTTGTTTGACATTAGAGAAAATTTGGCCTCTATAGAGGGTTTGGTTTGACTTTTGGCTAATGTACAAATTTAAGAAAAAGAAAGTGTTTTTTGGTTTTGTTTTCTAAATTTTTTAGTCCCTAGTCTTCTATGGGCCAATTAAAAAATTATTAGTTTTTAATTTTTTAATTTTTTAATTTTTTTAATTTCACATTTTCATGCAATCAAATGACCCTTTGCAAGGTCTAAATTACTTCTAATGACTACATGCAAATGTACAAATAGAGAAAAAATCAACTCAAATCTTGTCACAAAGAATCTTGCTAGTTTGTATCAACTTGTGTACCCTTTTAAATTGATAATTATATATATATTTCACTGCCATTGTAGTTGAGTTCCCACAATCTAAGGGTGTTAAAATTATGAAAGTAATATGAAGTCTTTCAATCCTCTTTTCATATGTCAAATCTAAAAAATTGGTCATCAAAAAATATGACATAACTCGTAACTCCAATCAATTTATGTTTTTTCAAATTCTATTCTACAATGTTTTTTAAATGAATTTCTAATGTGCTTTTTTCTCCAAGGTCTAGTGTATTTGGGGCTCACTTCCAAGAGCCCTCAATACTAAAAAACCAAGATTTGCAATGAATACCCTTGTACAAAATCTTGAATAGAAAAATTATAATCATTCATTTTTAAAATTGGATTTAGGATGCTATGAATACTAGAATCATAATATATACTACTAAAAGTAATAAATTGGTTAGGTTTTATTTAACCTCAAAGTATTGCCAACACTAGAATTTGGTGCCTTAGACATTTAGAGGTTAAGGTAGACCAATCTATTACCATATTCTATTAGTAGACTAAGCCAATTCAGTTACCCTACTTTAGGTCCAATTCCATCCAAAAAACATCCAAATCCATTTTTTCATGACAAAATCAATTTTTTTATAATAACAAGGGATGACGTGTCATTCTAATTAATAATAAACACTTAGTACTTAACTTGGATGGTTATAGGTTGTTTATGGAGCATTTATGACTCTAGTCTATTGGTGGTTTTGTAATTTCAAGGTAGATCACTTCAAAATTTCTCTTGGATTTGATTTTTCAAACATGCATATACCTCTAAAAAAATACGTGCCCTTCTTGAAGTTGGCCTCAATATATTTAGATTGCAAATTAGAGTGATAATAGACTTGTTTACTTTAAATTGAGACCATCAAAGTATCACTACTATTTTTCTTCTTGGACTCTTGCCTCCCATGGTCATAGGGCTATAAAGTAGGATACCTATTAGTGCTTCTTTAGCGTTGATATAAACCACCCTAACCTATCAAATCTATTCTCATATGCAATCTCCATTGACATACCAAACTTCACTTTTGAAACCCCCAAACTCCGATTTTGGCCAATTGTTTTTGTACATTATTTTTTCATTGTTTCATATAATAATTGATTGAAAAAACAACAACTTTGTAATGAATTTTTAAAAATTTGATTGTTCAAGACCTTTTCTCTATTAGAGAAAATACCATGTTACTAAATAAAAACGAAGAATTTTGTTAAAATGGTGGAATTCCATGCACCACTTCAAACTACTTGGTCTAAACCTTAACCATAAAAGTGCCATCTAGAATAAGTATAGATTTCATGAATCTTAGATTTACATAGATTTCAAATTGCTCAGTTTGAATCTTAACCCCTAAAAGCCCAAGGGATTCAGACAAAATACAAATGTGTTATAAAATATAAGCTATAACTTTTTTGAAGTTTGCATCAAAGAAGATAATGTGAAGCATGAAAAGTAGAAAGTATTTGTATGGTCAAAATTTAAAAACTATTATTTGTTTCTCTTCATATGAATTTTGAAGATATAACTTCAAAAATTCACCAAAAATACAATTTTTATCTTTAGCATTAGAATTTTTTTTGATTGGTCAAAATTGTGTTTTCTATTGATTTGTAAAAAAAATGCATAAGATCTAGTAATAAGAACACCAACACTTTCCCTAAATAGTACGTTTTTTAACACTAGGCCAATTCTAAACACAAACACTAGGCCAATTCTAAACAATTTGTGCTATTTCTCTTATGATTTTTGTTTGACTATAGTGATCTTAGTCTTGCATAAAAATATTGAAAGATAGTCCAATCTTTAAAAATAAAATTAATAAAAGATTTGAAAAATAGTCTTTTTTGCCTGAAAATGTTGCCCGAAGTCAAGCAATGACCAAAAATGGTCACTTGTGTGCTTAGGGGTTAAAAGTAACATCTAGGATAAATATAGATCTCAAATATTTAGGAACATCTAAGACCAATGTAGATTTCAAACTGCCCAATCTGAACTGTAAAAATTGCCACAATTGCGGAATGGTGCCATTTTAATGAAATAAGGTAGTATGACTTTAAAGCGCCTCTCTTCTTCAAATCGTCCTATAGGTAGCTGTAGAATGGATGCCAGGTGATCCTTGAATGGACCTCTCTAGTCTGTTAATGAATTCAAGAATTTATTTTTATTTTTATTGTAAGAGCCAATCATTGTCTTTGGTTTCTACACATATCTTTATAAGTCACAAGGGGATGGATTTTGGGACACCTGTTGTCACAAATAGGTGCCTATGACCTGAATCTTTGAAAATTCACAAGTAATTCAAAAATGCTTGGAAAAATACAAAATTACTTGTGTTGTGTTCCACATCTATTTTTCTTTCTCAGAAAAATGAGCTAAAAATCATTTTGTTCATGAAAACATGTGAAAAAGGCAAATCAGCCCTTAAAAGGTCGCTTTAAGGCCTGTAGACACATTTTTATTTTTGTTTTTGTTATCTTTCAAAGTAAAAGACTAATGGTCCAGCGAGTTAGCTTTAAAAGCTGTTTTGAGTAAGAACTAAGTCAAATACACATGGTAATGTGGAAATGACCATTATACAGCCGGAAGCGTAGAAGGAAACAGTTAAGACTAATAGACAGGCCGTAACCGCATATTGGTTAAGGGCCAAGAACTATAAGACTAATTGTCAGGAACATTTTGCTCTCTCTCTCAGGCGTATGCAGTGATTGCCGCCTTGTCTATTGTACTTGTGCATTCCTTCAATAATATAGTCTATTCGTCTTATTTCCTTTGTTGTCTAATTGTCGATTAGCCAGTGATTGGCTTCGGTATTTTGTTGTTTTATTTGGAGCAGTTGCTAGTGATTGGCTTTGTCTCCTTGTTCTTTTGTTTCTTTGAGTCTGACTAATTGTCGTGAACTGTTATCTTGTCAAATTGTCTTTGTGTTTGTGAGTGCAGTAAGTCATCAACGAAGGAGACAAGTAGACAGTTAGCGAGTATTGGACTTATCCAATTGTCTCTGCGGTTGTCCGTGAGAAGTGGTGAAATCAAAGAGGAAGTTGAAATTGTCAAGTCAGTGAGTGATAGTTCGCCTTGCTTATGAGTCCTGTGTGTGTGGTTGAGGTCAAAATTGTCTTGGTTAATTGATGCAGAGGGTATCTACTTGTTAGTATGTCAAATAGACGTTTGAGCCAGTGATTGGCGTCAAGTTAAGAGAGCATGACAATTAGCCAAGGAGTGGCGTTGTCCCTTATTTAAGTTGTTCATTATTTAAATAGTCTATTAGCCTTGCTGTGAGAGCATTGTTAAAGTCTAATTGTTAAAGCTGTGAGAGTTTATTTGATGAAGGATGCTTATACTTGAGACAATTAGCCAGTATATGCTGATTGTATATGAAATCAATGATTGGTTATATATGTTCTAATTGTTGTCTACTTGTCTATGAAGGAGAGTAGTCGGGAGAGCCAGTGATTGGCGATATTAAAAATTAAATCAAATAGTCATGTCAAATGGTAAGCCTGGGTAAGGCTGAGTGTGTTAATTGTGAAGTCAATTAGACAGTTTAAAAGAGAGCAGTAGAAGACGAATAACCTTTGAAAGTTTATAATTAAAATTAACCAACTAGAGAGTGGTTGGTGAGATGTCAAATTGATAGTTTATGTAGGCGGATGGAGTCTAAGTTATCAGCTGTGTATGAGCTGATTTTGTGAGGACAAATAGACAGTGAATCACGAGAGGAATTAGCCAGGGATTGGCGTGTGATTATTTAAAATTGTCAAGTTTAGTAGTCAAGTGGATATAGCTGAGATTAAGTTTGAGAGGAACTGATTGTCTAATTGTTTGGTTCGTGATTACAGTGAACGATTTTCCGTCGTAGGGCCAAGCAGTTAGCGAAATAAAAGTCCAATTGTCTTCATTGCTAAAAAGAGAATTAAGTTGGAGATTAGTGAGACAGTCATTGACAAATTGATATATGTTTTAACCTGTGGTGATGTTGTTATCAAAAATGAACAAATTGACCTACAGAGAAGGAGTATTATGTTGGTGAAATACAAGACAATTAATCCGTCCTTGTTGTTTTCTTGGTTGTTGGTTGTTGAGATGTCAAGTAGTCAAATTGAGATATTAGCAAAGTTATAGAACATTTGTATAAGTTGTGAGTGGTTATGTGTCATTAGAGCAGGAAGACCAATTGACTAATAGGTTGATAGGAGCCTTTGTGCTTGACCATTTGACCTTACTGATGACAAGCAGTAGAAATGTATAGAAACATGGAAGATACAGAATTATTAGCAAGTTCTATTTAGTTGTGATACAAAGATATAAGCTGTTGAGCATGACAAATTGACTTGCTAAAGCGGATGGAGCTGGAATGGGAGAAAGTTACAAGATAAGTCTAATTGTCTGGAGCGCATTACAGACAAGATTTCTTACCTTTGCATACTTCGCATACTGGGACCAATTGACAATTACAGACTTGTGATTTTGCATTTTGCATAAGTAGTAATTAGCGAATGCAGACTAATAATTCCCAAACGAAAGAACCACCCTTAGGGAATTCCTTGGGTTTTTGATCCAAGCCAATTCCTACACTACAAGGCCATACTACTTTATCCCATAAAAACCTACACATATTCCAAAAGTGCGATGACAATGGTCGGTAAATCTTTATACAATCCTATCGACAAATGCTGATGCAATCGGATTTAGTTCAGGTAGGCGCCCTGTTGACTGTTAGCTACCTCTTCCAGAATAAGATCATCTCCTGACTGTATCGTTCTCTCCTAGAAATCTATCATGGAAACGGGCGTGGAAATTTTATTCTTGTGCAAAACTGAATATGATCATGAGTAAAAAATTCAGTTTCTTATATACAATATTTAATCATTTACATTGGCAGGATAAAATTAGTGGAGCCGCAACACGGAAGTTATAAAGCCTTGGTCTTCAATTAGACTGAGTGTATCCAAAATCGTTGATTTTGGTGTGCTTCTAGCCGGGTGGCATGAGATTGGTGTCCTTCATCTATTGTGAGCGTCCAAATTTTTGAATTTTTGACTAATTGTCTGTTGTAGTTAAAAAGATAAATGAATACTAATAAGAAGTAAAAGAAGAATAGGAATGAATGAAAAAGACAATTAGTCTAGAGATTCCAAGAGCTTTTACCTTGTTAGATAGGAAAGGTGACGAATTGTCTTAATAGCTGTTGATAGCGGAAAGTTGTAGCTTTTTGCAGTAGCATATAGTAAAACAATTTGTCAGTTCTTACATTCTCCACTTCGTATTAAGCTAATACTCTCTTGCGTCTTGTCGGGAGCTTTTGTGCAATTTGTGAACTCCTTCAATTTTTAATATATGTAATACAAATCGTCTTTTTAAAAACTTGTCTGAGCATAGTGAGTGCTTTTGCCACCTGCGGATCTAGTGAGGGTCCAGATTGCTGGTGTGTTGATCTAGGGTGGATCTTGTTTAATTCTGATTGATTGGGTGTGTTTGATTATTTATTTGTGTGATTGTGTGTTTGTAAACGATTTGTCAATTATTCATTCTTCATTGTGAAGTTGTGTTCTGTTGCGTGTTAAAATTGGTGGATTGAATGGAGTAATTTAATCATTGTTGATAACAACTGGTCCTTGCACTTGTAAGCTGATCTAGTGACTAGATTTGTAATTGGACATTTGTGACAAATTGTCAATTAGCGTTGTGTGAGTAGATAATTGAATTGTTCTTTTCAGGTGAATAAGCTGTGAGTGTATTGTTGGATAATAATACTGTGAATTGAATTGAATTTGGAAAGGAAGGAAATTGAGTTTCTTGTTGAGAATTGTAATACCAACTTTCAAAATTAGTGATAAGTTTAATTGAATATGAGAGTCAAAACAAGTCGTTCGCTGGGGTGAGAAATGAAAATGCGAAAGACTAATGGTCAAGCGCGAGAGCCAGATTGGAGCAAAATTGTGAAGAGCAGCAGAAGATTAATCAACACCTGGTAAGTTAAAACTTAACAAATTGTCTTAATGGTACAGATTGATCATGAGTTGTAGAACAAGTTGTTTTCTTTGATTATTAAGATCCAGTGATTGGATCAATTAGCTTGATAATTGGTCAAGATTCATGGACTAGTGATTGGTTCTTCTAAGATGTGTAGAAATTATACAAATTGTCTGGGAGTCCAGTGATTAGATCTCATTGTGTGGTGGTGCTCAGTTGAGTTAATTGTAATTGAGAAATTGATTACGAAATAGACAATTCGTTAAATTAGAGGCACTGTACTAGTGAATGGGATTGCTTGGTTGAAATTATGTGTCTACATGTAAGTGTAGAAAACAAATTGTCTTACTGAATATAGGCGCATTTGTAAGTCGTTAGTATGAAGCAGGGATCCAGTGATTGGATTTGCTTATTGTAGGTTGTAGACAATTTGTTGTTGTTAATTATATGGACCAGTGATGTCCTGAATTAAATTAGTGTTGATAAGCGTTGAGAATAATTTGTAAATTGTGTGATACATTAATTTAATATTTGCATTATAATAAAACTAATTATCATGTTTAATTTGAGTAAGCTGTGTGAGACAGAGAAGGACCAGCTGGGTGCAGACAAATTGTCTTTGTGAATTTTAAATTGAATTGTGAATTTGATTATGTGTATGTGTGATTGTGATTGTGTGAATTGAACTTATGGTTGTGTGAATTAAATTGTATGACTACCAGCAAGTCCATAATAATTTATGGTGATCTTTAAATTTGTTAAATAATTGATTTCTGGATAGAAAAATTTAATAAATTGTCTTTTGATCTCTAATTTATAATTTTGAAGTAATTAAAAAAATTGTCAAAGGGCTGATTTTGAAGAGTCAATTTGAACTAGTGATTAGTTCATAGTAGGGAGTGAATTGGGCATAAGAAGTGTGCCCTGGTTTGGTGAAAATTAAATATGACTATTTGTCTTACCAGTTAGCACAACAATTGGGGAAATTAGTTGCTGAGTGGAATTAAATTGAGGTTGCCTTGCAGATGTGAGGATAGGTCCAAATGGAGTGATTTCATTTCAGAATAAGTCAATTAGTCTGAAAATTAATTTGAAATAGTAAGGTTGGTAGTGAGATCATGTGCCTTTGGCTGATTCTTATATTTGTATGAATCGTGTACTTTGACTAATTGTTGAGATTGTACAGTGGAAACTAAGCTTGGAGAATTGCATAAAACACTCATTCCCAATGCATTAGACAGGGACAAATTGTTGTAGGACCGGGACTGGTTTGTTACTCATCTAAACTAGTAATTAAGCTAGTTAAATAATGACTGGACCAATTGTCATGGTAACGCAAATCACCAATAATTAAGGAATTGTATACAATTATATAAATATATTATATATTTGCATTTGTCTAGCATTAGATCATGCACATGACAAATTGTGGTCAAACCTGACAAATTGTTGAAAAACTCCCCTAGAATACTAGGCAGGACTGGGACTGCATTTCACACGTCCATAGCATTATTTAAAGGACTGGCCAACAAATTATATTAGTGGGAATAAGAGTGAATATATTATTCCTTGTTGTTTGTGTAATAGTGTAGTAAATCCCATTCTAATCTTGAAAACAAGTGACTTCTAGCTAGAAAACGATAGACGATTTGACCATTCCCTTTAGATTTAGAACCCCTATACTTAGTCCTGGGTTTTGAGAAACTACAAAATCTTAGACTACATCTACACTAAATAGTGAAATTAGGTTGCCCCATGTTAGATATAACTAATTTATAAATGTTAAATCTACTATTATAGTATGTCATTTAGTAATAGGTGCCACCAAACGGTGTGACCTTTCTTCTTCCTCATTACAACGAGGAACAATGTAATCTATATATGATATAAAATATATTACAAAATAATCAATTCTTGGTTGAATACTTTTCTATCATGGTATCAGAGCTTTGTTGATGAACCTCGATTGATGAATCTTAATCAATGAGCACCCACTGAAGCAATATGTACTTCTCTGCAACACCCAGGATCGAAGTACGATCCAGTGAAGATGTCTTCGATCTACTGATTGCAGATGAAGAGAGAATCGAAATTGAAAATCAAATTCGCAATATGAACAGATTCTTCCAACTCAATCTCGAAGATGGATTCGTTCAACAACCAATTGAAGTAGCACCTGAAAGTTTTATTAATTTCATAACTCAAGCCGGTCAAAATAATCCAGAATACGATGAGACTAATCCTCATTTTTCTGAGGAAGAAACATATGAAGATTCAGCATAAGTTTTATATAAATTATGAATTCTTAGTTGAAATTTTTTCATAACAATATGTGCTTTCCTCCTCCACCATTTGATGAAGTGAATGCAATTGAAGAAATTCAAAATTTGTACATAGAAGATTCAAATTGGTTTGAAACTGAAATTAATATTCAAATTGAAAATGCCTTTTTCCAATTTCAAATGGAACCCTTAATGGAACCCTTAATGGAACCCTTAATGGAACCCTTAGTGACACTACATATCACACCATTTATTAATGCACAAATTGAACCCTCCGTTGAATTTAATGAAATTAATCCCCATTTTTTTGTAGACTCGGATGATGATGCATTTCCAATATAGCCTCCACCTAATTAAAATACATATAGTTGTCTATACAAATACAAAATAATAAAACCAATAAATAATCATGTCACAATTTAGTTCATCAAATCTAAGGAATATTACGAAGTTTGATGGGTCTTAGGGATGATGAATTACAAAAATGTATTTAAGAGAACAATTGTTTACTTTAAAGATGAAAAGTAATGAAAATATGACTAAACATCTGCATACTTTCAGAGCTCTTCTCGACCAACTATCAGCCGCTGGCTCCCCCATGAGTGATGAAGACAGTGTTTTAGCATTAATGAGAAGTATGCCATCCAGTTATTGGAATTTTCTTATTTCTATAAGAGGTCAAACTTTGACTTTGCAAGAATTAATTACTTATTTACTTCAAGAAGAAGTGATGATCAAGAATTTAGATAATAATAATGATGGAATATCTTCATCATCCTCATCCGCATTAGGCATGAGGGGTAAACCTTGGTCAAACAAATTCCATAATAATAAACATTTTCAAAACAAGCCTAATTATAATAATAATAATAATAAGTTTAATCAAGACCAACGAAGCCGTCGAGGCATAGACAATAGACCCAGACATGGTGGTCATTTTCAGTCAAGCGATAGTCGATAGTGGCGCTACTCACATGGCACATGATAAAAACACATTTATTCATTATGAAGAAATATCCACTGGTCAATTTGCTTATATAGTGGATGGCACATCCCATGCCATTCATGGCATTGGAAATGTTAAAGTTATTCTATCAAATGGCATAACAAAGCTTATTCCGAAAGTATTATATGTGCCACATTTACAATGTAACTTATTTTCAGTCAAACAATTGGCTCAAGCTGGTGGTACGTTTTGTATTAATGGTACCACTGCAACCTTGTACAATTCTTGCAAGCAAATCATTGCTTCATGCACATTGAACAATGATTTATACATATTAGGTCACTCTATATCTAGTGAACCAAAAATACCAAATCCAAGTAATGACAATATAATAAAAGATGAGCAAGCTTTATCTTTAACAAATTCAAATATGATTTCACAATGGCACAAGTGATTAGGCCATGTTAGTTATTTACGTTTACAAGAATTAATAAATCACAATTTGGTGACTGGTATTAATATACACCATATGCCAGCCATTCAACCCTTTTGTGAATCCTGTATCATAGGGAAGCAATATAAAAATCCTTTTCCTAAATTCTCTGATTCAAAAGCTACCATGTTACTTGAGTTAATTCACTCTGATTTAAAGGGCAAACTCACTCCAACTCATACTGGTTATCAATATTTTATCTCCTTCATAGATGATTACAGTAGATACACTACACTTTATTTACTTAAATTTAAATCACAAGCACTGTCAAAATTTAAAGAATATAAAGCATTTGCTGAAACATATACTGGTAGAAAGATAAAAACTTTACGAAGTGACGAAGGTGGTGAATATGAATCTAATGAGTTTAAGAATTTTTGTGTTGAACATGGTATTCAACGACATAGCACAGTTTCATATACTCCTGAACAAAATGGAGTCTCTGAGAGAAAAAATCGTACTATTTGGGAAACTGTTTTAAGCATGCTTCATCATGCTAATTTTACCCTTTTTTATTGGGAAGAAGCAGTTCTTACTGCTACATATATCCAAAATAGATTACCTACTAAAGCTATTCACCAAGTAACCCCTTATGAATTATGGACTGGGCACAAACCTAATATAGCCCATCTTCGTATTTTTGGATGCACGGCTTATGCCTATGTCCCTCATGAAAAACGAAAGAAATCTACTTTAACTCCTAAAAGCCTTCCATGTTGGTTTTTAGGCTATTCTAATGGCATTAAAGGATATCGTTTACAAGTCAAATCAAATAAATCAATTATTATCTCCCGTAATGTTATTTTTCGAGAAGATCATTTTAAATCTATACAATCTAAGGATAATCCTTATGATCATAATGATGACTTGTTAGTCTTATCACAACTACTAAAACCAACTTCAAATTATCACCATCAAATCCAAGTACCCAATCCTATCCCACTTGAGCCACCACCTAGACAACAACCAATTGTACTTTTACAACTCCAACCTCAAATTATTGATTCACCAAATATTCCTAGTACACCTTCTTTACACATGGAATTTCCACAAAGTCCTTCAACTACACCAAGTTCTTCTGATTCAAGTGACACACATCAAACTCCACAATCAAATATTTCACTCCCTAATAGTCCTTCACAATCTTCATCATCTCCATCTTCATCTCCTCTTTTATCTCGTCCCAAACGTCATCGTAAGTCACCTAATCGACTTATTGAAACCATGGAAGGCCGCCCCCACAAGAAGAAAAATACTTCTACACGTAAACCATGGATATTTACTACTATAGACTCAATTAATGAAAATATGATGCTAGATTTGGACCCTACATCTTATGAACAAGCTTTACAAAGTCCTCATTCGGACGAATGGCAAGCTGCTATTAACTCTGAACTTCAATCTTTATTAAAGAATCAAACTTGGGAATTAACCTCTTTACCTCAAAATTGTAATATTGTTGGTTGTAAATGGATATTTAAAACTAAATACGGTCCTAATAATGGCATATTAAAAAGAAAAGCATGCCTTGTTGCTCAAGGTTTCTCTCAGCAACCTGGCATTGATTATAATGAGACTTTTTCCCCAGTACTTAAATCTTCATCCCTGCGTGTCTTTTTTGCGTTTGCAGCCTTTTATGGCTTACATCTTCATCAAATGGATGTATGTACTGCATTTCTAAATGGACTCTTACAAGAAGTTGTCTACATGACATTACCTAAAGGCTTTATCGTCTCAAATCCCCAAAATCTTGTCTGCAAATTAAAGAAATCCTTATACGGCCTCAAACAATCTTCTCGTGCATGGTATGATAGATTAGATTTTTTTCTTACCTCCATTGGCTTTATAAAAAGTACAGCTGATACCAATATTTATATTCATCGAAAAGGTCATCAATTTATTCTTTTGGCCATTTATGTTGATGACACCCTATTAATCACCAATGATGTTCATGACTTACTTCCACAAACTAAACAAAAGTTATGTTCCGAATTCGATATGACAAATTTAGGCCCAGTTGTTAATACAACAATTTTAGGATTACAAGTTATTTATAATCAGCAAAAACGATTCATTAAAATATTTCAAGCTAGATATATTCAATTTTTGCTTACTAAATTTAAAATGAACACTTGTAACCCTGCATCCACTCCAATGGAACCTGGTCAAAAGATGACCAAAGCTGATTGTCCTCAAACTGATGAAGCGATCCTTGATATGAAAAACATTCCTTATAAGGCCCTTGTTGGTTCTTTGATGCATGTCTTAGTTAGTACAAGACCTGATATATCTTATTCCACTAATTCAGTTGCCCAATTTTTATCTAATCCTGGGCAAAAGCATTGGACTGCTACCAAACGAATCTTACGATATCTTAAAGGCACTTCCATCACAGGCTTAATTTATAAAGGATCTAAAGCTGATTTTGTCCTTTACGGATATTCGGATGCTGACTGGGCTGGAAATGTGGACACTCGCCGCTCCACATCTGGTTACTGTTTTCTCTTAGGTCAATGTGTTGTCAGTTGGATTAGTCGAAAGCAACGTTGTGTAGCACTTTCTTCAACAGAAAGTGAGTATATGGCCCTCTCTCATGCTTCTACAGAGGCAATCTGGCTTCGTCGTTTGCTTACAACACTAAACTGTTTACAACCTACTCCTACCCTCATTTATTCTGACAACCAAAGTGCCATACAATTAACAGAAAATCCTCATTTTCACAACCGTAGCAAACATATTTCTATTCAAATTCACTTTGTCCGTGAACAAGTTGCTGCTGGTGAAGTCACAATGAAGTGGATTCCTACTTATGACATGACAGCTGATATATTAACTAAAAGTCTTCCCAAAGACAAACATTATCATTGTCTCCAACAACTCGGTTTAGCGACGGATTGATATGATTTAAAACAAGGGGGGTATTCTTAATCTATTAGCAGATTTAACATTGAAGATTTAAAATCTCAATTAGACATTTTAAATTAGGGTGTGTGTTAGATATAACTAATTTATAAATGTTAAATCTACTATTATAGTATGTTGTTTAGTAATAGGTGCCATCAAACGGTGTGACCTTTCTTCTTCCTCATTACAAAGAAGAACAATGTAATCTATATATGATATAAAATATAATACAAAATAATCAATTCTTGGTTGAATACTTTTCTATCAATGCTGCTGGTGCCATTAGTTTCTAGGACTTTCTTCCCGAATAGCACCTTTTCCCCCTTTCCGAGGTTATAAGTTTAAGTGTGTGGCAGAGTCAAAAGTTTTTGTCTATTATTGCATTGTTAAAAAAAAGTTCTTACTTGGCAGAAAGAGATTAGTTTGTTATCAAAGGCACAAAAGGCTTGTTAGGGGATCCTGGATATGACAGCTAATCTCCAAGCAGGAAGATTTTTGTGAGTTCTGAGCGGAGTTCTTATGTGGTTCGTACTGACAGGGTCTTAGCCATGCATCTGGATACAGTTCCATATAGACCTGCGCGGAAGAGGCCTAGATCTGAGTCAGGTCCTTTGAACATCTGGAATAGAGTCGTTGGGGGGCCCGAAGTTTTCGATGAGTGTAAGCTCCTTATATTTCGTCTTTTTCGCCTTATGGCCTGTGTTTGAGGATTTCCTTCCTGACTATAATTTGCTTCAAGGACTGCTTTAGTCATTTACTCTCACCGTCTGGTGGTCAGTCTCATCCTCAATATCTAGAAAAGAAGTTTCCAGTCTATACTCGAGGAGAAGCGCTTCAGTTAGTAAGTCTGAGTTCCTGTGCTGCTGAAGGAAGGGATATCTGAAAGAGCCGTCGGCTTCTACAACTTTACCCGGTATATGCGTGACGGTTCTTGATCGCATGTCATTTAATGGGACGAAGGAGTCCAAAACAAAATAGAGTGCGAGAGAGACCAGAGACTTTAAATGTAGACGAAACTTCTGCATTAGAAAACGATTTATTTGAACAATTTAAGAGCTTTAGTTTGATTTATATGAAATTCATAAATACAGCGTCGTTGGAGAATTATTTTATTGCTCGCATTCTGAACAAACACTTTAGTATACTGAACACTGATAACCAATTAGATGCTACCTATGAGTGAGTTATCTAAAAAATTGCTTATCCATTCTGACAACTAGTCTTCTTAATCCTAAAACCAACAAGAGAACCTGATAAAATGGATATGTTTAAATTATATACGTAACGAGGATAGATTTTTGGGAATAAACACTTACCCGTAAAAGAACACGAAAAAAAAAATACAATCTCAATATCCAAAAAAGTCCCTCAAAAGGCCTTCTGATAAGGCAAAATAGTAAAAAGTCCCTCAAAAGGCCTACTGATAAGGCCTACTGATAAGGGCGTCTTGTTATCTGAGAAGGTCATTAGGAGGACAGAACACATGCTCGTCTTACATTAGAAAGGATAACTAAAGTAGCTTACTCTATTTTTCTATAAGATTAAGAGACGTATTGCTTTAATGGAAGCTTTGCTTTGCCTCTTACGAGAGGACATGGTTGGATTTTGTTTGATCGACGGCGCATGGGTCGCGCCTTATATGTCTCGCTGCATTCAAATTCTCCTCAAGCTCGTTCTGTCGTTCCTGTCTCTGAGATTAAGAGAATTAATAAGAAGAAAAAATTTCAAATTTTATAAATAACATCTCATATACATTAAAAAGTGAGTTTCTTCTTCACTTACTACGGATTTAGAGCTTTTTTTTGCATCTGTCCATGTCTTGACTGTTGAAGAAAGAGCATTGTCCGCATCATTTTGCCTTTTTAGAAACCTCCTTACATACTCTTCACTGGATAGACGATTCTGTAAATATAAAGCATCAAAGGTTAGAAATCTTGAATAAAACCCTATATAAATCATGGAGGTTTAAATGAAATTTACGTACCGATTTTTCTTTTGCCAATGTGCTTTTCAAAGTGTTGATTTCTTTCATCAAATCACTGATGTTTTCTTTGTTTTGGCTTCGAATTTTTGCAAGGTCATTACTAAACACATTTTGCATTTGATCTGTCTCCTCTTTTAATCGTTTTTTATGCTCCTCTTCAAGTCCTTCTATGTGCGTACTTACGGTCCGAATATGATCTCGAATCAACTCCAATTTCCTACACGAATAAGTTGAGAATTATTGTTCTATTTGCTTCCTTTATGGTTCCATCTTTCAACAATATATCGTCCTTAAAACTTTAGTTCCTTCAAAGGAAATTTAAACCACAAATCTCAAGAATAAACGTTAGAAATTTTAACTACGTACTTGTTTTTGTCATCTGTAACAGTATCTGAGGAAAATGCAGGATATACACTTCATTAATAACATTAATTAGACTTGGAAGTCTATAGTAATTTTGATGTTTTACATTAATTTTCTTTGAAAAAAATCTATCGCTTTCTAAAGAAAATACAATGGAAAGTTCAAACTCACTTACTTGAACTACCGCTCTTCATAATTAATTTTGCAGTTTGCAAACACAACGTCTAACTTGTACTGATACTTTATCATATTTCCTACATAAAAAAAATACATATTCACGTTTTGCAATGGCGAACTGCTCAACATGCAAGTATGAAATAGATTGGATCAGATAGGAAAAGAACAACGAGGACAAATCATGGGGAGAGGCCGACCCGACAGCTTCTTGGTGATTGACAGTTCATAAGAGCGTGCTCAATCGTACAACTTGCATACATGGGCCATTCGGGGACTTACCGGACCAGTCAATGGAAGCTTAGTCGCCGCTACGTGCAGCGACAACAACAGCATGCAGCTTGCTGAGATGACTTTGTCTTGTAAAGTGGTGCTAAGATAGAGAGATCGCCGCAGAGTCGATTTTGTCCTTGACGATACATGCTGCAGGCATGGGCAACATCTGCAGCGTAGAATGTTAGCAAGTGCTGGAGAAATGAACAAATGCAATTGCGCGCACAGAAAGAGGGGCGCTCACATCGTATGCCACGCCTAGAGAGGGCGTGCGAGATCAACTCGAACGTCACATGAATATGTCTTCCAGGCTGAGCACTCTCGCCTGCAACAGCGGAGCGCAGTGCGTGGAGTTAAGCGCAACTCGCAACTTCAGAAGAAGTTGCATGAAAACCCGAGACGGCATTGTCGACATAGGCTCTGCTCATGGAGCTCAGAGGAAGAAGGCACTTTATTTGTATAGCGTAGGGCGTGCTGGGGGCGGATATCATAGCAATGGCGATTTTCTCCCTCCCTTCTGTCACGCACTCGGGAATTTCGAATACAGCCTGCAACGGCTACATCTTTAGAAGTTCATTTGATCGGTATAGGCATACTGACGGCATATCTTTAAAGTCTTGTTGATTCGGTTTTTAAACGTTAAAGCGCCAATTCTGGAGTTACAGAGTGGCGATTTAGAAAATCTAACGCTCCTGATTTGCACAGGATCCCTCGTTTCTTAGTAGTCGTTTGTACTATTTTAAATCAACTTCTATTTTTTTAAGTGCTTGTCTGACTGTAGCAGAACTACTATACAACTGTGCATGCGTCAAGTTTCATATTGTAGCCGTCATTTTTGAAGACTTTGCAAACGATTTTATAATATACAATGGCCATGTTTATGAAATTGCATGACCTTCTTATTTGTTCCCCTACATTCTTCTCAGATTTTTATGCTTACTTCATGGAGGGAAGTCCTTTGCACAAGTTGTCATATTACATTGAATGATATCTGCTATTCGAAACAGGTGTGGTCCATAAAGGCAAATAAAATCTGAAGATGGGTAACTCATACATGTGTCCGCAGTAAGTCTGAACCTGCAGCTACTCAGAGTACCTCTTTTTCTAGTGATGTGGAATGGTTCTATCCTGGGCTTCTTGCACATGCATTGGGCACCCGAGGGAGTGAGATCAGAACAATAAGACTACTTTTACATCACGCCTGTGAAAAGCGGGGCTGCTCAGAAGTAGGGCGTTTTTGTGTTGAGAGAGTTTGCTTCGGGAAATCGCGAAGATTCTGGCTGCGACTGGGAATAGTTTTGCTATGGGTTTTGTCTAATCTTCTTATCTTGAGTCTTTGGTCTTCAATCTTCAAAACTTGAATCTTCACTTGACTCTTCACTCGAATCTTCACTTGATTTTATGTTGGTCTATTCTGTAGTGGTTCTATAGGGCCAAGGGTAAAGGTATGTAATAAGAAACAAGTCTTCGGACGGGTAAAATGGGACGGCCAAACCACGAGCTGATCGTCCAAAAATTGGCTCTTAAACTTCAAACCTACGGTGATCAGGAAGCGCCTTTCACCAGTAGGAACAACATAGAAGATTGTCCATGTGGGTGATTAATCCCACTTCGTCGCCACAAACATAAAATGGGGCTAATACTGTTATAAGAATGACTCCATAGCCCGCAACCAAGTTTACAATGCAAAATTTAAATAACAACTAGCCCCCAAAACAAGCTGGAAAAACAAGAAATTCACAACGAGCCTCCAAAACCGACTAGGAAAAACAAGCCACAAGCCACAACACACGAATTTTCAACCTTCTTCCACTTTGAGTTTCAAATCTTCAATCTTGAGTCTTGAAAACTTCTTTCACTCACAAACTTGAAGAAATTCCAACAAAAACTAAGAAAAACTAAGTCCCAAGCAAGCTGCAAACTTTGATCTAGTGTCGCAGATGCTTTGAGAACTCAAATGCTAAGTGCTTTAGCAATTTAGAAAGCTAACAGCACAATCTAATTACTCACAAAATTTGAAACTATTCTAAGATACTGTCCAAAAGTTATTAAAGGGCAAAGTAGAAGTCTTCTTCTTCCTTACTAACTAAACACTGCCTCTTTAAACCTCAATAACTTTTGATTACAAGATTGAAATACTATGTGTGAGAGCAATTTGAAAATCTCTCACTATTGTCTATAAGTTGTGAAAATATCACAATAATCTAAGATACTGTCCAAAAGTTATGAGAGGTAGAGTCTCAGCCTTCTCAAACAAGAAGGTAGAAATCTTCTTAACCTTTGATACTTCATAACTTTTGCATTACAACTCCAATTTGTATAAATAAATACAATTTGAAAAACTAAAATGATAATCTAAAACATATGAAAGTTTCAATTCCATCAAAGAAACTGACCAAAAGTTGTAGGCGTTGAAGTTACGGCCTTTTTCCTTCAAGTTCAATCTCCACTCCAGACTTCATCACCTCATAACTTTTTATAAATACTCCAAACGACAAATATCATATCTTTTTAAAAAAACACAAACAAGAACAATACACCTTCCAAATATCAAGTCAAATCAGTAAGTACTCCAAAAGTTATAGCTTGTTGAAGCCTCTAACCTCTCAATGGAGATCCTTGGGTCTTCACAATTTCAAACTTTTATAACTTTTGACTACCAACTCCAAATTCAACTTACAAACACTCATTGAAAAGCTTTGAATACAAGGAATGTTGTGCCAAATTTTCATTACTCAATTGTTTATGCTCCATGAGCTACATCCACTCGAAATTCGGCCAAGAACCTCCCAAAACACATACATACTCTTCACTTCCTTTCTCTACCAACTAAGCATCTTTTCTCTCTTTTCCTCCCCATTTAAAGTGAAGGGTGGGGCACATCAGCTCATGCCCCTACCAAGACCCCACCTAAGATTCCAAACTAAATCCCCATTCACACTCTCCCTTAACTTCAAACTCCAAGCTAAATACTGTCACTAATTTTTCATTCTACATTAATAATCACACACTGATTTCAATAAAATACTCAAAGTAAAAACTAACATCCAATAAATGCTCACTAGAGGTTAAAAACTAGAGTTTCAATCAAAGCTTCATTCCATTTGCAGAAAGTTGAGAATGCGTTTAATGGTGGTAGCAACATAATTTGCACGCTTGGCTTTCATCAATGGGTTGACTGGACCTTCCAACCAACGTTGGTGGCCACGACTACCCTCCACCAGCCGAACCATACAATAGTACTGATCGATGTTTTTGCCCTCATAACTCGCTTTGAATGTCACTTCCCGAGTGCCCGGCTCAACTCACCCGATTTGGAGCAAGATCACCAAAACACGAGCATCGAAATTAAGATTTCCATGCCATCGCCGCTCTATGCGAGGTTGTTTCGGCGGTCGAGAAGGCCCAGCTTCATCTCGAGGATGCCTAAGTAGCAATGCAAGATCTCGCACCAAAAGGGGCTGCTCCGGTAGTTGTGACAAGGAAAGCTCGAATTCATCCTCCAGTTGAGGCTCTTCATCTTGAGACTCAAAAAACCCCTTCCAGTTTGACATTCTAACTCTAAAGTAGGAAACAAAATCCACTATTGAAAAACAATAAAGCTCTAAGGCAAACTGTCCTCTTATATATATATATTGAAACGGCGTCACCTTAAAGCTATCTAATAAAATATATTATAATATATTTTTATATAATACACAAATCTACAACAGGACAGCGGCTGCCGTTGATGAAGCCCCACTGCCTCTTTGACCGTCCCCAATGCTTGCTAACTGTACCTTGGCATTGTTCTCTTGGCCTAATCCAATATATATTACAACTTCTGTATGGACAATCCAATGGCTGTGGCCCTTATCACACAAGTCAAAAAATAATGGAGAGAGACTCCCCTCTTACGGTCAAGAGTGCAACACTGGCTGCGGTGGTTGGGCTGAACAGGCTCACATCTACTCCTCCCAAAGCAGACTTGAAGAACTGCATCAATTGATGTCTAATGTTATGCAAATTGTAACTAAATTATATATATGCTTCAACAAACTAAATTTTACACCTTTTTGCTTTATTTAGACTAATTCCAAGTAGTCATTATAATCCAAATAATTTCTAAAAAAATTGACATCAACAAAAGCTTTCTATAAATTGATACTAATTTTAAATATGAAAAGGGTATTATTTGGTCAATGAATTTTCTTGTTTTAAGAATTTTGGATAGGGTTTGATGAGAATTTATGGGATCTTTACAATGTCAAGGCCTGCAATTGCTAAGGTTCACCGACTCAGAAATTAGATTTTAAGCAACATTATTGTGTGGAGCAATGACTACACCCTTTTGTTATTGGATCAAAGTCATTTTCCTATATTAAATAATTTTCATGAGAATAATATAAATATTAAGATTGAAGTTCAAGAGAACTATAAGAGTTTAAACTTGAATAATTGAGCTTATAATTGTTGTTTCCCTCGAGTGTAATTGAACAAATATGATCTCCTTGCATAATCATTTCATAAATAATGTAATATCAATAAAATAATTTAAAGTAAATTTAAAGTTGATTTTTTTTTAAGTAATATAATTTTAAAAAATGTAAATCTAAAATAATTAACTTTGAAGTATAACTTTATTATTATGAAGTTGAATAAAATTTCATTATTCAAGACTTTTGCTTTACAACCACAAGAATAGAAATCATAAATCATTTTATGAGGTTCTTGGCTTAAAGTCACATCCCAAAATAGAAAATAAATCAAGATAAGCATACATTATTTTTTAATATATTAAATTTAGAATTTTTTAAAAATTAACATGAAGTGAACTTGGATTAGGATGGACTAATTACTTTTTTTTATTAAAATAATTATTAAAATAATTATTAAAATAATTATTAAAATAATTATTAAAATAATTATTAAAATAATTATTAAAATAATTATTAAAATAAATATGAAGACAAGTGTTTTTAGTAAGAACACCTTGAAAATTTGACATATTTAAATCGTAGATTATATTCCCATCGAGGTACAGAAAATAGATCGGAGACTAGGAGGAATGGAGCAATAGGGATGATTTAGAATTGATTTTCAAAAATTTAGGAATTATAAATCATAAATAAAAGAGAGTAATTATTTAATTGAGCATAGGGCATGAAGGTAGGTTACAACAAAAGATTGAAATTTAAAAAATAACACAAAATGATCAAAATAATTTTAAAAAGGAAAAAACTTTAGAAAAAAATAGGTTGATAATTAGTATTTCAATAAAATATTCATAATTATTTTAAACTTTCTCAAAAAGAGTAAGAATTTTATAACTTGCTAAAGTCATATAATTGCATTTTTGCAAATCCATCATTAAAATTTCTATTCCCGTATTCTTACAAAATGAGGAGGACCGTAAAAGTTTAGAGCTGCGGTCATAAGCCTACTAGGTTTTATAGATTTTATAGGCCCAAGATTCAAATTACTAGGAAAGAACTTTATATAGCGTGCTGTAGTCTAGCTCTTTCACTTTTTATAGAACTTTTTCGATTTTTTATGACATTTCATACATTATTTATATATATATATATTAGAATTTTAGTGTAAAAGTAGCTTCTAAATGCATTAAAGTGTCCAAAAAGTAAAAAGATACTTTAGTAAGTAGCTACAAACTAATAGAAAAGGGCAAAAATGCAAAGAAAAAGTTAAAGTAAAAGTTCTAGAAAGAAAAAGATAAAAAAAATTAAAGAAAAAGGAGAAAGATAAGGAAAAAGACAAAGAAAAGGAAAAGACAAGGAATCTAGGGTTTCCGGAGGTGCACAGAGAAGTCACGCCGATTGCGAGCGTTACACCCGTTCTGATCACCCCTGGGAATTCACAATTAAATTCCTTTCCTTCTCTCACTCTCGCTCTCTCTCCATACTGTTCATATTTTTCGTCTCAATAGTGCGTTACCTGTGCGTTTTCCTTGCGCGTGTAATTTTAGTACTTGCAATATATATATTAGATTTGTGTCACTGTGCAATCGTGTAAAAATTTGTGTCTCAATGCTGAATCTGGTTTTGAGGTTTGAGTGTCTTCTGAATTCGGTTTGAGAAATTTGTTTCTGGATTCGTGTTTTCTTTTCTCTTTCAAATTGGAGAAGCGGAAAGGGAGGCCGGGATCAATCGGTGCACTGGTGGATTTGTTTGGAGTTTGAAGGGACTGATTGTGAAGTTCGGATCGATTGCTTGTCCGTGTTAATTTGGTTGTGGGTGAGTTGCAGCGGTCAGATTTGGAGACGACGGCACCCCAGTAGCGATCAGAAGGATGGATTGAGATCGCGGTGAGTTGGACTTCACCGAATTGGTGTTACAAGCTAATTAAAAATTGGAGTCACAGGAGGTGATTGACGTGGTTTTGGTCGCATAACTGGGCTGTGATCGTTTGATTAGTGTTGATACTCAATTGATCCAGAATGTCAAGGAACAAAAAATCAATTGTAAGATTCTCCATGAAATTCGTTCGATTTTGGAGCTGCAATTGAGTTAGGGATTCGGATTTATGGTGAAGACCAACAATCGATTATTGAAGCAAAATTAAAAAATTTGGTAATCACAAGATCAACCAGGCTGAGAGAATTTGGTGAGGTTTCGTGAGAATTCGGGAGACATTGAATTCCAATTCTCATTAGTGACTGATTGATCCGAGTAATCGGGCATTTACAGTGAAAATTTGTGAATCATGATGTTCTGACTAATTGATTGCCAAATTGATAGCGAGAGAATTTGTCGAGGCGCAGACGGACACGGCCGAAGCAGGTTCCGACGCGACGCAGCTCGCAGACAGGCGCCTGCGGCGGATTCACCGGTCCGCCTCGACTTGCCGATACCCCCTCTCTGATTGATAACCGGCCCGGGTTTGCTGATTGATACCCGTGAGGAAACCAGTGAGGGTATCAACCGGGTAAGAGTCTTGGAGGGTATCAATCAGGGTATTGATCGGGTACCGCGGTCTTGGGTGTTTTAACCTAATCGTTCAATTAAAACAAATTTAAAATAAGGTCCAAATTTTTCGAACGGCCCTTTGGGCCGTACCACTAGTTTGGGTAGAGATTTTAAAATAGGTTTAAGAAGCCAATTTCAAAATTGCATATGCATGTTTTAAGTGAAAATTTTGTATGGACTGTAGGTAGAGCATACTAATTGAAGTGTTTTGGCTCTATTGTCCTTGGTTGCTGCGTGTGATTGCAAATCTTTGTAAGCATATCCTAAACTTTTAAACTCTAAATCTTTTTGAAATATTAAAAAAATGTATATTTGTACTATGTTCAAAGTACTATAGTGGGCTGTACTAAAGTCTAAATCTTGCATTGCATCCATACAAAAGTCAGTCCAACTTGACATATTGTCCAGATATATTGTCCTGAGCCCTAGAACACTAGACAGGACAGGGACATGCATGCTGAGTCTTTTATCTTATAATGGACTGTTTCTTGGGGTATTTAGTGGGAATAAAAGTGAATTTTCATTCTATTTTCAAAACTTAAGTACATAGTGACATTTGAACACGCTACACTAACCTTACATAGATCATTCCTTGGTGTTCGAACTTGGTAGCGTTTGGAATAGGGATTCCAAAAACCTAACTACACGTGCGCAAGACTACAATACCATAACGTGTTGACTTTTATGCTTATGAAGCTCTAGAAGGCATTGTCTAGGACGTTCCAGAGATGGTCACCTCCATGATTTAAATCCCACTATTCACCATTTCACGGCATTTGTAAGATTGACCAATGGCTTATACAAACAAAACAAGCATGTGGAATCACATCTTTCATAAAGAAAACTAATTCAAATGCACAAGAAATAACACAAATGCTATTCTTTATTTTATTTTTTATATTTTATAAATTTTATTTTAAAACCCTGCAGCCTCTTTTGGTGCCTTTCGTACGATGATGAGTGGGAGATATCTCGCGGCGGTACATGCACGCATGCAAATCAATTCTCTTATGAAGCCCAAGAAAATTTGAAGAATGTGAAGAAGTAACATGAATATACTGCTGAGGAGATTCTCTACTTTCCAAGAGTCGGTGTATGGCGGCAAAATAATTTTATTAACCCCTATTCATTTGGAAGGTTACTTGGTCTTCTGTGGCCACATTGGTGTAGAAGTTTGTATGAATAATATTATAGTAAATAACAATAATTCACTATAAATTGCAATAATATTCTACAATAATTACAATCCTATATAGAAATTATAGTAATTAATAGCAATTAATAGTAAATCACAATTATTAATGTACTTAATATAGTGCAATATATGTTATATTGTAATTAGAAATTTTACAGAGATTCAAACAATTTTAAAATATTTGTAATACTTTACAGGACATGATTTATAAAGAACTATAGTAATTTTTGAAACCTTTACTTTAGAAGTTACAATAAGTAATGATAGTAATTTACAATAAGTTTTAGAAATTACAAATTTTCTGTAATTTTTAGTAATCTATAGTAATACACAATAATACATTAATCTATTATTAAAACAATCCAACCACAATAAGTGATACTTTCCAATTAAAAGATTATCATTATAAAGATACTTGGCCTAAAGATGTTATTTACAAACGTTACAGAGACTACATAGTAAGCTTTTTGAAAACAAAGATAATTGAACCCTAGCCATGCCTTCATTACTCCAAATATCTACAATATTTGGAGGTCCTTCTATACACCTCCAGCCTAAAAATTATAATAATCATATAGTATTTATATTTTTCCATAAACAAACAAATTTATGAGTGGAAAAATTTTACTAGCAAACTTTTACTAGTATGTTTAATTGATGAAGCCGATGATCATTGTGTTTGCAAATTACTTGACTTCACAATTAAAGCAAACATTTTTTTAAAATTTTATAATTATTTAAGTAGCTATATTAAGAAGAGATAATCATAAAGTTCAAAGTACTCCACAACAACAAAAAAATAAATAAATTCATATATATATATATATACACATTTGTAATTCAAATCATTTTTAAAATTCTAATTTAATCTTTATATTTTGGAATATTTATATATTTTTTAAATGATATGTTTTATACCAAAATACTTTGTTAGTGTTGAATTAACTAAGAAACTCTCTTATTTTATTTCAATAGTATTAATTTTATTAACAAGTTTTTATAATGAATAAAAATTAAAAATTTGATTGTTGATATATAGATTCATATATATTAACACATTTATTATGTGTGTATTTTTCTAAGAAAATATATTTACATCAATACTAGGCATGAATAAAGTATTGAACAAAAACTCTATATTATAAGTGACTATTTTTTTAATAGTCTGGCTACCTTAAGAGGAAACATAACATAGCCTATTTATCTTTCCTTCCCATTTTATTTATTTTATTTAAATAAATGGATTTCTTGTATTTTTTTCAAGGAGATAAAGTTGCTAATAAATTTCTAACTCTATTCTTCCTTGACCTAATTACATTTTAAATATGAAGTAACCAAGCAAGGGAGTATTTTAAAAAAAAATTCAGTTACGTTGATATTGTTCAACCACCACTGATGGTAGTATAATTGGACTGATAACATTAGTGCTAAAATGCCAACAATGAAGATTAAATCTCCACACTGTTTCAATTATGGTTCTCTAGAGAATATTTCAAATTAGCCTCTATATTCACACAAATGAGATCCATATCAAGTTTAGGATGAAGTTTAGATATGGGTTGTGAAATTTGGTGGCTTAAGGTTCTTACTACCTAAAGATTGAGTAATGAATACCTCTAGCTATAAATGGGACAAATTATTGAAGTCTGATGGATGAGTAAAATTTCATTATAATCGCATGAATGGTTCTATCTTCTGTGAGCAGGGCTAGTTGCACTCCTAGTCAGTTAGCAACAATATACTGAGCTTGTGTCTGAATATACAACACTCTAGAAATTGAGCTTAGTGTGAATTTTGGTTTATACTTTATTGATTTGGTTCCTTATTACATGAACACAATCTCATGAGTTGATCTGGAGTGGTGGCTAGAATTTTTGGCAAATAAGGCTACACAATCCTCTTTAAGCACACAGGTTTTTATAGTTAGTGTAATGTTTCATTTTGCATGTAGACTTGGATAGGAAAATGACTTTTGAAAGTGATTTTTTGTGAATAACGATAGAAAGTGATGTTAGGATATAAACACCTTATACAAACTTGCTAATTTACTTTTTTGTGGCATGTTTTTGGGACAAGCACATATAAGGCCTACATCCTTTAAAGACATTTAAAAAGTTACTGACTAAAGTGTCCACAATCTTCCTAGTCCAAAAAAAAAGAAGTTGGTATAGATTGAGATGTTTGATTAGAACTTAATGCATTGAAACTTCATTTTGTAGTGAGGCATGTGAGGTATTTTTTCACTAACTTTTACTTTTTGTCAAGTACCAGTAGTATAGGCGTTCATCCGTGGATAAGCCAATATAGTCTATTGTTGGTATGTCTAATGTCACTTTTAAAGTAGATTTAGATAGTATATATACTAACTCTAGAAAACATACTTGGAGACTTTATCTTACTCTTTTATTTCTTTCCTTTCTTTCTTTCCCTTCGTTTAATCCTAGGTTCTCTCAATTTGGTTGGCAGTCCATTACATATGTATGCAGACTCAATGACATGACAGTTACAGTCCTATATAGGATTCTAGGGGTATGTCAACATGTCGGGACAATAAGTGAAGCTGGACAACAAGTCTTATACATAGATGCAGCCTATGACCTAATCACATATACAAGGTAATATTTTTTAATGTAGTACAAAAGATTCTTTAATTATTCATTTTTATGTTAAGGTCAACAAGTCCAATAAGTGGTCGCCATGAGCTTTTTTGCACCTATATGCAAATGCCTAAATGTGGCTATCACAGTGGTCAACAGGTCCAGTTTGTGCAAAAGTATGAAAAATTTAGGACAAAATACCATATTCTTGGTCTTTGAGCTTTCTCCTTTCTTTTAAGATTGGACAACAAGTCTGAGGGCAACAAGTCCAAAACCACAGGTAAGATGTTTCTTATAATACATACAAATGTTTATCAAATATAAAGTATAATAATATCACAAATTCTGTCCAGTTCGAAAATCTCAATAATAAAATTTGTTTTGAAAGTTGTAAGACTTATAGACACTCTCAATTTTATAACCTATACCCAAACTAGGGGCACGGCCCAAGGGCCTTTCAAAAAATTTTAGCCTTTATTTTAATTTGTTTTACCTTTGATCAAATAATTAGGTTAAACTAATCAAATTTATACCCAACATCATAGTTATAAGTTTAAAATTCAAATTATATTATAGGATCTAAAGCTATAATCTGTGATTCTATAACCGTGGAATTTCAGACCCTATAATCATTTAGAACTAATTCAATAATTAAAAAATTAAAAAAAATCAACTTCGGGGCATTTTGGGGGCCCAAATTATGAGGTATCCTATGGCCGCGCGCCACCCCCCATGGCCATGTGCACATCTGCACAATACTTGTCTGCGATCACTCGCTCAACGCTGATCTCCGACCACCATACTAAACCTCAATTTTCGACGTTGCGCCTCCAAAATTGCTCACTCCTCCAATAGCCAAATAATCTCACTACCAAATTGCTCGTTTTGAAATTCTTCTTATACTCCGACCATGCCATAGCTCTCCTCTAATTTCAAAATTGTTCATCAAAATTGAGCAACCTTCAGCTTCATCACTGCACCTTTGATTGGAGCCCAAACATCTCAAAATCTTCGAAAATTGCTTCAAACTGTCATGCCTTTCGTTGCCAAATCATTGAACTAGTTCACCGTAGCCTTTCACCGATTCAAAATCTTGTTCTTCAGAAGACAACCCCTAATTTGAATTGACAAGCATTCTACAACCAATTTACAAATTTATTGTCTAGCAATTCCTCAGATCACAAATTCTGACGCCTCTCGTTGCTTGCTCTAAGCTTTTCTTCCATTTTCCAGGGTATCTCCCTATAGCCACGCCGAATTGCCAATTTAAATTTCACCCGTTGCGTTTGGCTGCCGATTGCTGAAATTTTAATCACCCCGTAATTTTGATCTCGCTTGGGTCAATTCCAATCACTGATCTTTCTCCACAATCTTCCTAATTTGACGAGTCATTCAAACATCAACCTCTTCTTCAAATTGAACACCCAATTTTCAATCTTGAATTTGTTGCAGCCTAGTTATCAAAAATTTCACACTCAATACCTAATCACTATACTCCGAGTCTTCAAAGCCCTAATTTGGTTCCGGCTTTAAGCACCCACTTAGCGCCTCCGAAATTGCTTGTTTGGTAACTTTCCACACCTCGTTTGCCTTCCGATCCGTGTCACAATTCTTCCGTCTCCATTCAAAGAGGTCCCTTTGAATCCAGAGCCCTGAACCAGACCTCGATTTTCAATCCTTAGTGCTCTAGCGCCTCTTGCCACACCTATTCCAACTCCAACCCCTAAAATTTTTTGCCTTACATCTTTAGTCACCGAGTTCAACTTCTCCAATTCCCTACGTCTCTGATGCGCTTTGATCCCTTGAATTGCAAACAAAACAAAACAAATTGTTCTTGCAATTCACTTGCAAGAATTACACATGTATAAAAAAATTGTATATTTTATTAAAAAACATTTAGAATAGAATGTACAATGTATGTGCGTGCAAGAGAGAAACAAAATGCATACAAGTTTTTGTTTTTGTGTGTTTTGGAGAGAAAGGGGGAGACACACCCCATTCATCCCTTTTTTTCATCCATGTCTTTTGATATCCTATTCATCCATTTTTAATCCTATTTACATTATAAATATCATTTTTAACCTAATTTTTACTTTAAAAGCTACTTTTAACTAATAAAGGGCCTCTAATAGACCTAAAAATCTAAAACTATATTAAAAAATAGAAAAATCTATACTACAAAGCATGACTTGTATTTTCATACAAAAAGCTCTCTCTTTTATTGCAAGTTTCAGTCCTTTGCATGACCTTTATGATCTTGACAACACTATGCATTTTTTCAAATGATACTTTGTATTGTGAACTTGATGGAGAATGAAATATTAGCTTTCTTCATGAAAAATGCATTGGTTAGATTAGTTAAGTTGTAGAGAGTAGAATAAGATCAGAATGATACTCTTATTAAAAAGAGATGTTCCAAGATAAAATTATTATTATTTTTAGATTTTTATTTCAACCACATATACCCAAACTAGTGCTCAATGCATTAAATTAGTGATGATTCTAGGATACCTATATACTTAGAAACAAACACTTCAAAAAAACTTTTTTTTTACACATATGCATTGACATGGTCATTAGTTAATAAATATATAGGATTCTTTTATTATCTATATTTATTTAGATGATTTGATTGATTGATTATTATTTACTTTCCAAACACATGTCCTAATACATGTGAAAAGTAAAGATTGGTTGCTAAAGTTTACTCTTAGCTTTGAGGCATATTGATAATAACCTAGTTTATAACTCCTCATTAAACCCTTAGTCTTTTTTTAAAAAATTTGGTCAGTATTCATATTTGGCTTTACATTGACATGACCTTCCCCCTTTAATATAATATTATGTCACATCCATATAGTAGATTTGTTATACTATTCAACTACTCATTGGAGCAGGCTATTTTAACTTGTCATAGTTTGTATGACAACTATGACACTTAATGGTCTAATGGAATACTACTATTATCATTTGGAAAGCATATTAGCCTCAATATTTATAAAAGGCATTTACTCACATCTCAATCAATTCATATAAACCTTGATTTTGGGAAAGAGGCATGAGATTTGAAGGCCCTGATCTCCTTAGTGGCTAAAAAGCAATTAGTTCAAGTTTAGTTAAGTCTTGTTTTTGCCACCATATGGGATTAATGTATTCCCAATGGCTTCCCAATGGCTGATGTTTCTACCTCAAGTGAGATGCCTTGAGGATTGAGGACATAGTGTTCCTACAATTCATATTGATTGGGTTCCATCTTAAGTTCTTAAACTACCCAATTTTCTCAAAAATTTTCTTTGTTTGTCTCTTTTTCAACTGAACCTTGGATTTTTCTTGGCTTTGAAGCTATACTTGTAGAAGTATTTCAAGCTTCACTTGCATCCAAGCTGGGTTAAGGAGTTTTCTTTGACAAACATGGCTGCAACACAATCCTCAGCTAACTGTCAGATTTTAGATGTTTTTGAATATTGATTCTAGCTATGGTTAAACTAGACTTAGGAATGGATTTGATTTGCTTCATTATAGTTCTTGTGAAGGCTATAGCATATAATTATAGGCTTAAAATACCTTGTGTATCCTGACTAACCTTCCATTTTAGTTTGGTTTTTGGAATGGACACAGGTGAGGCCCATGTCTTCTTGAAGACATTTAAAGCATTTGTATTTGGGAAATATGATTTTTCCTACCTTCCTTGTATCTAGTAGTAAAGAAAAAAATAATGTATAGAATGCATACTAAGGTATTTAAGATCTTATTCATGGAAGTTTTGCTTTAAGCCTTATTTTGATGTGCCTTTAAAGCATGTATTGTCATGGAATTATTTTTCCATTAGATTAGTTATCCAATTCCTTTGATTCTCAACCTTGACTTCAATGTAGATATTTTTAAACTATAGTAACTTTGAAGTTCTTAACAGGTTGTTCAAAATTGATGAACTCAATTGATGAATATGCACATATTTAAATTAATTAGAAAGTAAATTGAAATAGACAAAGTCAGTATGGTGCTCCTCGTGTAGGAGATGTACCATGACAATGTTTTTTTTCATGGCATGCATGGATATTAGTATTCTATGTTTTAATTCATGTGCGATTTTGAGAGTTTGATTTGGATCCAATTGAATTCAAGAGTACCATTTCTTTTCTTGACATTTGTTTTCATGACATGCTTAGACACTTGTAGTCAATGATTTGTTTTCTTGGGCATACTTTAGGCATAATTAGAATTTGAGCCAATTGAAATTATGAGTTCTATTTTATGTTTTCTTTTTCATAGTATGTATGAACATCATTAGTCCATGATTGTTTATTTTGCCATTTGATAAACTAGTATTTGACTCATTTGAAGTTGGGAGTTCCCATCTCTTTTTTCCTTTTTTTTTCATTGCTTGCATGAACAATAATATTTCATGATATGTTAAATATGCCATGATATGTTCATGTACAAATTAAAAGTGGTGCATCTTTTTTTATTTTATTTTGTGTTGCGTATAAATATTAGTAGTCCATGATTTGATTCATGTATCATTTTATAAATTCAATCTTTATCCACTTGAAATAGTCATCTGCAAGAGTGGCCAACAATCTAAGAATTACAGTCATCAAGATTAAGATTGGATTGTGTGGAAGAGCTCCAAAACTTCAAACATGCTTGGCAAATACTTTTGGAATGCTCATCTTTTTGAAATCCAAGAATTTTATTATTGATAATGATATACAAATGTCTTAATTCTCCCTTTAAATCATTACTCTTCTCCTTGAGACCAAAACAACAAGAGTAGACTCATATCCTATTATTCAATAATCATAATGTATTAAGAGCATAGGCTTGTTTTTAGTGTAGGTAAAACCCCTCTTAGTACATAGTGTCCACAATGTGGACTACAAGAGGTTTATGCACTAAGAGAGGTGTAATAATGGCCACCTGGCTAATGTCAACTCTAACTACATTGTATCTAGAAAAAAGTACTTCAAAGTGGGCCCAACTACAAACTCCATAATTGATGGTTCTGTACTAAAAGAAGATACACTATTCAGAATATTTCATCTTACAAAACTAACTATGAAATCTTATGCAATCCTAGTTAAACATACAAAATTCTAATTTAAAAAAACCAAAAGTCCATTCTTGGTGAATTTTTTTGTTTAATTTTTTGATTTTATATGATAATTCATTAAAAACATTGGTGATGAATTTATAAAATTGATTGGGAAAATATATTGGAAATATCCATATGGACATCTATCCTTCAAGAAGCATCTCCAAATAGTTTGATAATCCCTTGTATAGAGGTTTTAATGTTGGGGTGACAATGCTTTAATTTTGAAAATTAGATATCTTTTTATTGTAGTTAGATTTATTGTAATTGACAAGGCAATTGGACCATCATACTCAAATGCACGGAATTAGTTACAATGTAAGGGTCAAGAATAAGAATTTTATAACTTGCTAAAGTCATATAATTGCATTTTTGCAAATTCATCATTAAAATTTCTATTCCCGTATTCTTACAAAATGAGAAGGACTACAAAATGAGGAGGACCGTAAAAGTTTAGAGCTGCGGTCATAAGCCTACCAGGTTTTATAGATTTTATAGGCCCAAGATTCAAATTACTAGGAAAGAACTTTATATAGCATGCGCAAGACTACAATACCATAACGTGTTGACTTTTATGCTCAGGAAGCTCTAGAAGGCATTGTCTACGATGTTCCAGAGATGGTCACCTCCTTGATTTAAATCCCACTGTTCACCATTTCACGGCATTTGTAAGAGTTCAGTTGTGACAATCAACAAATACTGTACGTGAAATTCCGGTACAGACTGTAACTGGACATTGATCGATGTATGTGAAAACATGCCCACAACCTAAGGGCCTGTTTACACCAAAAATGTTGGGCTCCAACCCATGAACACTAGTGGTACCTTGTTCTTTGGATGAGACCATTGTAAGTGAGGTACCATCCTTGAAACAAGGGATTTATGAGCAGGTAGTGGTCCAAGCATTTGGTGTAAACCCAGAAACTTGAGTCATGGCCCATTGTGCACTTGGGCTGATTTTTTTAAGTAGAATTATCCATAGAACCCTTTTTTGGATTTACCCCATAGTCATAGAACCTGACATGGTCAACACTGGCCTACATATTCATGTGCTGTTTTGCTCTATCTCTCTCAGATTTTGGCCGTTTTTGATGATTTTTGGCATCATAGATAGAAGAAATCGAGCTCTAGTGGCCTACATATTCATGTGCTGTTTTGCTCTATCTCTCTCAGATTTTGGCCGTTTTTGATGATTTTTGGCATCATGGATAGAAGAAATCGAGCTCTAGTGGTATTAGCTATGTACTGGTGCTTTTACATGTTGATCCAACATGTTTTGAGCATACAGGCCTTGATTTTGGGCTTTGAATTGCAGAATTCAGCATTGGTTGTGACTTTGTGTGGCCTGTGGAATAGAAAGGAGAGAGCTTTGTGGAGCATTGATAGACATGAGGGATTTTGTGACATGCATTTGATGGGTTCCTATACAGAACTGATGTTCAGGGAAAGAACTAGAGTTTCACATGCTACTTTTCAATACCTTTGTGAGAAATTGGGTCCCTTTTTGAGGAAACAAGATACGAATTACAGAAAGTACTTTTCAATACCTTTGTGAGAAATTGGATCCCTTTCTGAGGAAACAAGATACGAATTACAGAAAGTGTATCACAGTGGAGAGAAGAGTGGCAATGTCATTGATGAGGCTTGGGAGTGGAAATGGTTTGCAAATTGTAGGTGACTTGTTTGGAGTAGCAAAAAGTATTGTTTCACTCATAGTAAGGGATTTTTGTAGAATGGTGAGATTACATCTGAAAAAATTTGTTTATTTCAGGCTTTAAAAAAATGAGCCGTTGCATTTTCTAACAATGACAATGACCAGTAAATGGTAATTTCCAACTACGATGAACAGTGGTGATGGAAAAAAAACACAGAAAAAAACAGGCCCAAAAACAGCTAGAATTAAACAATAAACAAATACTCTCCCAGAATTTCTTCTTGGACTTCGGGGTTGGGAAGCTCTCGGAGGTACCCAAGAAATACTTCCCTTAGGTCCAGGAATTTGCTATCCACTTTTGCCATATAGGATTCCAGCAAGGAATTTCATCCATGAAAAAAAAATTGGGCTCCAACCCAAGTTGTATTTGGTGTAAACCCAAAACCGACGTACCATAGGTATCCTCCAATCATTGCACCCCATTTCTTTGGGCTCCAACCCAAACTTGCTTGGTGTAAAAGGCCCTAAGTTACTAAAAACTTGCTTGGTGTAAAGAGGCCCTAAGTTACTGAAAACTTGCTTGGTGTAAACAGGCCCTAAGTTACTGAAGCGATCATTTCGAAACAAGTTGTACTAATATGGTACGTTGTAATTTGGTAAGTAATCTTTGATTCGGGTCATTCAGTTCCTCCCCCTGATTACCTGAAGAAAGTCGATCTGTATGGCCTGACACAATGCTATCGAATCTGTCATATATATATCCGTATCAAAGCATCACAGGTTCTTCGGCCACGTGAATGAGCCGACCACCATCCAGACCACATCACTTCGAAGCAAGCTACAGGAGCTAGCCACCACCCGCCTGCCAAAGTGCTTAACTTAGCTCCAAAACATGAAATGTGCACTGTAAATTACAGACCTGCCATGCATCAGTCCTGCCAAAGGGTCAATATAAGAATCATTACTGCTGGCTAACCTCAATAATATCCCTCCAGTTTCATCCAAAATTGTGAAATTTACTGGATACTATCACATGTCGAGATGATAGTATCGAGCTAAAATCACATCTTGAATACAAATAAGAAGCCACAGTTTCCATAAACTAAGACAGCAACGACCTTCGATCCCTCAGCAGCGCGCTCACACGAGTGTGCTATACTTCTCGCTTGCAGTGGGTTTTGGGTTTTAGGGCTCTGGGTTTTAGGGTTCATTGTTTAGCATCTCTGTGCTTTCGTTTAGCATTTTTTTCTTTACAGGTCGTATCTGTTGCTGGATCTCAAGCTAAGCAGCTTGGTGCATAAGTTACCATTAATCTTTGTGTCGACTTGAGTCCTCCTCCAGCCACTCGCTTGCAGGATGACTGCTAGAATTGTTGATCCTCTAGAAAGTAATTAACTGATCGATCTAGTGGGGGGTGAATTGGAATTCGGTTACTTGGCAACATGGCTGTGTCGACTGGTGGGAGCCCCGAACTGCAGACATTGAAGAGCTTGGAAGATCCGCAGAGACGGTGCCGAGAGCCTGTGAATGGCACGCAAGAGGTTCTGGTGTGGTGGGATATCGAGAGTTGCCCTTTAATCGAGTCGTGCGCGCCAGCTTCTTTGTTGCAAGAGATCCAGTGTCACTTGGCGTGTGAGGAATGTCGGGTGACCATCAATGTGTATGGAAACGGCGGGCTAGGTTCAAAAGCGGGTCTGGACTCGCTCATCGCCAGCGGCATTACTTTGCAACACCGCATCTTACCGTGCAAGCTTCCTGGTAGTGCTCGTCTTGCATGGTTTGCTAGATTTCACTCTTGATGATTGTTTGTTCAGATCAATGTGGATCACTTCTCTTCGTTGTATTGGCATTTTTTTAGGTTTTTTAGGCCAAGTTTTGTGCTAAAGTTTTTAACTTATCCTGGTCACAGTGCTCGAGGAAATGGAATGCAACCGTTTTATATTTCGTGTCCCAATTTCTAATTCAATCGTAAATTGTCTGTTTTTTTAACGCCTTTCACTCTTTGTATTTACACTTACAACTTCAGGACAGTCTTTGAACACAGAATTACTAAAAGAAAGACACAGTCTAAGGCAATCAATGCTGGAACAGAAGATTTCGTTTTCCCATAACCCTGACTGGGCGTAGTAATGATTGTCACATTTGTGAACTTGGCAAATAATTCGAGAGACTGGCACTTATAATCCGGAATCTAAGATCTTGTTTGAAGAACTTTTGTGCACCGAAGAATGTCACGGTTGGGCACTCCGCAGTATGCTGTTGAAGAGCGTCGAATTCGTTGAAACGCCTCAAAAGCTCCAAATTTCTAGCATTCAAAGTGCACAATTCCTTATCTGAAATTTAGGTCAGGAATTGACGACGCTCAAGTAGTGCCCAATTTCTTGAAATTTCGTCATTGTAACAACTACAACGATGAATTTAGTAGCGGCCACATCCTCCAATTGGTGTAATTCCTAGACAATGACACTTTTCAGGGCGCTTGAAACAGAGATTCTACACCAATCCTAGTTTTAGAGCTATATGCACATCATGAATGTCACGATCTTTGGCATCCGGAATCACGCGAATTTATCGAAATTGATGATCAGTTAAGTGTAACATAACATGTGCATCTGGCGCCCCAGGATCCGAGACAGCAGCGATGAAGACGATGATGGTGGACATTGCCTTGTGGGCGCTCAGCAACCCCGCTCCAAGCACCATCTTCCTCATCTCCACAGCTCGAGATTCCTGCTTCCGAGACCTGATCAGTGGATTGCACATGCAAGACTACGACATCCAACTGGCCACCAAGTTCAATTTCGGCGCAACCGAGCAAACACCTAGCCGTGAGCATCCCTTCCATCCCATGCCGCGGCACTGGAGTGCGTCGAAACAGTTGTTCGTCGTGCGAGCTCCAGTTCCATGTGGAGAGAATAATGTGCAAGTCTCTTGAGACCCTTGAGGATGTCCATCTCAACTCCTAGCATGGAACCTAGCTCATCTTTCACTTCCATTCTAATTCTACCATTTATATCATTTAGTTTTCAGTGGCGCTGTGCGTTGTTGAACATGTTTGCGGCGGTTGTTGTGGTTTTCTCTGCGCTGAGGGAGCGTGTGAGTTGCCTGGTCGTATTCGTTGGTTTGGAGAATTCAGTCTAGTGATTGCCCAAATGTGCTATTGAAAGGCTTAGTGTTGAAAGTTAAGGCTTTCTATTTGCTCAAATGAGTTTAACCATGCATCTGAAAACCTTAGAGCTCTACAATGGAGGACGTATGTAGAGTTGAGATATCAGATGAGTGTCGTTGATAGCTGCTCCAGTTCGAGATGGGTGAATTCAGTAACTCTGTAACAATGTAGAGTCACCAAGTGTACGATGAATGATCTGTGGGGGTGAATTTTCTGCGACTTTGATTTCTCTTAAACCTTGTCAATTGTGACGTAGCTAGGTTTTCTAGAATAACATGGGGGTGGGTTTTCTGCTGCACTAATTTATCCTGTTAGTGCTTGCAACACTAATTTACCAAAATCGCATTAAATTTCTACTTGAACTGCCAAGAGATGGACTTAATAGAAGGATTCAGTAGCAAATCCGTCCCATAACTACATGGGTACATTGGATTCACCTTCCAATCCTTATTGCAGTCGAAGGGACAACAAGAATATTGAACACCATGAGGCACATATTAATTTGGAAGTTTGAATGCCAGAAGCTCTTCGGTGTGTCGATGAGCGCTCAGTTAGGTCCTACTGAAAGTCGAAGTGGAAGAAAGAAACGATAAGGTTCAGGTTTGTTACAGTTTAGATAAATTGCTGTATTTCAGTCTCACAAAACAGAGAAATCGACAAAGCACTTTAAGGACAAGGGCTCTCCTGTGATCATGCAAGCATTCAAAGAGAAACCACGGGAGAACAACACAGAGAAGAGAAAAAGTCATAACCATTATAATTGTATGGCTTTCTTTCGAGAATCTTGAACATTCTAAGTGCACTCTTGAAGGTGCAAAGAACAAACAAAAGGTAATAGAGCTTGACACAATTCTTCTGTAATTCCAAGTTCAGAGACATCACCAACTGTCAGTCAGGTTTGTGAAGATGAAAGGAAAGCGATACGTGAGGAGAATGAGGCATCGGGCCTTGCGCATAAATGCAAAGCCTCATCAGGATGTAGTAGAAGAAAACGAAGAGGAAGCTGAAGAGTCTCCACTTCCGAATCCCAGTTCCAAAGCCCCTTCTAAGACCGAATCTAAGAGGAAGAGACCTGCCTTGCGGATGAATGCAACACCTCACGAGCAGATGGCACCTTCTGAAGTTTCAGTCACGAAGTCTAAGGCGTCCAATTCGGAACGCGAAAGCATTTCTAAGGATGATTTGGAAGGAACGATCAATGGCTCAATTCTACAACCAGCTGTTTGAGGGTGATCTACGTAATGTAATTCAATTGGTAACTCAGCAGTAATCGAATAGGCAGGCAACGGGGGATAGGATCACCACTGTCAAACTACACAAACGATGGGACGAAACCAATTTGAGACATTTGTATCAAGTACATTGACAAACGAATATCCATGCGTTCCTTGGAGAACTCCTACATTTTTAACAAGACTTAATCTGATACAAAATCATAGTCCACTCACCAGGACCATCAAAATATATCTTCCTACCTACTTAGACGATGTCTAGAACTCTAAACCAGCTTCACGTGCAGCATCTGCCAATGCCTTGATACGCCCGTGGTAAACGAAGCCTCCCCTATCAAAAGCCACCTTGCTAATACCTCTTTCTACGCATAGCTTTCCAATAGCCTCTCCCACCTTCTTAGCAGCGTCCTGAACAGACCAAGCGAGATAACATGTCAAATTTCAATATATTAATCCCAACCCTAGTTTTCGATCCTGTCGTGACCTCCGACATAAATATGATAGAGACAATCGACGAGCCACCACACCAATCGATGTAAATAAAAACCAAGCATCGACCTCCAAAGGACCAAGGATTCATAGTTTTTAAAAGGACCAGCTCGGTTGATCATCTTCTGAAACATGTAATTCAGATGGGGCCAAATTCTATATCAAAGAAGAACAATGCATGGGTCAGTCAATAAAAGAAACAAAATTCGGAAAAGGGAGTTCACGAATATGACGTAATCAAAAACTGCTAAAAAATATGAGGCCTTAATCTGATTTCTTGGTCCCTTAGGATTAACTCAAGCGTAGGTTCAACCCTAAACCCTAAACCCTAAACAAAACTCACAATTGTTGGGCGTGCTGTGTCCTCGATGGTTTCGCGAATCTCCTTGGAGAGAGTGGATGCAGCAGCTAGAGTATGCTGCTTCGTGTCGTCAATAACTTGCACGTAAAGATGTTGGTTGGAGCGGAAGACCGCCAATCGAGGCCTCTCAGTAGTGCCACTCAGCTGCAATCACCAGATCAGCACATTCATTTCAAAGACCTCAAAGAATTCTCACTCGGCACCTTAAATTGGCCATTTTAGGTCGGTAGAAATATAAATGACATTGATGAATTCACCCTTTCAGGTGCTTTAACGACATTTTAACTCTCAAAGGCAATGTGCTCATAATCAAGAATAATGAGTGAAAATCAGTGTCTTAGCTCTTCCAATTGTTATATCAATCTTAAGAGATCCACCGCTGCACCCAAGGGTCCAAATCCATCATTCTGATTGTATAAAAGGTTTTTAAAAAGTTTGTATAATGGCCTGCTATCTTGCCTTAATAAAAATCCAATAGGAGCTACATGAAAGTTGCAGAATGCTTAATAAAATTCAAAATTAAAGTTCACAATGCTAGCCAATCTTGATCACTCACGTCAGGTGATTCCGATTCTCAAAAAAGGGGTGGAAGCGTACAAATGGAATAATAATTGACCATTTTTTCAAATACTTGATGAGGAGAAGCTTCACATTATCAGACACACCTTCTTCCTCAACCGCCTATGACGAGTTTTCACAGTTTCCCTCCGCGTTGAATCCCTGGACGCTTCAATCGTCAAGGTCTTCCGCATCATGGCTGCGAGGGTTCAGTCAAGGTTGAGAAAACAGGAACAATGACGCCCCCATGAAGCATGATCTACCAAATTGGCATCGAACTACATTCAAATCCTGAGGCGACGACGCAAATTAATTGAACACCAATTTCACTTCATTCAAACTAAATTCCAAGCTCACCAAGGCGTGTGGATGAGGTCGAGGAAGGGCGAAAGGATGGGGCGGCAGATAAGCCATGAAACTCCGTGAAGGAGGAACCTTGCAGGGACAGCGACGCCATGGACGCCGTGACCACGGAGGCCATAGCTTGCAAGATTCACAAGCAAATGCGACCGGAGGCTCAAACCCAGCTCGGAAAAGAGAAATGTAAGAAATTCTAAATGAATCTAATCCGCAGCTTCAGTGTTGTTCCAATTTGGAAATCTGCTGTGCATCCCGACGGGGATGGAGTGACGGAGTGTGGTTCGAGGTTCAGCGGAAACAGGTGGGGGCTTATCCAACTGCGGGAAAGAGATTGTTGCATTTAGTGAGGGGCACACTATTTCGTATCAGGGCCAACAACTGGGCCCTAAACTCAAAATTCCAAGGATGAACGTATGCACTTCTTTCTTACATAGAAGGATTCATCACATACTTTTAGGTTGTTGCCTAGTTAGAGGGATAACCTTGGAAAAACATTGACCTATGAAGTCACTCAAAAATGGTGTGATTTTTGAATCAATATAAAGGTGCATTCTTCATTTGTACTAGTGTGCTCTGTATTGTTGCCACACTCAAAATCAAAGTAAAAATAATTTTTTAATTTATAAAAACTTCAAAAACCCTTAACTTTCCCACTATATGTACAAATGCCATGGAACAAAGGCCATGCACCCATCCTTGCCGAGGGCTTTCCATCCTTGCCGAGGGCTTTTTAATGGTACAAAGTTTGCAATGGGAGACAAATGGTTCAGAAGATCTTACAATATCATACAAACAAAACAAATAAACAAACAATCTATCTTAATGGATGGCTATCTTAATGGATGGCATTAACAAATAAACAAACAATCTATCTTAATGGATGGCATTAACAAATAAACAAACAATCTATCTTAATGGATGGCTATCTTAATGGATGGCATTAACAAATAAACAAACAATCTATCTTAATGGATGGCTATCTTAATGGATGGCATTAGATGCTTTTCAGTTGCATTGGAGGGTCCATTACAAAAAATTTCAGTTGCATTGGAGGGTCCATTACAAAAAATTTCAGGCCTTCAGAAGGCCGCAAGTTTGAATATCATACAAACAAAACAAATAAACAAACAATCTATCTTAATGGATGGCTATCTTAATGGATGGCATTAGATGTTTTTCAAAACAAATAAACAAACAATCTATCTTAATGGATGGCTATCTTAATGGATGGCATTAGATGTTTTTCAAAACAAATAAACAAACAATCTATCTTAATGGATGGCTATCTTAATGGATGGCATTAGATGTTTTTCAGTTGCATTGGAGGGTCCATTACAAAAAAATTCAAGCCTTCAGAAGGCCGCAAGTTTGAATATCATACAAACAAAACAAATAAACAAACAATCTATCTTAATAGATGGCTATCTTAATGGATAATTTCAGGCCTTCAGAAGGCCGCAAGTTTGAATATCATACAAACAAAACAAATAAACAAACAATCTATCTTAATGGATGGCTATCTTAATGGATGGCTATCTTAATGGATGGCATTAGATGTTTTTCAGTTGCATTGGAGGGTCCATTACAAAAAATTTCAGGCCTTCAGAAGGCCGCAAGTTTTGAACCTCTTGGTTACAGTGTTTTTCAATTGCATTGGAGGGTCCATTACAAAAAAATTTAGGCCTTCAGAAGGCCGCAAGTTTTGAACCTCCTGGTGCAGTTACAGAGAAAAAGAAACTATTTTTTATTATTTATTATTTTTTAATGATAGTAGCTGATGTGACACTACTGGTGCCATGTCATTGCCACATCAAGTTTTAGTATTTTTTAATTATTTTTATTTTTTGAATATTTTTTTTCAAAATTTTAATTGTTTTTCCTATACTTGCCTTGTGGCACACCAAAAAACAAAACTTTAATGGCCTTCTATAGGGTTTAGATTTTTCCTAATGGTTTTGGACCTATTCTCCATGTTGAGAATTAGCCATTGCTAGTCAAAATTTTAAATAATTTTAAAATAAAATTAATTAATTAATTAAAAATTCCTTCAAAAACTATTTTAAAAATAAATTTATTATGACATGGTAGTCACTTTACCACATCAAAGTGCTCCTCTAGCCAAGTTCTCATAGTCCAAGAACTTGTGGAAACTCGCAGACCTATAGACCACTTGAATTTCATCTAATGATTATGTTTCGAAACCTATCTTAACCCCTAAAAGACCAAAGCCTTTTTTTGCCAAAAAACACTGAAAATGTCATTTCTATAGCAAAGAGCAAAAATGCTTGAAAATTATTTTTTGCAAATCTAACCATAGGATCTTACACCTAACTAGTATGAGAATGTGTGGAATTTTTTTAAAATTTTGACCACACAAGTTGCAAGATATTTGCTTTTAAAGTGAAAAAAACAAGTTTTTCAACACATTGCAGAATTAGATTATTTGACTTTGAACCTTCTTAAATTAAATTTTTTGCACCTCAAAGTTTTGAGCTTTAAATCTTTATTGTAGAAAATTGAGTTGAGAGTCTAGGAAAAAAAAAGAAAATTAAAAAAATAATAATTTTTATTCTTTAAAAAATTATTAAATAGAAATAGATATGAGATAGAAGAAAATCTAAATTATTAATATCTCTAAAGCGGAATTAAAATGCACTAATCCCACTGGTGAAATTGTTTTAGGAAGAAAATTAAATTATATAGCCATTTTTTTAAAATTGTAAGAATTGCATTAAAAATGAATCCTACGAGTTATTTTTTCCAGAAGATGCTCTAATTTCTTGAAAAATAAGATTGTCCATAACTTCCTCATAACAAATCCAAATGAAATGAATCAAAGCTTTTTCTATGTAGACAAAAATATAATCTATGAGATAAAGAAATTTTTAAAAAAATTCAAAAAATTCAAATTCAAATTTTAATTTTTTTTGTTGCCTCTTCTCCCTTATTTTGGATTTTTTTTGGCATAACTTTTATTCCTAGGCACTAATTGAAAAAAATTAAATTTCCATGAAGCTAATTAGTTTTCCTATCTATAAAAAAAATTCAAAAAATCATGACAAACATTTGGGCTATAGTACCAGTTCAAAATCATATTTGTCACCCAAAGGGACAATGGTCCTTAGAGGTTAATGGATGGATTATGTTTTGAAACATCATCCATTAGTCAATTTTGAACCTGAACTTCCTTAGAAGATTAAACTTGATAGAACACCAACCTATAATCAAAGTAGTCACTCAAAATGATATAATTTTTAGACCAATAGGTGCATTTTTCATTTCTACAATGACCTGCAAAATCATCTATTGGATACTTTTAGGCCTTTGTGTTGTTATAAATTGGTTCATCAATCTTGACCCAAGGCTTTAAATTGAAAGTCAATTAAATTAATTTTGCCTTTTCTCATTCTTTGTAATGGAATGGCCTAATGGATTGCAAATTCAGCCAATTCCTTACTTTAAGCTAATATACATTGGCCTATCCTAGCATAAAGACTAGTCATTCAAATTTCAAACAATGGATGAATGCAAACAAGCCCCAAGGATGTAGAGTATTTTTTCATCCATCTAGATAATTGTAAATTTTTGTGTTGGTTCTCTAACTTTTGTATTGTATAGATTTTTACAACTATTGTTTACAAATATTATGTATTTCAAAAGGTGCAAGTATATTTTTCAACTAGAAAAATTTCTTTGTAGTTCAAAAAATGATCCTTTGAAAAACAACTTCTATAATATATACCATGAGAATATTTTTGAAATACTATAATTATAAATTATAATATTTAAATTATTGTTTGAAAAATCCATACCTTAAGATAGGTTGTTTGTTTTGTTTGTTACATTGAGATCTCTTGAACTGTGTGTCTTCCAATCACATGCTTGGTATTGTTGGAAAGCTCTTGGCAAGGAAGGGTGCGTGGGCTTTGTTTCGTGGCATTTGAATGTACGATGTGAAAGTTATTGAATTTCAAAGTTTTTATTGAATTAAAAAAATTAGAAAATTACTTTTACTTTTATTTTGGTTGTGGCGACGGCACAAAATACACTAGTATTAATAAGTATAGTATTACATAATCTATACATTGTATTTTATAACTTTTGCTTAAATTTTATGATTAAGTTATTCTTCACAAGTTGCACTTAATGATGCATCTCACAATTTGGAAATCAAAACTATTCCTCGTTTTTAAAAGGATTAATAATCCTTTTATCACCCCAAAAGTATTTTTTTGAAATTTAGCATAATTTTTTGTATATTCTTATATAGATATATTATTTAATTCAATTTCATCAAACTATTCGTAAAGAAAGATTGGATTCAAACAATTTAGAAATCAATTTTTAAGAATGAGAAGTTATTTCAACAAAACATTACTTAGAAGAAGTCTATTCATCAAGATATGGAATCTATTGTAGGGTACTTAGGAGTACAACCTTTAAGGCCGACAGATCATATTTCTTATCATTGCTTCACTAGAAGCCATATTTATTATTAGCAAAAGTTCATTTTAATTTTTTAACATATTAGAATTTAGGAATATTTAAATTAATTATTTTATTATATAAAATTATTTATTTCTAATCCAAAGTCTTTGAAAAAAATTTCAAGTGATTGCAATGAGTGAAAATGTATTTGGACTAAACAACAATTAAAGTAATTGCACCTAATTTGTGAACCTTTTTAAAATCGACCCCTACAAATTCTTATATAAAAGGTACAACTTCTATTCATGAAAGCATAGGATTGCTTTCTAAGTATATCTTGTTTTTCATGGATGTATATAATAATATAGAATATCACTAAGTAAAAATATTGTTTTTCTCTTTATATCTATTTTGAGAACTTTCAAATTTCATAGTTTATTCATATGGTGTCCAAAAAATGCATAAGAAGAGAATTTTGAATACTCTATTGATTTTTAACAAAATTACCTCACGTTCAACCCCTGTGAAGTACTTTGTTTCATTTTCTAAATGAATAGAATGGATTTCTTCCTCTAAAATGGGTTTCGTCTTCTATACAAAATAGCAAAATTAGGTTGCTTTATTCAAAAAATTACCTTATGACTTACTGCTTGTCCAAATGGAGGTGTATGCAATTAGATCTTCTCTTAGTTTACTCTTGATATTTTACTATGTCTACTCATCCATTTTGCCATTGGAAGGACAACATTCTTTTTGGCAAGATACAATACAATAACAATAAATATTTATATAGTGTAAAAATGTCAAGAAATTAGTGAGGGATCACCTAATTTCACTATTTAATGTACAATGGATTTCATCCTCTAGAATGGGTTCATTCTCTAGATTGAGGTTCATCATCCACTAGAATGGGGTTCATCCTCTAGAATGTGGACTTGGGACCCAGCTAGCAATTAGGGTTTGTTCTGGCGAAAGCGAGGCTACACGAATCGAATGATGGTCGCATTCACAGACCATCCCATCGTCGTTTTCGTTGCAAGGATGTGAGGAGTGATGAACGACGCTAATCGAAAGTGAAGGAAGCGGTGCACGAGCAGGGCGAGGGAGCATCATGAATTTGTACAATCCTCGACTGTAGATAAAACCCCCATAGGTGTCAGGACGACGCATCGTGTGTTTTCGTCCCAGGACTAGAATTCGCGGCAACTACCAGTGGTACGCTAGCGTGTTCATCTGCATTCTTGTAACAACAGAAGGACGACTCTATTCTTGTATGCTTGGCTTTCCGTCTGACAACTTCAATTGGGTTTGGGTTTGTTGCGTTCCGAATTGCGGGATTCGGAAGAGTGGAACGAGGGAGGAGGTGCTAGGGTTTGGTGAGGATGGGCGATTCGAGGGAGGGGTCGCCGGATTCGGCGTATTCCGCCGGGGAAGGCAATGGCAGTGTGCGGGCGCCTAGACCAGTTGAGGAGGATTCTGAGGAAGAGGAAGGGATGATTCGGCCTGAAGTCGAGGTCGAGGAGGAAGTGCAAGTGGAACCAGAGCCCGAGGTCGAGGAGAGGGAGGATCGGAAGGCTGGGAGAGGGCGGAAGCGGTTGGTGAAGAAGGCGGTGGTGGAGGAGTCGGACGAGGAGGAGAGCAGGGGCGGACGGCGTCAGGAGGTGGAGGTGGAGTCGGAGGAGGAAGAGGAGGAGCCCGAGAGGAGGCGGACTGCGAAGAAGCCGCGAGGGGAGGAAAGGGTGAAGGATGTGTACAGAGAGAAGGGAGGGAAGGGGAGCAGCAGGGGAAGGAAAGGAGAGAAGGAAATGAAGGAGATGTGGGATTCGGTGGCGGGCAATGGCGATGAGTCTGGGGAAGACGACGATCGGTTCATTGACGATGAAGGGGTGCCTGAGGAAGACCGTGTGGTGTACAGCGATGGGGAGGGATCGGATCGGGATCAGCGCCACCCTGAGGCCGAAGAGGCAGAGGAAGATGAGGAGGACGGGAGGTTATTTGGGAAGGGGAAGAAGAAGAAGAAGCTGGAGCGCACGCCGGAGGAGATTGCCATGTTTGTGGAGCAGTTCATGGCGAAGGTGGATGTGGCAGCAGAAACAGATGCGGATCTGAACCGAAACTCCAAGCCAGCAATCGAGAAGTTGAAGATGCTGCCGGAGCTTTGGACCGTGCTGCAGAAGCGGCAATTGCAGATGGAGTTTCTGGACCGAGGGGTGTTGTCCTCGCTGAAGGATTGGCTGGAGCCTCTGCCCGATGGTTCCTTGCCCAACATGAACATTCGCACCACCCTATTGAAGCTGCTCACTGATCTTCCCATCGACGTGGAGCAATTCGAGCGGCGGGAGCAGCTGAAGAAAAGTGGGCTAGGGAAGGTGGTCATGTTTCTTTCTCGGCTACCGGAGGAGACACCTGCGAACAAGAAACTGGCTAGAGATCTGGTGGACAAGTGGAGCAGGCCTCTTTTCCAGAAGAGCACGAGATACGAAGATTTACGAACTTACGATGAGGAGCGACCCATGCCACGAAGAACCCCCGTGAAGAAAGCTCCCGTGAAGCGTGCGAACATCGACAGGGCAGATGACCTGGATATGCTTCAAGGTGAGGTAGAACTAAAGCGGGGCGATCCTGGATACAGGCAACACGCTTCGAGACCGGAAGCTCTGCCTCTGGACTTCGTCCGTCGCCCCGAGTCGAAGGTCGATCCACACGAATTTCAGAACAGGGCACGGCAACAGCGTCAAGACGAGAAGCGAATGAAGATGAACAAGAAGCTTCAGCAATTGAAGACGACCAAGAAGAGCATGCAGGCATCCAAGATCAGCGTGGAGGGTCGTGGCGCTGTTAACTACTTTTAATGCACACGATTTGACAGTTGGCTGAATCTCGTATGAGGACTGGTAATTTCTCTAGTGCTCTTCCATTTCTCTGCTCCGCTTGCCGCAATGTATTGTAGTAGAGCATGTCACCTCTGATGAAGCTGGATCTGGGGAGTGACTGCAGAGAACTTGGATTCTAGTTCCAGATTGTAAATTTATTAGTGCGTGAGTACAGTACGCCAAACTTCTTGCATATACTGTCGCCTGATTGATACAATTGATACTATAACTAAACATAGGAGGATGCTATTTCTTTTAATAAGGAATGCATCACAGATTCTTCACTTATTGCGTCTCAAAGTACTGTAAAAGTTGACGACTCGGAATTTTGTTTTATGTGCAAGCAGTAGCAAAGAATCCTCCGCCTGAACCAGAGCACTCTTGTCTCGAGGCTAGTTCGAGATCTGTTGGTTTGAGATCTGTCACTCATGTGCACCCAAAATCGCCACCTAAAATGTGCAGACAGCATTCATTTTCAGTGGCGATTTTAGGTGCGCATACCTGAGTTTGACATACAAGAATATCGTCAATGGTTCTGATTAGAGTTTCTTTTCTGAAGTTCAGCGTTTCTTCTGAAAGAGAGAGAAGAGAAATAAATCCAATCTCGTTTTTGAGGTTGGCATAAATTGAGAGTATATTCACCCTGATTCCATGGAAAGTCCCATGTAGGGCATGCTTGGCTACATACCTTTGTTAACCTTTGTTAACCCTGTAACGCCGCCGAGGACACTTAGTGTCCGATGGATGACAGAATTCTACAGGACAGAAATGCAACTATTCATCCTCGGAGTTTCCTAGAGAAAAGGAAACATTTACTATAGTAGTTTGACTTCCAATGAGTACTTTTCCATTTTTTTAAGTGATTGATTCCCACGTTTTTAGAAAATGATGAATTCCGTGGAGACCAACCTGTCCTTACAGGGTTAAAAGGTAGATTCTATCCTTCCTAATAATTTTGAAAGCTACCCAAATTATGTATGAAGTAGAATATTGTTGCTTATGAGTGTTTTATATGGAGTAATGTGTGTATGGTGGATCAATAAGAGTGGGAAATGTTTGGTTGTTTTCTCATGTACTTGTACAACTAGTTCGATGTCTTTGTCAACTACTTCAATGTCTTTAGTATATTCCAATTATGCATTGCTTGTATTTAAATTTAATCTTTAAGAAACATAGTTCCCTATGACCAAGGTAGTCACCAAAATTGCATTATTGGATCAATAGGTGTATTCTTTGTTTTTACAATGAACAAAGAAGTCATTCATTGACCACTTTTTGGCCTCAACATCCTTCAAGGGTTAACCCCAAAGTGACATTTGATATCCAGGGTTCAAAAACATCATTGCTTTTGAAGCTCTATAGATCTAGATATCTTCAAGTTATATAAATCTCAACTGTACAATCTTGTAGTGTATATGTTTTAGATGATATGTACAAAATTTGAAGTCATTTGGCCATGTAGATTGCAAGATCATAATGTTTTAGTGTCAAAAATAGATGCTGAAATTTTCCCAAAAACACATTTGGAGGTGAAATTTGTTTTCTAAACCTACTCAAATGAAAAAACTTTACACTACAAAATGATTCAAAACTAGTATACAAACACATTGGTGAATTTTTTTTTCATTCAATCGACTCATTGTGTCTAAAAAACAGCTTTGAAATGTCAAAAAACAGCAAGAAAAATTGCAAAAAACACATCTAAGGCTAAACCTACTACTACTAGAATGCTTCCCACTCACTCATTACTTCTTGGATTGACATGAGATTTTTGCCTCACAAACTTGACTAGTATGCGCAACTTTTCCAAATTTTTTTTATTGAAAATGGACTTTGTATGAAGAAGAAATAGGCCGCCGAAGTTCACTCTACTCCCAAAATGCCAGGATGTTGAACTTCGAATTTCTCCCAAACATTCACAACAACTTGGATTGACATGAAAATTTTACCACAATAACTAGACTTCAAGGGGAACAAAACCCAACAAATTTTTATTGAAAATGAATGTTTTACGAAAGAGATCCAAGCCCCCGAAGTTGCAGCCCTAGATGTAGTTTGGTGAACTCAAATTGAAGCTGTGAACTTCAATTGGCCCCCCAAAACTCAATACATCTTGGATTGATCTAAAATTTTCGCTACACAAACTAGAGGGGAGAACACAACTTTCCCAACAAGTTTTATTGAATTTGAACCTTGGATGCAAAAGTTACAACACTTTGAACTGGAGTTCAAATTGTGTGAGGACACTTTCTGTCCTCTTTGTCATTTTAGGGTTAAGCAAATGTGTAATTTGTGCATTCGAGATTTGTGAATTATTTCATAATTTGTTTGATAATTTGTTATCTATATTTTGTTTTTTGGTTCATTTGTTTATGGATGGAAATGTTTTATCTTTGAGTTCTTTCTTTAAGTATACTTATCTAATGTCTCTAGTATATTCTTCAATCATATTCTAAACAATAGTAATTCAATTGTTGGCCAAATGTCCTTGAATTAAATTTCAATGGATAGGAATTTCAGTGGGTAGGTTCTAAAAATTAGAGTTGGTAAAATTATGTCTGTAAAGGAAATACTAGTTTTGATGCAACATCTTTTGTCCTTCACATCATTTAACATTTGGATTTTTCAAGGTTGGCAACCTTGAATATAAATTTGTACGAGTATTAAATTTTAGAGCTTTGTAACAATGAACAAATAATTTTTTGTACTTAGATCTAGTATAGATCCAATTTAATAATGTAATTCAATCAATATGGATGAAAATGAATATATTTCACACATTATTTTTGAATACCATTTCTAGCTAGTTGAACAATTAAATGGTGCTCATAGAACAAGTTCATCTTTAAGTGTCATGGTTTTTGAAAATACATTGAAATACCAACTTGAGGTGGTTTTTGAAAATAGTCAAATACATTAAAAACAAACTTGAGGTGGTTTTTGAAAATACATTGAAATACCAACTTGAAGTGCAAGTTGTGACTTTTAAGTATTAGGAATTTGATTATTTTTGTGAAGCACTATGGCACTGTAGAAGATTTATCCCTAATAGTACGAAACCTATCACCAAAGTAATCAACCAAAAATGATCCAATTTTTGAACCAATAGGTACATTCTTCATTATTTCAAAATGATTTTGAAAGTCATCTATCTACCACTTTTCAATCTTTGTACTTAGTTAACTAACCTTGTAACTTAGTAAACCTTATAACATCGCTATGGACTCTAAGCAATTGTTGGATGACAGAGAATCCTTCTCTATCCAATCTATACCTTAAAATGAGGTTGTTTGTTTTATTCTGTTTGTTTGTTATAGTGTGAGATCTCCTAGATGATTGGATCGTGCATCCCTCAAATGCATTCTTGGTATTGTTGGAAAGCTCTCTATAAAGATGGGTGCATGGACTTTGTTTCGTGACATTTGGACCTATGGTGTGCTGAAAGTTAATGAATTTTTAAAATATTATGAATTAAAAAAACTTAGAGAATTACATTTACTTTCATTTTGGTTGTAGCAATAGCACATGGGACAACTACTAAGTAGACGTACAAATGTCCATCCTTAGAATTTTGAGTGAAAACGGGAGGTCTTGCATAATAACCAATAGTTTGACTTCCACTAAGTGCTCTTACAGGGAATTTTATTAAAATGGTGAATATTCCTTGACTTTGGCTTTTTCAAGGTTCAGATTGTGCAATCTGAATTCTATCAGTGTCGTAGATTTCAAAAACCTACACTTCTTCTAGATATCTAAAATCTAGACCTTTTCTAGATTTTTTAGAACACACGGTCTAAAATCTATTGCTGTCCTAGATTTTTGATATCTAAGAAAAATGTGGATTTTAAAATCTAAGACAACACTAGATTTTAGACCGCCCAGTCTGAGCTTTGAACTGTGAAAATGGCACAGGGAATATTGCCATTTTAATGAAATTCTCCATCCTTGTCTTTTCTTTAAGCGCATGATTCTCACGGTACCGAAAAGGATGGCTTCCTCTTGGTGACCAGCCCGGCGTTCCTGGGTTAAAATCACCCCTCCAAACTGTTCATTTTATGCTCAATAAGAGGTTAAAACTTCTTGTCTCACTGTTTATGATAGCTCCCATTCCGGCTCCTTGGCTCCTTGCATGAGGACCGTCCTTAGTATACCACTGTTCGGACTGTAGACAAGCTCCGACTCCTACTTCCCGAGATGCTGCTGGGAGGCGGAGATTCGGATTCAACAAGTGAGGGAGGAATAACTTTCAGTACAACTTGCGGCTCATAATGAAAAATCTAAAGGCTTCTCCTTGCTTTTCGCTGCAAGCAGCGCATAATATCCGAATAACTGCCATGTCGAAATTCTAAACAACAAATTTCCTCCCATTCCTGGAGTCCTGGACCCTGGGACCCTCGATTCCCCTCAGCTTTTTCACCCAGTTTCGCGCTTTTTGGAGTGAAGTTTACGGTTCTAGGGTACGTGTAAAGAGTCTGCGAACTTGCATAAATTCTCAGACCTTGAAAATAGTATTATTGTTTGTGGAGTGACTGTTGTGTTCCAGAGTGCATGCTTGTGTACTAGGGTCTGTTTTGGAAATCGTGAGTGTTTTGCAGTTGATGTTGTGACTGTTGCAGTGAGTGTGTAAGTTTGTAAAGATGGGGGGCAAGGCGGAGCTGGAGAAGGTGTGGAACGCATTGTTGCTGGGACTCCCGTTTTTCTTCTGGGGAACGAACATGGTGGTCATGGAAGCCGTGACGCCGAAGACGGGCGTGATGTTCGTGGCGGCCACACGACTCATTCCTGCTGGCGCTTTGATTCTCGCCTTCGCAATGTCAGTGCAGTTCTCGACACAATCACAAGATTCTACTAGCTCTTCCTGTTCTAGTCCTATGCACGTAGCAAGCTCTAGCTAGATTTAATTAGTTCAGAATTTGAAATTGTGTGGTAATTCAATCAAGCTAGCGCTGGATTTCGTGAAAGTGAGAGGTTTTGAGTTGCAGGTTGAAGGGGAAGCCATTTCCATCTGGCTGGCAAGCTTGGTCGTCCATCATCCTGTTTGCTATCATCAACGGGTCTTTTTTCCAGGGTTGCTTGGCTGAAGGGTTGACCTTGACGACTGCGGGCCTTGGCAGTGTGCGTCCTCTTTGCTGCGCATTTTCGTTTCTTCTGGGATTCTGAGTTCATGCTGTGTGTTGGAATTAGAGTTTGTTTTACGAATTTATGTTCTAATTGGAACAGGTGATCATCGACTCGCAACCACTGACGGTGGCTGTTCTTGCGGCCTTGTTCTACGGAGAGATTCTGCGGCCCAAGTCTATAGTAGCGTTGGGGTTCGGCATTCTCGGTCTTGTCTTGATAGAGGTAAGTGCTCAACTGCGAGAAATTCCATGTAGGGTTCTGATTCTGCAACCAAGTGAGTTGAGTTTTCTGAATCTTCATAACCTCATGTTTGCTGTCTTCGACAAGCGTCTCAAACACCTCCGGTTTTTAGTTGAGTTATCAACATCAATTTAGTAAAATTTGCCGGACATTTTTCAGGACACGCAGCCTGGAAATGAAACAAATATTCTAACACTCTACTTTGAAACATAAATCTAACACTCTAGTTTTTACAGCGTTGTGTATCTAGCAATTTTTGCTGCTGGAATCGTGCCAATTCTACGAAATTGAAGATCATTGTCAGGACACGCAGCCTGTAACAAATATTCTTTACACCCTACTTTGAAACATAAATCTAACACTTTAGTTCTTAGAGCTTTGTGTATTTCAAAATTTTTGCTTCTGGAATCGTGCCAATTTTACGAAACTGAAGATCATGTTTCGACTTTATTGTTGTAAAATGTAACGAACATAATCATTGTGGCGCATAATTCATAGTCCCTTCCGTGATTGTAGGTTCCAGCTGAGACTCTGGAGAAAGTGATGCATACTCTGCTCCCGGGTTTATTTGCTTTACCTTCTTTGAATTCAAGCAAGTGGAGTAATATCTGGGATAGTGGGGAGTGGTGGATGTTGCTGTCTGCACAGTGTATGGCTATCGGCACAGTTATGATGCGCTGGGTCTCTAAATACTCCGACCCTGTCATGGTCATTGCCTGGGTAAGAATTTTATTCTCCATTTTTTCTTATATTCTTCAACTTGTTCTTGTTTCATATCCGTGCATGTAGTTGTTTCAACTAGTGGATGCGTGCAATTCCGACTTCGTCTCGCTGAAACTATGGTTTTGACTCGAATTACACGTTCAAGTTTACAGTTTGAAGTCCGTAGTCTATCACGGTTTCATTTCAGAAACTATACAGAAGTCTATGGGAGAGATATAATTGTTTTTCTCTGAAAGGGGTTTGTATTTGAGTGACTCGGCACCTGGAGTGTGGAATCCATTCAAGGGATCTCTTCTAGAATGCTCTAGTCAGCTTGTGCTTACTGTTCAAGCATATGTATTTTAAAAAAATGGGCAATTTCGTTAAAATGGCGAAATTCCGCTACTTTGCCAGTTTGTACAGTTCAGAGCGGGTGGTCTGAAGTGTACAATGTGAGAAATCTACACCTGTGATAGATGTCACTTTTACAATTCAAATTGTGTAGTCTGAAATCTATAAATGTCATAGATTTCTTAAGTCTATAAGAATCCAAGATTCCTAAAAACTATACCTATCCTAGATGCCGTTTTCACGACTCAGAGCTGGTGGTCTGAAAATGGTACATGGCATGCTGCCATTTTAACGAAATTTTTCATAAAAAATAATATTAAATGGATAAGGAGGTTCTTCTCTTTTATTTATAAAATTTTAAGAACTAAAATAAAAGCCGCTACAATTTATTTTAAAGTAAATTTTTAGGAATTTTATTAAAATGGCGAACATTCCTTAACTTTGGCATTTTCAAGGTTCAGATTGTGCAATTTGAACTCTATTAGTGTCGTAGATTTCAAAAATCTACACCTCTTCTAGATATCTAAAATCTGAACCTTTTCTGAATTTTTAGATCACTTGGTTTGAAATCTATTGTTGTCTTAGATTTCTGATATCTAGGAAAAATGTGAATTTTAAAATCTAGGACGGTATTAGATTTTAGACCACCCAGTTTGAGCTATGAACTGTGAAAATGGCACAGGGAATATTGCCAATTTAATGAAATTCTCCATATATCCTTAGTACATTTTGAGATATTTTATGAAAATTAGAGAAATATGGTAAGATATTCCCAACACTTTTTCCCGCGAAAATTACTCTTTGATCTCGTAGTTTACAAGAGTAGTAACCATCGGGTGGACCGCTAGTTTCAGAAATTAACTGAAATTAGCTAATAATTTCATAGTGCCAGTGTATTCAAATGTTCTCATACTGATTCAGTTATGTCTTTGCCTTGGAATGGTTTTCCAGCACATGATTTTGGGGGGTCTTCCAGTCATAGCCCTATCATTTTATAAGCAAGATTTAGCAGTTAGTGGGCATCTGGGAGAACTGAGCCTTGCAGATTGGGCCGGTCTTTTCTACACCTCCGTATTTGGTAGTGCTATCGCCACCGGTTTGTTCTTCTACAATGCAACCAAAGGTACTTGCATTGTGTTATTAACCTATCTCTTTGTAAATGTTTGACAGACACTGGTTCTAATATTGATTTTTATATTCCCTTTGTCATCTTGTTTGTGATTGAAATTCTATGTGAATCTCTTGTGGGCTCACTTTGATTCTGCAGGATCTAAGGTGGGGTTTTCGCAATTCGCAACTTGTGCAGAAGATGGAATAATAATTACTAACCATGAAAGTTGGAGCTTTAAAACAAAGTCTTGTTCAATGATTGCAATGGTGCAGGCAGTCTGACGGAGCTCAGCGCGCTCACGTTACTTACACCAATTTTTGCGACAATGTTCGGGTAAGCATAATTATGCAATGCTCTAGTTCAAGCCATTCTTGTGGCTTCGACAGAACCTCTGGGTCTCCTAACACTCTTGAAGCATTGGGTTGGGTGTCCTTTTACCTAGTGATTTAGCACTTAGAAAATTAGTAACTTATTCATTCAGTGTCCAAATAATGTGTGCTTCAAGTCTGTTAGAATAACATGAACCAATAAATTAAAGTAAATTTTGTAACTAAGTATAGCTGCCATTAGTGGCGATTACAGGTTTATGTACGTTATATCCTTCTCCAATTTTAAGAATATTTTCTACTTCTCTGCACAGTTGGCTCACTTTTAACTGTTTTAAGTTGCCCCGACGAGCGAAATTTTGGCCCTTGACTAAAACTGGAATCCATGGCAGGTACTTATTTCGGAACGAAACACTGACTGGTCTAGAACTTGTGGGATCTATCATCACACTGGTTTCCATATGCTTCGTCAAGGTGGAGAAACCCAGTGAAGCAGAAGAGGGTGCCGAAAACAACTACGAAGCAGTCCCTGAAGATCCTCTCACCTGGGCAGAGGAGGGAGTACAGGCGGCCTGAGTTCAATGTTAAAACCCTAAATTTCTACATGCCACATTGCCACCGACGACACTTGCAATACGCATGGCAAGTCCCCGAACAGACTCTTCACTCACGAGTCTCGTTGCCCTACGGGCCAGCGTCATGAAACTTGTAACTTAGATACTAGCATCTGGGGTAGCAGCTTGATCTACGGCACGGTCGGTAGCATGCAACTTGATCGATCTGGGGTGTAGGAAGTCCTTGTAAATTATCGTTTACTTGAGACAGAATGATTCATTTCAAGTTATTGACTCTGTAAATGTCCATCAAAGAATCTGGATTGTCAAACAACCGGATCAATATTTTTTTCACATTTATGTTCCTGACTCTTTTTTAAGTACAATATATTGCAATATTGCCTTTGTTGAGATATTTGGTGAACTTGGTCCTACTGTCAATTTTGACATATTGGCGTGATTTAGAGCACCAAAATTGTGAATATGTGAAGTGCATAAAGCTCTAAAGACTAATATAGACTGTCTTATTACGTTTCAAGGCCTCTGCCTTCATTTTGCCAGTAGTGGCTAAGGCAACTGTAAGAAACACTCAATTGTACAGTGGGGTACAGCTCAATTACGAATTCTTGCATTCACAGTGAAAAAAAAGTTCACTGCTGCCCACTTTGACGCCCTCCCGAGGGCTGAAAAATTAATATTTTCTCACGAATTTTTTTTACAAGATCCTCTTTATGCTAATAACATATGTGCCAAATTTCAAGTCCAAAAAATTTATACAAAAAAAGATATTCAAACATGTACCAACATGTGTTGTTCAAAAAAAAATTTCACTAATACCAACTTTGACACCCTCCCAAAAATTGAAAAAAAAAGTTTTGGCCTTGAAATTTTTGGTGTAAGATAAACTTAGTGAAACTAACTTATGTACAAAATTTCAAGTTCAAAAAATTTTCCCACAAAGAGTAGTTCAACTTCTACCAATTGATAGGTGTAGCCATGAAAAACAATTTCACTATGGTCCAACTTTGACACCCTCCCAAGGGTAAAAAAATTGTTTATGTACCATGAAATTTTTGGCATGAGATCACCTCTATGTTGGTAATATGTGTGTGAAATTTCAAGGCCAAAAGATTTACTTAAAAAAAGATATATTCAAAATCTACCAGCATGTGTTGTTATGGAAAAAAAATTCATAACTACACATGTTGGTAGAAGTTGAACTACTCTTTGTGGGAAATTTTTTTGAACTTGAAATTTTGCACATTAGTTAGTTTCACTAAGTTTATCTTACACCAAAAATTTCAAGGCCAAAACTTTTTTTTTCAATTTTTGGGAGGGTGTCAAAGTTGGTATTAGTGAAATTTTTTTTTGAACAACACATGTTGGTACATGTTTGAATATCTTTTTTTGTATAAATTTTTTGGACTTGAAATTTGGCACATATGTTATTAGCATAAAGAGGATCTTGTAAAAAAAAATTCGTGAGAAAATATTAATTTTTCAGCCCTCGGGAGGGCGTCAAAGTGGGCAGCAATGAACTTTTTTTTCACTGTGAATGCAAGAATTCGTAATTGAGCTGTACCCCACTGTACTGCTTCTAACATGTTAAACTTCTAACATGTTAAACTGTAAATGTCATTTTAGTTATTCTTACTGTCTCAAGGGATTGGCTTCCCCTATGCCACCCTCAGTATTTTCAAGCACTGCGCTAGATTGAAACATTCCAGTGCACAGAGCATTAAAATTGAGCAAATAACACTTGCAGAATGTAGATCAGCTAAGGGTCCACAGAGACAGCATAAAAAATGCCGATTTTGTGGCCATTGGAAGAGTGCCTTTTGATCTGAAAAATGAAACAAGAAGCGATTTCACATTAAATCGGCAAGTTTCAGTTAGAATGGCAAAGTCTAGTACAACTGTCTAAGACTCAAACCCACACTGTCCTGTCCTCATTGCCAAACAAAAACTCTGCATATGTATGAATCTCATGTCTGGCAATCAAGGTGAACAAATACTGTCAGTGACCTCTCTCAACATAATCAACTTCAATTGTTCCTTTGGCATAATTCCAAACGTCAAAAACTGTGATATCCATCTACACAGAGGCAAACCAAAATTTCGTCTTAGTATTCCACAAACTGGACACTTTTGTGTTTAAGCCGTAAGGTCTGAAATCTATATCGGTCCTGGACTTCAGAGCTAAAGAAGGATATGAATGGAAAAATGGTGGAATACCACCATTTTGACGAAATTTCCCATGAAGCTACTGTTCCCATGCCGCAAGATCTCCAGGTTGTGATGACACCGATCGTCAAGTTCGTTCAATTGGCGCAACTCTGGATGCCCCAAATGGTGACGTTCATCTACACCAGGCTTCGAATTCTAGGATTGTTATAGACTTCTCGATTCAGTAGGTTCGACCGCTACGGTAATTCACTGCAACACTCCATGTGCATCGATAGTCCAAGAGTTTGACAATGGACAGCCATGGGATCGGATAAATAATCAGCTTGATATAACCGACGACCTTGGCGATGAGATCGTCATCACATCACCCCGACCCGCCACAGATCGCATTTCAGGATGAGCACGATCAGCAGCAGCTTCATTTTCATGTAGGCTTGGTAGTCTCATATTTGAGACTGATCTGGTCAGCCGGTTTATGGGGAAGAGCAATGAATGGTCTCGCGAGTTGGGAAGGCAAATAAAAGAAGGTTCCAACCAGAGTCTGAAACATTTTTCTGCGACTTGGACTTTGAAGGCGCTCCACCAGCCCAACTGCTCTGGATCGCTTCTAGGGCCATTGCAACAGGTAGTCCTCAGTTCATTTTCTGGTTTCAGTTTACTAGATAATTTGTGGTGTAGCCGGTACGTGAATTACTGGAATTACTTTCTATCAATTAGAGACATTGACAGCACTAGGAGACCTTTACTCCAAAATGACCTCAACTCCAAGCTAGTTCAGTAAGTCATGTTGATGGAATTGATTGTTCATGTTGCAGTGTTGCAGTTATCTAGCGCTTGTTAATTTCATTAACTAGGCCAGGGCCTCTGTCGACGTACCTACACGTCCGTCCATGGAGAACCCTCGTCGGGCTGAGTTGTTGGACAAGCATCGTGACATCGTTGCCAAAGCTGTGAAGTGGATGGAGGAGGAGAGGGAGCGCGAGCTTGAACGCATCTCTCAAGCCAACCGAGCTGCAGCACTTGTTGAGCAGAATCTATTCAACAGTAATGAGAATGAGCGACGGATGAAGAATCGTAAAAGCGATCAGGGAGCAACTCCGATTCAATAAGGCGACCCGGAGGGCATTCCGTTGTGCCATGAACGCGATGAAGAAGAGGGTGGAGAGTGCGGACGGGACCTCCGATTTTCCCTTGCTCATGGAAGTTGGCTGGCTCAAGCTCGCGAAACTGTTTCCGAGGACGTGACCGGTCTCCAGTTGGTTCAGGAGACTGAGGACGACGTAAGAGAATTAATAATTAGTCCCTCCTGTGAGTGACAAAGCGTTAATCTTCGTTGCAAAGGCGTCCAGTCACTCAGCAAGTATAGTCAATTTTGTTAGTTTGACGAGATCTATGCTGGAAACAAAAATTGTGACATATATCTTCAGGGTATATATGGATTTATGTTCCTGTTTTTGAGCGTCTTGAAACTTGGAACGCTCCAGCCAAAGTATTCTACTTGAGGTTTAATCAATCGATCTGTTTCAGTTTGGGCTTGCAAAATCGTGTGTTTGCTGGAAGTGGAATAAATCTTTGGCATTTTCGCAGCTAGCTTGACTGCCGTAATATCTCTCTGTCGACAGTGTGCCCCATGCATGACAGCAGTTTACGTAACAGATAAATGGGCAATTTCGTTAAAATGGCGGTATTCCATGTGCCATTTTGACATGAGCGACCATTAAGTTGCCTTTGTATTGTGCTATGTACTAGTCGTTGGGCGTAGCGCTAGTGAGTGGCAAATGGGCCCTTTGCATACGAGTGCAAATCTTTAGGATTTCTATACAAGACTTGTGCGAAAGACAATGACTATAGATGTTGTTAGTGAAAATCTTGGTAGACTAATAGGTAGAACGTGGAAATCTTGTCATGGAGTTGTTGGTGCTTAACATGGGGGTCATTGTCCATTGAAGTGGGGGGGGGATCATCATCATGATGGACACAAGTTTGGGTACTTGTTTAGGTTTGCATCGTTCATGAGTGTGTGGTCAGTGAAGTTGGTATCTAAAATACGTCTTGTTGGAATGGATGCAAAACAGAAGGGCAAAAACTTATATTTCAGATTGAACAAAATGGAGGTTGCATACAAAGATCGAGGACCAGGCAACCTATGATGCCTACAGTCTATTCAAAATTGTACAATCCGTTGCAATGTCATCGGACGAGAAAAACTATCACTACCTGTTGCATAATATGTGAAGGTCCACCTTCTACAATACAAAGGGGCATCACAAGCATGAAATATGACTGTTGGAATAGTCGTCTCCCAGGACTTCATATTCACCAACCTTGTTCTTCTTCAACAATTCGACGTAAATGATCCACTGCAAACTGCACTTGTTGACGAGGAGCAATGAAACTATTTCCATCGTTCTTCTTTGGTTTCCATGATGCCATGATACTATTTGTGGAAACATAGTCAGCTTTGGCGGCCATTCGGTCAATCTTCCATCTAAAATTAGGCTTTGTGTCCCACCTCGCATACAACCGTTGCACATCTTTGGATGTTCCACATGGGGTGTACCATTGCACTAAGACTTCGCAAAAGTGAATGGCCGTGGGATCAAATTGTGGATTTTCTACTGCCCTTCCGAGCCATACGGGCTCAAGACAATCCAATCCTGGCCTCACAAAGAGGTAGAATCCCTCACGAACATCAGTGACTACATTGTATGCTGGTGGGGGCCTTCCCTCTAGAGTACCAATGTAAGGATCTTCGGCCTTAAACTCTTGACGTGTCCTTCCATCTTGCATGAAATCTGTCATAAGATCTCCGGGTTGTCGAGTCTGAGGCCAAAATCCTTGCTGCAATTCATTAGATTGGGGGGAGTCTTCTTCGCCTCCATCCAGCATGACATTTCTCACGCGGGTCCAATACGTGACCAAGTTTGACATGTGGGTTTTGTACTCCACTGTCCCATCTTCTTCGGATATGTCTTTCCAATGTTGGATGTATCCATCAAGTCCATGCAAAATCTCAACTTCATTTGTCATCTTCTTGGGGGTCACGCGCAGTGGATCACCTTGAGGAAGTATAGGTCTATGGTCGACATCTTCCTTCCATAGCTTCAATCCCCCTTCAGGCAACCATGGAATGTCTGTACACGCCAATTTGTATTGCATGATAGGCCATCCGTTGTCATCCATGAAGAATTTGTACTGTCTCCCATGAGAGTGGCCCACCAATTGTTTATTGTGCATTCCAATATAAGGTTTGACATAGGCCTTGAAGTCGGGCACTTCTTCAATTAGATGTGGAATGAACGGACCTTGTTCCATTTCCATGTAGGATTGCATCAATGATGGTAGGGTGGGATGGTCTTTCTCGCGGAGTTGCATGCTCCATCGCCCAAATGATGCATCCATGTCATCATGGATGTGACCCACTATCATGAAGGATACCACCACTTCTTTCACAATGTGTCTTGCCACCAACAGGAGCCAAAAACAAAAAACATACCTGTTTTTGTTTTCCCTCCAAGAGTTGTCCATCTGAACGTGTAGTACCGGTGGCAATGGTTGAGCCTCAATAGGTTGAGGAGGAACAACTCCCAAAGAATCAACACAGATCTCGCTACCTTGCAGCAACGCTCGATATAGTTCTATGCTTCCGACTCCTTCGAACAACGTCCGTGAAGACATTGCGGGGGGCCCTTCTAAATCTCGTAACAATTTGGCGATGGATCCCACTGTAAAGTTGCTGTCGCTGGGAAACACGTCCAAATTGTAATGTGCATATTTGCCATCCCCGTGTCCATGTGCAAAAATCCCTGATACCTTCACGGGCAACTTCATGAACCCATCTAGGGCTTTTGTTTTCCTTGCCAATGCAGGACATGCTGTTTTTGAATGATCCATTTTGTCGTGCATGATAGATAAAAGTTGCATAGGCCGTAATTTGGACAACCATCTACTACGGTAGTAGGCATGTCGACAAGCTTCTTGTAGAAACAAGTGCTTCTCGAAGCGCCTTTGGATTCGTTGATAGTCCTCCGATCCAGGAGCAAAAGAAGCTCGTAGTTGCTTTAGATTGTCACAAATGCTACATCTTGCGAAGGAATCTCCCCTTCCCTTCACAACGTACTCAACAAAATATTTTGTTCGAATTTTACTAAAACATGATTGCGAGAGTGTTGACAGCCCGAGTTCTTCATTGGCCTACAAACAATAGAAACACGCGCACTCAGTCTGCGTATTCAACAAGTACTTCATTGGATGTTGGAGGACTCTATGAGCTATTGTGGTCGATGCGACAATTCGACCATGTCCTTTTCATATGAATGCCATAGGTGACATTGCGAGCTGTACCTTGTTCACAGTGGCTAGTAATTGCCTCCATTCGGTACCGGTCGGAAGAACTTTGAGGCAAACCTTTTCACCAGTGGGCAAGGTGCGAGACAAATGGGGCATGTGGTCGGCCATTGCCTCCAATAATGAGCGCAAAGTCTCGATGCCTTGAACAGTGGCAGTCCTTGTCTTTTTTCGATTGGAGTTCCCGTGTGGAGCACCTCTGACGCCAACCTTGGCCTTGGCCCTGTATCTTTCGAATGTACGGAGGGGGATGTTGTGAAGAATCCTCCAAGCACGTGGACAGACGTCTATGCCTTCTAAGGTGACAACTTGCCTCCCCCTTGGAACCGCTTTGTGCATTGTCCTATGAACATCCAAATTTTTGTTAGATTTCACTTGAAATGTCTGTAGGTGCATTTCCATGCGAAGCACACGGATGGTGGAAGGACGGAACTTACGAGTGCATTCATTATCGCAGCAGATTTGTGTGAAGACCTCTGCAATGGATTCATGTGATACCATCTTCGTCTTCTTATCTAGTAAAGCAACAGCTCGAGCTCTCCTATCATAACGATACCGTTGCATGCCCCCATTTTTTCTACTCCCTTCCATTTCTTTATCCAGAGCTTCTCGCTTGCGAGCGTGATCGTAAACACTGACGTACCCATTTTCGCCGTGGTGAAACACCTGCCGCATAGGCCAACGCAAGCACATGTCTCCGACGTTGGGGTCCCCGTTGTACACGTCCAAGACAACAATGCCAACGTCATCCATCCCCAGCCTGCTCTGTCCATCAATGCAAGCGTTGGGATTGGCATTGATGATGATGACTTCCGCAAAGTCGGAGCCGTCCGCATGTTTTGCGAGCAATGCCTTCCCAGACCATCCGTCTCGATCAATGCCCTCGCAATCTGGGATGGGACTATTGTCTACGTTTGCCTCGGCATATGCTTCCAAGTCAACGTCCTCTTCCTGACATTCTGCAAACCCCTGTACACCGAACGATGAAGAATTGACACGACATCAACGACAAAGGAACGCAATGTACAATAAGAAACGTGAAAACTGACGAGAGTAGAAAGTTATATACAATACCTCATCACCATCAGAGTCGTCCAAAGAAAACATAGGAGACGATAAAATCGTAAGTGTTTTCTAATGATAGAAAATAGCGGCCTCGTAGGAAGCATGAGAGTGACACTTGAAAGAATTGGTAGCATATACGTCCTCTTTGTTCAGACCACAAGGGCTAACACGCCTGACAGTAGTAAAATAAAAAGTATTAGAAGAAATGACAGATAGGCGAGTGGCGAAAGCGGGGAATATGAGGACATCATTATATAATCAAATACAGTATGAAATAGTGTAGCAACTGTCTCGAACCTGCCCACTTGCTGTATGGTTTGGTATAGAATGCAATGAAGTCTAAAACTAACGGTTCCCATAGAACGTCGACTACCGTGGACCCCATTCAGCAGTGCAATGCCACTATGTCCAAGAAAGACAATCAACCGCACATGAGTATGGACCGAACAGTCTAAGTTCGAGGAGACTGGAAGTCTACGCACAAATTCCCCCAAGGCCTGTTCACTGAGCCACTCTGAACTGCGTGGAAGAGTTACACCTCTCACAGATATTGTTCCACACCCAATATAGAAGAAGCGCGCCAAAGGATAGACAACACAATGTAAAGAATCACAAAGAAGAACTCGTTCCTACAATGAATGCTGAACAGTCCAGAGTCTCCAAGAAAGAGCTCCACCGAATAACAGTTTAGAACGGCCGCTCTGAACTGCGAGGAACAGGATGCATGCGTAATTTATCCACGTGATCGCGCATAATTGGGAAAACGGAGGACTAGGATCTAAATAATGCGCATGCAAAACATACATCAGAGCGGCCGCTCTGAACTGGACAGAGGGTGAAAAATCATGAACGCTCGAAACAAACGGTGACGGAGCTCTGTGATCCTCCCTTAAGCTCAGAGAGGCCTCTTTGAACTCCAGGGAGAGTCACAGAGCTCCGTCACCTTCCGTTCAGTTCAGAGCGGCCGCTCTGAACTTCAGGGAGGGTCACTGAGCTCCGTCACCCTCCGTTCCGAGCGTTCATGATTTGTCACCCTCTGTTCAGTTCAGAGCGGCCGCTCTGAACTGAACGGAGGATAGCTTTCGTCTTCGTCACCTCACGTTCAGTTCAGACCGGTCGCTCTGAACCGAATGGAGGATAGCTTTCGTCTCCGTCACCTCACGATCAGTTCAGAGCGGCCGCTCTGAACCGAATGGAGGATAGATTTCGTCTCCGTCACCTCACGATCAGTTCAGAGCGGCCGCTCTGAACCGAACGGAAGATAGCTTTCGTCTCCGTCACCTCACGATCAGTTCAGAGCGGCCGCTCTGAACCAAATGGAGGATAGCTTTCGTCTCTGTCACCTCATGATCAGTTCAGAGCGGCCGCTCTAAACCGAACGGAGGATAGCATTCGTCTCCGTCACCTTACGTTCAGTTCAGAGAGACCGCTCTCAACCGAACGGAGGATAGCTTTCCGAAACGTCACCCCACGTTCAGTTCAGAGCGGGCGCTCTGAACTGAACGGAGTGTCATATTGCTTCCCAATCGTCACCCCACGTTCAGTTCAGAGAGGCCGCCCTGAGCTGAGTAACACCAATTTCGGGTGACACTAATTATCATAAATTAATCTGGACGGAATGCCATCCGAACTTTGTCTCATGTAATAGATGATAATGCTAAGGTATATCAGCATTGTATAAATCATGACTCTGAAATACCACAGCACTGTGGATAAATGATTGTCTACGAGAATGTGAATAACTATTCGGAACCGAATGACAGAGCATTTCGAGTTTACAATTCACACAAACTACAATGAGCATAGTTCTAAAATTCGCATTTCAGCAAATGCAGCATTTTGTCTAACGCGAAGACACGCCTCGCCTGTTCCTAGTGTGAGATTCTAGGAATGTGGCTCAGGCAGTACTACAGATGCGAAAAAACTGAAGAAAAACATGAAATTTGTTGAAATCCGTTGAAATTGAGTTCTTAGAGACAAAAAACAATCCTACGAACCGAGAGAAGAGAAACAGGGGATAAATAGTTCATCGAACCTGAAATAAGGACGTACGACGTCATTGGCGCTTCTCAGCAACAAAGATGGCCTCCAGCGGTCGACAACGTGCTACACAACGCCGACGGAAGAGGAGAAAACGGTGCGCGCTCTAATATCGACATACACAATTGCAGATGACGAAAGAAGAATGACAAAAGCCGGTTTCGGTTTTGTATTCTGAGGCTGTACTTCAATGCGGCAGCCGCATATGGCGGCTGCCACGTCGCCAGCGTAGGGCCACGTTGGTTCTCGACAAAAAAATAAATAAAATTGAAAAATTCGGACATCTCTGTCACGCGTACTTTCTACGCCAGTCGCTACGCTAGGTTATTCAGTGTGTTGTCAGAACCAGTTCTCGACCGCATCGTTTTTGCATTCGGAGGGTACAAGATATTTTTGCACAACCCCAACTGCTTTCCCAAAGTCATTTGCATCCGGTGAAGGGAGTCGACAACGCTCCAGCAAGTTCTATAGCAAAAGGGTGAGAGCGGAGGACATTGCATGTGGAGATCACAATCGCACGCACTTCAAGAAGGTTTGTTCACCGCCACTCTTGAATTTCCATAATCCTCATCAATTTTTTTTGGGTTTGAACTCCAAAGAATAGTTGTTCTAGCTTTCATCGTGGCTTCATTTGCCACCATCACCACTTCACTACATCTTCTATAATAGCTTGAGATTTCTTCGTTTCGAGTTTGGGAATGGAAATGCTGGAATTCTAAGTGGTAGAGAAGAAAGAAAGGTTTCTTGATTTTGTTTAAGGTTTGCGGAAAAGTTTCCAATGTAGTCAATTTCCAATGTCAATGAACCCACTTGGAAGTGGTTTTGAGATTCCATTGGGAATGCTTCTCATTTGCAACTTCTCAGTAGCCTTCAAGTTCTCATTTTGTATTTGTTAGCACATGTAGAAGAGATTTATATTTTCTTAAGACTTTTTCTTTTTCATTCTTGTGAGATTGTATGCTATAAAAGAGCCCTTTTAAGGGCTCATCTATCTTTTTCATTGTTCTTCATGGTCTATATTCTTTCTAAATCATGTTTTTTAGCAAGAAACAAAGATGTGGAACCTAAGAAAATGCATGCAACAATGATTTTTAGCAAGATGTTGCAAATTGAAAGATAAGGATTGTTGATTGTAATAGAATAACAATTTTGCATCTCTTCATTCTAGGGCTTAAGGATTTGGTGGAAGGATTGCCTCATCTTCACTCTCTACCTATTAGTAGGGTTGATGTGTTTCATTGTAGGGCACTTTTGGTTCTAAACAGATTCAATGGCTGGCGCTGCAAACTTCAGTAAGTGCTCCGAGCAGCTTAGAGTTCTTTTGGACAATGAGGACTTTGGGTAAGTGACTTCTTCTTTTTCTACACATGTTTTTTGGGCTTTCTGCGTTTGCAGCTGTTGCATGATTTTCTACCATACTTATGATTGCTTCATTGGAATTGATTCAAAATTGCTTGAAATAGGGCTCGCGATTTTTGGCAAGGCTACAAGCTATATTGCTTTGCCCATTATTCTCACTGTGAGACGTCTAAGGAGATGTTCCAAGACACCAAGATGAGTAAATACTACATGGGTTATGTTTTCCTTCTTCCATTTGTAGAATTGTGTACTTCAAAAGTATGTGCAAAACTCTAAGTTTTGGATAATATGTAGGTATCACATGCATGGTTGTTCCTTAGTGCAATCTTTGTTGGTTTCTTGTTGCAGGTTATGTTATGTGTGCATTGCACGGCACACTTGAAGTTCCTTGGGGAGCACAATTTGATGCTGCAATTCGAGATGTGTGGGCCATGATGGAGGAGTATGTCCATGTGCGTCACAACAAGGATTGCACAAACCTTCGGTGAGTTTTTTTGGTTGTCAAGTACAACATGCTATACTATATATTAACATTTCTTGATTGATATTGATGCTCAATTCTTGTTAGCATTGTTTCTTTTTTAGTTCATTTGTTGATAATTGTTTAGGTTTGCAAAGGTTTTGTTTGGTTTTTGAGATTTCAGTATGTACGTACTTGGACATGTTAATTTTTTATATGATAATATGTCTTGATTCACATGGCATGTAGGGCTCTTACGGAGGAATTCGATGATGAGGATGAGCTCGCCGCATCCAAGAATGGTTCCTTGCTTCTACAACTCATTGAGGTTTGTAATATAGATTGCTTTTGACCTTCCAATAGCAAAGGAAAAAATGATGCCCTTCGATATCTCTTCATTCTTTGATTTTTTTTTCATGATATTGAATTTTTGATGATGTCAATTTCTTGGGTAATGTTGTGATTTTTTGAATTTTGAAGGATTTATAAAAGATTTCTCATTGAAATATGTCTTATTGGTACTTCATTGTTTAGGATGACAAGTATGGGACTGAACATTTGCATAGGGAGTCTCAAACAATTCACTTTGGAACGGATATTTTTGATGAATTTCGTGCCCGGCTCAATCAAGCACAAGCAAATTTGGATAACCTCATACCTGAGCGTCGAGCGTCCCGTCGCCACTATCGTTGAAGGAAAACTTCTACTTACTTGTTGTATATACATAATGAATTTTTGCTAAGTACCATAGTACCGGGAGTAGTTTTATTAGAAAAAGACGTTATGTTTTGTTTCTTTATTTTGTACAAGTTTTTCTAACAAGTAGCTTTCTTACTTTTTAGATAAACTGGAGTCACTTTGTTACCTTGGGATTTACCTTTTTGTAGGCTACATCAAGAGAATATGACATTTCTATTCAACATGTTCAATTGGATGATTAGTAGATCCCCCCAAAGACTTTACATGCAGAACTAATTTTTATCAAACATTTAAAGTACAACATTATCTGTGTGTTGCTCATGAAAAGTGAACAGTTGATGAGATTAGTATGGTATGTGGAACTTCTTCCAAGCATTCAGAATCTTTCTAATGCTCTTGTGTTTTACATTGTAGGAGATGTTCAAGTATGTACTTTTGTGCAAAAGATGCTTACATTGTCTTCAAAATACCTTCTTCTATCACTTCTTACATTTGGGGGGGACTTGTAGTGGCATAACTTATATTTTAGGACAATTATTAAAATGAATATTACATTCCTTGATAGCTCATTTGTTTAAGTATCTTCAAACTATTTCATAAAATCATGTTCGAAATTCAAATCACATGAGGTAACCCTAAATCTCCAAAGTCCTCCATAGTTCTTTTTGGTCATTAGATGCTTTATTGTAGTGTTGACCCAACAAATTTATGTTGTTGCAATGAACTATGCAAAAACATTAAGTTCGCAGATTAGCAAATTAGCAAATTCTTTTTTTTTAAAATTAAAATTATTTTTATGTCTTAGAAGCTTTTAACTTATTAAAAATCTTATTTATCTTAATAGTAAAAAGGAGTTTTCATGAGTAACGATACTATTGCTAATATGATTACATGTATAAGAAATGCGAACTAGGAAAAGAATCGTTGCAGTACTGGACTAGCGGTTGGCGCTTGCTATGCTACGCATTCACCATAAAAATTTCATAAGAATTTTTATGTATTAGATAGAGTGTAGACCAAATATTTCAATAAATCTTCAAATAAAAATGCCTAAAATCTTTGTATAATTTTTGTTCTAAGTAAACATATATAGAAAAGTAGCATAGAAATTTATTGAATGATGAATGAAGCATATGCAATGGTAAATACTATAAAAGATACACATACATTAGAAATTTGACTCCATTGTTACAGAAAATTGCAATTCAAATTGAAGAATTGAAAAGAAAAACTAATAAATCTCAAAAACTTTGTAAACAACTTAATTGTTGTGGAATCCCAAATTTCTTCAATGGAATCAATTTCTCAAAATCATTTGGTAGTCGCGATAGACAATTGAAATCATGAAAGCTCAAAGTTCATGAAAGCAAAAAATCATAGAAGTGCAAAGAAGTTTCAAGCCAAGAGAAGCAATGCATTTGCTACCTCTATAATATCATCCTCTGGATCCTCTTTAATATCCCCTCAATTGCAACGACTATATAATTTCTATAATATCACCCTTAGTAAAAAGTGATATCAGAGGTGGTTGTGAAGTGCTACTCTATTTCAGTAATATGACATTATGTGCAAAACATGATTTGTATGTATGCTTGATTGGAAATATTTTTATAACATTATTAAAATAATTATTTTAAAGACTTATTGAAATCATTATCATGCATTCTATTGAAATATATCAAAAATTTACTAATATGTGATATAGTGAATGCGTAGTATAGCAAGCACAAACCCCTAAGTATTAATGGTAGCATTTGTGCTATTACAGAGGGAGTTCTAATTTTAGTAGTATGACTAGCGGTTGGCGCTTACTATACTACGCATTCACCATTAGAATTTCATTAGAACTTTTTATGTATGAGATAAAATGCAGAGCAAGAATTTCAATAAATGTTTAGATAAAAATAACTAAAATCTTCATATAATTTTCTAAATAAGCATATATTGAAATAAATAATGATGAATACTATAAAAGATACACATACATTAGAATGCATTAGAAATTTGATTCAATTGTTCCAAACAGTGGCAACCCCAATAGAAGAATTTAAAAGAACTTGTCAACCTCCAAAGCTTCTTAAACAATTCAATTGTTGTGAAATTGAAACTCGGCTCAAGTCATTTGGTCGTAGCAATAGAAAATTGCAATTCGAAGCTCAAAGCTCACAAAAGCACAAAATTATAGAAATGCAAAAGAAATATGAAGCCAAGAAAAGCATTATCATGCATTCTATTGAAATATATCAAATTTTTATTAATATGTGATACAATGAATGCATAGCATAGCAAGCATGAGCCCCTAGTATTAATGGTAGCATTTGTGATATTACGTAGGGACTTATGATTTTAGTAGTATGACTAACATTTTTGAATTCCATAACTACATTCTTAACACTCTAGTGTTTTAAATCATACTGTAGCTTCTTCTACTTATTATTTTTTTAGCATGAATATGAAATATTTTTTGTTTGAAATTTTGTATATGTATTTCCAACTCATTTCTTGAGAGCAACAAGCTATAGAATCTCAAAAACCTTCTACAAAAAGTTTGAAAGATGAAATCTAACCATTCAAGAAGAGTTGAAAACATTTTTTTTGAAATTCAGACGACTTGATCTTGTAGATGGTAAGGTTTTTTATTCTAAAGTTTTAGGAGGATATAATTTAACAATTTAACTAAGGGATCCTATGGTTGGAATTGTTAATGAAGAAATATAAATGAAGGTTTTAGCCTTGCTTTGGATTTAAGTAATTTGAAGCAATTTTGGATATGAAAACATCGAATTTTTTTGAGGGTTAAAAAAGTGTAGATACACTCATATACTTAAGTATTATTTGACTATCAAATGATGGAGCCCCCCCCCCAATATTATGATGCTTCGTTTAGACTCGGCTTAGGTTCGGCAGAGGTTCGTTTTGGGTTCGTTTTGGGTTTGAGGGGGTTGGGTTCAGGTTCGGCGGAGGTTCGGTTCAGCTTTGGTTTGGATTTGAGGGGGTTGGGTTCAGGTTCGGCGGAGGTTCGGTTCAGCTTCGGTTTGGGTTTGATGGAGGTTGGGTTTTGGTTCGGCTCCAGGTTTGGTTGGTCGTCTTCCCTGTTCCGAGGGTTTGCATGCACACTCTTCCCACCGGTACCGCGCCTCTCTCTTCCTTTCTTCTGTTCCCCCGCGCGCAGCGCTCATTTTTTCTTGCGCTCGTTCTTGCTCATCCTTTCTTGCGCTCGTTCTTCTTCTCATTTTTCTTGCTCGTTCTTTCTCGCGCTCGTTTCTTGTGCTCGTTCTTCCCCACGCAGTGGCCTTTCTTTCTTGCGCAGTGTGATTTCCTTTTTGCGTTCCTCCCGCGCGCTGTGTGATTTCCTTTTTGCGCTCCTCCCGCGCGCAGTGTTGTTCCTTTCTTGTGCTCCTCCCGCGCGCATTTCGGTACCTGGTGTGTTGCTTCTGGACACCTCGTTTGCAACGTACGCTCTCCATTGGTTTAGGGTTTAGGTCATTTCATTGCGAGCTATCTCGTTTCTTTGCTTTTTTGAATCTTGGTGCGAGCTACCCTAAATCCATATACCTCTTGCACTGTAGTTTGGTGGCTTCACTCTGCGTTGATGTCTGTTGCTGTTATTTTGCGTTCTCTCAATGCATTTGCGTATCTTATTAGTTTTCATTGAGTTCCATTGCACTTCATTTGCAGCTACCAAGGATTCCGAGTTCCTGGAGTCTTCACAAACGAAGCAATTTTGCTATTCTAGGCTGAAGAAGCAGAGTATTGAACAGGCACCTAGCCCAGGTAATCACCACATTCCAATTGATTGCAATGCCAACCATTCCTGAACAATTTGAAACCATGCAAACATAGAAGAATTTGCTAGAACAAGGACCCCCTATAACCGCGCACATGTTGATGCTATTGGCAGGGTTCAGAGCGGTCGCTCTAAACCTCCAGCTCCATAATGAGCGCTGTCGAGGTTTAGAGCGACCGCTCTGAACTTGCACTAGTGAAGTCGGCCAGACTGATTTAGAGCGACTTCATAATGGAGCAGGAGGTTCAGAGCGACCGCTCTAAACCTCCCTGTGAACGAAATCACAACTCTGTCATTTCGTTCACAGGGAGGTTTAGAGCGGTCGCTCTGAACCTCCTGCTCCATTATGAACCTACAACATTGGAATCGAGCACAAGGAGGATCAGAGCGGTCGTTCTGAACCATGAGCGAGTTCATATTGGAGTAGAAGGTTCAGAGCGGACGCTCTAAACCTCCCTGTGAACGAAATGACAGAGCTCTGATTTCGTTCAGAGAAAGGTTTAGAGTGGTTGCTCTGAACCTCCTACTCCATTATGAACTCCCTCACGGTTCAGAGCGACCGCTCTAAACCTGTAGCATTGAAACGTGTACAAGGTGGTTCAGAGCGGTCGCTCTAAACCGTGACCATGCTCATCACGAAGCAGAGGTTCAGAGAGGCTGCTCTAAACCAAAAGATATCGGTACTCGGAATGGTAGAATTGAGCGCAATCGTTCGTATGGAGCGTGATCATGGTTTAGAGCGACCGCTCTGAAATGAAGCACTCGCTAAAACTAGTGCAGCGGATTCATAGTGGTCACCACAAACCGCCACTTCCACAATGAGAGTGGAAGCGGTCCAGAGCGGACGCACTGAAGCTTCCAATTGGTAGTTAGGGTCTAGGTTCTCATCGGTCGCTCTGATTCTGAACGATGGCGATGAGCGCTGTCAAGATTCAGACAGACCGTTCACAACATCCTCAGGGTTGGAATTAGAGCTATAGGTTCAGAGCGGTCGCTCTGAACCTGTATCGACATGGCCGGAGCTTACTAGATGTATGTGCTCCCTATAGTGAAGAGCGGCAGCTCTGAGCTTGTAACATCTCTTTCAACATTAGGGAGGTTTAGAGCGGTCGCTCCAAACTCATTCGGATGGCTTACTGAAGTGAGCATCCGATGAAATAACATCTTCACGTAGATCGGGTACGGTGAGACCAGTATCTCTCACCTATGAATTGAATGATACATCTGGGATGACTATAGAGGATAGAGGGGCATCGAAACTAGGTTATGATCATTTCACATTGTACCATAGGATCCAGAGAATCCGATCGATTAGTATAGTGAAGCCGCTGTGAAATTTAATTGAAACCCAATTAAATAGCAAGAAACCAAGCCCAAACACTAGATATCACGCACGGTCAATGGTACAGAATTGTCTATAAGCAGACAGCTGTGAACATCTACACTGAATAGGTCGTGGATCCAGATCAGTTTAGAGCGGTCGCTCTGAACTAATCGAAGGGCTAGAACCCCAGTAATATGGGGCCGCTGAGAAGATTGCAATTTTAAGCGGCCTGTATGATTCTGAGCGGCCGGTCTGATTTGATTCATGTGGACAGTGACATGGAGTCCTTCCTCGAGAGCAAGCCACCTCTCACGGGCTATATTACACAAATACCGCCTGAGCAGCTAATGGAGTTGTGGAAGGCGCACATTGAAGGAAAAATTCCGCTGACCTTCATTGCAACCAAAGCATTGTGGACCGTGGAAATGAGTTACCTTCACGGCTCCCTGATATTTAATTTAGAATTGGGGTTCACAAAACTGGGAGGGCCTAGATGGAAATCCTTTAAGAACTTGGTAGTCATTAACATTACTGTAATGCGAGAGGCCGTTCTCGTCGACGTAGTGAATTCGTGCAACAATGCTCTGGGAGTAGTCATCATCCGCGTAGAGGATGAGATGATATTCTGCCATGAGCGCCTCATCAAAAATTATGACCGGGTTCCGCATGTGTTCCAAATCCTCATGCTGGACATACAAGCTAGGTGCGAAGCGCACGCTGGGGACTTCGTGAAGACCACAGGGGTCGCGAGCGCGTACCTCACTAATGCAAACACCTTATACGTGTCGTCGCTGACTAGTGGTAATGCATCACAGGGAGTAGGAAACGTTGACATGGATGCGCAAGGGCGGACCCAGAAGAAAAAAGCGGTCGCGTCCGCCTCGGTGCCTGCCAACCGTTCCCGGCCGCCAGCAGCGTCAACGCTGCCAGGGTCCGCAGGCATGACAACTCATACGCCGGTTGAACCTGCACGGTCTGCTCCCGCAACGGTGGCGCCACAGACAACTCCATCCCGATCCCCTCCGTCCCGGCCCAATCCACCTAGCACGGTAGTAGCAGAGCATCCCAAGCCCACGGCACGGGACAAACAAAAGGCGCGGAAGAGGAAGTCCGCAACCATCGCCACCGGTGACCACTCAGCCTCACAGGATGAAGGGGTGTCCCGCTTTCAGAAGACACGACGGACCTTGCACGATGTGGAAGAGGGTGAAGGTTCCCCAAGCGCATCCACACAAAGCGCCTTCCCGGAGTCCACCGACTTATCCGAAGAGGAGGCACAGAAGGTGGCATTCAAAAAGGTGAATGGCCACTGGGTTCACAACCCGGTGACCTTGCCGTTCGATGAGAAAGCTATTCCGGATAAGCTGTTTGTGGATTTGGAGATCAAGAAGGAGCCCAAGCGCAGCGAAGAAGAGGGAGCCTGGAAACGCCTCAAGGCAGAGGCAGTGGCGAACAAGAAGTTCAAGGAGTTGTCCGCCTACATGTACATATTCGGACGGGGCAACTTCTTTGAGCTGGACCTCGAGGACATGACAAGTGCCGACGAGACGTCGGGAATGATCTTCAGGCCACTAGAGAAGAAGGGGGTCCTTGCCGTCCTCGACCGCATGGTGAAGGTCAACTTCACCAAGCAAATCCTGACCGTCATGCCAGACACGCCAGAGAGACCTACCTGCTGGGCGGATTGCATCAAGGCCTTCCCACTGAAAATTATCAACGGCCAGCACACGTGGAAGGCTGCGACCGAAATCATTTCAGGGACAGCATCCGTCGACGATGAGGCGGTCAAGAAGCGGGTGCAAAAGTGGACTTGTAAGATCGTCTGGTCCAAAAACAAGGACCACCTGCACGCGCTCTCCTGCAAGTGCAATGACGGGAACGTCAACGGCCCGTACCTGTCGTCGCTCCCTGCCACGATCCGCCATTGCCGATATCTGTGGAACAACGCGCGGAGACCAACCCAATTCCGGAAGAACACGAGGCAGGCGGACAAAGGAGACGAATTCAAGGCCTACGAGGTATGTCTCCTCCACTTGGTCAGTTTAGACCGCCCAGTCTGATCTGTCATACAGTAGATATTGTCGAGTCCACATTCATGTTGTTCCAATGCCTTGGACAATGGTACAATCGTGTCACATTGTTCCACTGTAATGGAATGAATCCAAGCCACTTCAGAGCGACCGCTCTGAACTTTCATATTGTATACCTAGGATGCTGTCCTTCAGATCCATTCAAATAAGCTTAGTGCGAGAGGTCTGATGCATGTTCTCAGAGTTGTGATCCTCTAACCTAGTCAATTGCGGTGTGCAGGACTTCCGAGACAAGGCGGAACAGAGCTTCGAGTCCACTGACCTCCTCAAGCCGCTGTCTGGAAATCGAAGAACGTACGACTTGGATAAGATGGGGGAGAGGAAAATCATCATGGCCTCCGAGGAAACTTGGTCGGCTTGGCTGAAGGTCTTTGAAGCTCACGAGCAAGGCACGCTGCATGACACGGACACGGGCGGTCCATTCAATGAAGCGGTGAGCAAGGACGGGAACGCCAAAGTGTACAAGTTCCAACCCATCACGAATAATATGATGAAGGCCTTGCTCGGAATGGAAGATGACGCCATCGGCGAGCTGGCCCAAAAAATCCTGGACGTGCCGCCCAAGGTGTACCTCAACAAGAGACCCACGGTCTGGACGTCGGCCATTCCTTTCCTCATGTGGTGCACAAACAAGAAGCACAAGATGCAACTGGCGAAGGAGATTGTCGACAAGGCCGACACCTTCGGCATCGAGGAGGCCAAGGGCGTATTTCCCGAGCCGGGAGACATGAATGTCAAGGCTTGGCGGAATCTGAAGACCGCGTTGTGCATCGGTGGCTTCCACATGTGGCATCTCATAAGCCTCAGTTTGGATTGGGTGAAGTCCCAGTGCCGGTCAGGGAGGACAGTGGAGAAGCCCAAAAAGCCATTCCTGGCGGCGTTGGATCAGGTCGTGCAAAATGCCGACCGATGCGAGAAGGTCAGGAAGTGCTCCCGAGCCACCGTCTGCCGATGGATTTGAAGCGAGAAGCACTTCGACCCACAGTTGTACGTGCATAAGAATGGGCTGTGGTCACCGTATCGATCGGAAACTGGAGCCGCGAAGACGGAGTACTGCGAGGTCGGCATTATTGACTTCCAACTATTTCCGAAGGTGGAAGGCATGGAGGTCACTTCCGGGCACGCAAAAATCATGGAGGAAGTGAGGGAGGTCTCCAACTCCACTATGTCCAAGACCGTGCACACGTGGATGTTCATCTTCAACTCGAAGCGGGCGGCTGCGGTGGACAGATTGGCGACGGAGCTCTTCCCGTCCTATTCACTTAGGCGGGAATGTGACTACATGATCTGCAAGGGAGAGCCGACCTTCAAGGAGAGGAACAGGGACAAGGTCATGTACTTGCAGCGGAGTGCCAAGACCTTCATGAACTCTAAGTTGGTGGACGCTAAGGGCAAGGTGCCCAAATTGTCCAAGGACGAGGACAACGACCTCATAGCCACGGATCCCATGTATAAGACTCGGGAGGTCTGCCGCCACGATTTCCCTCGGATCCTGTCCAAGCGCGAGCTACGGTACGACGTGTACTTGCGCTTCATCGACAAGTTCTGCAGGGATCAAGGGACGGTCATGCTCGTCTTCGCTGGAGTGAAAGCAGTCTCGGCATGCACGGTAATGATTTCACCACTCGTGTTTTTTTCCTTTGCAGGGTCTATATGGTCCAGAAGAATAGATATTCCACGTTCACGTTTTGTCCCTTCACTAACACTGTGTCCTGCAGATGTTGTGTCGCAGTTCCGTCTCCTTCATGATCTCCACCGAGAAAGCCCTTCTCCTCCATTCCGTGCATCAGCGAATTGGTGCGGAAATGTGGCCTTATGTCTTCGTGCCGGGGTACACCCTCAAGTACAACTACGACGGGCAGTCCCCGACGCAGAGGTGTCGACCGACCATAGAGGAGGAGCCCGCACCAACCGAAGAAGAAGCCATGTCGGACGAGGCGTTGGACATCGTCGATGCCGGGCATGTGGACGCGGAACACCCCGTCGAGGATGAAGAAGCGGACAAGGGGGGAAAAGAGGACAAAGAAGAAGAGGAAGGGGAGGACAAAGAAGATCTACTCGAACGAAGGGGAGAAGATCTTCATCAAAGGGGGGCAATATTGGAGGAAGTGGAGGGGCTCGAAGATGATGATGAATACGAGGATGAAGAAGAGGACGAGGATGAGGAAGACGATCTAGACGAAGACGTATTGGATGATCGAATGCTCGACCGTAACGAAGAAGATAGCGGCCCTGAAATCATAGGGGAATCGTCACAAAACCGTATGGAGAGCGAGGCAACAGTACAGTCTGAGGAGGCTGCCATCAGATCGGCGGGTGCTCCTCGTAATGATCAGACTGTGCGGTCTGATCACGCGTCTCCCACTGCAGCAATTCAGAGCGGGCGGTCTGATTCAGTCCCTTCCTTGTCTCCAACTTCTCCATCCTCCCATCCACAACTTCAAACTCTGCGTTTCGATTCTCCTCCAACAAGAGTTCCGGAACTGCAGAGGGCCCAGACCGATCCTACCTCACCCCTATCGAGTCGTAGTCATCCTCGCCTCCAAGAGGTTCAGACTGTGCGGTCTGAAGTGAGAGGCCCCATCTTCAAAACTCCCGCTCCGCGTACCTCCACAGGCCCATCTTTCAGTGCGGGCACTTCTCGTGAGGGCTCTCCTCCCGCCCTTCCCAGGATGCAGATCGAGGATCTCCAGACGGAGTTGGACGATCTCAAGGCGAGACTCTCTAAAGAGCAACGGGTGGAGCTGGAGAATGTCCGATCCAACGTCGGAGACTACTCCACCGAACCTGCGCGGGGATCGATGGATGAAAGAATTAACAAGGTCAAGGGCGTTCTTCAGGAGTTGAAGTCTGCTGGACCCCCACTGGACTCCGATGGAGTGAGCAAGTTCATCACGGTGCATGTCGCCGTTGATACCTTGTGGTCGCAACTGCCTCCCGCCGGCCCCGAGGAACTCGTTCTCTTGGCTCATGTGCGGGCTATGAAGCAGAAGCTCAATTTCGCTCTCCAGAATGCCAAGGAGAATCCGATTGACCTCGACGACGTGGATGAGGAGGATCTGAATATGCGGCTCTCTATGGCGAAGGAGAACAGGGAGGAGTACAGCCAGATGGTCAAGGTTGCCACCCAAGGGGGGGATTGCACTCCATCAGACGCGGAGACCGCATCTGGTGGTGGAATGGCCGCACCTCAGGCGTCGGGGAGCTCGGACGTAGGGAGGAAGGAGACGAAGCCCGACACCATGGACATGAAGGCGGGCCTCAACCTCTCGTTTGTGGAGATGATGTCCGAGCGATTAAGGAGGAAGCATTCCGTAGTGGTCGACAAGTGTGCCGAGACCATCGAGGCCCTCCAGAGGGAGAGAGAGGAGAAGGAGCGGCTGGAGCAGGAAAAGAAGGCCAAGCGCAAGGCCAAGAAAGCGGAGAGGGACCGTGAGCTTGCCGAGAAGGAGAGGCAGTTGGAGGAGCAGAGGAGGCAACAGGCGGAGAAGGATAGGCAGTACGAGGAGGACAGGAGGCGCAATCGAGAGTTGCTAAAGATTATGAACGAGCGCTTCGAGATGTTCACCTCGGCGATGCCCAAGGCACCTCCCACACCCGTCACTCCCACGGCCCATCTTGCCAACGAAATCCAGAACCTCTCTGGAGTGTCCACCACCAACTCGGCTTCCGCGACGGCCACAGCGGCGTCGGGCCTGCAATTGCTGGGGACCGTGGAGCCTGCAACTATTTCGGTGAGTGTCACTCGCGACCCAGACTACGATGACTTGGCCCTCAGTCAGTTTCCGTTTATTCATGTCCCTGAACCCATGCATCGTCCCAGCGTGGTCGACGATGATCCTTACGACCTGGACGTTCAATTGGGGGATATGGAGGCCTCGTTCACTAACTTGACTCAACAGTATGCTCCTCTGCAGGCAGCAGTTGCTCCACCGCAGCCCTCGGTGACGCGAGATGAACAAGCCCCAGTGGACTCGCCGGCTAAGGACGACGAGGCTCCCGCGGTGGATAACCCCTACACATAGCTCCCATCTTTGTAGTTAGTCGTAGTGGTGTGGACGCTATGTTAGGGTGTTACGTCGGGACGATCGAAGATCATCTCGACGAGTCTGTCTTGAGTCTGGTCAGCCACAAGACCAGGAGTCTGGGGACTCTCGTCTTGGTTAGGATTGTAGTGGTCCTGTTAGGTGTAGACTACTAGACTTGGACGTGACCACTGAACCTCTGCATTCACCGTTCAGTTTGTACAAACTTTGTATTCCACTTGTAATATATTGGGTCCTTTTCTTTATACATGACTCTTGTTTCGTTGAGATGCTCTGTGGGATTTGTCTCCGACTACTTCTGGACGTTGTAGTTACGCCCTTTTCATTTTCGGTTCAGGTTGTCGATGCTCTCGCACGTGACAACGAGTCTCTGTTGTCCCCACTTCCCGTTTCGGCCCTGAGGAATGATGAAGTCCTACTTGCCATCCCCATGGAAGTCGGCTCTCCTGTTGTTGCTGTTGTTGAGGTCGTCCCTCCCGTCAACTTGGAAGTCGCCACTCCGGTGCCTCAAAACTTAGTGCCTCCTTCCCTCATAGACGTCCATACTCCCGCTGTCGATGAGGTCGCCACTCCGGTATCTATGAAGATGGTGCCTCCCTCCCTCGCAGATGTCGACACTCTCGCTGTCCTAACGCCACCGGCACCACCTCCTCTCGCGGCCACCACTCCCACAGATGTAAGAAAGGTGAGACTCCATGTCCTTGCAACCCTCTGCTCCTTGTCTCTATCCAGCACTTGCCTAAATAGTTTGTAGGAAGTGCACATCTCATTCAGGTTAGAACTAGGATCTTCATAGAGAGGGGGTTGTCGTCTCTCTCTTAGCAAGGCAAAGCTTGAGGAGTCGCATGTTCATTTTTGTGGACTTCATTTCTTCATAAAGAAGAGGACTTTGAGCCCGGGATTTCGCATACGCAAGCTCCACTGCCGGTGTCCGCGACAACGCCCCCTGTCGCTTTGCCTGTGTATAGTTATTTCGTCCTTCTGGAGTTGGAAGGGGTCCTCGCCCAAATTGAGGACGTTGGGCGCGTCCAGCCAACTCCCTCGACCTCGAAGGCGAAGCCCTCGAAGGAGGATTACCACCCTCAACGGCGCCACATCTTTGGCAAATACACGATGTATTGCCGTCCCGACTTGCACCACTTCCTCACGGGCTTGACGAATCGATTTTACGTCTCCGTCTGGACTCGGCTGCCCGCCATCGTTGCCAAACCCATGGTCGATTTCCTCTTTCGCGACTTCGACCGCACTTACATGCGAGTCCTCGCGTTGGAGAACTACACCTCCATTATCGAGAGGCAGCCGTGGTGGGAGTGCAGGTGCCCGCCCTTGCCATCCCTTCCCGACCCACCCTGCCCGGGGCACCCCACCCATATCTCATGTGATCCTACTATCGACGTGAACACCTACGTGCAGTTCCCCGACCATCCGGAGGGGCAGCTGCGGCTGAAGGTGTTACACAAGGTTGTGTGGGACACCGAGACGTTCGTCACCAAGAACTTCCAGGCCAATTCGTCCAATACCCTCCTCATCGATTCCTCTCTGGAGAGCAGCATCCTGAACCCCGTGCACAACGCCGTGTTTTCCTTGTCGTATGTGGGCAGTGAACACGATTCCACTCTCTTGGGGACTGTGCGCCCGTATCTCGAAGGCCTGCTCGCATCCGGTCTTAGTGTGTCGCAATACGTGTCTCAGAACGCACTTTTCGGACACCTCACAATACCCTTGAGACAAACATATCTGGGATTGCGCGTTCGCGTGTTAGCGCCGTGGCAGGACAAGCACCTCGTGCTGGAATATCCGGACTTTGTCGGCAAATACACTAGAGAAGGGGACGATTATTTCACCCGACAAAGAGGGAAGAGGAAGCCCAAAAAAAAAACTGATGCCCACACAAAAACTTGATGCGTGTGTAGGGGCACCGACGCGTTCATGCTCTGGGCGGGCATGCTGCCGCCGATTCCCGAATGGGCACCGGACGCGGCAAGCGGCGACGAATGCAGATGACGGAAAGGGTGGGCTCCTCCGACGGTGTCGTGTTGTAAATAGGTGTGGTGTTTAAAAACTACGAAAAAAACTCTTTAGAACGTCAATGGAGTATAAGGATTGAGTTAGAAAAGGTGGGGTCGTGGAGAAATCCACGGTTTGGGTTTTGTACTGCATCTTGTCGCTTAGCTCAGGGGAAGTAGGAGGCTGGCTGGCTGGTTATTTCCTGCCTTCACTAGCGGTGCCAAGTTGTCGCTGCTCAGATTGATTCAACGAGCCCGATGGTATTCGAACCCGGAACCAGTCGACAACTAACGGGGACTTCAACAACCAACCAAGTCTACAACTTGGCGTTGATTGTTAGCCCCACAACGGTTTTATACCGTTGATGGTTGCATCGTGTGGTATCAGATGAACGAAGCAATGTACCTTGATCCATTTCTACATAGGTTTTCTTTTGAGACAAAAACATATACCTATAAATATTTGACTTGGGATTGGTTAGTTGGAATTAGCTTCTCAATGAAGCTATTAGTTTTGTATAAAGGGAATGGGTTACATTCCTTGGTTTAGAAGAACCTGTTTAGGCTTTGATTTTGGATTCAGTTATTTGTAGTGATGGATTCGCAGAATCTTGAGGATTGAGAGCTACCATTATCTCAACCGCTGTTTGATCCTGATTTGCCTTCTACTTCAAGACGTCGTGTACGCGATGAAGTTGAGCCTTCTGAGCGTTGTGTTCAACCGCGAACAGATCCAGACCCAAGTAATTTTCAATTTGCAGCTGCAAGTATTCAACTTGATACCTGGGCCTTGGTTATTGTTTTGGAGGCTAAATCTACGCTTTCTAGAGATCATCAAATGATATTTGAAGGACGTTTTGAGAATAACGCTGAAAGGCAGATGGTTAGTCGCATTTCAAGTGAAGTTGGGCATCGCCTTTGGCTTCAAGGGCAACTCAGTCATTTGAGCAGTCAACGGAGGGCTAGTTTCATTTCCGAAGTAGTTCTTCAAATCCTTGAGTTTTTACATGTTTAGTCATTTATTTCCTCTTAAAATACCTTTAAGAGCGGTTGATTTATATTCCAATGTTTTTTTATGTTGAGTTTAGAGGAACCTTAACTTGTTCTAAAGTTCCTACAATAAGTTGTGAGAAGGGTTTTTTTTCCTAATTGGTTTTTCCCTTCTAGTTGAATTTCTAAGATTTTAGTAAATGAATACAAGATGTAGTGGAGATAAGAGGGAGTAGTACCTCAACCAATGGGCTTCTAGATGCCTTATGGGTCAAGTCATGGGCTGATGTGGTCCTTGGGAGAGGAGATAAGGAAGGAGGGAGCTTCCTCCTCCGCCTCTTTTTTTTTTTTGTGTGTTGTTATGGGAAAAGAAAAAAGTTTTTGCATACTGTGATTTTCGAGCGACTAAGGCTTTGTGTAGGAGACGAATTTTGATTTGAGATTTGGCAGAGTTGCACATCTTGTTCTTGCGCTTCTTTTGGCACTAGTTTCACTTGATTTGGAGTTGTTATGAGAAAGTTATGAGTAAAAGAGTGAGGGAAGGTCTGCTGTTATCCGATTAGAGAAGTGGAGACTTCGAGCCTCTCCTGCAGACTCAATATTTCTTGTATTCAAGTGAAATTTAGAGTAAGTGTAGGTCTTATTGTTAGCTTTTCAAAAAGCTATCACACTTGTAAATTGAGTTTGTGAAACAAAAGATATAGACGGAAATGTGAAGGAGTGATAGGAAGAAGGAGATGAAGTTAGAGACCGCTTCTACAAACTTTAGCTTTGAATTTGGAGTGTCATAGAACTTAGGTAGGGTGGAATTTGGAATTGAAAATTTGGTGTAGAGTTTTAAGGCAAGTTAGGATTCCAACCTTTCAAGTTTCAAGAGTTTTAGAGTATTATTGAACATTTTGTGGCCGAAACTAGCACATGCACATTCAGCTGCCAAGCAAATTTGAAGTGCCTAAGTTTGGGGTGCTATAGAAGGAGGAGTATTTGGAATTTTGAGTTCAGTTTTGGAGGAGATCTTTATGATACTTTAAGCTTTTCAAAGACTCAAATATCAAGCAATTTGGAGCGTTTTTGAGCATTTTATGTCTTACAAGGTGTATGCATGTTCGGTTGCCAAGGGATTTTGGAGCACCAACTTTGAAAGACTATAACTTATGACTTGTAAGTTCGATTCTGTTGAAATTTGGAGGAAGAGTAGATGGTGTTGTTAGTTTTTCAAAAACTTATAACACACTTCATTTGAGATTATGATGTGTTTGGAGCATCTATTTTAGTGTTGCTGCCTTCTTCAAGAGGTTTCAAGGCTTGCGGTTTTGATTCCTACTTCATTTAGAACCACACAAACACTTATATTAGTATTTATACGGTGTATATATGGTCTACTATATACGTATTCTACATATTTATATACACATATTTATACGTACATACGTACACGAATTTTATGCGTATTTTATACTTGTATTGTACGACTATACGTACACGACTTTTATACATATTTTATATTTGGTATAAAGACGTTTGTATTTGAATACAAGTATTTCTACCTATACTTGTATACATACTCTTGCGTATTCAAGTTGTTCTTTTACCTTGATGGTTCATCCATTTATTTACGGACAGCTTTAGTTCCCTCCACTTGAAGTATTATCTTCTATTGTATTCTCTTAGTTTGGTGTTATAAATCAAAGACCTGACTTTGTTTTCACTTGCTCCCAAACCTAATCACTTCTGGTTGCAGCAAAAAACCCTATGTTTCCCCTAAGCAAACTCTTATTACCCGACAACGGTTGCATGACCCCTGACGAGGCGGGCCAGGACGTCACGTCCGCTCGAATTTAAATGGAGGATGCGATCGGCGGCCGCATGGAGATGCGACGGGCTGCACATATTGTAAGGTGGGCTCATCAATAGCTAATGGGGATGGCTGAATTCAGGTACGCAAGGGCCGACGGGTGACTTTGATGGAGAAATAATTTTTTCCCGCCCTACCCTATAATGTAGTCTAGGATGGGGAGAAATTATTTCTCCATCGAACACTCTGTTGCGCTCCATTTCCACTCTGAACATGTCATGGGCTTATTTATGCCGTCATTGAACGGCCACTCTTGTCTGACGGACCCTCACGGTTGGCTTGTTGTGCAGGATCCTGGGTGCACCATTCACATTTGCGGAGCCGACCTCCTCCCAAAGCAGCCCACACAACAAATGAGCAAGTCAATGTGGAGGTTCGAATGCCACTACAAGCGGTTCAGACCGCCCGCTCTAAACTGGGGCTGACATCCTCGACTCGTTTGCGGAGGTCAAGATGGAAGGTTGCGCGGAGCTTCCGCCTTGGATATAGAATGTAGTTGAGCTATAGAACTGTAGATGAATATTGGATTCTAAAATCATTTCCATTTCATCATTCTTCTCTACAATACACTCTAGTGCACCCCCGACATTGAATATAGAAATAAGAATATCCACGTTGTTATGAATAGTTTGGCTTCCCCATCACTACATAGCATAGTACTCTTTCCCAAAGCATAGTGTCATTGGTATCATTGTAGCAAATCGGCCCCCTCTCAAATTGCATCATCGGGGCTCTTGCAAATAACAAGAAGCATCTACGGATCACCATTAATTTCTCTCCAATGCCAGCAGGCATCTATTGTCAATCATGTCGTTGCGAGATCCATGCAGGGCACTATGAGAACCTTGGACACACGCTCGTCAATTGCGGTGCCGACCAATTCTGACGTTGTCTATGTGCGGGATGAATCATTGTTAAATTTGTGGCTTGTGTGTTGAAGAAGCGAGAACAATGACAAGCCATCCACATTCCTATCGGGAATATTCATAGGGGTAGTTAGCTTTCTCTTTCAAGATTCCGTGGTCGCGCATAACTACAAGCCCTCTACATATGGATGGGTGCGGCATTGACAGAGTGGATGTAGTGTTCACGGAGCTCGTTTGTGCACAGTGAGCAAGTTCTGAGATAGATCGATCCTCCTACCATTACCGCCAATAGTACATCAGGTCCAATCGAGCTGACGAACGCGAAGGGATGTGGCATAGAAAATGGATGACAGTCGCTCCTGCCATCCCATCTTGAATAATATACGGTTCGGGCGTGCCCTTGACTACCCTCCGTCATGCAAAGGAGCTCTGTCAACTCTGCATCCACTCTGTCAATGCAGCACCCATCCGTATCTAGAGGACCCGCAGTTATGCGCGACCACGGAATCTTAAAAGATGAAGCGAACTTCCCCTATGAATATTCCTAATTGGAATGTGGATGGCCTGTCATTGTTTCCGCTTCTTCACCACACAAGCCATAAATTTAACAATGATTCATTGGGCACAAAGGCAATGCCAACATTGGTTCGCGTTGCTGTTGACCAGCATTTGATCGTGGACTTCACAGTGCCCTATAGAGTCTTCTCAACAACATGCTTGGCAAATAGATACTTGCTGGTGTTGATCAAGCGGACGACTCCCCACACGTGCGAGGATACGATCGATTCAAGAGGCACAATCGAAAAAATGCCGAGTGCAAATTTGCCGACCCTCCAGCTTATCATATGGCAAGCTACTGGGCATTGGAAAGCTATGGGTCACCGTGCAAGCTTTGGCCAAATAAGGTAGGGATGGTCAAACCTCCTTTTTAGGAGGGCACCTCTCCTTCCTCGTCCCTCCCTTCCTTCCTTTCTGGGAAAGAAAGTCGGTGCACCATGTATTTTGAGGGGAAGCTAGGAATGATGTAAACAATGGTGGATCCCTCCGAGAAATCCATATTCAAATTGAATAAAGTATTTGTTCTTCAAACCAAAATCGTGTTTTTGTTGGCATGCACGCACGTTGATTTTAATGAGCTTTTTTGTTCCCTGCTGTTTTATTCATTGATTGTTTGTTCCCACAATGCACCCCCACGACTGACTCAAATGTTCAAGTATTGAATAAAACATATCACGTTATTCAGTGCATATCTAATCAAGAAGGCCATCCGTTGGAGTGGTATTCGATGCACTACAAGAGAAAGTGTCCGAATTGTCTAAACTTGTCAATTTTTTGTCAATTTTTTGTCAATTAGGACTAGTTGATTCAGGCCAGTTTCTGTCAATTTGGATACTTTCTCTTGTAGTGATGAAATTGAAACAAAAGGATTAGACAAGTTGTAGGGGATCCCTCCATTGGGGAAATTGTGATAGGCAAGTGACCGCGTACATGCTAGTTTCTATGTGAAGGAAGTAGCAAGCTGGCAATCAAATTCTGTGGTCTGTTGCAATCTTTTCGAAAATCTAATTCTTCCAAGGACTTTGCTCCCATGTACATTTGGCTACGCAAACTTCTTAGTGGCGATGGAGGAAATTGCAGCAAGTTCCGTGAACGATGATGTCCACTAAGGTAGGTGGATGGAATTCCAACCCTCTTCTTCAGACCGTCCCCTAGCTGGCTTTAAAATGGACCTTAAGAGGTTGGTAACTAGGTAATCAATGTTCCTTTGATGATGAAAAAGAGGTTTATCATTTATCAATTATTTGTTCATACTTTGATAGGGGACATAATTAGAGCCAATGTGGGTCCATTTCTAAAAACATGTGTGTGCATTCCGAAAAAAAATGCACTCAAACTTTGAATGTTAATATCTTTTAATCCATATGGTCAAACTTCATGAAATTGTTACCACGTGATCTCATATAAGTAAAGTACAAGATCCTATGGCTCAATTTTCTTTAAACTATTTTTCTGCCGCCTTGGATGAATTCAGCAAAAATGGCAGTTTTGAGTGTTTTTGGACCAGAAATAGGCCTTGGCACTTTAGGAGTTTGGTTTAGTACACATCACATTTAGGAACCTTGTCTACTATATTTTTGCATGCTACAGTGCTTGTTTTCAGACCGCACGTGTGTAGGTTTTGCAAGGCCTAGGGATCATAAATAGGTACCTACGGCAAATTCTTTGAAAATTCATAAGTAATTCATAAATGCTCTGAAAAATATGAAACCACTTGGGTTAAATTCCAAATCAGATTTGCTTCAAGTGAAAAATAAAGAAAAATAATTTCAGGCATCTAAAGACCATTAAAAAGGCCGACCATCCCGTAAAGGGTCGCTTCATGAGCCCCCTACCTTAAACCGACCCTCAATGCCATCTTCCTCTGAGACCGTGGAGTGACTGGAGTCTAGTTAAGACCTCAGACTAATTAATTGCCCAAAAAAAATCCCGCATTGCACTGTCTCTTTGGCTTTCCTATTTTCCAATAGTCGAAAATGCTTGAGTCTTCTATTGTATGATCCTCCATCATGACCTCAATCTGAGCTTCCCAGTCGGGGAGGGGCCCCATTCCATCCCATGAGCGCTAAAAAAACAATACAGTATGCACTTCAAGAACCCTACAAGCCGCATCTCAACAAGTTTCCGGTCTTCTGGGCTACCAGAAAACCGCCATTTCAATGGAATTTTGCCATTTTAACGAAATTGCCCATATAATCACTTGTGATACAGTTTGCTTAATGAGGTAGCATATTTTGTATAGTAGTAGAATACTAGTTCAGAAGACTATGATTGCAATTGCTTTTAGAATGATTTTGCAACGGCCGCCAGAAACTCAGTAGCAGATTTACAATAGTGTTTAGAACTCCGAACAACATTAACTTCTAAAGGACCAAGTGTGCGTTCAATGTACGCAAGAAATCTTGGGTAGGTTCCTGCAAAGTCATTTTTGGTCAGATGTTCGTGAAATTTGCACACAATGTGTAACATGTTCGCCCATGGTGAAAATTTAATTTTTTTTTTCCGATCAAGTACTCAAGTCAAATGTTATGCTACCTTAAACTTTCAACTTTTAGGGCAATTTGGGAATCTACGGACATGGTTGTCATACTGGACAAGTTACTATTCATCAAATGTACCTCTTAAGTACATTTGATGAATAGTAACTTGTCCTAAAGGACTAAAAATGAATAGTAACTTATCCAATATGACAACCATGTCTACGGAAAGTCTTTTGCAAAAAAGATCATCAAATTTTTTTAATTAATTTAGCTTGTATATAATCAATAAAATAAGGAATAAAATTGTCCAAAAAGAAATCAAATTTTAGCCCATAAATTAGTAAATTACATTCTAAAAGGAATCAAACTTTGTTAGCTATGTTAGGGCAATTTCAAGAAAAAACATTTTCTTTTAACTTCAAGTTTTATTACCTTGCAATCTATGAAGTCAAAATTCCTGAAATTTTTTTGACATATTTGAAATGTTTTTCTCTAACTTTTCACCATTTGGGTTTCAAATAAAAAATTTCTTCATTGCACAAAAAATCATCAAAAAATGACTAGGGTATTACCAATTTACTTAACCTTCTTGCATTGCAAGATGATTTTGAATAAGCTAAACTTCACATTTTCTTCTAAAATTTGTCATGAGTGAACCTAATATCATATGTATACTTCTAAATGGTCAAAATCCTCATTTTTGTGTAGAGCAAAAATTTTACTCCAACAAGACCCAAAGTCTACTAACTCTACTTCACAAAAATACAAAAAAGTTTTTTTTTCCCATGATCCTACTTTACAAAAAAAAAAAAAAAAAAAAAATTGTTTTCCCAAATTCCCACTTCAATTGTTATGGTCTTTCAGTTTGTGTGGTCAACGAGCTGAATTTTTTTCACACTATGATAAAATACTTTATTTTAATTTTGTATTGTTGAAGTTTAAAAAAATAATAATTTTCATTTTTGAATAATATACCAAAAAATTGCACTTTTCAACAATGTCTCCCTGAAAATCCTATAGTCCTTTAGGGATAATTTGTGCAACATATTTGCAACTATTTAGATTGATTGCAATTTCTTAAGATTATTATAATTCTTACAATGGTTTTCTAGAGGTATTTATTGGTTCCTTGCTCATTGGCCAAGACCTTTGCAACATGTTTGCAAGACTATTGCAATGGTTTGGAATAGACCATGAGTTGAAGGTATTATTCTAAATAACTACAGAACCATAGCAAAATAATTGATGATGTGTTTGAAACTTCTATTTCTTGTTGTAGTACAAAATCCAGATTTCTAATTACTTAAATTCTATAATGCTAATTTGTCCATGCGTTCAATATTTAAAAATTAACAAAATCATATAATTCATTCGATTTTACATTTACTTAAAGTGAGATTGATCAATGAGTCCAATTCAAAGCATTATCAGTTCAATCAATTATTAACAAATGACAATCTTCCATGGTAAGGCTAGATTGCTTGAATACTTGAAGTTTTCAACCACTAAAACTATCATTGACTTGATTATCTAAGAATCAAGAAAATGACTTCTGTAATGGTTATGAAAAAAATTTGCTTCTTACAAATTTTAAATAAATTCAATGATTGTCAAATATACATCATTCTATTTTTAATGTTATTGTAGAATGTAGAATTTATCTAATTGGAAAAATACCAAAAGAGGCAAGGTTTGAACACTAAGGAGGCAATTTGCTAGATTTGTTGTATTAGGTTGTCACATATCAATTCTTAATAACCTATTGGTTTCTTTTCACTCATGTAAATCATTATTTCCATGCCACTTTGACTTTACAATTACAATTGTCCACTACAATGACATTCTTTTCTTATTTTTTTATTTTTATTTTTATATTTTATTTATTTTGTATTTTATTTATGAAAATATATGTTTTTTTTGTCTAGACTCAAGTCTAATATTCTTAATTTTATTTCTAGATTACATCTTTCACAACTGATTATCTTAGTTCAAATTATATACTCCCAATTAAGTCACACACATACATTTACTCAAAAACTCTAGAATTCCAATCCTATACTAAAATATACTTCCTTCTTCCAAGGAAGGAGCTCCAGCATCACCCGCATGGAAAAACTAAATTCTAATTAGCTTCCTTCTTGTTTATATAGCTAGACAATTGGTTGAAAGAGTTCAACTATTCGCTTCATATTTTTTGGTACCTCAACTACCATTATCTACCAAATAATAATTATAGCCCATTCACATTGCTAAATCCAATCCAAATTGGTAATTCAAAACATTTTAGCAAAATTTATTAAATTGGACATTTACTATACAGTTGTATTGTCTACAGTTATATATATAATATTTAATTTTATAAAATTAAACTATCTTTAGATGAGATAGGTCTTTACCTATTCTTGAATTTAGAGCTTTAAACATGCTTTTAATATTATGTTTGATTAACTAAATATAAGACAAACAAACTTTGACAACTTATTATTCCTAATATAAGATTTTAAGTGCATAAAATTTCTATTATCTTATATTGCATTAAAGTCCAAACTCCAAAAAGATTTTCAGAATTAGCATGTCGGTATATGAAGTTATTGGAGGCCATGTCAAGCTAGAATATTGTCTAGAATTCATTTGAAAGTAGCCTAACTAAACACTACATTCAAGTTTTAATACTAAAATATAGTAGATTCTTTCTTTGATTTCACGAGTAGATGAGTAATATACACACTCCATACGCAAACTTGCAATTTCTCATTTCTTACTTGAAACAAAATAATCAAATTCAGTAGTTAAGTCAATACATAGGGAAAGTAGAGTGAAATCCCTCATGGGATTTAATGAAATGTTTCCTTGCTCTTTCCTTAAATAACAAGAAAATTGCTTAGAGGTAAAAATTTGACCATTATCTCATGGTAATGCATTATGAACGACTCACATCATTACCTCATGGTAATGGTATAAATTTGACTATTACTTTATGGTATTTTGGTAATGGATTGCCTCATGGTAATGGGCTAATGGGGTAAAGAAGGGACAAAATACGTTGTATGAAAGCAATGAGAATATCAATATTTGTATACATTATTGTATATCTCATACTACATAATATAGTATGGTCTACATTATAGTACATTACATATTATGTAGTCTTGTTCAATACAATACAATATTGTACAATATACAAAATTATTAATACTTTTAATCTCATACAAATGCTAATATTGTTGTCAAAAAATATTAAATTTATGTATATTATTTCATTTTGGATTTCTTATTGAAAGGATACAAGAATTTTCTTACAATTAAGTAAATTATATCCCCAAAAATTAGACTAAAGGGTGATTGCAAGAAACACTTATTATATTTTTTATCCCCCTAGCCTTAAATAGGTGGTCCTTAATTTGTTCATAACTTTTGCATCATATTTTAATTTTACATGAAATTTGAAATGAAGGTACATGTGGTAGTTTTAGACATTAAATAAATTTTTGTATCTTTTATAAATGATTTTCCTGCTTAAAAATATCCCTCAATTGAATGTCTATCTTGGCCATTATAAGGGGATTTTAGTACTATTTTTGACCCAAAAATACAAATTTGAAGCTCAAAATTGGGATACAAAGATAAGGATTGCTATTATGTGAGCTTAAAAGTGTGAGTCTATAAGCCTAGAAGATTATACATCTATATAATAGGTGTCCATATTGTGAAAACCTTCCATGATTATGGTGTAACTATGTTATGAATACCTACATTATAGGTGTTTATATTATGAGTTCTTTCAATAGTTGTACAATATCTACTTATACATATATTCAAGGCTTACATGCTCACATTTTCATGTTCACACGCTAGCATCATTGATACAAAAGACTTCTCCTAAAGTTACACAAATCTACAAAGATATTTAAAAAAAAATAATAGGTACTATCAATATGCACTACCTTTGTTCAAGTGCAAAGAACAATTTTTTTTTCCAAAGATAAACTGATGGTTGGAAAAAAAACACCTTGAACAATTGAAGCTAGAAAAAATGGATTTTTAAATTTTAAATTTTTAAATTTTAAAAAAAATTCTAAAAATCAAATATGAGTATTTTATGGTGTTTTTTATCATCCATTTTTTGCATAACTTTCAAAAATAATTTTTTTCATTTAAAATTTTAAAGATATACTATTTTCAATGCTTTAGAAATTATCCATATTTTAATTTATTTTTAAAAATTTATTGCAAAAATCATAACACTCATTGAAATAGATTGTTTTGAGCCAACAACAATAGGTGTTTCTTGCATTGACCTTAAAACACATTATAAAGGTAATTGCAAGAATGACTACTTCTATTTTGTATGACATTTAGACAAATGGAGTAGTTATCCACTATAACTTTTGAAGTATGAATTCAATGAAATTGAAATTTTTACTAGACATGATCAACTTGATTGTAATCATATCAAAAAATTTAATAAACCATTTCATATTTTAAAAGTCAATTTTACTCATTTGCCTCATTTTGAGGTTTAGGAAATTCTAGTACTAAAGAGTATCCAAAATTAATGATCTAAAGTTGTCATTTTTGTGGTTTATTTATATAGTAGGAGGGCATGTGTCGACCAAGGGGCATCCAAAAATTCATTATTTTTATATACTCCACATTTGTACAACTAGGGCTTCCTTTTGTGTACTACTGAATATTGAAAATGGTTTTGACTTCATTTTTTGTGCAATTTGATCACCATCAAGTCCTCACAAATTGAAAAAATGAGTGAAAAAATTAAGTTTATTTTTATAATTTATTTATTTATTATTAGTTTACACCTTGTTGTATCTATATTCTATGACAAACTATTTTTTATTTCATTAGTGCCCACTTCATGAACTATATATCAATTTGTTTTAACCCAATAAAACATTCATACTCATTTTCCAAAAACTTGTAAAATGGAAGGCAAGGATGCAAGGTTGTCCAAATTACATCATATTACAACATTAGTGGGTTGGTGCTTGCTATGCTATGCATTCATCATTAAAATTTTATAAGAATTTTTATGTTTTAGATAGAATGCAGAATAAAAATTTCAATAAATCTTCAAATAAAAATGAATAAAATCTTTGTATAATTTTTTTATAAGTAAGCATATATTAAAATGTACAGTATAATTTATTGAATGATGAATGAAACAAATGCAATGGTAAATACTATAAAAGATAAACATACATTAGAATGCATTAGAAATTTGACTCCATTGTTACAAAAAATAGCAACCCAAATTGAAGAATTGAAAAGAAAAACTTATAAATCTCAAAAACTTTGTGAACAACTTAATTGTTGTGGAATCCAAAATCGCTTCAATTGAATAAATTTCTCAAAATCATTTGGTAGTAGCAATAGAAAATTGAAATCATGAAAGCTCAAAGCTTACAAAAGCACAAAATCATAGAAGTGCAAAGCCAAGAGAAGCAATGGAATTGCTACCTCTATAATATCACCTCAATTACAATGACTATATTATTTCTATAATATCACCTTTTGTAAAAAATGATATTACAGAGGTGATTGTGAATTGCTACTCTATTTTAGTAATATCACATTGTGTGAAAATACGATTTCTATGTATGCATGATTGAAAATATAATTTCCAAAATATTTAAAATAACTATTTTAAAGACTTGTCAAAATCATTATCATGCATTCTATTCAAATATATCAAAATTTTACTAATATGTGATACAATGAATGCGTAGCATAGCAAGCATGAGCCCCTAGTATTAATGGTAGCATTTGTGATATTACAGAGGGACTTATGATTTTAGTAGTATGATAAGGGTTGTTTCATGATTTGACTTGAATTTTTCACGACATGATGTCACGTCACGTCACAATCACGTCAAGGTTGTCCCATTGGACAAGTTTCTATTCATTACATGTCCCATTTGACAGGTTCTTATTTATCACATGTTCCACTAAACACATTCAATCATTAAAAAGAATTTGGACTTTGTAGAGGGCTGTTTCTCGAGTGGCTAGATATGCAAATACAACAAAAAGTGAAAATAAATACTTCTTACAAAGAATGTTTAAAAAGTACTAGTATGCCCTTTGTGTTGCCATTGCCAAAACAAAAATAAAAATCATTTTCTAATTTTTTCATTCATTAAAACTTTGAAATTCAATAACTTTGACACTACATTATGAGAGGTTGCATTCTTGATATGAATAGAAAATTTTATGTACAAAAGGGTGCAAAGGCTTTGTTTTGTGGCTTTTGAATATGGCATGTGAAAGTTATGATTTTTCCAAAGTAAAAATCTAATTTAATTAAAAAAAATTATTTAAAAAAAATCTTTAACTTTCTCATCGTAGGTTCAAATGCCACAAAATTGGTACAAATAGAAAGTTTTTGGCACAAGGGCTTTATTTTGTGGCATTTGGACATGTGACGTGCAATTATGATTTTTCCAAAATAAAAGGTAATTTATTTGAATTTTGAATTCATTAAAAATTTGAAATTCTATAACTTTCACATTGTTTGTCCAACGCCAAAAAACAAAGTTCATGCATCCCTCCTTGCCAAGAGCTTTCAAGCGGTGCCAAAAACACTTTCAAATGCCTTATGGTTGTTAAGTCTTAGAGTATCAAAGAAAACAAAGAAAACAAAGAAAACAAAGAAAACAAAAGGAAACATTCAAAATAAACAAAACAAACAACCTAACTCAAGGTATAGATTAAAAAACATGTACCATATGATTCCCTTAGGTGCCACATCAAATTGTGCGATTTTTTATTTTTTTCATTTAAAAAAAATTTATATTTAAAAAATAGTACATTTAAATTTTTATTTCTTTCTTATATTTGTACATGTAAGTGACACGTTTTAATTTTCTAAAAAGTCAAGATTATTTCTAATGGTCTCAAGATGTATGTTTCAACTCTCAAGTAGATGTGATGAATAGGAACTTATTCACTGTGAGAATCTTGCTTCATGTGTGTCATGAAATGTCAAGATTTTGTCAAGATTCCTTCCAAATTCCAACAACCCTACTACCAAACCTTAAATTCTAAACACTTTAAGACTAATTTTTCACTATTTTATAGCAATCATAGATTAAAAACCAAATATAATATCACTACTTTAAATATATTTAACCTATTTGACCATTTTTGTCATTTTTTTAAGATAATTTCATGATATTCCATCCAAACAATTAAAAGGGTTTAGGATTAAGAAAATCCAAATAGGTGGTAGGGACATCCTCATACAAGGCTTTTCCTATCAATTTTATAAAAATCATAAGCTTTACAAGACTCACAAATCACAAAATGTATATGACAAGATATAGACCCTTTACATCAAGACCTTGATCAAGCCATCAAACTATCAAGTTATATCAACTTTTTTTTAGTAAATTTTTCAAAAAAGTTTTTCTATAAACCAAACTATATGGATCACATCAAGACCATTATATGGTAAAATTTCCATCAGAATTAAATGTCAAATGACTACTAATAAATATGTCATGAATTAAATCTTGCAAGTACTTTGGAGAAAAAAAATAGACAAAGATAAAGAAAAAATATAAAGAATTAATTTGGAAGATAAATACAACCCTTATGGTCTTTGGTTGCAAGGCCTAGTAGGATTAAATTAGAAACATCCCTATTCAAAAGCCTCCTTTGGAATGAATCTTTATTATATGTTGGTTTCTTCTTAAATTGAATCCAAGTTAAATCTACATTCTCTTTGAGGGTTCAAACTTTTCTAATGAGAATTTTATGGAATTCTATCCTAATAGTAAGTTTGAATATTCCATCATGATGGAATTTGGAATCAGGTCACGTGTAGTAACATCTTGATGTCAAGTGACTTGCTGAAACCTTGTCACCTTGACAACCCTAACTTGAAAAGAGCTACAATGGTAAATTAATCTAAGAGTTTGTGGGCCTCACCTACACCCATGACATTCAATGTCACAATTTGAAGTTAGTTGCTGCATTTAAGGTGTCTTCAACCTGCAACAGCCCTTGTCATTGCAATCACAATGAAAAAAATCCCAAGAAAGCTTAAAACATCACACAAGAAAACGAACAATTAATAAACCTTAGTTTAACAACTTGTAAAAGTCAAGAAGCTTATGAAGATGTCATTTCTAATCTCCTTACTCCAAATACCAATAATAACTTCTAAACCACTTGTGAAAATCCACTAGCAAAACAACTTGCATACATTCAAGAGTAGATTCAATCACATATTTATACTCCAAATTCCCATTCATTATCATGTTATACATGGTTCATCTATGTGATGTCATCTAACATGGTTGGATTTAATATATACAATGGCATCCAATAAAGAAGATGGAACTGTTAAAATCATCCAACTTTGTATCCAAAATTATCCAAGTGGTTGAGCCTAATTCAAACTTCACTACCAACTATTTAAATTAAATCCACACACTCAAACTACAAGCTACCGTTCATAAATATAGCATGGTATCTAATGTTACATGATATGGCAAAGAATTGCATGTTCATTGGCAACCAATAAGCTAGAGAGGTGGAACTAGTCAAAGTCATATAGCCCTCTACTAAAGCATGTACCAAGTGGTTGAACCTAATTTGAACTTTACTATTTATGATTAAATTAGATTTACTAATTTAAACTATATGCCACCATCCATTAGATGGCTTGGTTTAGCCTTGTGATGCCATTCTATCAATTGACATATCTAGGTTTTATAATATGTATTGGCATCCAATGTTACTGGTCAAGTTACAAAGCTTGGGACTATTACCTAATTCAAGTTAGTTGAACCTTATTCACATATTAAGGTCCAACATCTATAATAATAGCATAAGACAATGGTTATATGTGGCCATGAGGCTCACCCTAATAAATAAGGTACTAGATAAAAGGGAGGGTGGGAGGGGCATTCCTAACAAAGATATAAATGGTAAATATGTATTTGAATCTAAAACTTACACCATCTTAGTTACTAAAATAAATAGTCTCCAAAGAAAAAAATCTATTAATTTTCAAAAATATATATTTATAAAGAGCATTTGTCTTTTATAAATAATGGTAATGTTTTTTCCAAGGGTTGTTTATACACATTAACCTTTGTAAAAACTTAGAACAAAACAATCAAGATGTAACAAGACTCAAAGTTTATGATTTAGGATTTACACTAGTAGAAAAGAAGATCAAATGTAACTAGTGGAAAAATAACTAAACAATAATTGTTGGTCATTAAAATGGCACTAAAATAGATGCGTCATGCATTGTAGTCACTGTAACTTAAGAATTCAAATGACAAGTGGATGACTCCCGAATGAGACCAACAATAAAAACTAGTTTCATCTATGGTTTTGTCTACATTATTGAAATAGAAAACACTTGAAGTTCATAGGAGATATTGCCAGGGACCACATTATTAAAAATCAATTCACCTTTTATGTCAAATGTAATGTAAAATACTTAAATACATAATAGATTTTACTATGAAAACATAAAAAATAAATGCAAAATGACTTTCTATATAGAATATATTTCATTGTCATTTGCATGTTGATTACATTTTTAAATTCTCAAGTGTATAAATGATCACATCTTATCATTAATTTCTAATCCTTTTTTTGAATCCTAACAAATAGCCATATTTCATTGATTAGGCATGAATAAGAACTTGGACTACCTTAAATAAATTTTTTAACAATAAATCAAATTTTTGAAAATTTTATTTTGATTAATTTCTATTTCAATAATTTTGACATTACTATTTTGAAGTTTGACATTACTATTATGACTATGGCATGTCTATTTTTAATTAAAAAAAAATTAGTAAGCATTCGAGTCTAGATGCTTGTCAGTTGTCACTCAATATTCATCACTTGTCACTCCACACTTACACTTTAGCGTTGTTGCATAATAGGTGCAACCATTGTGAATTTCATTTGGTGGTAAACAAGCGATGTCTTTGATTTGTTCTTCGACCTCCTCCATCTCCTTCATTGGATCCCCCGGCCCATCCTTTAAGAAGAAAGGAAAAATCCACAAAGAGAGGAACAAGTAACATTTTTCAACACAATATTGATCTAGCAAGAGATCAATCGGATTAACAATTGCAATTTGCAACGTACTTGACAAGCTTTTCTCTATAGTGAAGATAATCCACAAGCTAACAAAGAATAAGAAATGCATTCCTTGTAGCATCGACCAAGTTGTGATCTAACAAAAGAATGCATTTTAATATAAAATTAAAGAGGGACTATAGTATTTTTTTAATAAAACATAATGATTCATCTTCAATTGGTGATTGATTGCAATTTTCAAATGACTTATAAATGATTGAAATACAATAATACCAACTTATAGAATAATCATTTTTAGACAATTCAACCATAGAACATATATTGTAGTATACAAATATTAAAGCCTTCCTTGGAAGGATGATGAATAGATGACATGGATGAAATCTTGGATGAAATTCATTCACACATCATTTCTACATATGTTAGTATCTTTCTTGTTGCAAGAGAGGCTAGGCTATTATTTTTGACCCTATTTGTAACATTTGAATGACTACCATAAACAAAGTTTTTTTTGACAATAAATCAAAATTTTGAAAATTTCATGTTTAGTAATTTCTAATTTCATAATTTTGTCATTACTATTTGGGGGTCTAACATCACTATTTATGACTATGACATCATCAACATGTCTTTTTTTAATAAAAAAATCTTAGTGAATGCTCAAGTTTGAACGCTTGTTGCTTAATGCTCATTGCTAGTCATTCCCCGCTCACACTCTAGCATTGTTGTATAGCTATTGCGACCATCATGAACTTTGATAGGCAGTGCGTATGCCACTTCTTTAATCTGTTCTTCCACCTCCATCTCCATCATTGGATTGTCCATCCTCTAAAATTTATTGTTTCTACACAAGTACCCAATAAAAAGTTGGAAATCAATTATAAAACCAATTATAAAGCAAAATTGTAGTTATAGAGTATGGCAATGAACTATCACTTTACTTTTTCAGAGTACAAGCTTGAACCCCAAAAGAATGCCAGTGCACGTTCACAACCATGGCAAAACATACACGTTTACAACCATAGCAATTGAAATCAAACAACTTACAAGAAGAAAGCAAAAATCTACAACTAGAGATCAATTGGATTAACAATTGCAATTTGCAACATACTTCACAAGTTCCCTCCTGCAAAGAAGATGATTGACAAGCAAGGAAGACAATCCTCATGTTGACAATAAGCGAGAAATGCATCCCCTATGACAACAATTGAATTGTGATTTGACAAAAAGTAAGCATTCCAAATATGCATTTTAGTACAAATCCTAATACAAAATTGAAGAAGGCCTATGGTATTTTTTAATTTATTATTTTGTTGCTTCATTTCAATTGGTGATTAGTTACATTTATCAATGAATCAACAGGCAACCACATTTTATGGTGTAGAGAAAAGAAATAATTTGAGTCTTAGTACAATCATAGAGTAATCATAGTGTAGTCATATTATAGTCATAGTGCAAACTAGCCAACACAACAACTTTGTCAACACTAAAAGTTGATGAATTTCCACATTAGCAATCAAATGAAAAATAAATAAATATTGAAAAGAAATGACTTGTCTTCAATGATTTAAATCCTAAAATTGGGCTTTAGTCATAGTTCAGTCAAAATTATCCTAAATGATTGATTTCACATTCATTAATACTAGTCATTTATAGTCCTTTTTTGCTAGTGCCATGACACCCTCTAATCCTCATGTCAACATGTCGTAACATGATTTGACCTAAACAACCCTAGTCATGATGCATGACACTTTTCAAATCCAAAGTCTATCATGATGGAATAATTTAGCTTTTTGAATGAAATATTTTAATTTTTTTGACATAATGTTATAAAATTGCTTTAAAAAATGACATAAATTGATCTAACACATAAAAATATATCTATGCATTAGATTTTTCATCCTTGCTTATTATAAAATAACTAGTGAAATTTCTAAAATGTTTCGAGTTTAGGATTTAGGATTGTTAAGATTAAAGATTCTATCAAAATCTTGACAAAATTTTGACATGTCATGATGTGTCATTAGGATAAATCATAAAGGACATGACATGATACTATATTATAAAAATTCCAAGTCACGTCATGATAAACAATTGAGGTTAAAGGTTATACTAAATGAAAGAAAAAACTAAACTACTAATAAATTTTACAAGAAATTGAGAATTATTGAATCTAATGGCAAGAATCTTTTAAAATTCTAATAAACGATAGATATCTTTTAAAAAAAGATTTAACTAAAAATATTCAAAATTCAATTCCAACAAGTCAACAACTACTTTAAACGGGTATTTCATTAAAATGGAAACATTCCACAAACTTGACACTTATACTTTAGACCATGTGGTGTGAAATCTATACTAGTTCTAGAAAATGAATGGAAAAATGACGGAAGAATATCGCCATTTTAACGAAATATCCGTTTTCATAAGTTTTTTCTACCCATAAGGAAAGTAGAAGGGGTCACTATATAGGAAAAATTTGACCATTATCACCTTTTTATCACTTTTAAGTGTTACAGTACTATGAATTTATCACTTAGAAGGTGATAATGGTCAAAATTTTCCCACATGATAACTCCTCCTACTTCCTTGACCTTTATTGCTTGCAAAATGAAAATTTTAATTATTCATAACTTTCATTTTATTATTCAAACTTGAAATTTTTTATATGTTTTGAGTTAGAATCAATCTATACAAGTCAAGAAACCAATAAATTTTATAAAATCTTTTTAAAAATATGCTTTTACTTATTATATGCTCGTTTGACATTGATACTATGTACCCCTCCCTAACTTTTGTAATATTTTATAGATTGACCTTAAACAAATATGTACATGTAGATTCTCAACAGAGCTTGTCCAAGTTTTGAAAATATCGAAATTAGTCTCTTTAGTTCTTTAAGGGTTAGTGAACAAATGATTATCAATTTTTGAAAATGTGTCACATTATTTATAATCTTCTAAGATTCAGAAAAATCTACTTGAGAATTTAGTTAAAGATACTTGATGAACTAAATTAAATATCCATTACACATTCTTAAAACTTTAATTGATGGTATGCGTTATAAAAGACTTTGAAGTGATCATCTTTGTGTATGAATTTAGATTCATGAAAACTATAATTTTGCTAGTAATCATGGAGAGGTAGAGCATGATTAGAATCATTAGATCAATTGACTACCTTCCTAAAATTATTACCATTATTAATTATTTTTTTCTATTCTCTACATATACTTCTCATACTTAGTTACTTAACCATATTTCACAACTTCACAAGTCTCCTCTCCCATTATTTAGATAACTAAATTTCAAAAGAAGGCCAAGTACTAGAGCCTACGAAGCCATTTGCTTGATTCCGTAGGCAATACAGACATTTGAAGCTTGAATGGCTAGTAACCTCGATAACTTCATGTATTCTAGCCTCAAGTCCTTAACAAAGATTGTCCAACACTCAAACATTGATTGAGCTGCCAATGATTTGAGTAATTGAGTTGTGCACATTGAATCTTATGAATGCAATTGAATTGAAAATTTGAAATCGAATTAGCATTATTTTCTTGAAACAGTTTTCATTACCTCGCTCAGCTTCACCTAACGACGCTTCAGACAAGCTCATTCTTAGAATTTAAGTAGGAATCTGGTAGCAGTATCCAATGTCTGGCTCCGGTACAGCGTGATTGAGCAAATCTTCATCATACATCAGATGTAACATTATTGTTAAACCACAATCATCGGGCAAATCCAGGAGACTGAGCTCAGAGATATATTACAACGGCAGTCAAGCTGCCAAATTGTCAAAGATTTAATCCCGTTCCAGCCAACAGCCCAAGTGACGATTTTACAACACGTACTTCTCTGTATATAGCTCAATCTAAAACAGATCGATTGACTAAATCTCAATTCCATTAAATTGACAGTATATATTCCAAAACTTTGGCTCGTTCCAGGTTTCAGGACGCTCAAAAACAGGAACTTAAATCCATATACAGACCCGAGTGTCCGATCGTAGTCTGTGCCCTGAAGATACACGTCACAATTTTTGGTTCTAGATTCTCGTCAAACTAAGTAACGAAATTGAAGATACGTACTAGCTGCGTGACTGGACGCCTTTGCAAAGAAGATTAACTCTTGGTCACTCACAGTGGGGACTATTAATCGATTTCAAGAATTCTCTCACGTCGTCCCAGTCTCCTGAACCAACTGGACACCGGTCACGTCCTCGAAAACAGTTCGCGAGCTCGAGCCAGCCAACTTCGAAGTGGCATCCATGAGCAGGGGAAAATCGGAGGTCCCGTCCGCAATCTCCACCGTCTTCTTCATCGAGTTCATGGCACCACGGGATGCCCTCCGGGCCACCTTGTTGAATCGGAGTTGCTCCCTGATCACTTTACGATTGTTCATCCGTCCCTCATTCTCAGTACTGTTGAATAGATTCTGCTCAACAAGTGCTGCAGCTCGGTTGGCTTGAGAGATGCGTTCAAGCTCGAGCTCCCTCTCCTCCTCCATCCACTTCGCAGCTTTGGCAATGATGTCACGATGCTTGTCCAACAACTCAACCCGACGGAGCGAGTTTCTTTCAATTGGGTTCTCCATGAACGGACGTGGAGGCACGTCGACAGTGTCCCTAGTTGATGCAACCAACAAACGCTAGCTGCAACAGTATAACATGAACAATCGATTCGATCAACCATGATTTACTGAACTGGGAGTTAAGGTCTCCTAGTGCTGTCAATGGCTCTAATTGACAGAAAGTAATTCCAGCATCACCAGGTACACCACAACTGATCCAGTAAACTGAAGCAAGAAAATGATCTGAAGGTCGAACTGAGTAATACCTGTTGCAATGGCCGTAGAAGCGATCCAGAGCAGTTGGGCTGGTGGAGCGCCTTCAAAGCTCAATTCAAAGCTCAAGTCACAGAAAAATGTTTCAGTCACTGGTTGGAACCCAATTTTATTTACCTTCCCAACTCGCGAGACCATCCATTGCTCTTCACCCAAAACCTGCTGGCGAGATTATCCTCACCTACCAGACTACCGAGGCCAATGCAATGAGTTCCATGCACAAGCATTTTAAATATGGGTTTCGTACTGGCATTTTCTCTTTCTTGGTTCCTTCAGAGCCAGTGCGTCTTCTCCTTCAAACTATCTTGCTACCAAGAGTCTACGTTCGTTTTGCGTACTTTTCAGGTAAGTCATGCATAAGTACTTGACCTAGCTTCTCTGAATTCTAATCATCTAAACCTTGGCAGGCTTTTGAATTAATTGTATATCCTTGCTTTTCTTATCTTTCTTTCCTTCGTTACAAATTTCAGTTTGCGTCTAAGATGTTAGGACCCGTCTCCTCCTTGCAGTGTGTGTTCTGAAGTCGCTCCTTCGGCAATGGATCTGACGAACCAGACGGGACACCAGGCAGCGCATTCCTCGCCCAGTCGAGCAGATGCAAGAACGATGCATTCTCCGACTTGCAGTGACCCTTGTCTGGTTGTTGAGATGGAAAGCGAGGAGAAACATGAGGCCAAGCAGGAATCGTCTGAACGTGCACTGCATCAGCCAAACCGGGATGGACACCAAGCAGCAGGGCAGTCTTCGCGGGGTCCAGCAGATGCAAGAGCTGTGCTTCCACCGACTATCAGTCTGCCTTGTCTGGTTGTTGAGATTGAAAGCAACGAGCAACTAGTTGCTCCAGTCGGTGCAAGGTCGGGTGCACGAAGCAGACGAGGGGAGCCTTTGCAAAATCCTCGTCAGGGTGGGCGGGGCAGGGGAGGAAGGGGACCCCATCAGAATCGTGGTGCCGTGGTCGCTCGTGGGAGACAGACTCGGACTGGGTCGTTACGCATGAACGCAACTCCTCATGAGGAGACGCATGATCTTTAATCTCCCCCGATATCAGTTAAGAATCTAGTAAAATGCTCGGATTCTGGCTCGGGAGCAATACATGGCAGCTTGCAAGGATTGATCAGCTGCTCGATATATGCCACGGCAACAAGCGGTCGACTGTTTTTTGTTTTCACGAACGTACATATGTGTTAGTGTTGACATTGATGTTAAGACAGGTTACTTTTGGTCACGAGTTGTGGTTTGGTTTCCAGAAAGTGTTTGCTGTACCTCCATGACTGGTAAAGGTGATTTAAATTGGGTTCATTTGAGTTTGGATCATTTTCTTTTGTAGTGTAAACCAGTGATTACAAAGTGCCGAATAATGTGGCGGCGATCAATATATACTTGTCTAGCAATACATTGTCTTGTAATTATCCAGTCAATTGCTAGACGAATGATTTTGGGGGTTAAGTCTTGAAGGCTCTCTGTATGGAAGCTTAATGTTCGGACTTCGGAAGTACATCAGATTCGGAAGAAAATCAAGAAATGCATGCGTACATAATTAGTGCTCGTTGCATAGGTGTCGTGCTTGTCAAAGGAGGTCCTTAGTTTTGGAGGATATATATTGGCCTCGCCAGCCATTTTGCAATATTTTCGGATCGATGCATTCTCGAGCTCGACCACGTTCACCATGACAGTTGTAATGAATGTCAGACACAAACCTTAATTAAGGGAATAAAGTTGTAAATTTTTTTCCAATTAAAAGTAAGTTGTTGTGTACCCGAATTGAGTCCAGATCCCTCACGCATTTGAATTTCACTGTTTGCGCATATTACTGAGGACGGCTACTGAGGACGACAACCCTGCAGAAAGCAATCGGTGTATATAAAATTTCGTAAGGAATGCTCTAAAGACTACGAAACAACGATATAATCGAATACTTACCGCTTCCGGCCAAGAGCTGAGGATCACCTTGAAAAATGCCGACAAGCTAAGAAACCGTGAAATTCTACCAATTTAAGGAAAGTGATAGCCGATCAGAGATTTAAATCCAAAACGACCATCATGGAATTATAGTCTGAAGAATTTTTATTGTCATGTTGGTGTCCTACAATAGAATGACGATATACTAGAAAACACTAGCTGACACAAAATTAAAGGACGTGAATTCGTCCATACTAGCTCGATCAAATCCCTAGTGTTGTTGTGGCCGATCATTCAGTCACGTCCAGCAACCTCTTGAGCCCCTCTTTCTGCTCCACACTCAGCTGCTTCGGAAACTCAACCTCAAAGTTGACCCTGAGCCTCCCTTTCCTCCCTGGCTCTCCCACTACCGGCATCCCTTCGTCCACAATCCCCATCTCAAACCCCACGGGAATCACACACCCCACGTCCACGCTCAGCCTCCTCCCATCAAGCGTCTTCACCAGGAACCGACATCCTGTGAGCGCCTCCACCAACGTTATCTTCTTCCTCATAATCAAGTCATTCCCTTCTCGAAAAAAAGAGTGATGGGGTCGCTCTTCCACTGTGTAGACCACGTCCGAGGCGGGGTGACCTGGGTGGAGGATGCTGCCACGGTTGTGGAAGGTGATGGTGGTGCCGTGTTTCCAGCCAGGGAGGATGCGGACTTTGAAACGGTGGGAGGAAGAGGTGGTGGTGCCATCCGGGAGGAGAGTGGTGCGGGTGTGGGGGAGGACGCGGAGGGAGCCGGTGTAAAGCTCCCGGAGATTGCAGCTGAGTTTGTGATGCTCCGGAGGCTCGGCAGTGGGAGTGGAGAGAGACCTTGAGGGAGCTGGTATAGAAGAAGTGCGAGTAGGAGGGCCGGGAGTGGGAGTGGAGAGAGATCTTGAGGGAGCTGGCATTGAAGAAGTGCGAGAAGTACTGGTGGAAACTGGCATTCTTGGGGTGGAGTTGGTGTCGTGGTTTCTTGCTTGGGTTTTCCTCAGGCTCTGTGGTATTGTAAGTTACAATTGAGCACCACCAGTGGATTTGTTAGAATAGCCTAACTTCAACACTTTGGCACGCTTCAGAAAACCTGCTCGGAAACATAAATCCACCATATCCTCGTGAGATTTTAAAACTTGGTGTACGTGGAAGTCACATTTTGGGGGTTGGAATCGCTCCACTTTTCACGAAATGGACATTTCTTCTGTACATCAATTGATGGTGTGTTTTATTCATGTCTGACTGGGAAGAGCTAATAACGTACCCTACTCTTAATTCAATCTACCGTCTACTAGACTGTTTTTATATGTGTTCGATCAGTTGGTTTCGTCTTACACGTGAAAGAATTATCGGGTCCGAATAGCAGACATGCGCTTGTACATGATGGCTAGCGGTTCCAGTATCATTGATTATCTGTCTAGGGACTCCAGTATTCAATGACATGTACATCATATAGCTAGGAAAAGATGGATCTGCATATCATCAATCAGTTCAACTAGAGGTGGGTTTCAGACTGACTGAGTGTTCTGGTTTTGACGTTCTAACGACGCAAGTTTCTAGATTCTAGAGATGAAATGTCTAGACGATCGAACTGGACAAGCGCAATCAACCATGCTAATTCATGATAGAGATCGATTCCACCACGAACATAATAGTAAGCAACCAAAAAAAAGTGTGGAACTCCAATCGAAATGAAAAAGCAGATATAGAAACGCCCGGTTCGTCAATATATAAAAAGAAATTGCAACTCTAGACAGGAGACGAATCGTAAATCTTTCAAAGGCAACTAGCTAAAAGACAGACAGTGTAACCCAGATAGAGAGGTGCTGAAAGTCAATCTTTTCGAAGCGTCCTTTGAAAGCTCCTCAGTTTCTGGGGAGTTGAGGTGCTTCATCAAAGGAAGAAAAGAAGAAAATTTTACATACCGTCAAGTTCATGGAACCGTTAAAGAGAGCCTGATGAAGCTGACCGCACCCTGGATTGGGGACGACTGCCTTACTCTAACTTCCTCCGACCGATTCCTCCTACCGCCCGGCTCCAAAGCTAAAGGCGTCTCCTACCACAAGAACAACAAGCAATGGGAGGCTCAACTCTGGATCCAAGGCCGCAAACTCCACAACCGCAAGAAAAAATAGGCTCACGACCGAGCAGCCATCAAGTTCGATGTTCGAACTTCCAATTCTGGTCGAACTACCAAACCATGCCTTCTCAACTTACCTGAGTCCGCACAAGCTGAGTTCATCGCCGAGCACAAAGACTAGAGCCAGAGAGACTTTCTGTTGAAGCTCAGTCCGGCGATACTCGCTCAACTTCAGCTCGTGGAAAAGCAACATGAAAGGGGTGACTGTGAGGGAAAGATTCCGGAAACGAAGGATCACACGAGGAGAACACTCAGAACCAGTTTCTGGTGAGACATCGTCATCGATGTCGTCGTTGCGGTATGAAGCTAAGATTGCGCAACGTGATGGGAGGAAAATGACGTGCAGTGCTGGGATGTATGGAAGTGAGGAAGAAGCTGGGAAAGCTTACGATAGAGCGTTGTTGTTCATCAACAAGGACAAGGAGGAAGTGGAGCAGTGGAATGGTATCACGAATTTTCGGCCGAGTAACTATACTGAGGAAGAAATTTTGGAGGCTGGAAAGAAACTATGGGCAATTTCGTTAAAATGGCGAAATTCCTTAACTTTGGCAGTATTTACAGTCTAGAGCGGGCATTTTGAAGTGTACAAACGTCATAGATATCTTAAATCTATATCATTCTTAGATGTTTGAATTCTATACCTCTGCTAGATGTCACTTTTATAATTCAAATCGCGCAGTCTGAAATCTGTAGTAGTCATAGATTTCTTAACAATTTATAAAAATTCAAGATTCTTGAAAACTATACCTGTCCTAGAGGTCACTTTTACAATTCAGAGCGGGCAATCTGAAAATGGCACATGGAATGCCGCCATTTTAACAAAATTCCCCATAACTGGTTTGGAAACTTTCATTGTTTCAAGTTGTAATAGTCTTTTCACAGGGAGCTCCTAAAGAAAGACTCTTTGGTGTGAAGAATATATGTAAAGAGTATACAATCCCATGCTTGGTGTGCAACCATCGAATTTTTGTTGAAACCAGTTGCAATCCTTACTTCATTTTGTTCATTATGGACAATTTCGTTAAAATGGCAGCATTCTATGTGCCACTTTTAGACCGGTCGTTCTAAATTGTGAAAGTAACATCTAGGATAGGTATAGTTTTCAGGAATCTTGGACTTTTATAGATTTAAAATATCTATGACATCTATAGATTTCAAACCATCCGTTCTGAATTGCAAAAGTGACATCTATCACAAGTATAGATTTCAAACATCTAATAATGGTATAGATTACGAACATCTAGGATCTTTGTACACTTTAGATTGCCTACTTAGAATTGTAAAAACTGTCAAAATAGAGGAATTTTGCCATTTTAACAAAATTGGCCATCATTGTAGATTAATTTTGTAGTGCAAATCATCTTTAGTTAATTTGGCAACAACTACATTGATTTGTCCTTATAGTGTGTGATTCTAATTTACCAAAGTTGCACTATAATTTTGAATTAGTGTAGGGTGAATCAATAAAGGCATATTGTACCAATTTTCACTAAAATAAAATTTTGTGGTGACATTAACTTTTTAGGTGACACTAATTTTCTACTTGACCCTTATTTTTTCCCACTTACTAATAAGACAAATCGGTGTAGTACTATAGTTAGAGCTTTGAAATGATGTTTACACCTTTTATAAGTAATTATTGCCTATTTTTCGTGAACAATCCTCAATTCCATATAGGTGATTGTAAACCACAATTCTTAATTCTCATAATGAGGGTTTTTTGGCATGGATTATTGTAAGTTAGTCTAAAATGTTTAGTATTGTGACCTCAAAATAGCCTAGTATTGTGAGTATTGTGACTTTCAAAATAAATTTTTTGAAAATGAAATAAAATATGGATAATTTTTAAAGCATTCAAAATAATATGTGTGAAAAATTCAAGCCTAGAAAAATTTATCCCCAAAAGTTATGCACAACAAAAGAGATAGAAAATACAAGAAAATAAATACTTTGAAATTTGATTTTTTTAAACTAAAAAAAATTAAAAAAATAAACTAAAATTTATTTATTTTTCTAACTTAAAGATGCTTCTTTTCAACTATTTGCATCTTTAGGAAAAAAATTGTGTTCTTTTGCAGTGCATTTTGTGCACATGTAAAAAGCAGACACTTTATTATTTTTAAAAAATCTCTTAAATTCTAAGCTTGTATAACTTCAATAGAAGACCTTGTACTTCAAATTCACAATTATGGGTCGGAAATATTATTAAAACTCCCTAAAATTGTCAGGATAGACATCCAATTGGGAGAAATTTAAAAAAAGTAAACTATTTGAAAATAATTGAAAAAAATTAATCAATGTCTAAAACTACTACATGCACCTTTATTTAAAATATCATAGAAAATAGACATACGACACAAAAGTTATGAATAAAAAGTCACATATCCAAGTCCAAGGGACAAAAAAAGGACATGTAAAGTATTTCTTACAATCACCCATATATTGATAGAAATTTCAATTTCTAAATCATTTTCAAAGATATATAGATTAGAATTATTACAAAATTTAAAAGAGTAGTCTAGGTGCTAAATTCAAATTTGCTTACATATGTAACCAAAGGTGAAAACCATAGTTTATTTCAATACATTTTCTTTTTTTTCTTTTTTTTAACAAATGGAACAAACCATTGCATTTAAAAAAAAGAACCAAGAACATATTCTCTTTAAAAATTTGGAACTTTGAAACCTCTCATTTAATATTGATATTACTTTGATCCAAACAATGTTAATATTTTGATGGTAAACATAGACCAATTTTAATTTTTGATTTTCATTTCCATCATCAATTTCTTTTTCTTTATATTAGGATTACATTGCTTGATAAGGGGGTTAGTTTTTCAAATTTAAAACACATCTATCTTGCACCTAATATATTCAAAGTATTAGCACTAGAATCAAAGATTTTTTTATTCTTGAGAAGTAAGTTGGAAAGAATATAAAGGACAATTCTTGTTTGGTTTTACAAAATTATTTACTATATTTTCAAAAAATACCAACATCAAAGTCTCCATTTTCTTAAGTTTTTTCATTTAAATATTTTTGTAAATAACTTTGATGAAAATTTTATGAATAACTATTTACAAATGCTTTGATATTAGTGTTTTACTTTTTTTTTTGTATTTTATTCTATCTTCAAAAAAATTAAAAAATTATTATACTAATACAAAAGCTAATTCAAATATTGCCCACTATACAATTAATATTAATTCACACTACTTCCAAATAATATACATTTGCAAGACACACTACCCTACCAACTATCATTCCAGGTCAATACTAAACAATTCTAAAATGAATGCCAAAAATTTTGAAGATTTATTTTGAAAAAAAGTACTATTTTGTATGGACAAATTACAAATAAAAATACAGATTTTGGTAGATTGATTAATTATTTGACAAAAAATGTCCTAATAGACATATATGGTAATATGGTAGTTTACAATATTTAAATAAAATCAATATAGTATGATCCATAGTATTTTTATTTATTTTTTAACAAATGGAAGAACCATTGCATTAAAAAAAATCACCAACACAAAAAAAAGCCAAGCCAAAGGTTGGACAATGAAGAGAAACAATGAAGAGAAACTGGCACAGATAAAAAGGAAAACCAAAATGAACTACAAAAACGTACTAGGAGGGGGAGTGCTACAAAATGAACTACAAAAACGTACTAGGAGGGGGAGTGCTAGGAGGGGGAGGACTCTTAGTCCAACTAATATAGTTCCCATTCCTACAAGCTAAGGCTAGAGAAAGGGTCCAAATGCTATCAAATTTCTACCAAATAGTATATGCTTGTTGAGGATGATGTTGGCTAAAATCTAACAAAGCCTCCCATAAAGTATCATGAGCAAAGTCCATAGGCCACCTATATTCATTGAAAACCTTGCTATTGCAAGAAACCCATATAATCCATAGAACAAAGCCACAAAAGAGAGTCCAAATAGTCTTGAGGGATCCATAGTATTTTCATACAACCTCATATATTGCAAATATCATCCAAATGTCATACATTCCATCTACTTTCATCTCATTTTCATCCAAATCTACACCCTCATTAGAACACATACATCCAAAATTATATGAATGTGAGGGGGCTTGCACTGTTTGGCAATAAGTCAAATACCTTCCTATTGTCTGTACTCCCTCTGGAAATTCATTTATTGCACTATTTTGATGCATTCTGACAAAAATTAGCATGCAAGCTGGGAAACATACAGTCTAATTTATTCACGCCACGTGTGCAGATTTTACAACAAAAATGTCACTTCCTGAGACCTCTTTTGTTTCCGACAACAAAAATACAAATACGTAACTTCTCAAGCTTTGAACGATAAATGTTGTTAGAGAGGCATGCAGCATGTGGATTTATTCAATTCGAATAAAGCTTCTTTGCAAAGCGATCCTGCGCATTATTTGAAGGAAATAACCGAAAGGAAGTTCGTCACTGAGGGCTCCCACAGTCAATTAATCCTAGAATAATATCATTCTTCGTCATACAACTTACGACTTCTACGAAGTATTTATTAAACAACGGAAACTGGTTCTCTCTAGAATATTTTCTACCATTGGAGTGATGGTCAGTCAGTCCTATATCACCACATACAGCATGACGATTCCAAGGACCTAATCAAATCTTGCGTCATCAACATGGAACTTTACAGAATTTACAGACTAAAATCTAAAAGGTCTTGTTGTAAATGAAAGACTCGAACAAGTGTAAAGCACGGGCAGGTTGTGTGTAAGGCACCATGTGACCAGCACCTCTAACCGTCGTAAATTTGAGCTTGTCATATTCGGTGACATAGCCTCCCACCTGAACAGAGACGAAAAAAATACTCAACAACTCATCTTAAGAGTATGGCTAATGATCAACAGCAGATGTGGCATTTTAGAACAGGAGTTCTAGCTTGGGCGATCTATGCATCATTACAGTTAAATAAATAGTAAAACAGAGAAGCCTCAGGAAAGAACTACACACTTGATTGTCGACAGTCCATGGTCTCCAAGACTTGGTGATGTTCAATGGCAACAGGTTGAGCCAAGTACGGGTGCCAGTGACAGGTACGATAGCATCGATATCGCCACTGTAGACAAAGAAGCCACTAATTCAGAAATTGAAAATTCGGTTCACATAGGGAGTACAAGGTCACCTAGTCACAGAAAGTCACTCAGCAAATTCTAGTACAATACTTCATAAACCTGCAACTGACGGTCCCATTCTGTAAAGGAAGGAATGAAATGTAGTACCTGAATACTAATATTTCGATGCCAGATTCCAATAGAGTGTGGTAAAGGGGAAGGACGCTTGACAAGAGGTCCTCATACGAATAGTCCACTATGTTGCTGAAACAGGAAACAAAATCCTGTCAATATGATTCTTGTGCTCTGACTGTTTCCTTCCCAATTGGTCAAACTGAACTCCGTATAACTGTGCGACTAGATTATTTACAACAATGAAAAGAGAATCCAAAATGGCTGAAGATAACCTGCAGTCGGTCCACCGCCAAGAAAGGTTGGTAGTATTGGCATGCAAGGCTTTCTGCACCTCGGGTCTATTCAAATAAATCTCCACCTGTCACATAAATCCCCATTCGTGAGACCTACACACTCTGGGTCGAATATCACGAGCCAAGGTTCATATTAAAGATAGCAAGCAAAAACAGGACATAAAATTCCGAGCAAGGATGGACTAAGTAGTAAAACAAATCCCACCAATTTTGAATCCTAATGTTATGATGCACCCTTGCTTCCAAGTCTAGTGCATACCAATGAGATGGTTTCATTAGCCTACTGCATATTGTTCACAGCAGATAAACAAAATCTCAATTATTAAGGAAAACAGATTTGTGTTTTACTTACATTAATTACGCTGACAAAAGGGTTCATATTTTAATTCCAATTGATTGCATTGAACTAGTGTAATTATCATACATAATATGAGCGATACAGTTAAGACGTTCTCCGCAAGCATTTAGTTACTTACAATAGAATTTTTGTAGTTTCTAGAAGTACACCTCACATATAATACACGATTGTGAAAATTTTAAAATTGCAATGCAAGTCTATTATAAAAAAATTTATAGCTATATGTTTCGATGTAAATCTTGCAAAACATGATTCTTTTCCAACTGCTGCCAAGTTCGAGATGAAGGCAGATAACTGATAAAGGCAAAAGAGAGCAAATATTAACCTCATCATCAACACATGGGTCGTAAGAGTTCTTCAATAAAGGTCGAGTGGAAAGTCCACCAAGTCGAGTGCGGCTTAACTGCCAGTCGATCAAAATATGTCGTTAGCTCAAGACACTATTCTATAAAAGGGTCTAAAAGACATTGCTCAAAATAAGAAACAAATTCTTCTCTTTAAGAACATCACCTGCTTCGCAAAATGACGTGTCTCAGCTCGAGCATGAGCAGATACACAGACATCTGCATATATTTCATAGATGTTGATGTTACCCTGCAGTCGACGAAAACCCTCATGAGGATTCTTCCAAGTAATCAGAGCAGAAAAATTCAAAATCACAGCCGCAGTAAATAAAAGAAACAGTAATGCATCGATTGCTCCAGCTTCCACACATATTTAGATCCAAAAGATGATATATGAAACAAATGGGAATAACTATAAGCTGAAAACTTGATACACATCTAAATTACACTAAAAAAAGCGTGGCATACAAGGTGAACTCACCAATTCATTATTTGCAGCATCTACATACTTATCACACTCATTGACTGAGTAGCTACGGAGTGGTCCAACATCTGAAAAATTGCACTACAACATCCAAAACAAGTATCAGTGATGACAGCATGCAAAGGATGCAAATTCACAAAGGAAGCAAAGAGGAGTATTCGACACTCACATTTTCCAAAACAGCGTGGATTTTGGAATCATCAACTAGCACATCAACTAGTGTGGAAAAATTGCACTGCAAGCGTCGGGTAAATTGTATCAGTAGGAGTGACGAAAGCATGTTAATAGAGAAGGTGGAAAAAGAGAGTGAAGAACGCTCACGTTTTTCACTACCCCGTGAAATGTGTTATCAGAAAGTAAAGCATGAGTCCACCAAAAAAATATTGCTCCAAAGTTGTCGACACCTGCATCTGTCCATGCGTTGCCAACCTGCAAGCAAGATTTAACTTCTTAGCCGAATCTAACGTTTCTTAGACGAGTAAACATTTCTGAATCGATCAATAGTTGAAATTAGTCTTGGTGAACTAGGATAGCGCTTGACGCTATGGCACAAAGAACAGACTACAAATTTCAATAGACGTACTGCCATTCCAATCAGGTTGATCTTCTTGTTCGAAGCGACTTTATTTCCTTCCAGAATGGCAGCCGCCAGCTGGGGAACGTAGTGACCTGCACAGCAACTTCATCTCAACAAAAGACGACTCATGACGACCCAATTCTAAGAGCTAGTACTTGTGACTACCATCATTCAAGCGCATAATGCACGTAACAAAAAGGCTATGTTAAAAGTCTTGTAAAATAAGCTATTTCATCCCACTAACCGCAATCAACATTGCCCACGTATGTACAAAATGAAATCAACCAAATTAGCCACAATATACTACACCCTTGCAAATCAATTGCATCAGAATTCTCTGCAAAGTCTTGTTACCTGCATAGCTTTCGCCTGAGACATAAAACTTGTTTGATGAGTACTGAGGATACTGCTCAAAGAAACCGAGCAGGAAAGCATAAGAATCCTGCGCTGCAACATCACCAAGGAACATATAACACAGCATTAGGCAACAAGAAAAAAAAACCCAGCTCAACAGATATTAATGATCATGACTTCACCCTTGCTCAGCCACCAGCACATAGGCTCAGAGAGCTTTAATGGGAATAGAAAAGAGGTGCCAAAACTAATGCAGGAGAGCCTTGAGCCCTATCAACTCGGGATGTAAAATATGACCAATTTACGTTAAACCCACGTTTAGACAGATCCAAATGAAAGAATTGGTAGGCCTGATTAAGAAACATTAAAAAAGGTATTAAAAAAGACAAATGAGTCAAAAGAACACTAGAATCATACCCGTCCGGTTATCACCGGTTTTGTAATCACTTGTCGTGTTTGAGTAAGAAAATCCTACTCCGGCTGGAGACTCAATGAATAGCATGTTGGAAACTGTGTAGAAACCAACGTGACAACATCCGATGTCAACCACAATGTTCACATATTGGTAGAGCATACTGAGCATCTCCTCTAATTCGTCCAGTAAAACTGAGATCCATGATTAGACACGAGAGCTAACCCAAATACAGATGAAACTGAAAAGTTTCAATACACTTAATCACGAACCCATTGAAATCACAAAGACAGTGGCAGCGAGCCTAAAAGTAGTTCAGTCCCAGGCTACCTTTGTTCCATGAGTAGGGGTTCTTGATCAGATGAACACCATCGAGAGTTGGATAGAACGGCCCGAGCTCACTCAACATCCCGCCGCCGACAGAAGAGCATCCAGGACCTGTACCATATGCACAATTTATGTATCAAAAACTAATTACCACAAGCAAGAACAATCCCAGAAATTCTAAATATTTAACATCCATACATTAAGGCAAGTGTTTCTTACTTTTCTGTCTATCATCATGTCATAGATCACCACCACGAGTCCAATGGTACTGTAGAAAAGCTATCAAGGAGCACGTACACGTTGAAAGTACCCCATGATAAGACCTATAGAGTGGATTACACCTACAGAGTGGAAGATATGCAATTTAAAAATACTTTTGCACCAAAATAACGAACTAACCCTATTCAATTATACCAACTGGATTCCCAACTTCTTACTAAGAAAAGTGAGCTACAGTCAATAATAGAATGGCAAGTGAGCAGGATACTCTCTAGAACGTCGTTATAAATCTCCAGACAAAGAGGTTTGAGAGTATAGACACGAAATCAGATTTCAACACGCGAAATTCGCACTTGAAAGAAAGAGATCCAAATCACAGCCACTCAATTCACAGCCACTTGCAAGAATGGATTCAAAATCAAGGCTCCGGCTGTTGACCTCCATTGAGCCACAATGTCAGAGGCGCCGAGGAAGGATCGGCCACCTCCGCTTCCACAAACCAGAAAAACAGGGCCCGTCCGGCCTTCTTGTCCACGGTAATGTAGCCGGAGCGCATAGCGAATGAAACCTGCGGGGCGCCCGGCAAGCCCACGATCAAATTCGAGTCATGCTTCGCAGCCTCCTGCTCCTGCTCCTGCACTTGCACCCCCGTTCTCTGTTGAATCACGAGCGACGCCTCCGTTTCCCTCCGACTGCTCCCTTCCACCCCTACCAACAAGAACAGCGCTGCCACTGCCACTGCAACCGCCGCGGTCATCACCGCCAATCTTCCCATCGCGCAATTCCCCCGCAGCACCGCCATAGCTACCAAATGAAATTCTGAAGAATGCCTCGTTTGCAGACGATGAAGGAGACGAAGAGGTTGATTCACGCCACCGCTACCGGAAACACGGTCTTGGGTGCTGATGCACGGTCATGGACGTCTTATACAGACCCAAGGCGTCGACGGTCCACGGTCTTGGAGGATGTGTGGTCAAACGCTATAGTTCGTCAGTTTACCGTTGGACGGCTACAAAAAAATAATTTAGCCACGGCATTTCAGGAGAAGTCAAAACTAAATCAAAATTCCTTTTTCATCCATCCGTACCTTAAATTTGGTTGTTTGTTTTGTTTTGTTTTGTTTGTTACATTGAGATCTCTTAGACCGTGCCTCTCCCAGTCGCATGTTTGGTACCGTCAGAAAGCCCTCAATGAGGGGTGCACCAGCTTGGTTTCATGGCATTCGGACGTATGGTGTGAAAGTTATTGAAATTTGAAGTATTTTTTGGATCTAAAAATTAGAAAAATTGGAATTTTTTTTTGCATTCTTGGTATGGTTGGAAAGCCCTTGAAGAGGAGGGGTGCAATGGCTTGGATTCGTGGCGTTTGGATGTACGGTGTGAAAGTTATTGAATTTTGAAGTATTTTTTGGATCTAAAAATTAGAAAATTATTTTTACTTTTGTTTTGATTGTGGCAACGGCACAATCCATACCTTAAATTTGTTTGTTTGTTTTGTTTGTTTGTTATGTTGAGATCTCCCAGACCGTGCGTCTCCCACTCGCGTTTTGGGATACCATTGAAAAGCTCTCGGCAAGGAGGAGTGCATGGGCTTTGTTTCCTGGTGTTTGAACCTATGGTGAGAAAGTTATTGAAATTCAAAGTTTTTATGAATAAAAACATTAGAAAAATACTTTTACTTTAATTTTGACTATGGAAACGACATAGGGCACACTAGTCCAGGCCAGGGAGAACTGATCCCCTCATTGCCCCGGCCAGGGTTAATTGTGAAAAAAAACCTCCTATTTTTTGCCATGGTTTTTTATATTTCTAGATTGCCCCTAGCTAATTTGGGGCCACTAATTGCAAATCTGAATTCAGAATTTGCAAAAAAAATTCATCTAATTGCAAATAAAAAATTCCACAGCATTTTCCAAGGATAAAACAGGGCAATGAGGGGGTCAGTTCACCCTAGCCCACTAGTCCATACTTTAAATTGTTTTGTTTGTTTTGTTTGTTTTGTTTGTTACATTGAAATCTCCCGTACCATGCATCTCCCATTTACATGCTTGGTACCATCAAAAAGCCCTCGGTGAGGAGCAGTGCACCAACTTGGTTTTGTGACATTCCAACTCATGGTGGGAAAGTTATTGAATTTCAAAGTTTTTATGAATAAAAACATTAGAAAAATACTTTTACTTTAATTTTGACTATGGCAACAATACAAAGCATACTGGTTCATGCCTTGAATTTGATTGTTTGTTTTGTTTGTTATGTTGAGATCTCCCGAACCATGCATCCCCACTCACATTCTTGGTGCAGTTGGAAAGCTTTTGGCAAGGAAGCGGGTGCACAGACTTTGTTTTGTGGTGTTTGAACCTATGGTTAGAAAATGATTGAATTTTAAATTTTTTATGAATTAGAAAATTAGAAAATTATTTTTACTTTTTTTTACTGTGGCAATAGTATAAGACACACTAGTTTTTTTAAATCATTCATTTTATTTCATCCATTTTTTTCATAAGAAATTATGAGTATTAAAGAAGTTAAGGTTGAGGCACCAATTGTCAACCATGCCCAATACCCAATTGGTAGCAGTGTAGTATTTCCAAGCAAGGTTAGAATAAACTTCTAACTAAAGCTTGGAATTTGGTTCTTTTGGTCTTTTACAAGGTTGGAACTAATAAGATTATCGCACGTCCCAAAGTAGTGAACACAAAAGTAGGAAGTCATGAGCAGAAAAGTAGTTCTTGAATGATCAAAATTAGAAGACTAAACATTGGGTATTGGTGAAGTACACTTTTTGGCTCCTAAAATTCACAACAATTTCAATTTTGGGAATAAAATTATGAAAATTTTGCTATCCTTGTATTTCCTATCTTCCTACATGGGAAAAATTTCCATCACCTCATACTATGCACAATCTGCTCCAAAATTGTTTAAATGATCAACTACTAGTGCCTCAACCTTAGTACCAAAATCTTATTAAAAAAATTTGTCAAAAACATTTTGGCTACCTTGAAGCATGTAAGGTAAAGTAGCCTATTGCAGTCAAATGATTCATTGCCATCACCTAGGAAATGATCCATTGTGGATTTTTTTCAATATGTGAGATGTGGACCACAATGCATGTCTTACATGACAATAATGGAGTGAATAGTGATCTTATTAGGAACTTCTAACTTTTTGGTGTGAAATTCATTGTAAAAATTGACTTTTTAGGCCTTCCATGATAAAAAAATATTATAATTGTATTAGGTAGTAAGATGAGCATTGTGGATTCAAATTTTGTTGGTTATGAGGTACTAGTCTACAGACTCTTTTGGGCTGAACTCTTCAAAAATTTCTGGCAAATTCATACTTTGTCAAAAAAATATAATCTCAATAGCACTTGTTGTTTCTCACTTGTACTAATGTGGGAAAAAAATTGAAAAATTTCAACAACAAGATAATGTCAAACTCCTCATTTTGACCATAATGGGTTGTTTTACCTTAACAAAGGGAAACTTCACCTAATTGTGAGTTGTATGGGAAACTATCCTAACTAAATTTGTGTTTGAAATATCCCATGAAATATAAGTCCAATGAACACAAGGTTTTAAATTTGGTTTGGGGTTTGTTTATTTTCAAGGTTTTAGTTTGGTTTGAGATTTGTTTATTTCCAGCATTTTGAAAATTCATAGTTTATTTATAAGATGTCTATAAACATACATGTGCTAAGTATTTGAATTTTTTTTTATTTACAACAAGATACAACAATAATTTAGACAATTTGATATTAGAAACCAAGCTCAAATGCTTATTAGGGTTCCATTGCTCTCCATGCTACTAGTGACATTTATTGAAGATTGAAGTTTTTGATAGCATGTTTCCGTCTCAAAAGACCTTAGGATCATGTACTTGACCATTACATGATTGTGGGAATTCAAAAAAGATTAGTCCTTGGATTAGGTTGCTTTTCTACTGAGAACAAGCTTGTAGTGGAACAATGGATGCAAACAAAGTACAAAGTAAATGCCTCAATGGTCATAGAGGTTAGTTGATTGCATGCAATGATGGGTAAAGTAGCTTTCATTAGAAGTAATCATTGTAAAAGGTTAATTTTTGTTATTCAACAAAATTCTATATCATTTTGCAATAGTTTCTTCAACAAATTCTTCAAAACAAATGCATTCAAAAAATAATTATTGCAAAAGTCATATTAAAATTCTTTCAAGTTTCCATCTCAATATAGGCATCTACTCTAATGAATTTACTAATTGGATAGATTGATGTTCAAATTTTCAAAAACCTTTGATTCATTCTATTTTGATTAACCTTGTTACCTCTAAAATCCCAAATGTTCCCTCAAAAACAATTGAAGGTTTGGTTACGTTCCTATGATCTTAATTTTTTGGATGATTTTTGAAACTTCATTTTAAAATAGAATAAATTTTTTCTATTAATATAATTTTCATTTAAATTGATGTTTGAGAGCAAAAAGTATGCCCAAAAAAGTTCAAAAGAGTCAAGCCTTGAGTAGCACAAATAATCACAAAATTTTGAAATAAAAATTTTAGAAGTTTATTTTTTACTGATTATATTTTTGTCTATATATAAAAAAAATTATTCATTTCATTTCAATTTTGTAGCTTGAACTCACCTTGGCAAATTTTTGACAAATAATGATTTAAAATTGGAAGGACATGTTCATCAATTTATTTCTTTATTAAGAAACTACTCAACAATTATTAAGTATTTATTGTTAACTTTTGGCAACCCTTCAAACAATCTTGGAAGTTGAATGGTTTTCTTCATTTCATAGAAAAGTGATAGCTCATTTCTCTTCATAGTTAGTGTTCCTCCTTTCTATTAAATTAGAAAAATGAATTTCCATGTTATTTAGTGCATCACAAAGTTAGACCCTACGGTTTGTCAACAATTATCATGTAATTATCATTGTTTCATGGGTTTGCATGTTAATTACAATTTATTGCATCATTACTATGCATTACTTTGCATCGTTACAATGCAATTGCAAGTAATGCATTGTAACAATGTGATAATGATGCAATAAATTGTAATTAACATGTGAACCCATAAAATAATATAACCACATGATAACTATTGACAAACCGTAGGGTCTAAACTTTGTGATGTGAACATGTCTTGGAGGTCAAGCTATACAATTATGCTTACCTTTTTTAATATTTGACCTTTTTTATATTTAATTTTTTATTTATTTAGTAAAGTAACTTATTGATTTCCAAAACCTTTCGGCTTCAAATTTTAATTATTATTTTCGTTGAAGATAATTTCTAACTACAATAGCATTCATCAGAAAATTTAGACCCTATGGTTTGTCAACAATTATCATGTGGTTATCATTGTTTCATATGTTCCTCCGTCCCAAAATGATCTTCTTGTTGAACAAAATCTTTTTAATTAAGGCTAAAAATAATTTTTTAAAGACTTATTTTGCACAATAAGTAGATTTTGATGATCTCTTCCCATCCTGGAAAATTTGAGTTTTAGAACCCTTTTCAAAGTACAGTTTTAGAATATTGAAAAGCGAAAAATTTGGGGCATTTTCAAAGAACACCAGTGAGCACCTAATTGTTGAGTGTTAGGGTGCCATTTTGTGTACATTTAGTATATGGCTAAAACCAAGTATAGAACTTTGTTTTGCCTCCCAAAGTTTAATCTACTTCAATTGGGGAATACTCAAAGAAATGCAAAAAATAAGAAAAAACCATGTTCATTGATCCCTTCAATCATTTCATTTGTCTTTTACTTGATGATTGCATAGATAGAGGGGAAACTACTACTTAGAATTGTTTCCCTAATTCCAAACAACAATCACAAGCCAAACTTGATCAATTTCAACATCACAAAGTGCAACAGGAAGACCATTTCGAGCAAGGGGAGGACACTCTTCACGTTTTAGCAACCCACGTGTGGCGGAAAAAGTAATACATGTAATACATCTTAAAATTTAATTTAAAAAAAATTATGGATAGATTTTACTACTTTAAAAGTTTATGTTTTGAATTATTGGTATTTTTTATACTAATAGTAATTAGTTATAAATTTCTTAAGAAAAAAAATACACCATAAAGTTGAAAATAACTTTCACACCTCTATATTATACAAGAAAAAAAATTTGAAAAATGAAAAAGAAATTCTATAGAATAGCTTTCTATTGAAAGTTTATTTTGGTTGAATATTGATGCAATAGTCATCTTCATGTGAGCTCTATAAATATTTTAGTTGGAGAACATGCCATTTTAGTTCATTTTTCAATCCTTTCTAGACAATATATCTTATGTTATTTGGAATTGAAATTTTTGTCAATAGAAACCTTTAGTCATTGTTAAACAAAGCTCAAAATTTTAGGATGAAATTATAGTTTATTCAAAAGTAAATAGGGGGTCAAAAAATCACTCCTCCACACGTGGGTACCTCAAATGTAGTGAGAGTGTCCTCCCCGTGATTTTGGGACAAAAAAACAAGGCCAAAAGGAAGATCATTATGGGATAGAGGGAGTACAATTTATTGCATCATTATGATGTATTACTTCGCATTGTTACAATGCAGTTGCAAGTAATGCATTGTAACGATGCGATAATGATGCAAAGTAATGCATTGTAATGATGCGATAAATTGTAATTAATATGTAAACCCATGAAACAATGATAACCACATGATAACTATTAACAAACCATGGGGTCTAAACTTTATAATGTTGTAAAAGTTATAGAGCATTTTTTTGGAAAAACAATGTTGGATCGAATTTTGAACTCAATTTTTATGAAAAAAAGTTTTGCACAAGGGTTAGTTAGTTTATTAAAACAATCATATCGTTTGAGTTAGTGTAGTCCAAGTCCATCTTAATAGTGTTATTAATTTACTGCCTTGCTTCTACTTAACAAATTTTTGAAGAATGAAAGCTAAGTTTTCTTTTTGGAATGTTTTCTTCTTAAAATCTCATCTCAATTCTTCAATATAGTTTTTTTTTAATTCAAAATCTAAAGTTCAAAAATTTGAAGTTAAAAAGATTCAAAGTCTTATGATCAAGTGTAGCAAGGTGCAAAACAATTTGTTTTCTTCACTCTAAATACAAACATCTTGCAATTCATCTATTCAAACTTTCCCAAAAAAATTCTACACATTTTCATACAAGTCTAATGGAAGATCATATAGTGGGATATTCAAAAATCAAATGTTCATAAATTTTAGAAGAAATAGAAGTTTTGAGTGTTTTTGGCCTTAGTTAGAACTTGTAGGGTTAAAGACAAGGGGGGTATTTATTTCTAAAATTGATTACAAGTTGAATATTTATAATTTTCACACAACCAATGTTGAATATTTGTAACATTCCTTGGAAAATTTCACACCATAACATTTTCATTTGTTGTGTACATCAATGCAAAGCCCTAATTTATTATAAATTTTGAAAAATATTCTCACTATCTTTAGGTTAAGCATTTGAGAGTTACTATAATATACACAAAAACAACAAACACTATGTACGGGTGATGTACATTTGATGTCCCTAAATGTAGGATTCTAATACAAGCTTTAGATTTCTTAGATTCTAGGTTTGGAGTAACTTATACTGTCCATACACCACTGACCACTCCTTCATGCTTCACGCCAAGACGACGACAGACTCCACCCGGAAGCAGTCAATTGGCAACCTCTGTTATCAAGAGGGTTCAGATCCTCTCCAGCAATTCTATGTAGGGTTTGGGGTGGAATTTTGTTTGCAAATTTCCGAGAATCGACTGCTGCTTGATTTTGAATGTCAAATTCATGGGCATCAGATTCCCACGATTTCATCATCGCAGTAGTACGTGAAATTCAGGTGTTGTAGCAATTCAGCGCACAATTCTCAGCCTCCGACCATGAATTGTGAAGTCTTCTACCTCAAGGAGCTTGTAAGTTCCACTTCATGCCGTAAATTTTAGCATTCTGAAGCTAGTTTCGTGAATCCTTCGAATTTAGGGTTTTGTGTTGATGAAGAAAATGTGTTTGGCGCGCAGGAAGTGGAGCATTATCAGATTCGGGAAGTTTTGAGATGTAAGATCCTTTTTCTTGCATGAAGCAGTTCCCTTTGAACTCCGAAGTAATGGTAGAATGACAGAAGGGTTGCTGATCCAGTGCACGACAGAAACCCACTATTAGGGTTTAGGAGAAAAGGTTAAGGGTTGAGTCTGTACTGTGACTTGATTCCGGAGTAATCTGATGGAAAGCATGCTCTCACATTTGTTACAGTGGGGGACTAGAGAGCCGAATTTCTGTTGTATCTGTTGCTGATTGATTTCCTCTCTTAGCAGGCATTCTACACACAATACTATTCAATCGAGCACTTGGATTGGTTCGACCTCGTGAAGTTGATTCGGAGATTTTCCTTGAGACCACATACGTATGTTTTGACCTCATCTTTCCTGTTGCTTGAGATTGTTCTGTAGTCCTTTTTCTGGATTGGTGTAGATGATTGAATGATCATCGAAGGTTTGGAGAAGGTTTACTATAGCAGATTAGGAAATTGCTAAGTCTTAAATCCTAAAGGGCCGAAAAGACCAAATTGGTCCTCATGTTTATTTTAGCAGTTCTGAGTAGGTCATATGGGGACTATTTTATTTAATTTTAAAAAAATTGGACCGACACGTTCTTCATTGATTCTGGTGATATAAAATTTGACCCTATTTTTCACATTGTGATCAATCGAATTGGTCATTTTGAAAACCATGAATTCTTGGGTCTTTTTGGAGTCGTAGCATTGAACACATTATGATACAAGCTACATTGTGCTAAAATTTGTGAATTTTGGGTCACCAGGTACAATGTGGAGATGCGCCTACAGAGAAGAAGGTGGAGGAGAAAATTGATCATTTCTTGGCATGGGTTGAAAAGAATCCAAATAAAAAGTCTCAGGTTTGCCACTCAGAAAAAACCCTCCCTTTGTATTGCTTATTGTTTCTCATTCCAACCTTGAACCTTCCGTACCAAATTTTGAAGCGAGATTTGGTGTGATAGGTTTGTCTATCATTCTATGAAACACGAAACAAAAATGTGCCGTGGTTCGGTAAGATTGAACGACTATATTGGGAGCAATGGTGTATTCAGCTTCACGTAATCCCCCCTGCACCTCTTCAGGCCAAAAAATCCTCGCGATCAGGGGACACTGGAGGTGAATTTCTGTCAGGCACTCTGTTTAAATCCTTGAATTATGTATTTTTTTCTTGGAGTTGTGCAGGCATCCTATTCCAGACCTTTGAGGGGGTAACTGAGGGCCACTTTAGATTGTACAGGTCGAAACAACAAGCTTAGAATTTGAACTAACATCATGTTCACCTGGGGTGAGAGAACAAGCTTAAAACAATCTATTGGGTTTATGACACCTGTGATACCTTATGACACATTTGATGTAACGAGTGTCCACTTTACCTCAAAGAAGTAACTTGAAACCTTGTTACCTGAATATTTTTAGCATGCCCCCATAGGAGCCATTTAAGCACCACCTCTTTCATGCTCATAATTATTACATGGACTAGTGTAATATTAGAGATAATTAATATAAAAAATGAGGTATAATTAGTAAAGAGTGATTTTGCACCAATCAATTTGTAGGATTTCTTGTTGCTACAACATGGGCAATCTAAAGTGTCCCTGATTTCCATGTAATCTATTGTACTCTATATACTCCCTTTCTGCGTTTTTTGAGTGTTACCAAACTTAGTGATTTGAGTTTCTGTTGATTTTTCACAACCAGAAACAACGACGGATGAACGACAAAGACGGCATGCAGCACTTGAGACTGCCCTGCGAGAAGTCGTCACCCAAGTCTTGTTGATTGTGAACGAGAAAAAGGATCACATTCCTCCAGTTCTGCAACCGGAGCTAGTGATCTCATTCCCCTTCGAAATCTCTATTCCCAGGTACAAGAGGGCCAACAGAAACCACCTTTATTGTCTAGTATTTCAATCGAGTTTCCTTGTACCTTGTCTGGACCTGTATGCTTTCTATTTAATGTCAGTTATGTGTTTTCTTACACAAGTGATAACTTTTTTGTCCCTTTTGCAGCGCCTCTAACTCGTCATTTGGAATGGACATGTTCAAGCGAATGTTGCAAACTGGACCTCCTACGATGCTGAACTGAATCATTTCTTGTATATTATTATTGTGGCTCCATTGTACAAAGACATTGCAAGGGAGATAGTCTATGTCGAGGTGTGTCGACAGATCTTTTCACGAAGGTTCTGTCGTAACATCATAGAATTGCTTCATCCTTGATTATTTTTTTCATCTTTAGCTCTCTAGGCGCGTTTTCATGGATATGGTGTCGTACCGGGAATGGTACAAGTTGATACAAAGGTTACTAAGCGTACTTCTGTCATTCTTTGTGAAATTTTACATGAAATGCTTTTCTCTTTAGACAAGCTCAGAGGTGAGCAAATTCTTGCTGAGCGAAGCCCGGGTCATTCTTTTGTCAATATTACAAATTTTGTACTGTTGTTTGGAAATGACTGCTTGATGAAGTTATAGGCTATCCACCCTTGTACTGATGAGCATCCATCGAAAGAGCGTGTTTCGTGTTTAAGCTTAATTGGGGTAGGTTATCTATTACGCTGCATACTAATCAGTAGTTTGAGGGGCATTTTAAAATAACGTATAATAAAAACTGGTGTTTCAGCTCTTCAAAGAGAATGACATAAACGTAAGTCTATGCTTGAGCATAAACAAAAAGGTTGGAATATATCACTTACTGCATTACGATAAATGATTGATGCAAAAGGCAATTTTGTCATGGACTTAAAACTCTTTTCCCTCGTTGTTTTGAATGCTGAACATAGTCCTTGAACTTGGGCATGTTATATACGGTCATTTAGGATCCATCTTGGCTTTTCATCATTTTGAAAACATGAACTTAATTAAAAAAAATAATGATAATTTGATCCCTAAAGTTCCTTGACTATGTTTTCACTGACAACACTCCAAAACTGCCATTTCTAGTACAAGTACCAAATTTTTGAAAAAAAAACTTTTTTCACTCATGTAACTATAGGATCTTGTAGTATGCTCACTTGAGAACATGTGTTAAAAATTTTAGAAATTTTCACCATGTGGATTGCAAGATATAAGCATTCAAATCCATAGAAATCATTTATTGGGCCTTATGAAGAATAGGGCAGCTGCACTTCACAAGCACACTTTTCTATGAAAAAATGTCCAAAATGGTGATGCTTCTTTGGATTCTTTTTCTAAACAAGTTGGCTACATGCTTGAAATTTTTTGCATCATTTGGACTTGTACAATATATAGGAAAAAAATAGTAAATAGAAAGAAATAGAGAATGATTCAAAATTCAAAATTGTTAAGAATTTAGTTATGGAATTGAAAAATGCCAATCCCAGTGATTGAAATGTTGTAATAAATAATCTACATCCTATGATTTATTTTTTTCAAAAAATATTGAAAATTGAGTAAGATAAAGGACTTCAAAGTTTATTTTAGAGTAAAAAATCCATAACTACTTGCAAACAAAAATTGCTCATAACTTTCATCTCATTGATCAAAATGGAATGATTCAAAGCTTTCCACATACATATTTTTAGAAAACCAATTAAAAATTTTTGTTTTCAAAAAAAGTGATTTTTACTGATTTGCCCAAATTGCCCAATTAGAGAAAAAAGTAACATATTCAACCACAACTTTTGACTCATATTTCCAAATGTCATGAAATTTGGTGCATATGAAAGATATTTCTCATCCCCAACTTCTATTAAAATTCCAGCCCAAAATATAAAAAACTCTAATCACATGTACCTCCCAAAAAAATTTATGTTGCAAAAAAAAAAACATGCTAGTCCTTTAGGGGTTAACAAAATAGCATAGTCCTACTTTCTAATCCATATATTCATTCCAATTGCATTATCATTATACTTCAATAAGTATTTTCCAATAACCTTGCCCTCAATCTAAGAATCTATTGGATTCAATGAACATGCTATGCCATATATGGTAGTTTGAATTTGATATCCATGCATACCATAAAATCATCATGCCTTAACCATGTCTCAAGAACCTACCAAAATCTCCATTGTAAATGTTCTCCATATGCTCTTATCATGCTCCAAAAGTTAATTTTGTACTACCATATGTTGCACCAACTCTAGGTAATACCTCAAGACTTCCTAATTTTTAAAAATGGTCCACAATGGTAAGAGAAAATCCAAAATCGGATGAAAATAAATTAGAATTCATCCATTTCATTTATCTCCACCTCCAAATGTCATGTATTTGTGCACCAATCAAAGTTCCCGCTTAAAATAAATTCATTCTCTAAACACAAAAGCCTATGATTGAGTTTCAAGCACCCTTGTATTCGACACTTCAAAAATTACAGTTTATTCATATGGTGTCCCAAAAGCACGTGCTACGAGAATCTAAAACCCCTTATTATCCAGCCAAGAAGACCCATCCGAAAAAACTAACAATTATTTCAATTAATATGAACCACATTCCTATGCTTAATATTCCAACAATTTTATTTGTACACTAGTTACATCCATTGGCATCCTTTTCATTTCCTCTCAAACCACCTACGGGCAATACCATGTTGATGGTTGTGAATTGTATCGGGTTATTCATTTGGTGGCCCACAAAGTGAGCCCAATGTGATGCAACACATTCTGGAGCTCTTCTTCCTCGCATGCGAGCCGCAAGGCCCCGGTGTAGGAATGTCCAAACTCCACAACCGAATCCTCTAGAAGCTTCTGGAACTCGGCATGGGTCAAGAAAGGGATGGGGATCAAATACCGTGTTGTGGCTTCTTTTTCTTTTCCAACGTCCACACCGATGTATCTCTTGGGCATGACTTTCATCCCAAACCAAGATCGCAATCCCATCTTCAGCATCTTGAATCCCATGCTCTTGCTTGTGGTTGACACCACCATCCTCTGTTGCTTCATGATCTGCTTGTACAAAGAAAAATTTAATTTAAAAAAAAATCCATGAATGGTTAACAATGGCAACTGTTTTGCATACCAATTCCTAATCATTCATATAACGAACTTCAGACAAGCAACTGGAGAAAGCATGAACAGTGACACCTCAACTAATTTTTCATCCTCCCAAAGTACTTCTACAGCATCATTGTGTGTGCTATCGAGTTCATCATACATAGTAATGGCAACCCTGATCCTAGCTTGCATTGCAACAAAGCAAGAGCGCTCCTGTAAAAGAGAAGTTTGGAGCCACCCCACCACGGCCAAGGTACAAATGATCACATACATCTGAAACTATGATCCACAACATAACACAAGGTTTCAGGTGCAAAATACCTGTCAATGCAAAGCTCAACGGGTCTTGGTGATGACAGACAATAGTCAAGAGCAGGACTTAAGCTTAGTCACAGAGAAACCTCAGAAGGATGGAACCGAAGTGGGGAGACTGAAATGGGAAGGTCTGTATTTATGGGTCCAGACAGACACCCCACCGAGGCAGACTACCTCTCAGCAGAAATATCAGTCTCGGTAGAAATATCACGTACCTGTGGTGGTTGAATCTCGCAAGGTGGGCTGGAGTCTGAGTTCGAGAGATTCTTCAGCAATTTGGGAACCGTTGTTTGGAATCTATTGCGAGGTAGGACATCTACAATCTTAGCTTTTTCGCATTCACCATAGTTTTGTTTTATCAAATTGGTAGACTAATACTTCATTTTGGGGGTAGCATTGTCAATTTCTTTTAAATTAGAGCGATTCTGGCTGCAAAAATTGTGAGTCATAAGTTCTTTCAGGATGGTTACCCACACGAAAGTTGTGAGTACCGTCTGAGGAGTGATAGCGAAGAGGAGGCAAAGAAAAGTCGAAGGATGGAATCCTGCCGTCAACGAAATTAGAGCTCGAGCACGATGGGAATGGAGTACGACCTATTCTCGGATCTCTCTTGCTTCATGATATCTACGCGGACTTGATGTAATCATGCATAATTCCATTGCAATATATCAGATAGAATGATGAGAAAGTAAGCAACAAGATGGTAGTGCAATCTCCATTCTGTAAAAAGCAACATTCCGTAGTGTGAAACAGCTATGCCTATGAAGTACACTCTGACGAGGTTGCAACAATCATACATTGATCAAAGAATACCCACACGCTAAGATCAATGGAGAATGCCAGATCTGGTATACAGAAACCAAACAGGTGACACATAAATAATGAACAGTGCATTAAAATTTAGGCATTGAGTTTAAAATACCGTTGACCCTTCGGGTTACAAGTATGCCTGCACTACAGCAATTTGATGATGCCATTGATTTGTGGCGATTATCATTGAAAACCTAATTTGCCGACTAACAAAACTGAGGAGACATTGTTTATGTCATTCTGAGACGACACAACTAGCCAGCAGTTTGACCATGCAGAACTACAAGATCTACAGGACAGCCACACTCCAACAGCATTTGGCTATTATTGGTATTGACAGGCATGATTGCCGAAGCTGGAGGTGCGTCCAACTCTCAAGTACCGAGTAAATCATCAGATGATGAAAAATACTATCAAACAGAAGCTAGGAGGAACTCACCAGAAGTAAATCCCTCATTCTGCTTCCTAAAATCATACCGAATGATGACACCATTCAATTTGCCCTTGAACGTGACAAATACGACACAAATGCAGTGACTGATCCGGTCATCGGAAATTCTTCCTGAGATTGTAAGCTTGCTTGGGGGTAGCACAGCTGAAGGGCTTGGGAAGGGTATTGGTTGGAGCACTCTGTACAGGAGCATTACGTAGTGACAACAACGTTGGCACTAGAGTGGAACCTATCTTCTTGTTGCGTTTCTTCTTCGGTTGTGGCTGCTCATCGTCCTGCAAGGAACGCATGCACAAGTGATGATGAGTTCAACGTATCTATCACAGTTCATGTGGACAATTGAGATGGATACTATTCCAATACGTATTACATACCTGAACGTCACATAAATCAAAGTTAACAAACAACGTCTCCCTTATTGAAGACGAAGACTGTCGAAAAGATGTAAATCGCATTAACTCAGATGTAATCCGACACCTCACCTGACCGCCAGCGAGGACATTAGTGATATCTTGCAACGGTATCCTTGGGAACCACTCAGGCAACGGGCTGCGATGAGGCAAGACACCCGTATCACCGAGGGGATCCAAATTTTCCTTGCCACGATCATCTTCCCCATTATCTCGCTGTGGCTCATCGGTACCTGCAGACGACACAAGCCCTTGCGACGAATCGGAAGTAATTGCATGACTTAATTCATCCACAACACCTTGGGTGCATCCAGGAACTTGGTCCTCGTGGATAACAAACATAGGATCCTCCGCTGTACCCGTCACAATTCCATTACTATCATGGGATTCGCTCGGTTTGTCATTCGTCCCGGCCACTGTCGAGCTCATCGTCCGATTGTCGGTCGCCACAAGCGCAGCAGGCGCATCCGTCTGCGCTCTCTGAAGTGTGTTGCAAGTTTCGTCAATTCGACTGGCCATTCCTACCAGTGTCATTCCCGCGGTAAAATCCCTGCTCGATGTTCTCAAAAACCTCATCCTCCGAGTAATCGTCGTCCCTAAGCTTCTTGGCATTGAACTCAGCTCTAGGGTTCCACTCTCTGGACACTGATCTTCGTACTCCCAGTGACCACAATTTTCCTCCTCGACTTGGCTCCTCTTCATCATGCACCAATCCTTGAAACCGAATGAACAACACCTGTATACCAACGCACCAGTGAAGATATCTTCACCGGAAATGGGGTTGCAATCGAGGTGATTGACGAGATTCCTGTACTACACCTGCTCCTTCTATCTCCCAACACAACGAGTAAGTTGTTTCTCAGTATTCACAATGATCACAAACACAAATCCGATTTCGGATTGTTAGACATTAGACTTAAAAAAAACAGTTCACCTCAGTGTGAGAGCCAGTAAGCATAAAACATCACCACAAATGTAAGCACTGCTCAGGAAACACCAAACTCATCTTCAGCTTCAGAACCACGAAAAACACAGAAGCTCACCTCCAACAACCGAAGAACGATTCCAGCATCAAATTCGGAGTCGAGGCTCAATATCTGACCCGCTATAGAACCACAGATAGTACTGTCACCTCCAAGGAGATCTACCTCGCTCCATACACTACCAAACCGCTCGAAACTTGAACCGTTGAAACGCTTGGCTCCAAAGGCACACACGCCAAAGCTACTTCAGGTAGCACTAAGTTATGCTCCAAGGCGCAGTGAGCAATTGCGAGGGAAGGCGAGAGAGGCAATGCAGGAGGGGCTGGAGTGTATAGAGACTGGGCCAAAGCGGGGGTGGCCCAAAGCAACAGCGGGGGGGGGGGGGCGGGCGCGCGAAGAAATTTGAACGCTGTGGGGGCACGACCCGTGGTTTCGCCGGGTCCGGTCGGAGGGAAGACAGACGCGCGCCCAATTCAAATTTGAATTTGAGCTGAGAAGAACCGACGACACTGACCAATGATGCCCCGTCGATGAGAATGCGAGGCATCGAGTTCCTGATGGCGTCTCGATGATATTCGGTGGATGACTTCACTATCCGGTTCTTTATCGTTCATCCTTCTGCGTCGACTGTCATTGTTATTGGCGGGCTAAGAGTAGCGTTTCTCTACCACGGAGGTACATTTTGCTTTCTTCAATGCACCATCGATGTACAAGAGGTGTACATTTCAAGAGGTGGACACATCTATTGACTATTGCATTTCAATGTCAAAATTTCGTGACTAATCCTATGAAGGTCTAAAAAATATGAAACTAATTTGAATTAGATGCCAATTCCACTTTTCTTTCTGTGGAAATTTATTGAAAAATATTTCAAGGAGTTTAGCTTCCTCTAAAATGTGATCATCTCTTAAATAGGCAATTTATGGATGTCCTACCATGCAAAGAGAGGCCACAATGAAAGAGTACAATGCTCCCCGATTGCATTTGTTAACGTCATAGTTAAATTGTAGTTTTTGCCTTGAATCTTAGAAATACTCCCATATCACCATTCTTTGTGTGTAGACTTTGTCCATGAGTTGTGATATCAAGTTAAGTCCACAAGCTAAGACATAACCCAATAAATTAACCCCTACATGTTGAAAGATATTTTTAAGTTTCTTGGAGAATGTGCTAAATAAAACAAATAATTGTAATCATAATATTGGGCCAAAGACTATATGATTTATGTAGTTCAATTATCCATGCCTTTAAATACAACAAAAGAACAAAATTTTGATAGATCTTGGCAATGCTTTTCAAATCATAAATATAGAATCTTGGACTAAATGTAAAATGGGCCACATGGGAAAAAAACCAAAAACAATATCATATATATGGATTGAAAAAATATAATTTTTTATTATAGGAAGGGCAAAAATTTGGATATTTTTTGAAGTATTTTAATCCTTTGTTTAGATGTCAAAATCTAAAATTATGGTCAAATAACAAATATGAGGCTAAAAAAAATAATATATTCAACTATGATCAATTTAAATATATTTCAAAATCTACTCTAAAAATGAATTTGCAATGTGATTTTTTCTAAAATTCAAATGTATTTGATAAACTTTAAGAAGTCTTTACATTGCCCCCTCCCCCCATTTTGCAATGGCCCCCTTTGCAAAGCATGTTGATTAGAAAAATATAAAATAATGCAAAGTAATTAAATAGGGTTTAGAGAATTAAGTAGACTTGACTAATTATGCAACTTATACCCAAAAACTAAAAACATTAGGTTCGACCATTTTTAGATTTTTTAATGTATGAATTAAATTCTTTGTGTTTATTTTATAGAGATGTAATTAAATGTCTTCTTTTTTATTTAACATCAAGGTTTAATTAAGACCAAAATGCTACACTTTGGGTACTTGGAAGATAACTCCTAAGAAATTTGGTAGAAATCTAAATCATATGATTTTTTTACCAATATAGACCTTTTGACAAAAAAATGAATACAATTGGAAGACTTTAGTTTTACAAGTTGTTCAAATCTTTTTGTATGATGTGATCTAGCTCTTTGTACAAAAATTATAAATGATCAAATGACCAAACTATTTACGTTACTATCATCATACTACTAAAATCATAAGTCCCTTTGTAATATCACAAATGCTACCATTAATACTAGGGGCTTGTGCTTGCTATGTTAAGCATTCATTGTATCACATATTAGTAAAAATTTGATATATTTGAATAGAATATATGATAATGATTTCAATAAGTCTTTAAAATAATTATTTTAATTATGTTATAAAAACATTTTCTATGATGCATACGTAGAAATCATATTTTCATACAATGTGATATTACTGAATTAGAGTAGCAGTTCACAATCACCTCTATAATATCACTTTTTACAAAGGGTGAAATTATAAAAATAATATAGTCATTGCAATTGAGGTGATACTAAAGAGGATCCATAGGATGATATTATAGAGGTAGCAAATCCATTGCTTCTCTTGGCTTTACACTTCTTTGCACTCCTATGATTTTGTGCTTTTGTGAGCTTTGAGCTTTCATGATTTCAATTTCTATTGCTACTACCAAATGATTTTAAGAAATTTACTCAATTGAAATGATTTTGGATTCCACAACAATTAAGTTGTTCACAAAGTTTTGAGATTTATAAGTTATTCTTTTCAATCCTTCAATTTGAATTGCCATTTTTTGTAACAATAGAGTCAAATTTCTAATGCATTCTAATGTATGTGTATCTTTTATAGTATTTACCATTGCATATGTTTCATTCATCATTCAATAAATTTCTATTGTACATTTCAATATATGCTTATTTATAAAAAAAATATTATACAAAGGTTTTAGTCATTTTTATTTGAAGATTTATTGAAATTTTTGTTCTACATTCTATCTAATACATAAATCTTTTTATAAAATTCTAATGATGAATGCGTAGCATAGCAAGCGCTAACCGCTAGTCATACTATCATACTACTAAAATCATAAGTCCCTCTATAACATCACATATGCTACCATTAATATTAGGTGCTATGCTATGCATTCATTGTATCACATATTAGTAAAAATTTGATATATTTGAATAGAATGCATGATAATGATTATGATAAGTCTTTAAAATAATTATTTTAATTATTTTATAAAAATATTTTCAATCATACATACATAGAAATCATATTTTCACACAATGTGTTATTACTGAAATAGAGTAGCGGTTCACAATCACCTCTATAATATCACTTTTTACAAAGGGTGATATTATAGAAATAATATAGTCGTTACCATTGAGGTGATATTAAAGAGGATCAATATGGTGATATTATAAAGGTAGAAATTCCATTGCTTTTCTTGGCTTTATACTTTTTTGCATTTCTATGATTTTTGTGCTTTTGTAAGCTTTGAGCTTCTGATTTCAATTTTCTATTGCTACTACCAAATGATTTGGGAAATTTATTAGATTGAACCCATTTTGGATTTCACAACAATTAAATTGTTCACAAAGATTTTGAGATTTACAAGTTTTTCCTTTAAATTCTTCTATCTGGGTTGCCATTTTTTGTAACAATGGAGTCAAATTTCTAATGCATTCTAATGTATGTGTATCTTTTATCGTATTCATCATTTCATATATTTCATTCATCATTCATTAAATTTCTATTGTTTATTTCAGCATATGTTTATTTATAAAAAAAAATTATATGAAGATTTTAGTAATGTTTATATGAAGATTTTTTGAAATTCTTGCTTTGCATTCTATCTAATACATAAAAATTCTAATGGTGAATACGTAGCATAGCAAGTGCCAATTGCTAGTATAATAGACCAAAATAACTTTTTCAATATACTTTGATATACATGATTTCTATTGGTGTTGTAGAGCTCTTGTATTAAATTCTTGAAATTTGTCATTCACTCCATTGTTTTCTTCAGAGGTAAAATTCTTATTTATGCAATTTCAAATTTATTTTTTTAATTTAAATACATAAATTTTGTACAATAAATATATAAAGTAAAGACATTAGTAGAGATTTGAAGGCTCCAAAAAATTGTTTTGGGGTTATTTATTTTATTTATAAAAATATTTTTAAAAACTAATTAAATATGGTCATATTGCATGGCCATCTCCTGACTACATCAAACTATTGATTTGGCATTGTTTCCACGTTCCCCAAAGCTTAGGAACTCACAATCTTCTAAAGACCTCAAAAATCATCTAACACATCCATTAATTTTATTTCTTCATTTGGCAAACCATGAGATTCATTCACAAAAACATAACATTATGAAGTAAGTCAAGATATGTTCTACAAAAAAATGGCCTAAGGTAGCATATTTTGTATTTTTCAAATTCTAAACCTCAAGCAAATAGAAACAAGCAAGTTACAAGTACCCAAGCTTCATAAGTCACCAAACTCATCATCTAAGAGAATTCATGTGCATGGGTTAATAATGTTTTTTTGAATTATTTAATTTGCAACATAATACTCTCTACTATATAAAGTGATTTTCTATAAAAAAATGTTCATTGGAGTTAAGCACTCTACAAAGAGGTAATTTAAGTATTTATCAATATATTTTATTGAATTATATGGGTTGGAGCAACAAGATTGAAACAATAAACTTGGAATTCAAAGAAACATCTCGTGCAATTCCAATGGAATATTGGACTCAAAATAATTCATTCCATTTCTAACACCTTGTAGTATGAAACATTTCACATAACTATCTAAGATATGTAGCTTAAGACCTAGTAATCTCAAACATTTTGTCATGATAGCATATATTATTAGCTAAAAACAATGCAAGGCTACCACTCTATGTTTGTTTTTGCTACTTAGACTAGTGTAAAATCAACATTCAATAATCAAAGTTAGTGTGGAGAAAATAATTTCTATCTCAGTCAAGTTGTTGAATTTCTTAGTGTTCAAATTTGTTCTTTTTATTCATGCAATCAAAGCAATGTAGTAGATCACATCAAAGTAGCTAGAGTGCCCTGTGGCATTGCCACAATCAAAACAAAAGTAAAAGTAATCTTCTAATCTTTTTAAAACCAAAAACAACTCAAAAATCCATAACTTTCTTATCGTGAGTCGGAATGCCACAAAACCAAGCCTGTGCACCCCTCCTTGCCGAGAGCTTTCTGACAGTACCAAAATTGTGACCAAAATATAAGAAAAAATAATTTTCTAATTTTTTTAGAACAAAAAACAACTCGAAAATGCATAACTTTCTCACCGTGAGTCAAAATGCCACAAAACAAAGCTCGTGCACCCCTCCTCGCTAAGGGCTTTCCGACAGTACCAAGATTGTGACCAAAATATAAGTAAAACTAATGTTCTAATTATTTAGTTCATAAAAATACTTCAAAATTCAATAACTTTCACACCGTAAGTCGGAACGCCACAAAATCAAGCTCATGCACCCCTCCTTGCTGAGAGCTTTCCAACGGTACCAAGATCATGACCAAAATATAAATAAAAGTAATTTTCTAATTTTTCAGAACAAAAAATAACTCAAAAATGCACAACTTTCACACCATACGTTCGAATGCCACGAAACCAAGCCGGTACACCCCTCCTCACAAAGGGCTTTCCGACGGTACCAAGCATGCGACCGCGGGACGCACAGTTTAGGAGATCTCATCGTGACAAACAAAACAAAACAAACCACCTATATATATATATATATATATATATATATGTATGTATATATGTATATATAAATTTGTATTAAAAACAATACAATTCCATGAAAAATGACATGGATTTAACACAAAACCATTTTAGACCATAGCCTTTTTTAGGACATTTGTACTAGTGATATTGTGATTTTAAAGTGAGAAGACAAATCTAAATAAAACACAAACCCAGAAGAGTTGTACTCCCTTCATCCCAAAATGATTGTCCACAATTTTATTTATATATTTTTGAGCCACTATTTCATTGACCAGATTGTGGAAAACATAATCAAGAAAGATTCCAAATTTTATATCACTAGAATCAATGAAAAAAATTGCACATATTCATTGCAACTAAAATAAAATTAGCCACAAGAAAATATTTTTTGACTTACTTAAAACAACCTTAAAAAATATGACATTCAAAGTGGACAATCATTTTGGGATGGAGGAAGTAATTTGGAGGAGATGCATTGGATTAGATTTGATTTTCAAAGTCACCATAATACTATACCAATAATGAAATTTATTGTTATTTACCAATATGACTCATTGTTATTGTCATTCAGTCGACAATTAGAATTCATAATGATATTTAGTATTGGTACTATTAGTGGTATTGTTGACATTCAGTATAAGAATTTGTAATTAGTATTAGAAACACTAAATTTCATTATTAGTGTACGTAGTTTTAAATTTGTATTAAATTTATACATAAAGTCTTACATGGAAAAAATGCAATTAGGACATTACATAAAAACAAATATTTTAGCAAGTACTAGTTTTTACTATAGACTACCACTTTGAATTCATTTTCTAAAAAATATATATTATGATTGAACACTATCTTATTCCATGCTTTATATAGAACAATATAAAATTCTTAAGACCTTCAATTTATGACCAATCACATTATTTTATTCTTCAAAGTATAAAATCACTTTTTGATAATACAACCAAGATTTCTAAATAGCTTCAAGACGAAGCAAACATAAAGTACAACTCACTTGGGGAAGTTCAACCAAACAAATGCCATCAATGAAGAAAGACAAATAATCCATCCATCTATAATTGGGCTATAATAAACATGAATGTTTTGTGAATACCAAATGATCAAAAATTTCAAATGAAATTTTTAATATTAACTAACTACGTCAAAATTTTAAAAATCTATGAGAATTTTTTTTTATCAATTTATGAATCACAAAAGACCTTACAAAACATCCACTAAGTTTTGGAAGCCTTTAATAAAATAGAGGTTAATGATATCAAACATCTCGTCAAACATACATTTCCTTGGTTGTAAACTTCAATACCAATAAAGTTCAAAAAATTCAAAATGTTAAGATTTTGTAATCAATTTTCAAAAATGGTTTGCAATGTTTTATATAAATAAGATTATCATTAAAGTATTTAAAGGTCAACACTAGTCATTAATGAAATCACCATTTTACAATATTCATTATATAGTTTTAGATGTATTTTCAAATATCAATTGATATTTCAAATTACAATATATGTTTTTATTGATATTTTTAAATTTTCAAACAATTAGATTTTTAAGTTTTTATCAAAAAAATACCTATCTAAATGAAGTTGAATTACACAGTTTTCAAATTTTGTACTTGGCCAAGTTACTAGGGCTTATTTAAACAAAAAAAGATTATGATTTGTTTTTTATATATCAATAGTTTTGCATTTCATAGGGTTTTATTTTGGCATTGAACCTCCCCTTATAATCACCAAAAAATTGATGCACTTGTTGAACCAAAGAATCTACTAACCCAAGAAGATAACATCAACTACAAAATGAAAAAAATTCTATACTTAATTTTCTATATTTTTTATCAAAGGCTAAACAATAATGCCCAAGAAAGGCCTTTTATAGTCCATTTTTACTTGTTGATCCTCAAGGAATCCTAAGTGATTGGAATACATCCATTTATCTTAAAATTTTGCCATTATATTAGTAGCATTCAAAGGCTATTTATGACACCCCACAAAACTTTTTCCCAATCCCGGCACTTTTCTACAATGAACTAGAGATTGCCAAAGCATGTTTTAAAGATGATGTGAAGATCATTTTTCTTGGGCAAACACTTTTGTATTTCAAATAAGTAAGGAGATCTAAAAACCTACATTGCGAAATAAAGGCCAAATATGTGATATCACTTTATAAATTCTATAAATACTTTTCTAAAGATGTAGGCATTCTATTGAATATGAGGGTGAGGATCCAACCTCTCTTGCATTGACATTAGTGCATAATCCCATAAATGACCACTAAGTTTGCATTCATAAAAACAGTAAAAAAAAATCTCTAATATTAAGGTTACAATATGAACAATTGATGTTTGCTTCCAAATATTGATTGCAATTGGATCATGAAAGACTGATTGTATAAATGCATTTTATAACTTTAAGCGCATAGGGAGCCCAACATCACATCCATGGGATTGGAAATAAGAAGACTAAGGTAGCCCAACTATTTTTCGAGAATAGATTGCTCAAGGTTGGTCTTGAGATTCATGAAATATAAACCCTTTTTTGTGTAGGTCAAAGGTGGTTTTTGGTTGTGCCATTATCATTTGCGTGATTTGAAAAGTTCCTAGTCTATTGTTCTAGCTAATAGGGATTGGGAATTATATGATATTTCATATATTATTGTGATATTTGTTGACATTTTTGTTTGCAATGAACTTTTAAGTTTTAAAATAAAAATGTCTATTCTAATTAATTGTAACCATGCTCATAACTATGTAGTTCCTAAAATTTGAACTTAGGTAAGTTCATTGGATTTTAGGCTAATTTATACAAAAAAAACAAAGTTTTATTTTTTTATTAAGAAATTGGTCATGTTGTATTTAATGAAATGCAAGAGTATTGTACGCTAAATTAAAAAAAATATGAGTTGCTTTTTTGCTTTATCAAATAATTATGTGTTTTGGAATCATAAAGTCTTGTGTGTAGTACAAAAATACCAAATTAAATAATGAAATATTAGTCATTTCGTATTTCTTCAACTATAGTTTTTTTATAAATGGCATAGCCTTTGACAATTGCAATGACATATTTTTATAAAGATCTTGTAGGCACATCACATCCAAAATGTTTGAAAAAGTCCAAAATCATATACATACCCTAAAATCCAGACATTTGATAAAAATGTTTATAAAGAATATAAAGAATGAAAGAATGCATTAATAGACACTCAAAACATTACTATTATTAAGGAACTTTTGGAGGTTCTACAATCTTCTTCAGTGATTGTAATATGGCTTCCTGATCCTCCTCACTAGCTATAAGTTGTTCCTCAAGCCTAGCAAGGACATCCAAAATAATTTCTTTATCTATATACTACAACATCCTAGCCATCCTAGCCTTTTAAGAGACTTCCATCTCCATCGACCATTTTCATTCATTCCATTTGTTGAGACTTTTTTATACCATGTTGGTAAATATCAAATCTTGTACTATATAATTTAGAATCGGCATATATATGAATTTTGTAAATCCCAATTAAAAATGTAGAAATTTTTAAAGAAAATGCAAAATTTGATAGAAAAAGTGCATCTATTGCCTTGAATGATTTTCTTACAAGTCCCTTAATATGACATAAGTGACAAATGATGCAATTACCTAAAACATTTAATATCCTGTAACATTTAGTGAAAATCTCAATACAAAATTGCCTAGCCAAATAAAATTGGAGTGAAATCACTAGAACATATAAACCTAGACAATAAATTTGAAAAAATCCGCAAGAAAATTAATTCTTATGGTGCCTTAATACTAATAGGCCCAATCACTACTTTCTCTAGTTAGTGCTTGGCTTTGGGCAACAATTTGTGTGGAAAAAACTTCTTTTTCAAGATTTTTTTTTTATACAAACAAAATTGGGTTGTCTTTCTATTTTTAAACCTAAAAATAAGATTGTTGCAGTTGCATAAAAATTATAAGAAAAACATTATAAAGTGTTTAGCATTTGCTTAGTATTATAAATTTACTATATGGAGAGAATATTGATTTTTTAATTATTAAATCTTATGTATTTTCTTGAAAATTGATTGAAGCAAATTTTTTGACTAATTGTAGAAATTTTCAATTGCTAAAGATGGAAATTGTATTTTTGGTGAATTTTTGAAATTCAACCTTAAAAATCATTTGAAGCAAATCTATGGATAGTGGAAAAAACTTTGATTGCATGGTGAATTTTTACTCTTAATGCTTAACATTTTTACTTTTGATGTAAACTTAAAAAAATTATGGAACTTATATTGTATATTACATTTGTGTTTTGTTAGAAATCCTTAGGCCTTTAGGGATTAAAAGACAATCTATAGAATATGATGATAGTCTTCAAAGGGCTCTCCAAGGAAATGCACAACAATTACACCCCAATTGGGATCTCAAACAAGAACCATCAAAGCTCATCCTAAATGTTGTGCAAGGAAAAAATAAAAATAAATCATCTACCACAAGGCATGTACAAATGCTGACAATTTTTTCCCTCAGAAAACCGAGAGCAAAAACCAAAATATTGAATATATATAGACATTTCATACAAAATGATCCGTAAACATACAACAATTTTTGAGGTCCAAAAATACTTCAAAATACTTGCACCCAAAACAAGGTTGAAATATTTAATTATGTTTATTCTTTAACAAATCCAACCATAGGATCTTTTTGATAACTTGATTAAATATAGACATTCTCCTAAAATTTTGGAGTAAACATCTACATCCATTGCAAGTTCAATGTGTCTAAACTTCTAAAAGTATTTTTTTCTAGCCCTTTCTAAAGATGAAGTTTTATCTTTCAACATTTTTAGAAAAAACATGTACATCTAGAAGTTATAAGATTTAGCCAATATGTTGGAAAATGGATTGAGAATATATATTAAAAAATTAAACTAAAATTATTTTTCATATTCTTCTTTAAGAAAATTATAAATTGGAAGGTAGTACTAGAAGAAGGAAATAACTAAACCGCTAACAAATTTTTACAAAAAATTAAGAATTATTAATCCCGATATTGAAAATATTCTTGAAAAACAATAGACATCCATTACTTTTTTTGTATATTTTTGAAATTGAGTTCAAAAAACAACTTTGTATGTTTCTTCTATTTTCATGTGCCACCACAAAAACTCCATATAACTTTCACCTCATTATTAGGAATAGAATGGTTTTAATGGTTTTGAGCAAGCATCAATCTATAAAATCAAATAAAACCAATTAGTTTTTTTTTAAATATACTTTTAGTTGCCCATTTTGGCATTGAATTTTTAAAAGCTTATTACTTTGCCAAAATTTACTAGAATGATGTGAAACAAAACTTCAAGTGTAGATTAAGATGATTAACATCTATGTTCAAAATCTTGTGCAAAAATTTCAAATTATGATGTCTAAAGAAAGGTTTGAGTTCTAAAAGATTCCAAAGTGAGCTCTTTAGTCTCTTAAAATCTAACAAAAAGTTGAAAGAATAAATCATGTAGTTGTCTACAACAACTCTACCATTATTGTAGTTAATATTTTGCTATAGTATATAATTTGTTATGATGCAGCCAATGTCCAAATTTCTTGATTTATTAAGAGTCAAATTGCAATTATATAATATATAAGCGTGTCACATGAATTAAAATTCATCATCCATTACCCCCCAAAGATCAAGGTCATTTTTATGTCAAAAAACACTCAAAATTGCCAAATCCATTGCATTCATTCAATATTTAAAAAAATATATTTAGTATCTAACTACAAGATCTTGTACTTTACTTTTTTGAGATAATGTGGTAAAAATATTATGAAGTTTGACCCTACATTGAGAAATATTAGCATTCAAAGTTGAAAAAAAGAAAATTTTTTGAACACTCTCCAACAATTTCAAATGACTTTGACCACCATTTTGGGAAAAAATATGTACTATGGACTTTGAATTAAAAAAAATTTGTATTAAAAAATTGAGTCAAAATTCTAGGAATTTTTCAACACACACACATATACTCTTGGTTTTCATTCCTTAAAGAATTGTCAAGTAGAAGTAGTTCCGAGATTGAAAAAAAAATTCCAAATTGTTAATAGCCATAAAATGGGATTGAAATACAATAATTTCAATGGTGAGATTGTTCTTGCAAACAAACTTAACCTTGTAAAACAATTTTTTTTGAAAAATTGTGAAAATTGCATTAAAAAATGAATCATATAAGTTATTTTATCAAAAAGATGCTTAGATTGCTCCCAAAAACAAGATTGTTTATAACTTTCTCATCACTAATTCAAATAGGATAAATCAAAGTTTCACATGTAGACAAAATATAATCTATAATAATAAAAACATAAAAATTTAAAATTTAAGATTTTGTGGATTTCCTTTTCTACTCATTAAATGAAAATTTGGGCTTTTTGTGGTATAACTTTTGTTCTTGGGCACCGATTGAAATAAAATTATGTTCCTATAAAGCTAATAAGTTATTCTATCTTATAAGAAAGTTTTAAAAATTTCACTAAAGGTTGATTTCATAGAAACCTGTCCAACATCTATTTTGTCCCCCTAGGGGACTATGGTTCTTTAGGGGTTAATCAAAATTCTAAACTATGTAATTGGAAAAAAATATGCCCCTTTTCTTTCAATACTATTTTCTAAAACTCAACAATGAATAAACTTTACAAAAATGATAAAGGAAAGGGTTCATGTAAGAGTCTTATAAAATCCTTTGAAATCCAACAATACCTCACCTATTACTATTACCTCTTTAAAGACCTTATGATTTTTCAAAAGTCTATTTTTTCGTGTGATTAAAATTATTTTATAAATTTTTGCATCATACTTGCTGTTATTTTCTATTTTAGTATGGTTTGCTTGATTTAATGTGGTACTTTGGAATTCAATGACCATTGGGCGAACCAATTATGTTTGTTATGATTGGAAAGGTCTTGAAGTTCACATTCACATAAAATAGGTTTTGGGTCATATTTAGAAAAATAACAATTTTCACTCAGAAAAAACTATAATAATTATTTTAACTAGCAAAAATACATGACTTTGGAAAAGATGTCAATCGCCCCCATGACATAATGCATAATATTTTTGAATATTACTCAACTTTAAAAAACAAGGCAATAAAAGGTTCCTTGAAAAAAATTTCAACTTTGTCTCAAAATGAAGAAAGGACCTCTGCGGTCAAGAGGTGCTTATAGTCAAGCCTGAATCGTACAATTGATGCCCTATATAAAAACAAGAATACTTGCAAAAAGTGCTTCTTCATGATACACAAATGCGAAGATTGAGCAATAGATTAGGTTCAAATTTCTTTTCTATTTTCTCAAGCATGTCTACCCTATATGTAATGCATTGCATGGAAATCAAACTCAACTCTTATACAAAATGATTGCTATACATGTCATATCCGAAAAGACTCTATTACAAAATCAATTAAATCTACATACAACATGTTTGTCAAATCGCCCTCTATTCACTCATTCATATCTATGATGTACATCCTCTATTCGTGAGAGACTAAGGTCAATACAGGATAGGTGTATATTCGACTCTTTTGAAGTGTATAGGTTCGACATTCAAATATAAAAAAATGCATTCCAAAAGAATCTAAAACCTTGTTTACCAACACGTTTGTGACACTCCGACCCTTACGACAAAGGCAAATTCCATACGAAGGCAAAATAAAAGAGACCATTGCCCTTTTGCCCTTTTAGACCAACCTTTGGACGCTTTTAAAATAGAATTATACAAAGTCTTGAGACGCTTTTAAAATAAAATTCTAGATAAAATCTAGAGTAATGAGGGGTGGGATCCGGGTCCCCAATATTTCTAGGGCATGACGCGGCACCAGATGAAGGACGTGGCAAGGCTAGGGATACGATGGAAACCCTAAAAGGTTTGGAGACAGGATCGGGGGGTGGCAAGGCAAGCACAGAGCTCGAGCCTCCCTCGTAAGCCCCTTCCAATCCAGCTCTGGTCGTCATCGTCGAGCTTGCCTTGCTCATACCCCCCACTGCCCAACCCCAAACCCTCATCCTCTCGCTCTCTCGCTCTCTCGTGCTCTCCCCTCCTTGCGTTCGTTTTTTCTTTCCTTGGGTCGTCTTGTTTGTTGTGTTGCCCCGCTTCAGTCTCTTTCATGGGAGTGAGCTTGTTCCTGGGTCGCCATTCTTGGATTGGAGTTGCCCGGCCGCCGCTGCGATGGTGATGTGAGCTTTAGGTTCGACCGACTCCTGAGGGGATTTTGGTGGTAGGGACGTTTTCCACGGGGCGCGGATCAGGCATCCGAGGCGCGAGCAGCCATGGCCACGAAGAATTTCTTCGACTTGCTGGGGGACGACGAGAACGAGGACCCGGCGCAGGTGGTGGTGCGCGCGAATTCGCTCGCCGCCGCGGACGCCAAGCCGGCTGCTGCCGCCGCCAACGCCGGGACGAAGAAGCCGGCCGCGGCGGCCGCCAAGCTGCCGTCCAAGCCCGCTCCGCCATCGGAGGCTGGTACGTGTGCGTGGGATTGGACGGGTCGGCCCCCCTTGCATTGGCTGGTTTTGGGTCCCTAGGTCGCGTCGCCATTGGCGTGGGAGCGTGTTGGGTGCGTAGGTTTTTGCGCATCGGGGAGCGCGTGGGTGGGCGTTGTGGCGTGTGGGGAGTGGGTGCGTGAGCGAGTGCGATTGTGCGTGTGGATTGCATGTTTGGATGGAGTTTGGTGCGCGCGGGGATTCGTGGCATTGCGTCTTGGGTGCAGTCGGCGATTGGTGTCGTCGTTGTCGGCGTGGGAGTGTGTTCTGACGGTGTTTTTGTGTTTGTTTCCTCGCTGTTTTGGTTTCAGTGCGAGATGGTCCGCGGGGTCAGTATGATGGCGCCCGTGGCGGCCGAGGTGGTGGTCGCGGAGGACGTGGCGGTCGCGGTGACCGGGAAGGAGGTGGCCCCCGTGAGGGAGGAGGTTATAGAGAACGCGGCAGCTACAACAACGACCGCAATGTCGGCAGCACTCGCGACGCGGACGGTTTCGTGGGAGGTCGCGGGTCGCATGGCGACAAGCCCGTGCGTATCGAGAACGGCGAAGGTCGGTCCTACGAGGGTGGTCGCAGCAGAGGAGGTCGCGGTCGCGGATACGGCGAAGGTGACGAGCGCCCACGCAGGCGCGAGTTCGATCGTCACAGCGGGAACCCTAGGGGGTGAGCTGCGGTCCCCTTTTTTGCGTTGTATGGATTTGCTGGGGTGCGTTGGGGTTCTTGGTTTATTGGCATTTGGTTTCCGTGTCTTGTGGATTTCTCTGACGTGCTGGGTGCCCTTCTTTTTTGTTTTTTCGTTTTCGGTGAGTGGAGTCCATTTCGGCCGCATTATCCTTGTGCTGAATGTCCGAGCTATTTTGCAGCAGGGCCTTGCATGAATGCGTGGCTGTGAATCGTATTTGAATTCCATTCTCTTACCTAGCGTCTTTCAGATATGAGACCGAAAAGAGAGCTGGTTCTGGCCGCGCTAACTGGGGAACGGACGTCGACCCAGCACTGATCCAGTAAGCCACATGGGGGGACCGACTCTGGAGTTCTGTGCTGTGATGGCTTCGGCTTTTTTCTGTGTGGAGTTGTTCGTCTCGTTGCCTGCTGACCATGTCTCCTTGCGTTTGCAGGGAAACTGTCGAGGGCGTCAAGGAAGATGAGAAGCCCGCCGTGGAAGGAGCAGTGGTCGACGAGAAGAAGCCCGAGTCCGAGCCCTCCGCAGAGGTGGTGGTGGAGGAAGGCGCAGCGGAGAAGAAGGACGAGGAAGAGGAGGACAATGTGAGAGCTCTTTCTTCCTTCATGTTTGTCCGTCCCATGCGGGAGTTTGACGAGTCCGTGGTCTTGATGACGAGTCAGCGAGAGTTGACGTGAGGTGGTGCTTGTGAATGTGCGCAGGAGATGACTCTGGAAGAGTACGAGAAGGTATTGGAGGAGAAGCGCAAGAGCCTGGAAGCCGCCAAGGCCGCCGAGAGAAAGGTCGAGGTGGACAAGGCCTTCTCGAAGATGCAGCTGGTGGACAACAAGAAGCGGGACGAGGACATCTTCATCAAGCTGGTGTGTGACCGACGGATTTTGTAGCTGAAGTTTTGTGTTCGATGCAAGTTGCTCGTTCGTGGTGAGAGGCCTGGATTGTGGAGGCGACGTTAACATCTGTGCTTGTGTTTGTGTGGTCTTCAGGGTCAGGACAAGGAGAAGGTGAAGAGGGAGGCCGCCGAAAGAGAGGAGAAGTCCCGAAAGGTAACGAGCGCACGGTGCATTGTTTAGGATTTTAGGGGTTGCTTGGTTTCGTGGTGTTTTTTGTCTTTTTCGAGAAGGAAGTGCGTGTGCTGAACTTGTTTCTTGTTGTGGTTGAGCAGCCCGTGAGCATCAACGAGTTCCTGAAGCCAGCCGAGGGTGAGAAGTACTACGGTCCTCCTTCGAACCGCGGGCGTGGAGGTCGCGGTGGCCGCGGCGATCGCCGTGAGGGTGGCGAGCGCCGCGAAGGTGGTGGTCGCGGAGACCGTGAGTCGAGCCGCGGCGGTTTTGGCGGCGGCAGGTTCGGCGGCCGCGGTGGCGCTGGTGGAGGTGCATCGGCGCCGAAGATCGAGGACCAAGCGCAGTTCCCAACTTTGGGAGGCAAGTGAGCGAAGCTGGCCGACGGTGTGGGGGAGGCAGCTGAGGATTTATGTGCAGGAAGACCCTCGGGGTATCTGCAGTAATGACAAGCTGCCTGGGTTTGTTTAGGAAGTGTTTTGTCGATGTAACAAAGTGTAGTGTGGCAGGGTCCAGGAAGCTGCTGTTAGATCACTTTAATCCTCTGTTTCTTATTTTTCTGCTTTTCTGCCAATCTGCCAGAGCCTCGTGGGTGTGGTCGATGTGGATTTGCCAATCTTAATGAGAAACTCCCTTTAAATGGTTAATTGTTAAGACTTGGTGGTGGTCGGGAGAGTCGCATGGGGACGACGTGAAGGTTTTGAATCCGCGGCGGGGATGTAGTGTTCGTGTAGGACGCGAGGGTGAACGTGCCATGGTTATTAGGTCTGCTACTCCATATGGGGGATGGATCGGCCTGAATCGAGTCCCACTGCCATTTGTAGGGTTAAAGTGACGGTCTTGGATGTTGGTGTTTAGATGAGATCGACTTGACTCGATGGACTTGACCTGGACATCAGTGTTCGTTTTTGCTATCTTCATTTTGAGTGAAACGGTTAGGATATTTGAACACTTCTGTAGCACTTGAGCATCTATCTGGCACGTTTTTGAGAGTTTCGTGAGGAATGGGGACGGTGTGGTTGATCTGCTTGGATGCGTCGACGGTGGCCTCGAGGAGATTCTGGCGGAGGGCTTCTTGTCCTGGCCCCCGAGGAAGGTTTTGTAGCTTCAGGAGGCATATTCGTTCCCTTTTCTGAAGGCATCGAAGGGAACACGCTTCGGACAGTTCCTTGCACGACGAGAACCTAGTGAGTTGCGAATCGCGCAGCGGTGAAGGTGAATATCCATGATGATCATTGTTGATAGAGGTGGGTTGATGTAGCAGATACCGAGCATCCCATGCAGGAAAGTGCAGCAAATCTTTGGAGAGGGGTCTGGTATTGCTCGGCAGGTTCCTTGGTAACGTTCGGTATCGGGAAAGTAGATGCACGCGCTGGGATCTTCAGAAACGGCCTGGAATATTTGGGTACTTGATACAAAAAGAAAAGTACTGGGTTCCGATACCCCCTTGACATTTCGTAAGGTATGTGCACCACGTGAAATGTACGGGTTTCAAGTGGTGATTGTGGTTGCGCATACTTTAGAATTCGTGCTGTCAATCATGGGCATCTGGGAAATGACACCGAAACCAAAATTTTCAGATTGAATTAGCTGAATGAGTACGGGTCTTCTAGTCCTAAATTCATTTGGAGGGAGTGTTCCAAAAGTGTTTCAGTTCCATAATTTGTAAGGAATTTGGAGCCACAGCATGGGAGATATTGTTTCCGAGTGGGAAGGGGTGTGGATCAAGTTACGGTAGACTGACACCCCATTCCGGACGCCCACCCCATTCCTCTTCTGCTGCAGGCTTTGCTTTCGTTAGCATCGCGTTAACATGTGTGAAATCCCAGTGATGCTTGTCGTAAAGTCTTTGGAGATTTGGATAAAATGTCATTCTTAAAGAACACAGTGTGCCGTTGCCACAGTCACAATAAAAGTAAAAGGTAATTTTCTAATTCCTAAAAACTTCAAAAATTGATAAACTTTCACACCATGAGTGGGAACACCACAAAACAAAGCTTGTGCACCCCTCCTCGTGAAGAGCTTTTTGACAGTACCAAGAATGTGACTAGGGGATGCACGGTCCAAGAGATCTCAAACAAAACAAACACTTAATGGATGGAATTGCATTGCAAGTTGTAAGTTGCTTACATCTTTGAGGAGTGGTTAGATCACTTTGGGAATCATATTATATCTATCTACCAATATCAAGGATTGGTGGCATATAATTCTTGATGGACATGCTTCCTAGGTGATGCTAAGCATAATGACAAAGGTTGGAGAAATGATCATAGATAGACCAACACTTCTATCAATCACTAGCCATGCAATGCAACCACTAGATGTAAATGTGTTCAAGCCGTTGAAACATATGGTTCATTCAAAATAAAGATCAAGGGACATCAAAAATTGTACTTGTTAAAGGCATGTTTTCACCGAACTCCATGTACAAGCGGTTCTAAAACGCAATAGTGATAATTGTAGTTGTGATAGGATTTGTTTAGTGGAAATGTAGGTTCTATAATTCACAAGAAGTACATAATGCCGTTGTTCACATTTGTGGCGTTAATCAATTTCTGTTTTTTTTATGAAAAGTGCTAGCTAGGCAAATGACAAGATGGAAAGGAAGGGGGTTCACACCAACGGCTATTTTTTCCTTAGACTGAGCTTTACCCCCTTCTCTTGTGCTGCACATTGTATTAGATACGTTCTCTAGCGTTTCACTGCCTTTCACTTCCGTCATCCTCTCCCACAATTTCTCTGTCTTGTTGCTCAAAGTTTTTGGCACAATTTATTGTTTCTTCAAGCAATTTTTTCAATCGGGAAGAGCTATAGCTTACTTTGCTTTTGGTTTCATAGCTTGTTTTTAGTAGAAACATTGCCAAAACTTTGAAGTTTGTAATGTTGCCATAGAATTGAACTATTGTTGTTTCGTAATCAAGCTTGACAATGGAGATTAGTAAACACCGCAAGTAAGACTTGCGAGATTTTCTCAAATCTTCATTTGGTAAGAGGGATGTGCTACAGTGATGAAGCTAAACTTTTCTGCCCCACCTCCACAACTTTGCACCTAACACTACACTTACAACTTTGCCAATTAGGACTCCACATAGGTTCAGGGGATAAAAACCACGGTTGATGTAAACAAGAACAACTCTAAACAATACAACCACCACTCTTTCCAAATCCTTAAGGCCAAGTGAGAATTGGGCTTCACTAGTTAGAAAACCTTGAAGAAAGCATTATCAAAAAACAATGTCAAAGAGTGGCTTCTTAGGATTATAGGTAGTTGACTGTTTGATAGTGATGCAAAATAAAATATCTCCTTCCTCGGCGTATTCATTCCTTTTGTGAGCAATGAATACGAATGTTGAAGTCAACATCTATGAACTTGATGGTACATATAATGACTTCCTTATGCAACAACTCAACAAAGACAACGAGGAAGACTTGAAAAGAACTTTGGATCTTTATTTCTATTTGTGTGAATCAAGAGAATGACCTTACAGAATAAAATAATAAGTATGATGATGTGAATAGAATAAAGTAATAAGTATGATGATGTGAATAGTCTGCAAGGCAACAATTTGTCAAGCCATGGACCAATGCAAGGAAGCTATTTTTAAGCCTTAGGCAATGATAGGTTAGGCCAAGAGGTGAAAGGACAAGATAATAATTATATAAGAAGATTCTTGGAGCTACCTTGTATTGAAGCATTATCATTGTAGAAGACCAAGAGCACAAGCCATTCTAGACTTTTATTACCTCATCTGAGTGTAATTCCAATCTCCGTTAGAGAGCCTAAGACAAGAAAGCATGCCACAAAATTAGAAGTAGAAAATAATAATCATTAGAGTAAATTCCTACAACAAAGTGTAAATTGGATTTGATATAGATGAAAGTTTCTTACAATCTGGGTCTACATAATAACATTGAAAATATCTATGAAAAAATCTTAATTTGGTCTAAAGAAAAACCTTTATGTCATGGTGCATAATTTACACTAAATTTAAAAATATTAGTGATAACAATTGAGATTATTTTCAAATATTTTTACATAGGCCATTGTAAATGTTTTTTGTTTTTGTTTTGTTTTTTTCTTTTTTTCTTTAAAAATTTGTTATGCTCAAGTAGATATTTGATTGAGGTGTAAATAAATTTCTTTATAGCTTGGAGATGGCCTTAGAACCATAATTCAAGAATAAGATTTCTCTTAAAACCAATTTAGTATTTTCAATCATTCTCTACTTCTTTCTACTTACTATTTTTTTGCCTAAATGAAAACACAATTCCAAATGATCTGAAATTTTTTTAGCATGTAGCCAACTTCCCTTGAAAAATGAATCCAACGAATCACTACAATTTTGGACATTTTTTCATATACAAATGTGACCTTGTGAAGTGTAGGTGCCCAATTTTTTGCAAGGCCCAAAATGGGGTTTTTGTCACTTCAAACACTAACATCTTGCAATCCACATGATGGAAATTTCTGAATTTTTTTCCACATATCATGATAGAAAACTGTTGTACATGTTGTTTGAAATTTTTGTTAGTCACTGAATCATCACTCAAGGCTTACTCATGTTGAAAGACCTTCAATGCTTCATTAAAAAAACATTCACTAATCACTTGCACTTGTCTTTCAATTCATCATGCATCACACTGCCTATGAAGCTACATTCAATATTGAGGCATTATCATTCACAACACAAATCTTGTTCATGTGTGTATGATACACAACAAATAAGCAAGAGGATTCTTTTAATTGAGACAAGTGCACACATCTAGATTTGAATGTCACTACTTTTCTTGAGAAGCTTTTATATTTAAAGATTGCATCATATGAATAATATCAATTTGGAAACATCAGAACTCAAAGAAATTTCAAAATTTCCAATATGTCTTTAAAAGTATTTCACAAAGTTACACTTATTCGTAGATACTGAATACCTATTTTTATGTGGATCTTTTGGATTTGAAATGTTTTAGACATGTAATCAACATGGGGTTGGTCTTATGTCGAAAATTTCATAGGGAGGAAAAAAAAGTTCAGTCCATGGGAGGATATTGAAGTTGGCATTAGTGAAATTTTTCTCATGGATATATATGTTGATAGATTTCAAATATCGTTTTCTTTTTGTAAATCTTTTGGCCTTGAAATTTGACACACATGTAATTAACTTAAGGATTATGTCATACCCAAAAATCTCATGGTCAAAGTCCAATTTTTTAGCCCTTGAAAGGTTGTCAAATTTGGAAGATGTGAAATTTCCTTCCCTATGAATGCAAAAACGCCATTCTGATTGGTACCCCACTATACATGAAAAGATTGTGATTTATTCTACTTGGATTTGTAGTGTAAAATTTATGGACAAACTTTTTTTTGAGCAATCAAAACATCTTTTACAAAAATAATTTGTAGGATTTACTTTTAACCTCAATTTTTGCAATTTTTCAAAAACAAAAGTTTCACAAACATAATATCTCTTGCTAGAATAATCTCACTATGGAGATTAGTGTATTTCATTTCCATCATAGAGTAATTAACAATTTAGATTTTTCTTCAATCTTGAATATATTTCTACTTAAAAATAATTAGTGTCTGAAAACTAATTGTGTTTTTCTTGAGGTTTTTTTTGAAGATTTTCAACTCAATTTTTTATCATATAAAATTAGAAATTCAAAATCAGTAGAGCAAAAATTATAAGTTATGAAGGTTCAATTGAGCCAAAAAATGTAGTTGAGCAAGGTCCAAAAGAACTTGTTTCCTCCACTTTAAATGCAAATGTCTTGCAATCTACATAGTCAATGTTTATAAAAGTTCTTCCACAAATTCTTATATTGGTTTAGAACAAGATCCTATGGTTAGATATGCCAAAAAAGAACTTAATTTTTTTTCTTTATACTTTAGAAATGGCAATTTTGAATGGTTTTTGATAGAAAAGAGGCCTTGGGACATTAGGGGTTAAGAAATAAGTTTTCTGAGTTTATATATATATTGAAAGTTTTAAATCATTCCATTTTGATTAATGAGATGAAAGTCATGAAGAGTTTTAGTTTACGGATAGTTATGGGATCTAAAATAAACTTTGAAGTCCTTTATTTAACTCAACTTTCAATACTTTTGAAAAAAAATAAAAATATTGGATGTAGATTTTTTATTACAATCTTTGAGATTGACATTTTTCAATTCCATAATTAAATTCTTAACAATTTAGTAATTTAAATCATTTTCTACATCTTTCTACTTATTATTTTTCCTATATGTTGTACAATTCCAAATGATTTGAGATATTTCAAGCGTGTAGCCAACATGCCTTGAAGAATGATTCTTGAAGAGTAACCACCATGTGGACATTTTTTCATACAAATGTGACCTTGTGAAGTGCAAGTGCCCAGTTTTTTGCAAGGCTAAAAATAGAATTTTGTCACTTCACACACTAATATCCTGCAATCCACATGATGAAAATTTTTGAAATTTATTCTACATTTTTTGAAATCAGCGTACTACAAGATCCTATGTTTACATGTGTTCAAAATTTTTTTAATTCTAAAATTTGGTACTTGTACTAGAAATGATAGTTTTGGAGTAGTTTTGGTGATAACATAAGCAAAAACCTTTAGGGATTAATTGATTTTGTAGTTCACAATGTTGGATCTAATGATCTAATAATAAAAAATATGGCCTAGGTACAATTTTTCTTGGATTTACACCAATACTTTGGAAAGTATCATACTATTTCTATCTTGGGCTCTTGCTTCCCATGGGCATATCTAACAAAGTAGGACAACCTTGAAGAAATTAGGGGCAATGAGACTAGCCTTAGTGTTAACTAGTCTTAATTTAGTCCAAACTAAGGAACTAGAATTTTCAAGTATTATGAAATGTACATAAATTAAGGTTATTCATGACACATGACAATTTTTGGTTATGTTTGGACCATGTCCAATTAAAGATTTGTAGTTAGGTATACTTCCATTCCAAGCTTATTGGGTAAATGGAAATGATGAAGAATAGTGTATAAACTTTTGTAAAAGCTTCCAGTGATTGGATTTCTAATTATAGTAAAACAAAGTAGTAGTTTTCCTTTGAAGTTAAATGGGAAGTAAAGTAGAAACATCACTACTTTTAGTGAAGCTAAAAGATGCATAACTAGATGGTGAACCATGAACCTCACATACACAAGCAAACACGGAAGAGTTTGGGATCAAAGACTAACGGTATCAATTTTTTAGCTTACCTCTAGAAATTTAAGTCCAACTATTATTTATAATAGTTTAAACTTTAGGTGATATTGGGTTTAAGTTACACCAAAATGGTTTTTTCATATGGTCTAAAATATTTGCCATGTGGATATACTATTGAATAGTTGTGGTAGTAGTGTAGCATAATTTATGGTATGCAAACTTGGCATTGTAAGATTGATTGATCTAATCGTCAAAATAAACAATTATCCACCCATACCAAATAAGAATTTTGGTGCAAGAGTGCGGATATGAAATCCTAGATAAAGCCAACAAAATTATACCCAAGAAAATCACATTATAATTTTTCAATGAATGTATCTACTATATGTAAATAATAATTAAGCATATATGTTTAAGTCCATATTGGAATTGGAATTGGACATAACATGCATAAAGCATAAAAACAACAAATGAAAACCGAAATCAAGGGCAAAATTAACTTCCAAAGCTTAAACTATGTTTTTTGGCAACGTACCAATTTTGAGCTACTTCCTATGAATGCAGTTTTTATTATTTCTCATTAAAAACTTCACACAACATGTACCCTAGTTTTTTAAAGTGATACTAGCAGTTGGTGCTTGCTATGCTACACATTCATCATTAAAATTTTATAAGGCTTTTTATATATTAGGACCAAACATTTCAATAAATCTTCGCATAAAAATGACTAAAATCTTTGTATAATATTTTTATAAGTAAGTATATATTGAAATGTACAATAGAAATTTATTGAATGATGAATGAAACATATGCAACGGTAAATACTATAAAAGATACACATACATTAGAATCATTAGAAATTTGACTCCATTGTTACAAAAAATGGCAATCGAAATTGAAAAATTGAAAAGAAAAACTTATAAATCTCAAAAACTTTGTGAACAACTTAATTGTTGTGAAATCCAAAATCCCATCAATTGAATAAATTTCTCAAAATCATTGGGTAGTAGCAATAGAAAATTGAAATCATTAAAGCTCAAAGCTCACAAAAGCACAAAATCATAGAAGTGCACAGAAGTGTAAAGCTAAGAGAAGCAACGGATTTGCTACCTCTATAATATCATCCTATGGATCCTCTTTAATATCACCTTAATTGCAACAACTATATTATTTCTATAATATCACCTTTTGTAAAAAGTGATATTATAGAAATGATTGCAAAATGCTATTCTATTTCTGTAATATCACATTGTATGAAAATACTGAATGTAGCTTCTATATTGAATGTAGCTTCATAGGCAGTGTGATGCATGATGAATTGAAAGACAAGTGCAAGTGATTAGTGAATGTTTTTTTAATGAAGCATTGAAGGTCTTTCAACATGAGTAAGCCTTGAGTGATGATTCAGTGACTAACAAAAATTTCAAACAACATGTACAACAGTTTTCTATCATGATATGTGGAAAAAAATTCAGAAATTTCCATCATGTGGATTGCAAGATGTTAGTGTTTGAAGTGACAAAAACCCCATTTTGGGCCTTGCAAAAAATTGGGCACCTACACTTCACAAGGTCACATTTGTATATGAAAAAATGTCCAAAATTGTAGTGATTCGTTGGATTCATTTTTCAAGGGAAGTTGGCTACATGCTAAAAAAATTTCAGATCATTTGGAATTGTGTTTTCATTTAGGCAAAAAAATAGTAAGTAGAAAGAAGTAGAGAATGATTGAAAATACTAAATTGGTTTTAAGAGAAATCTTATTCTTGAATTATGGTTCTAAGGCCATCTCCAAGCTATAAAGAAATTTATTTACACCTCAATCAAATATCTACTTGAGCATAACAAATTTTTAAAGAAAAAAAGAAAAAAACAAAACAAAAACAAAAAACATTTACAATGGCCTATGTAAAAATATTTGAAAATAATCTCAATTGTTATCACTAATATTTTTAAATTTAGTGTAAATTATGCACCATGACATAAAGGTTTTTCTTTAGACCAAATTAAGATTTTTTCATAGATATTTTCAATGTTATTATGTAGACCCAGATTGTAAGAAACTTTCATCTATATCAAATCCAATTTACACTTTGTTGTAGGAATTTACTCTAATGATTATTATTTTCTACTTCTAATTTTGTGGCATGCTTTCTTGTCTTAGGCTCTCTAACGGAGATTGGAATTACACTCAGATGAGGTAATAAAAGTCTAGAATGGCTTGTGCTCTTGGTCTTCTACAATGATAATGCTTCAATACAAGGTAGCTCCAAGAATCTTCTTATATAATTATTATCTTGTCCTTTCACCTCTTGGCCTAACCTATCATTGCCTAAGGCTTAAAAATAGCTTCCTTGCATTGGTCCATGGCTTGACAAATTGTTGCCTTGCAGACTATTCACATCATCATACTTATTACTTTATTCTATTCACATCATCATACTTATTATTTTATTCTGTAAGGTCATTCTCTTGATTCACACAAATAGAAATAAAGATCCAAAGTTCTTTTCAAGTCTTCCTCGTTGTCTTTGTTGAGTTGTTGCATAAGGAAGTCATTATATGTACCATCAAGTTCATAGATGTTGACTTCAACATTCGTATTCATTGCTCACAAAAGGAATGAATACGCCGAGGAAGGAGATATTTTATTTTGCATCACTATCAAACAGTCAACTACCTATAATCCTAAGAAGCCACTCTTTGACATTGTTTTTTGATAATGCTTTCTTCAAGGTTTTCTAACTAGTGAAGCCCAATTCTCACTTGGCCTTAAGGATTTGGAAAGAGTGGTGGTTGTATTGTTTAGAGTTGTTCTTGTTTACATCAACCGTGGTTTTTATCCCCTGAACCTATGTGGAGTCCTAATTGGCAAAGTTGTAAGTGTAGTGTTAGGTGCAAAGTTGTGGAGGTGGGGCAGAAAAGTTTAGCTTCATCACTGTAGCACATCCCTCTTACCAAATGAAGATTTGAGAAAATCTCGCAAGTCTTACTTGCGGTGTTTACTAATCTCCATTGTCAAGCTTGATTACGAAACAACAATAGTTCAATTCTATGGCAACATTACAAACTTCAAAGTTTTGGCAATGTTTCTACTAAAAACAAGCTATGAAACCAAAAGCAAAGTAAGCTATAGCTCTTCCCGATTGAAAAAATTGCTTGAAGAAACAATAAATTGTGCCAAAAACTTTGAGCAACAAGACAGAGAAATTGTGGGAGAGGATGACGGAAGTGAAAGGCAGTGAAACGCTAGAGAACGTATCTAATACAATGTGCAGCACAAGAGAAGGGGGTAAAGCTCAGTCTAAGGAAAAAATAGCCGTTGGTGTGAACCCCCTTCCTTTCCATCTTGTCATTTGCCTAGCTAGCACTTTTCATAAAAAAAACAGAAATTGATTAACGCCACAAATGTGAACAACGGCATTATGTACTTCTTGTGAATTATAGAACCTACATTTCCACTAAACAAATCCTATCACAACTACAATTATCACTATTGCGTTTTAGAACCGCTTGTACATGGAGTTCGGTGAAAACATGCCTTTAACAAGTACAATTTTTGATGTCCCTTGATCTTTATTTTGAATGAACCATATGTTTCAACGGCTTGAACACATTTACATCTAGTGGTTGCATTGCATGGCTAGTGATTGATAGAAGTGTTGGTCTATCTATGATCATTTCTCCAACCTTTGTCATTATGCTTAGCATCACCTAGGAAGCATGTCCATCAAGAATTATATGCCACCAATCCTTGATATTGGTAGATAGATATAATATGATTCCCAAAGTGATCTAACCACTCCTCAAAGATGTAAGCAACTTACAACTTGCAATGCAATTCCATCCATTAAGTGTTTGTTTTGTTTGAGATCTCTTGGACCGTGCATCCCCTAGTCACATTCTTGGTACTGTCAAAAAGCTCTTCACGAGGAGGGGTGCACAAGCTTTGTTTTGTGGTGTTCCCACTCATGGTGTGAAAGTTTATCAATTTTTGAAGTTTTTAGGAATTAGAAAATTACCTTTTACTTTTATTGTGACTGTGGCAACGGCACACTGTGTTCTTTAAGAATGACATTTTATCCAAATCTCCAAAGACTTTACGACAAGCATCACTGGGATTTCACACATGTTAACGCGATGCTAACGAAAGCAAAGCCTGCAGCAGAAGAGGAATGGGGTGGGCGTCCGGAATGGGGTGTCAGTCTACCGTAACTTGATCCACACCCCTTCCCACTCGGAAACAATATCTCCCATGCTGTGGCTCCAAATTCCTTACAAATTATGGAACTGAAACACTTTTGGAACACTCCCTCCAAATGAATTTAGGACTAGAAGACCCGTACTCATTCAGCTAATTCAATCTGAAAATTTTGGTTTCGGTGTCATTTCCCAGATGCCCATGATTGACAGCACGAATTCTAAAGTATGCGCAACCACAATCACCACTTGAAACCCGTACATTTCACGTGGTGCACATACCTTACGAAATGTCAAGGGGGTATCGGAACCCAGTACTTTTCTTTTTGTATCAAGTACCCAAATATTCCAGGCCGTTTCTGAAGATCCCAGCGCGTGCATCTACTTTCCCGATACCGAACGTTACCAAGGAACCTGCCGAGCAATACCAGACCCCTCTCCAAAGATTTGCTGCACTTTCCTGCATGGGATGCTCGGTATCTGCTACATCAACCCACCTCTATCAACAATGATCATCATGGATATTCACCTTCACCGCTGCGCGATTCGCAACTCACTAGGTTCTCGTCGTGCAAGGAACTGTCCGAAGCGTGTTCCCTTCGATGCCTTCAGAAAAGGGAACGAATATGCCTCCTGAAGCTACAAAACCTTCCTCGGGGGCCAGGACAAGAAGCCCTCCGCCAGAATCTCCTCGAGGCCACCGTCGACGCATCCAAGCAGATCAACCACACCGTCCCCATTCCTCACGAAACTCTCAAAAACGTGCCAGATAGATGCTCAAGTGCTACAGAAGTGTTCAAATATCCTAACCGTTTCACTCAAAATGAAGATAGCAAAAACGAACACTGATGTCCAGGTCAAGTCCATCGAGTCAAGTCGATCTCATCTAAACACCAACATCCAAGACCGTCACTTTAACCCTACAAATGGCAGTGGGACTCGATTCAGGCCGATCCATCCCCCATATGGAGTAGCAGACCTAATAACCATGGCACGTTCACCCTCGCGTCCTACACGAACACTACATCCCCGCCGCGGATTCAAAACCTTCACGTCGTCCCCATGCGACTCTCCCGACCACCACCAAGTCTTAACAATTAACCATTTAAAGGGAGTTTCTCATTAAGATTGGCAAATCCACATCGACCACACCCACGAGGCTCTGGCAGATTGGCAGAAAAGCAGAAAAATAAGAAACAGAGGATTAAAGTGATCTAACAGCAGCTTCCTGGACCCTGCCACACTACACTTTGTTACATCGACAAAACACTTCCTAAACAAACCCAGGCAGCTTGTCATTACTGCAGATACCCCGAGGGTCTTCCTGCACATAAATCCTCAGCTGCCTCCCCCACACCGTCGGCCAGCTTCGCTCACTTGCCTCCCAAAGTTGGGAACTGCGCTTGGTCCTCGATCTTCGGCGCCGATGCACCTCCACCAGCGCCACCGCGGCCGCCGAACCTGCCGCCGCCAAAACCGCCGCGGCTCGACTCACGGTCTCCGCGACCACCACCTTCGCGGCGCTCGCCACCCTCACGGCGATCGCCGCGGCCACCGCGACCTCCACGCCCGCGGTTCGAAGGAGGACCGTAGTACTTCTCACCCTCGGCTGGCTTCAGGAACTCGTTGATGCTCACGGGCTGCTCAACCACAACAAGAAACAAGTTCAGCACACGCACTTCCTTCTCGAAAAAGACAAAAAACACCACGAAACCAAGCAACCCCTAAAATCCTAAACAATGCACCGTGCGCTCGTTACCTTTCGGGACTTCTCCTCTCTTTCGGCGGCCTCCCTCTTCACCTTCTCCTTGTCCTGACCCTGAAGACCACACAAACACAAGCACAGATGTTAACGTCGCCTCCACAATCCAGGCCTCTCACCACGAACGAGCAACTTGCATCGAACACAAAACTTCAGCTACAAAATCCGTCGGTCACACACCAGCTTGATGAAGATGTCCTCGTCCCGCTTCTTGTTGTCCACCAGCTGCATCTTCGAGAAGGCCTTGTCCACCTCGACCTTTCTCTCGGCGGCCTTGGCGGCTTCCAGGCTCTTGCGCTTCTCCTCCAATACCTTCTCGTACTCTTCCAGAGTCATCTCCTGCGCACATTCACAAGCACCACCTCACGTCAACTCTCGCTGACTCGTCATCAAGACCACGGACTCGTCAAACTCCCGCATGGGACGGACAAACATGAAGGAAGAAAGAGCTCTCACATTGTCCTCCTCTTCCTCGTCCTTCTTCTCCGCTGCGCCTTCCTCCACCACCACCTCTGCGGAGGGCTCGGACTCGGGCTTCTTCTCGTCGACCACTGCTCCTTCCACGGCGGGCTTCTCATCTTCCTTGACGCCCTCGACAGTTTCCCTGCAAACGCAAGGAGACATGGTCAGCAGGCAACGAGACGAACAACTCCACACAGAAAAAAGCCGAAGCCATCACAGCACAGAACTCCAGAGTCGGTCCCCCCATGTGGCTTACTGGATCAGTGCTGGGTCGACGTCCGTTCCCCAGTTAGCGCGGCCAGAACCAGCTCTCTTTTCGGTCTCATATCTGAAAGACGCTAGGTAAGAGAATGGAATTCAAATACGATTCACAGCCACGCATTCATGCAAGGCCCTGCTGCAAAATAGCTCGGACATTCAGCACAAGGATAATGCGGCCGAAATGGACTCCACTCACCGAAAACGAAAAAACAAAAAAGAAGGGCACCCAGCACGTCAGAGAAATCCACAAGACACGGAAACCAAATGCCAATAAACCAAGAACCCCAACGCACCCCAGCAAATCCATACAACGCAAAAAAGGGGACCGCAGCTCACCCCCTAGGGTTCCCGCTGTGACGATCGAACTCGCGCCTGCGTGGGCGCTCGTCACCTTCGCCGTATCCGCGACCGCGACCTCCTCTGCTGCGACCACCCTCGTAGGACCGACCTTCGCCGTTCTCGATACGCACGGGCTTGTCGCCATGCGACCCGCGACCTCCCACGAAACCGTCCGCGTCGCGAGTGCTGCCGACATTGCGGTCGTTGTTGTAGCTGCCGCGTTCTCTATAACCTCCTCCCTCACGGGGGCCACCTCCTTCCCGGTCACCGCGACCGCCACGTCCTCCGCGACCACCACCTCGGCCGCCACGGGCGCCATCATACTGACCCCGCGGACCATCTCGCACTGAAACCAAAACAGCGAGGAAACAAACACAAAAACACCGTCAGAACACACTCCCACGCCGACAACGACGACACCAATCGCCGACTGCACCCAAGACGCAATGCCACGAATCCCCGCGCGCACCAAACTCCATCCAAACATGCAATCCACACGCACAATCGCACTCGCTCACGCACCCACTCCCCACACGCCACAACGCCCACCCACGCGCTCCCCGATGCGCAAAAACCTACGCACCCAACACGCTCCCACGCCAATGGCGACGCGACCTAGGGACCCAAAACCAGCCAATGCAAGGGGGGCCGACCCGTCCAATCCCACGCACACGTACCAGCCTCCGATGGCGGAGCGGGCTTGGACGGCAGCTTGGCGGCCGCCGCGGCCGGCTTCTTCGTCCCGGCGTTGGCGGCGGCAGCAGCCGGCTTGGCGTCCGCGGCGGCGAGCGAATTCGCGCGCACCACCACCTGCGCCGGGTCCTCGTTCTCGTCGTCCCCCAGCAAGTCGAAGAAATTCTTCGTGGCCATGGCTGCTCGCGCCTCGGATGCCTGATCCGCGCCCCGTGGAAAACGTCCCTACCACCAAAATCCCCTCAGGAGTCGGTCGAACCTAAAGCTCACATCACCATCGCAGCGGCGGCCGGGCAACTCCAATCCAAGAATGGCGACCCAGGAACAAGCTCACTCCCATGAAAGAGACTGAAGCGGGGCAACACAACAAACAAGACGACCCAAGGAAAGAAAAAAACGAACGCAAGGAGGGAGAGCACGAGAGAGAGCGAGAGAGCGAGAGGAAGTGTGAGCTAAAAGAGGGTTAGTGATGGAAGGGCAAATGAGGAAGATGAGCAGGAGCGGAGGTGAAAGGGAACGAGCAAGGAGGCACCAGGCCCTCGCCCCTACCGCTCAAGCGTTTTAGGGTTTGGAGCTTATCCCTAGCTTGGCCATGTCAGCGTCTGTGCCCACTCCACTTCCGTCCGCTGCTGTGTCATGACCTAGAAAATATTGGCTTTGGTGACGTCAGCGAGGCTGACCTAAGGTCAAAGGGGGCACCTCATTCACGTCTCATCCATCCGGACACGCTTGTTGGAGTGAACTTCTCATCCATGATTGGTGCTTTTGTCCTTCTTTCTTGGAGACCTCGGAGGTGGTGGGATTATGGGCTAATTTTTGTGAGTTTCTTAATTTTTAGAGTGAGATTCACTTGGTCTATAGGGGGCTTGAGTCCTCCCAAGTTCCTGGATTATGGGAACCCAGTCACAATAGGAATTTGATGTGGCAAAGCATTTGTCAACTTAGAAAATAAAAGTAATTTTTTTTGAATTTTTATTATATTTTTATTGAATATTAATTTTTTATTGATTGAAAAATATTAATTTGAATTTTGGCTTGTAGTGGTTGGTTTCCAACATGGAGAATGGACCTGAAACAACCCTCTAATGTAGTTGAAAAACATTTGATTCCCTTAGCTCCTTCTATGTCTTTGAAAGGTAGGAAAATAGTAGATGAAATCGTCAAAAACAATTTTAGATGAATATTATTTGTCAAATTTTAAATGAAGATTAATAATTATATTTAAAAGCACGATGAAATTGACAAATGAATGTATATGTTGGATGACAGTTCTAACGTGCTTCTTTCCAAAGTGTATATTGGACTCCGAAACCAAAAATAAAAAGGAATCATTAGAGCCTATGTAATCACATTTAAAATCTTTGGAGTAAACATTGAAAATAAGTATAGGAGAATCGTATTAATCCTTGTCCCCTAGTTCAAATTTGAGATCAAAAATTTAGGTGTAAAATATCATAAAGAATAATTGTGTGTTTTTTTGAGCATTTTTATCATTGATATACCTGAAACATTACTTTATCTTTTACATTAATATGAAACATGACTATTCTTGAAATTTCTTCAATGAGTACATATTGGATGAGAACATTATGAAAGGATTGTAATGCCTCAAGTGATTGGTTTTGCATTTAGGGTTTTTAAGTGCTACTGTTACCCCTTAACCCTTTAGTGTCTAAGAAGCCCAAATTGGGTCTCATGTTTTTTTCAGCAACTTTAGAGATTTTATATGGGGATTCTTATTTATTTAAACCAATGAATGAAATGTTCTTCACTCAAGATAATTATATAATAAAATTTTCCATTTAGATTATGCTTTCTACAAAACATTCAATCAAAGTCCACTACTTAAAATAGTGAATTCTTAGTACGTAAAGGGTTAAGTGCTTGTGGATGTTTGGCTATTTTCAACCAATAAGCATGTTTTGAATACAAAACCATTTAGAATACCTTTGAAGTCACACACTTAATGATATAATGATGAGGAAGATTCAATTTGACTTCACTTTACAAAATGTTACAAAGATCCACCAAAGCGGAATAAAAATTACAATGATGAAAGGTCATGAAGATGGTCAAGTTGAAGTGGCAAGTAGGTCTTCAAACCTACAAAGATAATCTTAATTATTTTAGCTCCCCAAAAATGTATACTATAGCTTGAGGCCACCGTTCCTCACATTTTTACTTGAATGATTATTTAAAATTGGAAGGGTTGATTCAATACATCAACTCCTCAAGGCCAACTAACTTCTTGAAAATATTGATATAAATGGATCAAGCCGTTTTAATATTTTTTGCATATAGATGTGAGTGAATTTTTAAAGTAAAGATTATGGTAGTCTATCTAGTATGTATAAAAAGAACAATTCAACTACAATATTTAGTATTATAATGTATTTGACAGCCTCTTTATTTGCATCACTTTAAAGGAACAAATAAACATTTCAATACATTTCTCTATATGCCCACAAATTGACATGTGAAAATTATGTAATTGCATTTGTATGTATAAAATACTAACAATTTCAAATTACAATGAATTGTCATGCTCATGTTGAGGAAGAATACTCCTTCATCCTACTTGAGGTTTTCATTACAAACGTCACATGAAATATTTGGATGATATTTCTCCAAGATGAAAACATGACAAATTTTGTGATAGGAATCATGGCAAGGGTTGTAACAATGGTTACTTTATATAATAAATATGAGGTTCTTGGAATATCCAAAAATCTACAATTAGAAAGTTTGAAGTTAAAGAGGCTTGAATGTAGTAGATTGTAATTAGAGAAGAATGCGTGTAATGGATTGTAATTGAGAAGGCATTCTTGACAATGGTGCGCAATGAGAGAAGGTTAGTGTGCAATTAGAGAGCTTTCACCTTGGAAGAATGCTAAGGGCTTTTTGTATCTTTCAGATTGGCAACCACACTTTGTGCATACTGAAAAATGAATAATTTTCATTTACTTTTTTGTGTGCAATTTTATTGATTCTATATTCATATCATTGAGTTAAGTTCAAGATATTTTAGTAAATTTTTGATTTTTTATGGGGTTTACTGAAAAAAAGGTACACTATTTAGTGTATTTCAGCACTTTGAACTTTTTTTCCTTTAAAAACTTGATTTTGACATTCAAAATGATTTTTATTGCGTTTGAGGAAAATTTACAAAATTAGGCTTCTAAATTGCACTTTCTTCTCCACTTGAAAATTTTGAAAAATTGTTTAAAATAAGCACTTTAGTATAGTTTGAAGTTGAATGTCTATGACCACATTTCTAAATACGGAATGATATGAAAATTTTCTTTATACCACAATGTTCAACGCTGTATTCTACTTCTATTTTGAGAATTTTAGATTTGAACACCACTTAGATATGAAATTTTTCTTCATGTTTTCTTCAAAAATTTGGCAATTTGAAATTTTCACAAAATAATTTTGGAATTTTTATAGACATGTGAGGCAATTACAGAATTATATTGTGCTCTTCAGTGCGATTAATTGTACAGTTAGAGAAGATTCAGTCCTGGTATTTAGAGCGATTTAATTGGTGTGCAATTAGAGAGGATTGAGCATACAGGGCTTCCGCGATTGCGGAGGGTGCAATTAGAGAGTTGGAGTGTGCACTACATTGTGCGTAGTGTGCAATTGAAGAGTAAGTTACTGCGAGTAGTCCTCTGCACCACAAACTCTGTTGAACACACCGAAGCAGAGTGCATTTGAGAAACGGAAAGGGAAGCGGCATTTGCTGGACGCATTTGACACTTGTGTGTTTGCTGCGAATTTTTCGAGCTCCAAGGTTTGCTGAAACGCGATGGAGGTTGAAGGCGACGGCGCTGTCGATGCAATTTTAAAGCAGCTGCTGAAACGCCCTGCACCTCAAGAAATGCAGGTTTGGTTTGACCTAATTTTCTTCCAGAGGATGCGACATTCCGTTCTGATCCTCAATTTGGATTACTGGAGTTCCATGGTGGTGGCAGCTACCGAGTTTGTTTCTTTTCTGGAGGTTTCAATCATTTGTAAATTTTGCCCTGTTAAATTTCACGAAATGAGAGGATATTCATACTTTGCGAAATGGAGGTATACTTGGTGTGTTCGATAATGCCATGGTTGTGGAATGGAGAGAGAGATTTGTACTGAAAATTTTTGACCTGGTTTCCAGAAGTATTATGCCGAGATTTCGAGGGTGGGCTTGGGACCTGGTCTGCAAGTACGCGGTATCGATGGCGATATGGGCAAGGGTATGAATTTCCGTGTTGATTGAAGTCTGGCTGCCGCCTGCAGGCATAGATTACGGATTTTGCAACTGCGTGGGAATTATTTGTGAATCGAGAAGTTGCAATTTGCTTGCGAGACGATTTTGTTGCAGGTTCTGTACGGTTAGACATTTAAGAATGGTTCTGCTTCTGTACGAAGAAAACTAGTGTGCGGAGGATTGCAAGTTCTTTCAGGATTTTTAGGGTTTAGGGTTTATGAATGGAGATTCCAATAACTAAGCTCAATTTGTCAGTTCATTTTTCAGGTGTGAATGATCTGAAGTGTAATTGCTTGGGTTCGTTTGGTTGTTGATCCGATCGCAGGTGTTTTTGCGGATAGAGATTTTAGTTCTGAGGAGTTAGTACTACGAGAAGCGCCGCTTGTAGGCGCTCAACACTCCCGCAACAAGGTACATATTTTAATCCGTCGGAATTCTTTACTGGACATGACTTTTGAATACTGCTCATCAAACTTAAATATTTATCAAGCTATTTTTGCACAGAAATATTATGAAGAAATTTGGGAAAGGGGGTGGACAGCCGTCTAGGCCCTCTAGCTTGATTAATTACCATGTTAGAACCACAGTGGCTGTAATATTGATGGTTATATAGGTGGAATGAGATAATAAGGCAGAAAGAAGTGCGTATGACTTTTTTCACTTCTAACAATTTGGCAAGTTTGGTCCAAACACAAGCACTCACACTATAAACTTAATTGGGAGCAGAGAGACGCTATGGTGTGCAGTCACTGCTTTCGGTATGTCGGCTCCATTGAGCTGCAGTTTACACGGCGTCTTCTTCAAAACGATGGAACTTTATCAGAAGGTTTTGCAGAACTCTTAATTTTCAATTTCTTGCTATTGATTCATAGCAATTCGTTGCTTTCACATCTGTTCTTCAGAAATCTCTATGACTCTCTACGAAACCTCTTAAGAAATTCAGGATGAAACCTTTTAAATCAACTACAGGATCATTTGATATAATTGTTACAAGATCATTTGAGCAATTGGAAGCCAAGCTAGAAAAGGACATTTTGGGCAGTAAGTTTCGACCCTGTCTGCCACAGATGATACTGCGAGTGACGATGTTATGGATAGCGATGGAGAACCAGCGACTTCCATGGACAACGAAGAGCGAGATGAAGCTGGAGAAGACATGGATGAGGATGACGAGCATTGCGGATGCAATGGAGACTCTAAGAAGAAGAAAGCGCTTCCATCAGATGCAAGGGCTGCTCTTGCTAGCGGGACCCTTGTGCTTCCTTACAGCAATCAATTTCCGTTACCTCGTGTTGTGACGTGCAAGGGTGGTTGCCTGGATGATGTTTATTGCAGGTTGCTATTCTTGTTTCAAACCAATTTTGTATGGATCTATCACAGAAAACAGGAAATGCTTGGGGTTTAATGATGAAGAAGAATCTGTAGTTGTGAGATTTATGGAAATCCCATTACCTCATTTTTTATTGTTTTGATAATTGATGTTAGATTATTGGATACTAGCGATTCGTGTGCAGATGCAGCTTGGGCGGCGCACCACAGCTTACTTTGCACGGGTCCTTCTTCACATTGCAAGAACACTGATGCTTTGATCAGCTTCAAGGAGTTTGCGGATGGTATGCCTTATTTTGTTCATCTTGCATCTTGAAATAATGTGAAAAACTCATCGAAATTCAGCTTTAAGCTGTGTCCTAGTACTTCTTGATTATTATTTGTACGTCTATCAGGGCAAATGGAAAATAATTGCCTTTTATTGGCGAGGTTGCTTTTCTAGTACTTCCTGTAACTTCACAGCAATGCACTCAGATGTATATTAGTCTGAGGATATTCGTAATCTAGGATTTCCTTCTTATGCCGTTTATGAAGCAAGACTCGGCAAATAATTGTGGCTCTTGTGTTGGGATGGACAACAGAAACAAATGACGTCTTTCACATAGCCGCTCAGGTACATCTGCCCATCATAGAAATACTTTCATCAAGGAAATAACCCTTTTTTCGTGTTAGTGCAGTATCCCGCGAAAAGGCTAATTATGTATATTTTGTGAATATTACTCTTTCAAATTTGAATAGCCTGTAGAATTCACTTCTCACATCAGTTTCTTTAACAGGTCATTGCTGGAACCCTGCTGAGAGCCCGGAAACTTGAGAGTACTATCAGAGGCAAGCACGAGTCAACTTTACTAAGGGCCTGGGAGCCTTTTGCCATGGGCTTCAAACTCCTGTAAGCGTGGCTACAATCATGATTGTAGTAAGGAATTTTGATGGCGACTTACGTTTCTTAGAATCCCAGAAACTTATTAGTTACCCACCTCCACCCCCCCCAAGTGCCCAAGCTAAAATAGAAAGTCCACTTTGGAAGCCAATGGTCAATCATGGCAACGTTCCAAACATATATCTATTGTTCAAAATATAGGATTTGGTTTCTCCTTACTATTGGGACATTTTGCTACTCTGAAGCTTCCTAAATGATTTATTTCAACTCATATAGACATGGAAGCGGCTACTTTGGGTATTTGGGCATTTAGGGTTCTGAATTGCTCATGCTACAGCATATGAGGGTTTTAAGGATCTAAAATTTGGTTTATTTTTCATATGTAGGTGGTGGGAAACAGTAGCTCTGCCGTCCGATGTGGATCCAGTTGATGAGCGACAGTTTCGTGAACAGATGAAAGAAATTGCAGCCCAGGTATTCACTTGAGCTGCTGTGTGTGGAAAATACTCCACCGCATACCTCATAGAGTTGCATGCTTCCAGGTCATCGAGGCTGATCACATTATTGTGATGCTAGCAAATCACGAAAATGGAGTGTTTTCAATCGTTCGTCTTCCTTATCAGAGAACACTTGAGCCAATGTGAATTTTCAAGATGCGAGTATCGATTAACAGAATGGCAATGTTACTGTTGCAGTCATTATCTTTACTGAAAAGCGCGATTTATGAGGACAGCTATGCACCCTGTATCCCCTTTTATCATTTTGTTGCAAGAAACCTAAACAGTAAGACATTACTAAAGTTTCTTAGATGTTGCGGCGATCATGATCTCTTACGTCGCCTTAATAGTGATCAGAAATTGTATTATTATTTTAAGACGGACTTTTAACTGCATGCTGTTTGCATCGGATTGTGTACTAAAAGTTTTCTTTGAAGTGGCTCTTCCTTAACTTGTGCACTTGTTTAGTATTCTCTTTAGAGGTGTACGGACATATAATTGGCATGTTCGAGTTGAACAATTTGTAAGTCTCTTTTTCTTCTACAATTATGCTCAAGTCCCTTGTCGTTAATTTTGCTCATACGGTGAACAACCCGTGGCTTTCAGCTGGTTTGAGTGGTTTCTCTTATTAGAATGGAAATTTTTAATGTGGTCTTGTCTCTATTTTTGAAAGGATTTCAATGCACTAGAATACGTATTATTTGGATATCATATGAATAACTTGTAAATTTTCAAAGTGCTGCTCATAGGTAGAGAAAAATCATGGGTAGGCTTTGCCTCTTCAGCGATTGAATATTGTCATATCCCCGAGATTCTGAATATGTACTTGTTAGTTGCGCAACTCACTTATTGTCTATTCATTGCCTACCCACTGCAAAAGGTCTGCATGGGAAAGGTTTCTCTACCTCACATCGGTTCTCTCTGGATCATACATGATGCGTGCAGACGTTTTGCTTTCGACTTCCTGTTTGAAAGTTATCTTGTTGGTTTATTGTGCTTGTAAAGAGCCAAACCTTTTTTCTTTCAGGGAGATTGTCGTGGCGTCATCTGTTGAAGACTATTTTCTGTACATCGACGACCTTCCTCCAGCTGCCAAGGTCGTCCCTTCTTGCTGTTTTTCTTTTCTTTTGTTGTTATTTATGCTTATAATTTATTTTATTTTTTTCGTGTTATCCTTGTGATAGCAATCTAAGGAAGGCACACCCGAAACCAGTACCGTACTAAAAAGCAACACAATGTATGACTCTTAAACATTTAAGACCTCTAAATGTATGACTGGTACATAGCGCTGGTTTTAGGTGTGGTGTTGGGTTTGGGTATAATAATCGTATGAGGTCGTTCTTGGGTTTTCTTGGATTGCTTTAACATATTGAATGCGGATAATTGATTGACGTTGATGACCTGCAGGCAGAGGCGGAAGTTTATACAAAACCATTCTTGGATGCTTTAGGTGATGACTATGCCGCCTATTGTCAGGGTGTGTTCTCTTTCCTCCACCAGTCCAATATTTTGCGCCCAGAACATGACTTAATTTATATTCTGTTTTCTTTTCATTTCATTTTGAATAGAAACATACAAGCAGGGAAGATTCCATATGATCACTTGAACCATACAGATCTTGATGAAGTTTGCCTTGAATATGCTGTCTAAAAGTTCCTGGAACAGTCTAAGTTTACTAAAGTCTCTGTTTCAAATATCTGGTCTGAGTTTGCCGCGGGCATCTGTAATGTAATGTACTCAGCAAAAATGTAATGATTATCAACTTATCTGTCTTACAGGGTCAGGTTTTTATTCATTGCAAAGCTGCATGAATCACTCTTGCCGGCCAAATGCCAAGGCGTTCAAGCGAGATGAAGTGAACAACCACTATCACTACTATCGGTTAATTGCAGTATATTTTGCTATTTATGAATAATGCAGATTACAAGCTCATAATACGTGAAAGCTTTCTCGCTGACACGATGAAATTATACGATCATTGATCCATTTTTTGATGTGCATGTACTCAGGATCGAGATGGACACGCAGTGCTACTTGCTACAAGACCGATTAGAAAAGGCGAAGAGGTATGTCATCAGTCCTAGCATTCTAGTGCAATGTTAATCACTCACCTTTTTCACTGTAGCTGCATTGTTTCTGGCAGAAACTCCACTTGTCTATTACGGTATTAATACCTTCATTGAACTCTAGATGTGAGAATTTCTGCCAAAAAACGATATCAGAGAACTGTAGAATCTTAGATATCGTGATTCTTCCTTGAATAAACAGTTGTTTGCAGTTCCTTTCAAGATTATTATCGTGAGACCAAACTAGTGCACTATACTGCCATTCAAATGCTGCGAGGAGCTTATATGTGTGCTCTGTGGTGCATCATTATATTCAGGTGACTATCTCATATATTGACGAGGATGCCACTTTGGAAGAGAGGAGGGCTGGACTTGCAGACTATGCTTTTGTCTGTCGATGTTCTCGATGCTTGGAAGAGAGCTAATACTCTGCATCGTTTCAGTGCAAGCAAAGATTCTAATTATTTAATGCAAGTATTTGGCTCGTACTCTTTATATGGAGCTACTAACTTAGGTCAAGTGTCTGCCACTCGATGCATTGCCAGTTAATTTTACATTATTCTGTCACACCTGAGCAAATTCATGAAATGCAACTGGCATGACCGTGTTCTGCTACTTGAATAGTGCTTCCTTCAAATGGTCGTTGTGGACTTGAATGATGGCAGCATTTCTGGAATTCGAAATTTCCAAAGCACTGCTTGTAGATTTGTTCGGGCCGTGTTCTAGACGCAGGAATTGCCTTGGAGAGTGGGGTTTCTAATTTTGGTTTCAAAAGTGTGGGATTAGTGTAGGAGCAAGAAATGCTCAAAACTGATACTTTCATATTTTGAAAACCTGGGCACAACATTATTTAGATGGGTTAATAGCAAAAGAAAAAAGATACAATATTAATCTATTAAAAAGTACAATATCCAGTGTAGGAGGTTAGTAATTGTTGTTATGGTGATTTGGTACATGTCATACCAACAATGGGCTTTGTCTTACGTAAACAACAATACGTAAACAACAATATTAGTTTGTTGGTAGTGGATTGTAGGGAAATTAATCCTTAAAAGGATGGATTGGTGATTGTGGAAATCAGTTGGTGACTAGTCAGACCCCAATCAAACCCTAACCAAATTGTGTAGTGTGAATGTGGTTGTAGTTGGGATTTGAAATCATAGTTTATGTGAGAGTTAATATATGTTGGTCTCTATCTATATGGGACAAAGCCAATAAAATTAAGTACAAGCTTTAGTAACAAATTCACTAAATATTTTTATATCTAGTTCTGAAGGACTAAACTAAAGACAATCCTTGTTTATTGTTGAATAATGCTATACATTAGTTGGCTAGTCTTCTTCAAAAGTAGAAAAAATTATGAAAATTCCACTATTCGGAATCTATTCTATGTAAAGAGTTTCATTTAAAATTAATCTAAGTGGTAACTTGAAAAATGAAGTTTTAGGATCCTAAAAGGTTGTTTTTAAATCCTTCATGATTCCTTGGTGCAATAGCTAGTTGGTTACTTATTAAAGTAATATATCAAAGTCCCACTCATCAGTCCATCCTAAACAAAGAAGCAACACTAGATGGAGAATATATATATATATATATATATGAATTTTAAATATATTTTAATTTAGAAGGCATGAAAATCTGCCTTGAATATATGTGAATTGGGCTAAATTTTTTTTTAATTTGAAAATTTATATGTCTCCTTGTTCAATTCTAATGTGGAGGGACACAAGGAGATTTATTGGCTCTATTAAAAAACTGCAGATTATTTGATGATTCATTTTTATGAGTACCTACTTTGTATAATGCCCTCTGTTTACATTATTAGAATATAAAGCACTATAGTTTGTTTTTTCGACTCACTATAGAACAAAGACTCATAATGTTATTATCTTTATTTTTAGATGTTCGTATTGAAAGATAGTGGTGGTTTTAATTTATTAAAATTGAATGGAGTTTCTTTAATAGACGTAATCAATTTTCATCTTTATAACTAAAGGTTTTGTTTCAAATTTGTAGAACTAAAGCTTATCACTTGGTTGCTAGTGTAGGTTAGCACTTTTAAACTACAAATGGGACAAAATAGTTATTACTATCATTTATATTAGAGAATGCTTATTTCAGATTGTATACCATTTCATATGGTGAACATCAAGTTAGAAAAGGTCATAGGTTGGAGTATGTAGACTAGGTTCTTGCGAGTCTTGAAAGGCACTCAAAAGTAGTCTAGAAACAAAAGTTGGAATTCAATTGTTTGCAACAGTACTTCAATGTATACCTGTATTTTGAACGCATAGTGAGGCAAAGGTTTTACACCCCCACCCACTCACCCATCCAATTTTTTTTAATTCCCCAAAATACCTCTTACAATCCAAATTAAATATTTTTTTATTCCCCAATCTAACCCAACCTCCAACCCAACCCAAACCCAAATATTTCCCCCACTTCTAATTTGTAATTTCAAATTGACATGAGGTTTTACAATTGATATGGGATTTTAGTGTAGACATGTATACATTTTTTGTACTCGTACTCATATCCACACTTATATCCATATTTGTTTTTTGTACTCATATTTGTCTTTTGTATCCATATCCACAATTGTATAAGTATTCATACCCATCTTCTATATATGTATCCATATTTATCTACTATATTCTTATCCATATCTATTTTCATATATGTATATGTATCCATATTTGTTTTCATATATGTATACATATCTATATCTATTTTTGTATACATATTTGTATCCTAAATCAATGGCTTGGAGATTGGTTTCATATATTTTTCTATGAGAAGATCTACAATCTGAAATTTTTTTAAATAAAAAATGAGAGCGGGGGAGGGGGTGCATCTTTTTACTAGATAGTAATGGTGACATTCGATGATTAAAAAGTAGATTTAAAGTTTGGTGTTATAAAGTAAGAACAAAAATGACATCACATTGCTTGAAACTTTGAATTTTTGTTCTAAACAAAAAATCAAAACCATTGTACAAAATGGAATATGTTAAAGTATACAAGACACACTTCATATGGTATTTATTTTAATCAAAAAATAAATGACTTGATCATTTTTTTTAATTTGAAAGAGATTATAATATTTTTCCATTTTTCAATAGAAAATTGATACATTTACCGCCTCCAAACAATGCACGAAACACTTAGTAGGAAGAATAGAAATCCTCTTCAAAATCATGTGCCAAAAAAATCATGTATTTAAAAAATACTAATCTTTGAAGTTTTACCTTCAAAATTGTTAAAAAATTTGATTGAGTTTTATAATTTTTAGTAAAAAAGTTATATCTAGATTCTTTTCATCCTATATTTTTTTTCATTAAAATACTTCAAATCTACATTTCTTCTCACTATGTTCTTTTAAAGGTTAACCTAAAAGGACAAGACCTATTACCAAGTTCCTTTGCCAAAAATGATCTTGATTTATAAATCTTTAGGCAATAAATGTGTTCCTCATTTCTACACTACTCTTAAATGTCATCCATGGATCCCTTTTTGACCTCATCATCCTTTCATGATTACTACCAAAAAATAAATGTTCAAATGATTATTTGTATAATTTTGGATGTTATTACCTTCCTCAAAGTCTTGCACACAATGAAATGGTTGTGCTAGTTACTAAAGAACTCCTCATATTTGTGTTATTTTATGCACAATTTTTTACTAGTTAGTTACAAATTACAATCATAGACATTGTGTGCAAGACAACCCCGACTCTTTATCCAACTCCAATGGCCACATCAGCCCATGCCAAAGCCACATTAGGCATTAAAATCCTATTGGCTAAGCCAATATTCCTCCATAACTCCCACTCAACCTTCCACACGAGGCTATGAATTTAGCCAAACAAGATAAAAGAAAGATAAAATAGTTTCTACCTTTCATTTTCTACAACATAGCCAAACAAACTAAATTTTAACCTTTCTTAACAACTAAAAGATAGAAATATTTTTTAAAGATAGGGTCCTAAAGTTATAGCTAGGGATATAAAATCTTTGGCGCTCCGCAGTCAATCGCCAAGTCGTAGACTTGGTTGGTTGTCAAAATTCGTTAAAGGTCACCCTACCGGTTCAGGTTCAATTCCCGTTGAACCCATTGACTGTTGCAGGTGCCTCGCGACTTGGCACTTGCTCGTGGAAGCAGGAAATAAACAACCAACCGGCACCCTAATCCCCTTTAGCAAGCGACAAGATGCGGTACACCCAAGATTTGTTAACAAGCTCCAGAAATCACCAGTATTGAAATAAATCATGGTTTTTACCATGCCCCACTTTTTTTTTCTTTTTTTTTCTTCATATGAAAGGTTAATTATTCAAATCCAAATAAACACCTCATTAAATAAGATTTCTATATATTAAAGACATTTCCATCACGACAACGGTATCTATACATGATATGTATGTATTTGAACTTCTTAAATTTATACATATTAGACATATATTGATATTTGTATTATATCATATTTATACATGGCATTTACAAATATATATACACTCAAGTTATATATATTGTGTAAGTATGAATACACAATACTCCTATGCTTTGTATACAAATCCCTTTATCTTTGTATGCAAAAGTTTACACTTTGATACTTATTGAGATTCTTATTGTTTACTGCTAGCAAACATCAAACAATAGTCGAAAACAAACATAAATTTTAATTAAGAGTTCCATTTTTTATATGTAACATAATGCATTGTCACATGTTATAAAATAATCATATCATAATAGGTTGCTCTCTCAATAGTATATTTAAGTTAGAATTTTCTATCTTGATTTGACTTGGGCTTTTTGCATCAAGATGTCCGTCACCATTAATCATGACATCTTCTGATGCATCAAGATCATGTTTGCCAAAAAAATATTTTTTGGGGATGACTTGTCCGTCAATTTAGACAGCTTGTCATCAATTTGGATGAACAAGCCATCCTACTCAATTAATAAGCCATCTAAAAAATGGGCAAATATGATCCCAATAGATGTTGGGATAGAATCCTAACATTCTGATAGACATCTTGAGGTCCAAATATGATTTTGAAAACTTTGATCTAAATAGGTATTTTCAAACACGACAAGCCTCTATGCCTTTTTCTACTATGGGTTCTTCTCTCTTAATTTTGTCTATGAGAAAAGTATTATATTAATATCCTCATAGCAATCATGCTTGATTGGTACGTTGATGGCCTTTCTGGTAAGACCCATGTAACTAGTAGATACACACATCTATGTATCTATTAGCCACATGGGTCTCATACTCTCTTTTGGCATAATTTAATTTACAATGAGAAGACACCATGCAACATGTCATAATGTCAACAATCATTTCATCAAACATATATGTATAGAGTTGAAAAAGGTTTTCCAACAAAGTGGGGATGTTGCAACAATTGTCAACTTACTAATTATAGTTAGGTATATTTTTATAGCACGTTTTGATACATTGTAGCAATTGCAATAGATTGGAAGGACATCTATCTACTCTTGCAACATACTTGAAGGTCTTGGAAATTGTTACTTCCACAACACCTTCATTGTAGCTGGGTTTGGACCATGGAGATTGTCTGCAAAAGCCAACAACGTTTATTAATACTATCAATTTGCAATAATTAGTAATCATCATTATTATTGCTAGTTACTTTTATAGAGTGTTGTAACTAGTTGATTTTAGTGAATAGATAATTGGGTGCAATGGATTTACAGTGATTTATTGATTGTAGTAAGCAAGACGCAAGTTTAGTCAATTTAAGAGTGGTAGCTATTAGAATGATATAGACAACCAAATAACAATAGTAATAATTACATTTTTTCAATTAAAGATTTATCTTGAGATAAAAAGAGTTGATGAAGTTTATTAGGTCCGTCAAGCTAAACAACTTGTCTATCAAACTACACAACTTGTCTAGTGAGTTGGATGTACATCTTGTTTATCAAATTAGTTTATCCTCTAAATTGTCAAACAAGTTAGTTAAACAATCCTATCCATCCTAATTACAACTATTTTCATCCAAAATTTCCATCATTGTAATTAAATTATTCCCTTAACAATGAATATTCTATCTTGATGGATATTAGACTTGAAGAATGACATTACGGCGGACATCCTAGTAACATTGTCGGAATATTTAGCGAATAGGTTTGGAATAGCACAAGGCCTTTGTTGTAAAAATGCTTATATCCTTAAGTTCCTAAATAATTCTAAGCCTTTTTCCAAACTCCCTTTTACCTAAATCTCAATTCTATAATTTTCACTAAAACTTAATCGATCGGCATAGCTTTGGCCTACTATATTTGATAGATAGTATTTTCAAATATTTTAAAATTTTGCTACAAAGTAAATCAACTTAATTATCAACTCTTTACGTATCAAATTTCATTCTAATCCAAGATGTTCAATTTTGGTGAACATTTCTTCACTATTGACTTTCTACCCTTCCTAAGATACCTTAAACTAACATAGTTGACTTTTCCCTAGCATATCTTATGGGCCATCTTTCCAAATGTTTTGAAATTTTGCTATAAAGTAATTAAATTTACCAAATCCTTACATACTAAATTTCACCCTAATTCAAGATAGTATTCGACTTTGGTGGACATTTTTGCACTCTAACGTTTCTATGTCATGGTTTCTACATTTGATTATATTTTTGTGCATTGCTCATAGATCTCACATCCATAGCAGTCAAGATTTTAACACAATAAAGAAACTAAGTGAAGAAAGGTACTATATAAATTTCAAGCCATAAAACAAAAATTCAGTAATATCTAAGCTCTTCAATGCATCCTCTTTGGTTACCTTAATTTAGATTTCAAACACCTCCACTTTGCAGCCTTATATCTCTTTCTTCATAATAGATCTAGATCTCAAATTTGGCATCATAATAGATTAATTTTCAAGAACCCTAATCCAAAAAAATTCTTTGATTCAACATTTTATCAAAACACAACACTAAATCCTTCACCTAAATGCCTTTTTCAAAATAAAATCCAAAAACAAATACATAGTTTGCACCTCAAGTGCCTCTACACCTCCCAACCACTAAAAAACAAAGAAAAAAGAGAGACAAGAAACCAATACTTGACATAAATAGCTACTACAATTCCAAGGCGGCTAACCGCCACCTAATCCTAACCATAATCCCACTAACCTATTAACCTCGGTATCAATTATTAACCAATCGGTTATCAACTGGCCACTACCAAAACAACTAATACAAGCTTCTAGCACCAAGCTCTTAACACAAATAGATTCTAACATTAAACACTTTTTAATTAACAAATAAAGATATCATTTCAATTAATAGACAACTCACATCACAACAACATTGCGATCAGCGTATTTTTTTTCAGTTTTTGGGAATGAATGAAAAGGCGACCCTTCTGTGAAGATGCCCGAAAAATTGGCGATGACTTTGTTGCTTTATGTAGTTCACCTGTGGCGATGATGGTTTATCGAGGAAACTTTTCTGGGCGAACTCTGTTTTTCTTCATGGTGTTTTATTGGCGAATTTCGGTTTAAGGGTGGGTACTACATGGCGAAAGTGGAGTGTATTCTGTTGTTATTTTGGCGAATTGCAGAAGTTAGTTGTGTAGTAATTGGCGATATTTTGAATTTTTATTTCATTTTTTACAGTATGGGCTCTATTTTTGCCAAATGCGGTTTAATTTTGGACTCCCTGAAGTCAAGTAGAAAACGTAACCTGCGCCCACTCAAACCCACTCTGAAGCTTAAGTGAGAAAGTTTCTTCAGTGAAATAATTAAACAAGAGAGCATGTAAAAATTTCCAAGGATAAGAATAAGAATAAACAAACAATGGAACATTGCACAATATGAAAAGGGAAAATTGTAAGAAGAGGGAGCACAATCACTTACATCTACCCGCAATTTGTTGGAAAATTTTAAGTGAGGTAATGTGTTCATGTCAATCAAGTAATCAAAGAGTTAAAAAAACGGACATGAATGTGGAAATGGAGCTTACCTGCAAACTTTAGCATACATTGACAACAGCTAATGAAAGAGATAAAACAAACATTGAGTAATACAATTTGACGGAAAACAAATTTGGACCTGCACCCAACCCAAACCCCCTCCAAAGCCTAAGTTAGAAACTTTCTGACTCCACAAGATTGAACAACAAAACATACAAACATTTACAAGAAGAATCACCTTAGTAAACAAAAAAGCCCTAATGTTTTTTGCTGACAGAAGAACAACCAGAATGCCTCAGACAAGAACACCTTGTGAGTGCACAATCACCTACATCCACATCCAATGCACTCCGATGCCAAAGTCAATTATTGGCTTCAGTGAAATACAATAACTACAAAATGGAATAAAGAAAATCCACTACCTACAATGCAAAGAGACCTTACCTGCAGAAGAAGCAAACATTTTCAAGACTACTCAAAAATCAAGTAAAAAAAGCTGATAATATTCAAGTCCATTGTGAAAGGAATTCTCAAAACATAAACATGAGAGGTGCAAGAGGATCCTACTTTGCACCATTGGGAAAAAAACTACATGACAAAAAAACTATCTGCCGATTGGCCTTCATGCTTCCTACTAAGTTGCCCCGACTACAAGAGAACACTCTTGTATGAACTAAGAAAGAGAAGGCTCATGCATGCACTAAAGTAGAAAAGGCTCATGCACACATGCACTAAATTGAAGCCAAATATCTCCCCCGCCCTCCAGTAACGAACCAGTCGTCAAACACCTTTTGGTAAGGGAAGGTATCCAGTGTAAACAGCCTCTGAGAGAACATCCCCACCACGACTTGCAAGTTCTCCTCGAGGTTATTGCGCAACTTCGACTTCAGAAATCCGACACTGGAGAAGAGTCTTTCGTCCTCAATGGATCCCAGGACATGAACGACCGCCATCTCTGCAAGCTTTATAAACCCACCAAAATTTTGTGTGAGGCTGTTATTGGAATCTAGGACACGCCACACCTTTGTCAATGGATTCAAATCAAAAGGTGGGAGCATAGCTGCCGTGCATTAGATTTCATGCATGTTTTGAACAATGCACGCTGGAAAATCAAAGTATCACGATCAACCAGGGGTTTAATCAAAATCTTCTTGTCGCCCTCACCCAATACCTTACCATGACCATAGGTGTCCATCAGTGTACGCAAGTGGTTGTCAAATGTGTCCTCCGCGTTTAGTTGATACCAATACTGAGGATAAAAGATACCAAAAGCTGTCATGACGTTGTGGGCTGGGAATCGGCCGTCCAGTTCAGCCACTAGCATCTTTGCAGCACCTACCATAGATGAAAGGCAACACATTAGAATTCTAGAATAATGGAGAAAGAAAAAAAAGGATACAAGGTCATGAGCATCATACAAAACTGGAAAGAAGTTGAAGCCAATTTACCGGTGCATTCCACCTTAACCTTGGCCAGGAGCGTAGCCCAGACTTCTCTGTCCACTGGAGATCCCTTGTGCTCTGCATGTATTTGCTCTCCATGACAGATAAATGACAACACAACATAGTCATCGCGGTTTAAGCCAGTAATCCACTTAATGTGGATTTGTTCATGATTGCAATCAAGTAAGTTTTTGAAACTCCAAAACTCATCCGTGTTATAGGCCGTTGCACTGTCCTCGTACATTCAATAGAGCGATGCTTGACAAATTTTCACGGTAGCTATAAAATCCCCCACATGCACGTCCCGTTTCTGGGCAAACTGCACAAGAGAATCGACGGCCTCAAGGAGCGGCAGGAGAGCGCACATTCCGAGCAACGTGAAGGGATCCAGGAGGAGATGCAGGCATGCCTGCAAGAATCCACTTGTTTTTGTCAGGTTCCCAAATGGCATAGAATCAAACAAGGGAAGATGTGGCCTCTGCAACACTGTGTGACTACCACAATTCATGAATTTAATCGATCATCGGAGAAAGAAGATGAAGGCAACTCGGTGCGATAACAAGAATCCACGCCAAAAAAAATGGAAATAAGTAAAAAGAAAGGACAGAAAAATACCTCAGCTTTGTTGTTCTCATTTAAATCAGCAGTCATCTTATAAATAAGAGTCCGGTACTCAGAAAGTAACCGTCGCAAGGGCTCAATGAGGCTCATCCACCTTGTTTGAACATTTCGGAGCATTTTCAGACCTTTGGTCTCTGTCAACTTGGCCAACATTCTGAACTCCGAAAATCGTTTCGGACTCTTACAAAAATAAGTATAGGAGACTTGCAGCAACTTCTCTATATCAGAGAAGATTTGAAGTTGAGATAAAGCCTTAAACATCAAGTTACAGCGGTGGGCCATGCAGTGCACGCCGATTGAAAAGGGTGTGTGCTTCTCCTTAATTTGGAGAGTGACCCCGGAACGAGACCCCTGCAGCGTGGAGGCACCATCTGCACCGAAGCTAATCAACTTCATGGCCACAGATTCATTATCCATGGCCGCACCAGAATGCATGGCTTCCACGATCAGCTGAGTAATATTCTCTGCGTTGGGTGCCGACTCAACTCTCTGCAATGAGATCAAAAGCGGAATGCGGACCCAGTCCCGTACAATGTAGGCATGAACTGAGAGAAAGCTGTTGTTATCAACCGCAGTTACTTCGTCAACAGTAAGAACTACATACCTCGCAGTGGCAATCAACCTTTTGGTTTCTTCGACAACTTGTCTGTACATATATCCCGCCATGATCCAGCCAGAACGGATGCACCAATGTGCACTAGGAAGGTCAGGGACATCTAGTAGCTTGTACAAAGCTTGACGTGACTCGAACTCTAGCATAGGACGACCATTAGTAAGCAACTAAAACAATGTGGCAAATTGTACCCTCTTTCTCTGTGCCTCTAAGCTGCTACACTGATTCAGTTGATCAAGAACCGTCGTTGCCGGCTTTGCAGCGTACAGGCGCATGTTTTTTCTGTGCTTGCAGTCAGTGGCCACATAGTAATCTCCAGCCTTCACTTTGTACTTCGGCATGTCCTTCTGTGCTGTGCGTTTTCCATCATGTTTGAAAAGCGTGTCGCTCTTGGGCGCCATCACACAGAGCTTTCTGTCGATCACGCTGCAGACTTTGCATTTCACCATATGAAGGATTCCGTCATTTGCCATCACACCTTCCGCCCACGGCAGCTTCACGGCCCAAATGGTCTGAAATTTTCGATGTCGATCGTATCGAGTTTGCGCTGTGGAACGTGAATTGCGAGTCTTCTTGCAGCTTGTGCCACCTTTCTTCGAGGGAGGAGACTCGAAGTCAGAGTCAGAGGAAGAGCCCTCAGACTGTATAGGAACCTCCACAAATTTTGAATTATCTTTGTCGGAGGAAGATTCAGAGAGTGTGATCATCGGTGACTTACAGCTCAAAACAAAAGTATCTCCGGATCCAGACGATGAACCCGGTGTCGCAGCAGTATCCACAGACATGGACTTGCTTCGATTCAACTGCTCGGCCTCCTTCTCGCTGGGATACTCGTCTGTAGACATTGGCTCAGCGCCTGGTACTTCTGGCATGCAACCGTCGAACACAAAACAAAGCGGTTGCCCCCCGCCACTACCTCGAGAAGATTGGAAATACGATTGCACAGTCTTCTTGTGCGTTTCAGCCCTACGTGAGTTGATGATCTTCCCCTTTCGTTTCAATTCTCGGCGGGCCACCTTCAATGCTTCCTTGGCTGCTTTCTCTGCTTTTTTCTGAGCAATTTTTGCAGCAGAAGCAGCCTTCAGTGCTTTCGCAACTACATCTTCACCTCCATTGCCATGTTCAATCGCCATTGCACGCTCGGACTCCATCCACAAAAGTAAACTCTCGCAAGACCACAGAACAGACAAGCACAGAAGAAATGAAAAAACCCAATCCCGGTGTGTCCCAGGCAAATCACGAAGCAAATTACACAATGAAAACAATTTACAATGTCACGGTGGAAACATGCAGCGTGAGCAAACTTCAAGGGAACCAAAGCAGCACCACAACATTCATGCAAGTACGCCTCCATTTCAAGGAATTCAAATGCAAGCAATGAGATGGCCGGATTAATGAAAATCAATCACAAAAAAAGAGTGGCAATTACAACCCTGCATAGCTCTTCATGGCGAAATCACCCTACACCATTGCGCTGGAACTGGCGAAACCATATTGCCATGAAGTTCTTCACTAGCGAAATGATCGCTCCAGTACTCCACTCCGTTGGCGAAGACAGGAATCAAAGCAGCGGATCACGAAGAAATCTATGGCGACATTAGGTTTGCGAGTGGAGAACGAAGTGGTCTTAAACCCAAATTAGTGGCGATAAATCCTGCTATGATGAATGCAAGAACAGCCACTTACTGGCGATTAAACCCTAAGTGCCGGACGAGATGGCCGCCGGCTTGGCACCCACCTGTCCGGGTCCGCCGCCAACTTGGCGAAACACGTGGTTTTTCCCGCCGGTCTTTTCAAAGGCCATTTCGCCAGGTGTTTTATTTTGGTGCATTCTGGCTTTTTTTCGCCAAAAAAAAATGCCCTGATTGCGATGTGACATGATGTAAATAATCCTATAAATGACTAAGTATAATTGATGCAACTTTTGATGTTCAGCATAGACATAGTCACTCATAGAGAATAATTAACATAGCATGTGCCATCCTACGTGGCATATAAAGAACCAATCATTGTTTAGTCACACTACTAGAAAATGCATGTTTTATAACTACAAAATATGACTACAATGAGTCAAAAAATCTCAAAATATGACTCACGCCAAAATCACTGAAGATGATTCGGAATATGACTAGGTCCAATCATTACTGACAAGTCGTATTGAACATCAATCATATTAGCAATCATATACATTGGGGAGTATAATTAGCTATAATTAGCCATTTGACTGCTAATGTGATATGATTGTATGTTCAATTACGGCTGCCAACATGGCATTATATGTTGACTATTCTTTGGGGCTTGACTTTTTTTTGAGCTGAACGAAAAGAAAGAAAAAAAGCCTGCGTAGCATATGACTCCATATAGTTATATTTTTGGTTGATGTGGAATATGACTACAATGAGCCATATTTTTGAATGACTTGGTTTTTTGTTTTTGTTTTTGTTTTTTTAAACAAATGAAGGAAAATCCATTGCCAAACAAAAAAGGAAACAGGGAGGCCCCAACCACAAGAGGCCAAGGGACAAGACAAAGACCAGGACACGGACAAACAAACACAAGCAAACTCAAAGAGGGTCGCATATTTTTGAATGACTTGGAATATGACTGTGGTGAATCGTATTTTGGTTGACATGGAATATAACTACAATAAATCATATTTTTGGCTGATATGAAATATAATTGCAGTAAGTTATATTTTAACTAACATGGTATATGATTTTGTACAATCATACTTTTTGTTGATGTAGAATATTACTCTTGTAGGTCATATTTTTTACTCATGTTGAAAATGACTCTCTCAAGTCATATTTTTGAATGATGTGGAATATGACTCTCGTGAATTATATATTTTTTACGGATGTGAAATATAACTTTTGTTAGTCATATTTATGATTAATGTGATAGTTCATGTAGATGTGATTGGTAATTTATAACTGATTGCAATTATATTCTTAAAAGTGCAAAGTCACCTTTTGGTGTGCATAACTATGAGCATTATATGACTACAAGAAACAATCATGCAAGAAAAAATGTGACTTTCTTCAATGATGTTTACTTATCACTAATACAAAACATATATATCACAATGAAGCATTTAAACAAACCAATAGGGTATATTTTCCTTACAATAATGTGAAGATGGTTATATTGGGTTGTAAATAACTTTCAACAACTTTGTTCTAATTTTTCATGTCTGCATATATACAATTAAAGAAATGAGAGGTTAATTTTTAGTGAATAAACAACAAAATTCAACCTTCAAAAACTTACAACAATACAAAATATGTGGTACAAGTTTAAAGTAGGAAGAATAACAATGATAATGAAGTGAAAAAGAAGGAAAAAAAAATAAGTGTTTAGAAATAACAACAAATAAGAGTTAAGATGCAACAAGGAGCTACAACTAAGAAACAACAAGAAACAACAAAAAACAACAAGAAATGAGAGTTAAAATGCAACAACAAGAAAACTAAAAGCAAAAATTAAAAGCCAAGAAGAAGAAAGAATTTTGATGCAATGAGAAGAAACAAGAAATATGAACTAAAGAACAAGAAGAAACAAGAATTAAAATGCAAGAAGAAAAAAGAATTTTGATGCAACAACAAAAAATAAAAAGCATGAATTAAAAAGTAAGAAGTAAGAGTTAAATTATGAATTAAAGAACAACAAAAAAAAAACTACGAAGCAAAATTAAGAAGCAATAAGAAATAAAAAGTAAAAAACAACACAAGACAAAGAAGAAGAGCCCAAAGAAGTGGTGGCTAGGGTTTCAAAACTTTAAAGAAGTAGCAACTAGGATTTTCAAAACCCTAAAGAATTGGTAGCTAGGGTTTTTTAAATCTTAAAGAACTAGAAGCTAGAGTTTCAAAATCTTAAAAAAGTAGCAGCTAGGGTTTCAACATCCTAAAACAATGTCTTGACCATATTTTTTGGAGATTACCTTTATTTTTTGAGGACTGCCCTAAAAAATATAACTGAAAATATAACTGAACCAAAAATATGACTAGGCACTTTGTCAACAATTTCCTTGCCCAAATTTATTTTAGGCTGTTCAAAACAAAAAAATGTAATCACTATGGAGATATGACTACAAAATATGACTCAAAAAAAATATGATTGTAAAATATGACTCCACATCCCCAAATGCGTTCTCTACGGTTTCCTATGAAGTATTTGGCGTTCCCAACAGGCATATACTATACCCCCATGAAGTACAAGGTCAAAATATGACTGTAACTAGTCGCCAATCATCCTCAATCATATTTTTGCGATCATAAAACATGCATTTTTTAATAGTGTCATTTACAAATTTGATGTTGTTTGTGGTAGAAGGTTATAGATTTCCATTTTACTCGAGTATTTTTGTATACGTAGTAATTCATATATACATGCAAGCTTCAAAAAAAATTATTTTAGAGGCTATTCAGCTATTACTTCATAATTAATAAGCCCCTATATTTTTCTACTTCTACTTTTTGCCCATTTTCCTACATTGCATAGTAGATTGGTAGTTCAAACTAAAAATTTGAGGCAATTAAACATGTTCCTATTCTAATTCAAAATTTATATGTGCTTTTAGCCATATTGATTAGTACAACATGTACATTCTAACTAACTATTATTGAACACAACCTATACAAACAATACAAATCATACATACATATATAATATGAGAAAAAATCACAAAAATTAAAAATCCTACAAATTATATTATATTAGTTAAACTTGCCTTATGCAATGTATCTTTGCAAAACCACCTACTACAAATTTAAATTGGACTAAACAAATAGATAACAACACAAAATGAAACATTGTTTATTAATTTGTTTATTTGTAGATGGAAAATGGAAGCTCCTCGTGTAGATTTTTTCCATCTCTTTTAGGCTATTCCTAAGGTAGATTTACAAATTACGTATTATATATTATTATTATGTACTATATAATAGTTGTAATAAAATATACTTCAAAGAATACAAATAAGATTTGAAACACATACAATGTAAGCAATCTCTCACTTAACAAAAAAAGATTGTGCAAAAGCTTTACATAGTAGCAAGTGCCATTGCCAAATAAACCTTATCAACAAATTTTCTTTTTCAAATGCAACTTTGTAAAAATGCCAAATCAAGGAAATTCTTCTATCTAATACTTCAAATCCTAGTTGAATCAAATGCTACTTAATACTAAAATGAAAAGACCTATCACCAAGGTACTTTACCAAGACCCACCTAATTTATAAATTGATCCATCAGTAATCTTGAAAGTCATCCATCAATCATTTTTTGGCCTCAACATCTTTGTAGAATTAATATTTTAAGCAAAAGTGTGGAAAACTTATACTTTCAAGGGCAATGAGAAAAATATGAAAAATAGAGGGTTTTTTCAAAATTCAAACATAAAAATTTGTACTAGACTATTATGGGAATGTGTAAATAAATTTCAGAAACTTTGACTATATGGATTGAAAGATTACAAAGTTTGAAGTTAGAAGAAAAAGGGTTTCTTTTACCTTGTTTAATAGGGCTAGCAACCTTTAACTTTTCATAAAATGAGATTTTACACTACATGGTTATTTTTTGGGACATTTGTTTCTTAAATCATGTAAGTTACATACTTGCCAAATTTTAGAAGTAAAAGAGGAGTTTCGTAAAAGTTTTCCAAAGCTACCTGAACTACCAAAAAAATTCAAGGCAGCATAACTTTTGATCTAGGCACCCAATTAGAAAAAAAAATTGAATTTACACTAAGGGGGGACATGTTCACACCTTGTATCAACATTTCGTGAACATCTGACCAAAATTGACTCTATCCAAAATTTCAACTGTCCGTTCAATAAACAATTGTCTTTTATTGGTTAAGGCTCTTAAAAATGAGCCAAAATGACATGATCTAATGTAATTCTACAAATTACATCCATCACTCTAATGTGGTGTCCACCTAATGAACATTTGTGAGAGCAACATCACAGTAGATGAAATTGTTGTTTTTCTATCCCATTCTCCAATATTCATGTTTGTTTTCATTCATCACAAGGATGTCTTGTGTTTTGATAGTCTTTGTAGTATTTAGATTGGGATTTAGATGGGTGATTATTTCAACAAGAATCAAGTCTGATTTACACCAAAAATGAAGGGGTTAGAAAATAGAGAAGTCTCTCTAAGTTCCCTCATTTGCCATTGAAAGATCTTCCTTCAAGGGTCATGTCTTTTAGATTGGCATTGTAAATTTCCAAGAAGGCATGGAATGGCAAAAAATATAAAATATATAAAATGGCACTTTTCAACAAAGATCCCTAAAATTTTAATCAAATACATTTCCTTGATATAGGTCTAATTATAATTCCAAAGGACTCAAGATTTAAAGATTTTGGTACAATAGAAGAAAAAAGTGCACTCATCATTGGCCTTCTTGGAGATCCCTAACCTTTTACTTCACAGTGTAATCTCATATTCCAAAAACTTCCTGATTGTAGCCAATCAAAACCTTTAAAAAAATTATCCCCTTCAAATCTAAATTTGGTATATTCTAGACTTTAGACATGTTTTACAACCGCTACAAAACAATCCTTGCTTCTACACTTGGCATTGGATAGTGAGTCACTATAATTCCTTCAAAAACAACATCTACTCCTTTGCCTTGAAATCTAAGGGTGGATATATGGACACAATATATGGTCTACAACAGAAATATAGGTACAAATACCTACATTAAATAAGGTATTATGAAAACTGAGATATGGACACATAGAGTTGCACACATATTCCATGTTTTTTTAGTTATAGATGTATACATATATAATGTTTGCCAAAAAAATCCTTTAATCTAATAAAAATGATCTCTAGGTGGTGTTTTTGAGTACATAGAGTGGTGTGACAAAGGTAAGCAAATCCAATATAGATTGCATTTTTGGATTCAATTATAAACTTTTGTTGCATTCTAATGTAGTTTTGATTGCATAGAATATATGATTGGGACTCAAAGTTTTGGAATTGGGGTGGAAAGTCGCCTCATAATGGATTCAATCAACACACCCATGTGGCTTCTATACATAGCAAATTTATTTCATTGTACAAAAGGGATCCTTTGGGATTTCCACTGGAACCACGTAGGAAAGTAAGAAAGTCACATTAGAGTTCCAAAGGACAAAAATAGTTACTCTTAGGGACCACAATGCTTTGACATCCTATAATGTATTTCTTTTGTCCAAAAATGAGTTTGATGAAATACATGCTAAATAAACCTTGATTTATTATTCTTTTGCAAAAAAAATTTGGATCCAATAATTATATCTATATGCAATGACCAAACAATTGGCAATGGGATTCCTAGTTTCCTACTTTATATGCTTAAAAATACTTTTGGATAGTTAGTCACAATGTTTGGGGAGAACTACCAAGTTAGTTCATTCTTCCCTAGTGCCTTTGGGGAAAAAATTGTTCAAAGTGTAAAAATTGAAGATCCAAAATTGAACCAAAAATTGGTAGAATTGTCAATTAATTGATGTGCAAAAACAAAAGTAGCTATGTAGATGTTACTATCATAAAATTGAAGTTTGATTTTAGTTGCTTATCTTTTAGAATCCAAAGCTAATACTAGGGTTGTTGGAAACGGCTATATTTTTGGATAAGGCAAATATCTTTTTTTGGATTGGTTGAGGTGACTAATCCCTATTCTATCATCCATATTTGTCGAATGTAATGAAATTTGGAGTTTAGTTTCAAAACCAACATGTTTTTGAAAGAGGAGGATTGTAACCTTAGCAAATTTCAAATTGAAAGAAAGTAGTTGGTGAGAATTTGATGCTACAAGAAATGAACTAAGAGATTTTGATAGTAAGGAGAGGATGCAACTAGTATGTCCTTATGGACCCCCCCAATTCTTTTTACAAAGAGGAGGAAAATTATCAAGGTAGCTTTGCAAACTTCCCAAACAATAGTGAGTCACATAGATACATGAATTAATGTAAAAGTTGTACAATACAAATTTTAGCCCTGAATGAAAAGGGTCCAATAAGTCATCATGTTACAATAGAATTTTTAATAAGCAACACCCTCTAAAGTAATAAACCTCTCTAAAGTAACATTGATTGCCAGTCTTGGTCTAGACTTTGGATTGTATACACAATGTAATATGTGATAGCGATGCATCTGCAATCTATGTGTGTGCAAGAACATGAAAAGTGTTATTCAATGACTGATATTGTTGTTTGTATGCGATGTGTCCAATGTTCTTTGTTTGTGCAGTAAGGTAGAGGTATCCATTTCTGACTAGGTACCCATGTACAACCTGTAGGGTGCTCTAATTCCCATCGAGGTTGGATTCAATTTCCAATCAAGCCTTGAAATGCGTCCCAACTAATAAGGTCATGAGACATGTCCCAAAGTGGTTAGCATGAAAGTAAGAAGTAGTAAACATGAAAGTAGTTTGGCTAAGATTGGAATTAAAAGCGTCTAGTGGTTGTCTATGGGTCTGAAGCACTTTTTGCCTGCCAAAAATCATAGTAATTTCAGTTCAAGCAATAAAATTACCAAATTTTTTGCAATCCCTGTCATTTCTATCAATGCACCTTTGAAAATATTTGCTTTGCCTTGCAACACTCCAAACCATGTCCAGAACTTGCTTATTTGATTGGTTATGGGTACCTTCACCTTACAATATGAAAAATCACTTGCAATCTCTTAGATGCAATGACTGCAAACTTTATTAATGCAATAACCCTCCCTAATGTAATAACTTTTGTAATCTAATGTATGTGAGACTGGTTCCAAACCTCTTGCTTTACAGAATTTTTACAGTAGCAGGATGGTAGACATTGTAAATATTTGAAATTGTACCTTAGCTTACAGCTATGACCGACAACCTCCTCGGGCATCAATATTACGCAAACTTCTGCTTGACTGTTCAATTGTGAGCTTCATGAAGTGGACTTTCAGTTCTCAATGCATGCCTGACCCAGTTTCCAATATGCTGCATTTCAAAGCAACCTTATCAGTGTTTGGATTTGATGCTGTTGTTGCCCAGTGCTAAGTTGACTTCAGGCGGGGTGGGTTTTTTTTGTTTTTTTTTTAACAAATGAAACAGAATTTCATTGCCAAGAAACATAAGATATAAGGTAAACTACCCCATTACAGACAAAATGAGAGCAAGCCCATTGTGAGCAAAATTGTAATGGTGGTGTACATTCAAGTTTTGAAATGTACACCACTATTATAATTCATCCCACTATGAGCTTGCTCACATTTTGTCTGCAATGGGATAGTTTACCTTAACCAACCACAAGTGGCCTTAGCAAAAGCAAATACAAAACAAACAACAAGGAGACTTTGTATTTCAAGGATTAAGGTAGAAATATCTCAAAGCAACCGACTTTCTCTGGGTCAAAGGTTGAATGATCAAAATAATTTGATGAGATCATTAGCTAATTGTCTCAAGAGAAATGCAACCTAAGTGATTTCTTAATTTTCTCACTCTTTAGTAATATTTTATAAATTTTTAAAAATGAAAAATATAAGATAGCCTAATATAAATAATACTAGACTCACCTTGAATGAACACCCTTCAAGCACAACTTTCATTAGTTGCTTCAAAAAACTCCTCACCTTTCCTTGGTTGATTTTTAAAAGTTGTGGTGGTTCAAGGTCAAGGATGTGTTCATTTGTGGCCATTTTCTAAGTGTTGATGCATGAAAATGTTGCAATTAGGTGTTTTTACCTTATTGTTTACTTCATTAAAGAGGTCTCCAGCTACTACAAGTGTACAACTAGATGTTGCTCTAGATTTAAGTTTGTTTCTAATCTAGTATATACAAAAATGGTACAAAGTCATCGTCATCTATAATTTAGGATAAAATTCTATAGGAAATAGGAAGCACAAATGAACTTTCATGTTTTCCAATTTTTGAATTGCATTTACTGAATTCAATAATGCGTTCACTTCTATGTAAGTTAAGAAACACTACATTTCAAGAGCACTTTTTTTGTCATACTAAAAACTAACAAAAGGTTGAAGTCTAAGGTTAAAAATGTTTTTTAAAAAATAATTGATTTTCTTGCTTTAATTTACAAAAAATCTCCTTAAATTCATGCTAGCAAACAATTACAATTTGGAATACAATTATTGTAGACCTCCATGCAAAAAATTAGAATTTTTTTGTCTCATCAATTGGTTTTGACCAATAGCCCTTGCATAGAGGTTTGTTCTTAGGCCACACTATGATGTGGGTGTGAATAAAGTCAATTACATACTACAAAAGATAGTGCATTCACCAATCTTTCATATGTAAGTGTGACTAATAGGTGAAAGATAAAACATGATTCTTTACTTAGTTCTTCTTCACTTACATAAAAGTGAGTAGCAATTGATTTGATCATCAATGTCAATAAAGGCATTACTCTCTCTAATAATTGTCTTGGACCTTTATTGACCTTGCTACCACATAGAAGTCTATCCTTCACATTGTAACTATAACCTATATTGTGCACTTTCTAAGTTTTGAAGACCTTTGAATTGCAACATAGATTAAAGACTCATTCATTTTGATTATGAAATCTTTGAACCATCATATTATATATTACAATTAAATTTGTGTAACAATTAAATACTCCTACCATATTGCTAAACTATCATCCTACATTTTTACAACCACTAACTTATGAAACCAACTACATTAATTTATAAATATAATTTTAGGATATCTTTTAGTATAGTTAAACTCACAATTGAAAAAACAACACTTGGATGGATGTGGCAATAAATGTCCCTTTTATTAGAGTCAGAATTTTTTGCCAATAATAGAAAAGAATGTATCTTCATATGTTCACCCCCTTCCCTACTATTAGAAAGAGTAGTGGATAAAACATTATTATGTTGGAATAAGCAATTTCTAGAAATAATATGGAAACAATTGCAACTAATCTACTCACAAAACATGACATTCTCAAATTTTTTGTATTATTCTTGAGGGGCGAAATGATCAAATGTAAGAGCTTTCATATGTATTAGAGTTAAAATCAATCATTTGAAAGCTTTAAGAAAAATAACTATAAATAATATCTATAATTAAAATCATAACTTACATTCTTATATGTCCTACTTTCAACATTGTATTCTTTCATAAATGAATTTTTATTTTTAACTTTAAAAAATAGAAGTTAAAATTTATTTATTTATTAAATTTAATAATAGCTACATAAGACAATGATGGTTAGATGCTAATGTAAGTTTTTAATCTAATTGTGGTTGTTGTTTCTGAGTACACAATTATTCTATATGCTTAGAAACACCATCCACAGTTGATTCTTTTCAAGCTATCATAATTCTTTCCAAACTATTGTCATTTTTTAATCTATTACAAAGATGATAAACTTAAAATGTGTGTATAGTTGTAGTAAAATACATGTGATATGTAGCTACAAGTTTTTGCATATATACATATATTTGAATATATGGACATCTATATCCATATTTGTATTTTTGTCATAGACTAGATATTGTATCCATATATCCATTGTAGACTCCAAATAAATCTTTTTTCAACAAATAAGATCTTTGGATTTTCAAGGTGCAGGAGTGGTTGATGTTTTTGAAAAGATAATGGGCATCCAACCATTTCTCTAGAAACCACTTAAATAGAATCAATCCCTAATTTTAAAATGGTTAGTTTTATACTACTCAACATCTTCTAACTAACTTAGGGACTCTCATTCCAAATATGAATTTGATTAAATTAAATATAATAAAATAATAAAAAAATTCTATGTTTTCCTAGAGCCCCACCACCACACACACTTAAGGTAGTCTGCTTGTAAAGCAACTTTTTAAAAGTTGATTGGTCTTTTGGAGAAGCTAAACTCTTTGAAACAATTTTCAATAAATTTAAGGAAGAAAAGTGGAATTGACATCTAACTCAAGTCGTTTCTTATTTTTAAAACCTTTGTAGAACTGAGGTAATAGGCTCTAATGTCGCATAGGCTCTAAAATTGCCTACATCCTCAAATGTATACTATGTGTACATATTTTGTTTTCATAGCCTTCATCAATGTACAAACAATGTACATTGTACGAGGTGGGCAATTCCAAACCCTGTGCCATTTCAACTTCAAAATTTCATAACTAATTCCACAAAGCTCAAAAAAATATGAAACAACTTGGGTTAGATGCCAATTCCACTTGTCTTTCAAGGAAAATTTATTGAAAATTATTTCAAGAAGCTTCGCCTCCATGAAATTTAGTTTCAGCTCTTGGGTGGGTGATTTCTGAACCTGTTATCTTAGTTACAAATTTTTGAAGTTGAAACCCAGTGCTCACCAAAACCAACCACCTCCTGAAATGTACGCTTCTGGTACATTGAAGAAAGCAAAATGTACCTCTGTACGTTAGTGGTTGCTTTTTAGAGCACGGTCGCTTTTAGAGCAGCCAGACCAAGTTACCTCAGTCACTCGCAGTTCTGCACACAAAATCTCTGTTCAGTTTCCAGTTCATCCAGTTGTGAATAGCACTGATCCTCAGACATATGTCATGCTGACACGTGTAACATCTCATCCATCCTTCGAAGTTCCGTCCACGTATATCCAGATTAGTTCGCGCGAGTTGGTGTGAATGCGTCCTAGGATCATTCTCCATTGGACGGAGAAAGGGCGGAGCTCTTGAGTCTAGAAACCCTAACTCCGTTTTCTCACAGTCTCGCTCCCTCCTTCTCTTGCCACTCTGCCTCGCGTTGCGTGATCGTTGTGCGTGAATTCCACGCGCCCGCCCTCACGCTCGCTAAGGTTATTACTTAAGTTAAGGCCCCCCGCATCCCTTGCAGCAGAGATCAGCAATCGAACGAGCGTCAGTTTGTATGAAATGGACCCCGATGCGTTGAGCAAGGCGTTTGTGGATCACTACTACACCACGTTCGACACCAACCGGCAGGCGCTTATCGGTCTCTACCAGGAGGGCTCCATGCTCACGTTCGAGGGCGAGAAGATCCAGGGCGCGCAGGCTATCAGCAACAGGCTCAACGCGCTCGGGTTCCAGCAGTGCAAGCACAACATCTCCACCACGGACTGCCAGCCTTCGGGCCCCGCGGGCGGCATGGTTGTGTTCGTGAGCGGCAACCTGCAGCTTCCCGGCGAGGAGCACATGCTGAAGTTCAGTCAGGTGTTTTTTTTTTTTGTCATTTCTTTGGAATCTGAATGGATCAAGATCTGAGGTAGGTTCGTTGGTTGAGAAGTGAGGTAGAGGGATTTTCTTGGCAAATGTCTGAGCTGTTGTTGTTGTTTGTGTGTTTGGATATTATTTTGAGCTGCTGCTGCGTCGATCTGGTCTTAGAAACCATCGCGAATGGATTGGCATTTGTGTCGAAGGGAAAGATCGTATGTTTGACTGTTTGGCTCATAACTCGGGCGCAGCTTTGACATTAATGAATTGGATCTTTCTTACATTCAATTTTCTCTCTGCCGGGATGTTTCTTAGGCTTCTTGGAGTAACTTTGAAATGGCTTTTACTGGGAAAAGTCGTTTTTCGAGGTGGTGGTGATTCTGTGTAGGGTTTTGATGATTCAAGTGCTTCGTTAGCTTCTTGTGATAACTTGGGAAAGAAAATAACAGGCTTAGGATGTTTCTTGCAGATGTTCCACCTGCTTCCTACGCCTCAGGGAAGCTTTTATGTGTACAACGACATTTTCCGGTTGAACTATGCTTGAAGACGTGTAATGCTGTTGCTGCGAGGGCTCCTCTCATATTTGTTTGCGTGAGGACTGAGCGCTTATATGAGCACTTTCGTGTTTGAGGATTGTGTTTCTGCTGTGAAGCAGGTGTGAATGTGAAGGTAGTGCGCATGGTGTTGTGCGGAAGATGTGTTGTCATCATTGTTTAGTTGGTGACTATGTTAGGGTGTCAAGCTAGAGGTTCCTGGATATGTAAAATGAACCATGTCATAGGCAGCCGTTTAGCGGTAGGTGGTGTTAATGGTTCGTTATATGCTAATGTCGTGGAGTTCCGTGACTGCAATGTTCAAGACAACGATATGAGATTTATTTCTCACATTTTTAAATTTTTTGTAATGTACTGCACATAGTCACATGAATGTGCTTTTAATTGTTTTTTCATTGTTAACCCTTAAACGTCGTCCAGGACGTTTATTGTGTGACACAGAATTCTTCTAGTACAATGGAAGTGCAACTATTCATCCTTGAAATTTTGTTGTGAAAAAAGGGAGGTCTTTTATAGTAGTTTGTCTTCTAATGAATGTTTTTGCAATTTTATAAGTGAACTAGCAGTTGGCACTTGCTTTGCTATGCATTAACTATATTACTTTCATCAATTTTTCATGTGATAGAATGTAGATTAATAAAGTATGTATAATCTTAAAATAAAAATATTGACATTTTCATACAATATTTTTTGGAAATACATATATTGCATTAGGAAGTAATTAAAGAAAATCTTTATATCATAATTTTTATAAAAAAATCTTTGTAAATATGAAAACATTGTAAGGACATCACTACTTATAAATTTCTTCACTCACAAATAATGGTTACCAAAATTGAAGAATTGAAATGCAAATTTGTCAAATTGCACAAACTTTGTAAATACTTTGTTGTAGAATCCAAAATTGCTTCAATTTAACAAAGTTTCAAATCATTTGGTAGTAAGAAAAGAACATTAGAATTGAAAACATTCAAAGCTTAGAAAATCATAGAATTGTGAAAAGTAAAATGAAGTGTAAAGCCAAAAAATATGAAATCTCCATAATATCACTGTACTTCTGTAATATCATATTTTTACACTGTGTGATATTACATAGGTGAAATAGCCGTTGGAACTCTACAACATCATATTTTGTATAAATGAGATATTACAGAGGGATTGGATCTCTGTAATATCACACAATGTAAAAATGTGATATTATAGAAGGTCTTGTGATTTTAGTAGTATGAATGATTCATATGGCAACCAAAAGGATGATTTTTATGGTCATGAATCCATCCTTCTAAGGGTTAAAGATTGTTTTTTTTTTTTTTTTTTTAATGATGGTCAATCTCTTTTTCCTTACCTCAAGTATATTGAGTAGTGCCAAATTGTAAGGAATTTTTGTTGATTGAGAATTTTCTAGACTTTGAAAATAGTTTTTGATCCACAATTCATTGGGACTTGCTACACTTGGTATTTGACCTATAAAGGACTATAATAGTGGGTTCTTATTGTGACCTTCAAATAGTTCCTACAGAAAGTTGTGAAATGGATAGTAAGTAGTTTTAAAATTGAGTGTGCAGAATGTGAGTGTAATTTCTGAAATTAAGTGTGCATTAATGTGAGTGTAATAAGAATTATTATATATACACATTTAAAAGAACACACCAATGTACCCATTTATTAGATATTGGTCCATTCTGAAGCCATGGTGTGTCTACTTAATTTGTCTACTTAATTTGTATAAATGAAAAAATGATTGTTGAATTGCTTCCTTATAAATGTTAAAAAATCAATAGGGTCCATTTAAGTTTAGTAATGGTTGTATTTAGGAACCTTGTGTATTATTTTTTGCATGCTATAGTGTTGTGTTTTTTTTTTGTCAAAGCCATATTTTTTTTTAAATTGCACACATGTGAAGATTGCAAATATGATCATAAATAGGTGCCTATAGTTGAATTATTTGGAAATTCATAAATAATTCATAAATGCTCTAAAAAATATGAAACCTCATGTATTAGATTCCACATTAGTTTTTTCAATTGAAAAATAAAGAAAAATATTTTTGGGCATTTGAAAACCATTGGATAGGTTGACTAACTCTTAAAAGGTCGCTTTATGAATACACTACATTAGATTCATTGTGAAATAGTCAATCATGTTTGAGATAAATTTTCCTTTTTAAATTGGGTTCATTTGTTCAAATATCAATCATTAAGAAAATATTATGAAAATTTCACTTTCTTTCATGAAAAATTGTCATAGTGTTAATCTTTGTGACTAAAAGTGAAAATAAATATGTAAATATAGCAAAAGCATTCCAATTAGTTTGAAATTTTTTGAAGTGGTCCAAGTAGCAAGGGAGGTTAGTGTGAAAATTTCTCAATTAGTTGTTTTATTTTTATACTCAAAACACCCTTGACAATGAGCTTTAAGTCAAATTTCACTATTACACTAAATGTATTTTATTATATAATTGATATACAAATCTTGATATTTTTCACTTATGCAAAAGTGTATTTTCTATTGACATTGATTTTTTTAATAAATTTTTATGGAAAAATCATATTATTATAATTTTTTAAGTAGAAGGGGACAATAAAATTATTTCAATTAGAATATATATTAGAAAAATCTGGAATCTTTACCATAAATGAAGTTTAGAATGAAAAACAAAACTCTATAATTTAAATGTAAAAAAATTATAATAAAAAACACACAATATGGTGTATTATGAATTTTGACACTTGGAGATTGCAATTACAATGATGATTTTTACCACTTATAAGTGTACTCATAAGTATATGATAAATTCACACATGCAAGATTTTAGATGCAATTGAAATGTTGTAACTTACTCTAAATCACCTTGCAAGGAATAATTAGTCATTTTTTGATGATTTTTTGTGCAATGAGGAGATTTTTTACTTGAAATCCAAAAGGTGCAAGACAATGGGGCTGAAAAATTTCCCACTTTTTTGAATTTCACAAATTGTAAGACAATAGAACTTGAAGATAACCTTTAAAGGACCAAGTTGTATTTTTTGCTAATGTAGCAATTTTGGGTAGCTTACTATGAATGGAATTTTTTTTTCTTTGAAATTTTCACACAAATGATAGCCCAAATTAAATTTACTTATTTATGGTCAAATGCTTATGAATCTATGAAAGAAATTACTGAACTATGTACTTGAATATTAGTAGCTTAAGAAAACTAAAAGATACGCACAAAATAAGACTATTTGAAAAAAATATATAAAACTTTTGACAAAAATGAAGCCTAAATGTCTAATAAGTTTCATACATATGCAATACGCACATGTACTTATTAGAAGAGAATTCTTGATTTTGTACTAATTTTCCTGTAAGACATTCCAACTTTAAAAAAAAAATTCATATGTAAAGTAAGATGAACACTAAGCTTTGTAAAGTATGAAATATTTCCAAGACATACATTGAGAGTAATTGGGAACAACATACATATAAGCCTATCCATATTTATTCTATATCATTAGGAAAATTAATGTCTAAACCTTTATAGGTAAACCTCTCTGTTGAAAGTAAATTCAACAAATATATCAAAACCGGCACTATAAATTGCTTTCTGATTAAACCAAATTAATATATTCTTGTAAATTAATTGTGAAATCTTAGAATATAGGCAAGAAGTATCTCAAATGGCCATTGCTTTTATAATAAGTACTGAGAATTAATACCGATTCTATCATAATCCATTGGATTATATGTAGCTAAGAAGTAACGGCTCTCTAGTAGAGGAATCAAAATAAAACACTATAGCAATAAAAGAACAATTGTCACATAGAACAAATGGCAAAAAAATCCAACTTACTCATGAAATCTAGTATCATTATGTCCCAACAGACCTTCATCTACGTCAAAATGCGTCATACTTACGAAAGTCTGAAAACTGTGAAAGACAAAAGAAATTAAATTTTCTTAAGATCATCAAAATTTAGCAAGGCTACAGTGTCAACCACACAAACTTAATTACAAATTCTGAAGATCACCAAGACATAGCAAGGCTATAGTGTCTTAGACTATAGTAACCACATGTCAAGACCCAGAAATAGCAAATTTTAAACAAAACTAAACATGCCTCTGCAAAGAATTTCAATGCCTCTTTCATGAATATGTTGAGAATAATATGAAAATAGTAAGTTCCATGCATGTGAATGGAAGGTATCCTTGAAAGTTGGCCACAACTTTACATCAATGAAAATGATCAAAATGAAGATTTAAATTCTATAACGGAGAAAAAGAAAATCGACTCTAGTGCACCTCTAATGTCATGCCGGCAGAAATTCCATGCATTTGTAAAGTCGCGCTACCATAAATTTCAGATTTGAAACCCCTAATTTGCCGACTAGCACCAACTTCACTAGCTGCTACGTCTCTAAAGCCGCCGAGCTGAGCACTAGCTTCAACAGGTGATGGACTTCCTGTCCACGAGTACAGCTCCATTTTGTACAACCACCTATTGTTTCCTAGACTTCAAATTCTTTAAATACTTCCTTCCTTACCAACCTGTAGAGCTATCAACCAATGTACACCATGAGGAACCTTAGGAGCCGCAAGCGTGACGGAATTCAAGCACATGCAAATCCTCATGCAAATCACAAAGAGGAGGGAGAAACTCACGTGCAAGAGAGGCAACATCAGACATCGTCTCAAGTGACCGAGGTACTGCCACTTGACACTACTCTTCTTATCTGTGTGCTTGGTCTCTTCATTTTTTTATGCCCTCTGCAAATATGAGCACTTTCAAATTTTTGCAAGGACGTTGAGTTAGAATATAATTTGATCCTCAAATGGAATTAGGTAGTTTTAGGTTGCGTTGTGAAGTCCCCAAAACAAGTTCGCATTGTCTTGTTCTGCTGCACCCTTCCCCATAGATTGATGACCATATCCGTATATATTACCTACCCAACTGCATAGAAACGGAGAGATTCTCATGAGAGTTTTCGCTGTCAATGGAAAATATGCATTATACAACAACTTAGTCAAATTACTTTCAGTTAGCGGATGCTTGTTTTGGCAACAGTAGTATGCATAGAATTTTAAATGTACCTTCTGTCTGTCTTGACGTAAACTTGACCTCTTGGACTCCAGAGATCAGTTTGCATACTTTATTGGTATCCATTTTCTCTCTAGTTGCGTTGGAATTAAAAAGTCCATGTGAAAGCTCTGTCAGCTCAAAGGCAAAGCTGAATTAGACTGTCAGTTAGCCGGAATAGTTCGAGGTAGTCCAAATTGCCGTGTGACAGACTTAGAAAAACACAACCCAAAATCCTTATATAATATCATCATCATCCACTTCATTTTGGAAGCTGAGGCCGATTGACTCCAATTGATGTATGTGGTCTAGTACAATAGCCTAACGAGAAGAAAAAACATAGACATGAAAATTAATTTTGAAAAAACAAAAGGAATGGACCATGTCTTCTGTCCGATTTTGGGAGTAGCTTTTGTTTTCCCAGAACCCCAGTCGGACCCAACTGGGATTTTGGAGGAAACAAAAGCTACCTCCAGAATCTGACATAAAACACGGTCAATTAGAAATGAAATTTGATTTTGCGAGTTTGTCAAAATGACTAATGGCTCGCTTTAATGAAAGAGGTGAGCAAAATCAAATAATTTATGTGGTTTTGAAGTACCTTGATTTTGGAGCCAATTAGTCGTCTGCGCAAGTGCGTTTGAATTCTATGGTCCATAAACAAGGAAATGAATAGGGCTCTCAGTTGTCATCAAATCTTGTAGGATGTCAAGTAAACCTTTTAGTCATAAGATTTGGAAACACATTAGATCCCAACAACAAAGTTATTTGAGCCTAGTGCTCCAATTTGATGCAAAGGAAGCGAAACGAGGAGCGTAATTAAATTTTTGAAAAGTAGAGTTATGACATGCATTAAGAGAAGAAAATCCAAATTTACTTGACTGCATTACAATCTAACAATCTGTAGGGTGTACTAATGCTCGTCTTGTTGAACCCATTTTGTGGGTACCTTGAGGTATCCCTAAAACTCCAGTCGGGTCTGATTGGGGTTTTAGGGATACCTCAAGGTACCCACAAAATTAGTTCAAGAGCACCCAAGATAATGTATTCCATTGATGAGAATGACTGATTCATAACTGTTGCTTGCATGACATTCTTGTGAGGTTCAATTAAAAAGAAAAAATATGAAACCTAATTTTCAAGATTGGAGAGTGCGCCTAAGAGCAATCGACTGGGAGTGATCTTCAAAATTGTGGGGAATTGCCACGATTGTGTGGCTCATTGTGTAGACACAGAAATTGTGGAATCGTCTTCACGATGCGTCGCGATGTGTAGCTCTGACGCAGACAAAAAATAATTGAAGTCAGTGTGTGCTTGTTCCTATGCGCTTCTCTAGTGCGCCTCTGTGTACTTGTCCGGCTTGTGATGGCCGATTTTAGGGGTACCTTAAGGTACCCCTAAAATTGGTTTTCTTTTAAAACTAATTGATTTATACTCCCCTAACATATATTTAAGACTATGATGCTCAATGTTTCACGTCTTTTATATGAACTAAAATGATTGATTTTGAAGTTTTTTTTCTTTGGACCTTCTAATTTTTGTATGTAATTGATAGTTTTGGTAAAGTTTTTTATGTAATTTTATTTTTTTATTGAACTAGTTCAAGTAGAGAAAAACGATTACACTTTCAAAATCGTGAATTAGACATAACAATTCATTAAAATTTCATGATGACCTTCTTCTAAGATAGGTAGTTGAAATAAAAACCTTTTTTTTATGTTATTTTATTACAATGCTTACACTAGCATAGAGAATTGTCTAATAAAAAACAGAACTTAAATTGAACTTGGGATTTTCCTTAAGCTTATAAAAGTGGACTAAATTGAACTGTCTATAGTTTGTTTTACCATTGTAAGTGTCATATGTCCTTGTCATACCTTAAAACCATAGGTCACTATATTAAGACATTTCTTGTAGTAACAATAATTAGTACACTTAATTAAAAGATATAGTTTAGGTGGGTTCTTTTCAGATGAAGCTAATAATATTATACATTTTTATTTTTAATGATGGCATTGAATGTACTCCATGAATTAATATTTGTTGTGCTTCATGTTTGTATTCCATTTATATGGAATAAAATTGAACATACATTTATGAAAAAGCTACAAGTTTTCATTCAACTTATTTGATACTTTTATGACTTTCTTCTTGTACTCATATTTCTTCCACTTATTGTACCTAGATGTTTGTTCAATAACACTGAGTTGGTCAATAGCTGCATGTATATGACTATGTATATCATCAACTTTATTGAATTCAAAATGACGTTTTACGATTAATTCAGCCTCTTTCAATGTCAAGTCATCCATACTTTCATCATCTTCTACTATTTCCTTCCCTTTCTTCTTCTTCTTGGATTGTGAACCTTGTTTGCTTGCCTTTTCTCTTGTTTGCCTTTGTTGTTGTGGCTCTAAATTTTCTTCATGAGTTGAAGGCTATAAATAAGAATCCTCTTACATTTAATTCTACCAATCGGTCCACCATTACACATTACAAAATATATATAAGTCAACAATTCAATAAAAGAATAAGACACGATGAATATATTTAATAATTAATAAGTGTATACCTATGGACTTTGAGTTCTTGTTGCTTCCAATTGTAAAAGGCACTCTTGAACTTTAGGATCATCTATTACTCCAACTGTCATCTACAAAAATTATCACAAACAATTTGTTTCGATAGCTACATATGTGGAAGTTGAAATGCATCAATCACTACAATATATTAATGAGGATTTTGTAGTACAACCATAACAAAACGAATGTATTCTTCTATAAAATTAAATTTATATATAGACAAAACTTCAAAACAAATGTTTAAATATGATACACAATTAAAGAAAAGTATTGATGAATTTTTTATAAACTTACATCCGTTGCTTTCTTCAGTTTACTCTTGGTGTACTTGTTTAAATTCTCCGTATGCTCCAACAAATAATTATGTATTTCTTTTGGTCGCCACGGTGTCATGATGTGGGCCGTTTATTAGTTAAAAATAGGCATTTACATTATTTTACTTTAGTTTTATAATAGGAGTTTAGAAATCAAGGTTTGATTGGTGTTCATTTTTAGGTTAGCTTTTACATTAATTTTTATATTTTAAAACTACTTTTACTTAATTTAATAAATTGAAAATGGATATATAAAGACAATGGGGAAAGCGTTTAGATATATATTTGGAGGGAGAAATATATATTGGAATAGGAAATAAATTGATATTAAGAGGAAATATATTTGATTTTTATATATGAATAATATTGAGGGTTGATTTTAAGTTTGAAGATTATATCATTATATGTGTAAGTTGGCATTGTTGGAAATTGAGTTTCATTTGAATATTGTAGTTAGATTGGTTTCTTGATCATTGATATTTTTGGTTCATTTACAAACATCTACTACAGCCAAAAGCTTTGTGCTTTTCCAGATAGACAACAACTCCTGCAACAACGGCATTTGGATTTTCTCAAAATCCAAAAATTTCATTTCTTTCAATTTGGCTTCACACATTGCCTTCAAAGCATCCCTTCATTCTTCTCGTGTCCTTGTTGGATTTTCATCTAGAAAACCTCCCTCTTTCAACCAAACTTTGGCCTTTTGTTGATTATTCATGAACTTATTGTATTCATCATAATAGTGTGATAAAATAATTTTTTTACCATAAAGTTTCCCATCTTCCTTCAAGTTCCGTGGGCGATGAACATAAATTTGTTCATATGTAGGTATGGGCAAATTGTGTGGCCAACTAGTAGGTTCTACTTCTAATTCATCGGTTGATGAAATATCTACCGGAAATGATAAACATCAGGTGTCACACATGGAACAATACTTGTAAGACCGTTTCACAAATTTATAAGGACAACGTGAACAAAACTCTGCAATTGTAGTCATGGTGACAAAAAAGAAAAAATTCAAAACAAGTATAATCTATAGTTTGATTGAATGGACCCTATTTTTTTACTCACGTAGTTTTCTAAAAATTCAAAGTGATCTCTCTAGCTAATGTTACCAACATGTATCGAAAGTTTCAAGACCTTCCTTTTAATGCCCACAAATGCTCAATGAGATCATTTCTGAGCATGTAGTGTATATTTTCATTGTGAATCACTTCAGTTTCAATATTTTTTTCATGAAATTGAAGTGATTCACAATGAAAATATACACTACATGCTCAGAAATGATCTCATTGAACATTTGTGGGCATTAAAAGGAAGGTCTTGAAACTTTCGATTCATGTTGGTAACATTAGCTAGAGAGATCACTTTGAATTTTTAGAAAACTACGTGAGTAAAAAAATAGGGTCCATTCAATCAAACTATAGAGTATACTTGTTTTGAATTTTTTCTTTTTTGTCACCATGACTACAATTGCAGAGTTTTGTTCACGTTGTCCTTATAAATTTGTGAAATGGTCTTACAAGTATTGTCCCATGTATGACACCTGATGTTTATCATTTCCGGTAGATATTTCATCAACCGATGAATTAGAAGTAGAACCTACTAGTAGGCCACACAATTTTCCCGTACCTATATATGAACAAATTTATGTTCATCATCCACGGACCTATGCCTTACATAATCCTACAATGATGCCTTTGGAAGCGGCACACCACGAGTGAAATACAATCATACACCCATAGTCTTGCAAATGCATCTCTGCAAAGACAAACGCCATTTGAATGGCTTCATATTCCGAGTCAGAGTTTCACAATGGTACCAAATCTTGCAGAATAGAAACCTCAAAAATTGACAAATTTTCTTGGCAATCAAATAATATGAAGTCCACTCCTAGTTGACGGTTCAGAATACCATCATATGTGCGGCCCTTCCCTACTAACATCTACAAAAACCAAAAGAACAATTTTTCATTGAATTAGAAAAATCTAACTTCATAAAACCTTCATGTCATTGAACAATATAATCCAACTACAATTTAAAATTAAATAGAACTTCATCTTTTTAAAAAAATCCATGACTTCCATGTAGCAATTTGGTCCGTCATTGTCCATGTTCTCTATAATGTCAATGATAGACAAGTTCAGGATCAACTCTTCGGAGTTAACCTCTTCCTCGTTAACTATGACTATTACTTGGGTTCCTTGTGTAATCATTTCTTCTGTGAGCTCCGATAGTATGGCCTTCCTCTTCATTCCACTATGAGACCTAGCTTACATTTAAGAGCCTTGATCTACTATTGAAGACATTGGAACTTGGCCACTATCTTCAGCTTTCTTCTTGCCTTTGCCCTTGTCCTTGTCCTTCTTCTCCGCCTCTTTTTCCTTCTCCGCCAATTTCACCAACCGCTTTGCTTCCTTCTTGTCCTTATTTGCTTGAATTTCGAGTTTCTTGTCTTCCTTCTTCTTGTTTGTAAGCATCCTTTGTGCAATGGCCCTTTTCTTCTGCGTATTAATAAGATTAGTAAACTCAAGGACCTCTACGTTAATAACCTCAAGGCCATCAAATGACTTTTGGAGCATTGTTGTGGTGAGAGTAGTTTACTTTGAGAAATCACAGAGATTCTGGCTGCAATTGGAGAAAGTTGTTTTAGAACTTTTTTAAATCTACAAGTCTTCTGGTCTTCAAATCTTCAAATCTTGTAACTACTTCACGTTGGCCTATTCTGTTGGTGGATTTAAAGAGCTAAGGTTTAGGTAGGTAATAAGAAACTATGAGCCTCGGATGAATAAAACGGGATGGCTAGACCTCAAGCTGAAATCGTTCGAAAGATTGGTTCTTAAACTTCAAACCTACAGTGATCAACAAACGTGCTTCATCAATGAGAACAACAAATAAGTACAACCATGTGGGTGATCAATCCCACTTCGTCATGTTTACAACACAAAAAGAAGCTATACAATGGTTTCACCCATGTAGCCCGCAACAACAAAGTTTACAAAAAAAGACAAGCCACAAGCCACAATACACAAGTTTTCCTCCAACTTCAACTTCAAATCTTCACTTCAAAACTTCACTCCAACTCCAATTTCAAAACTGAACTTTAAATAAACACCACCGTTACTTTACAACTTCAAATGAAATAAGTGATAACTTTTTGGAAAGTTAACACAATTTTTTATTTTTCCTCCAAATTTCAACTCATTGTAACATTCTGTCTAACTACTGTATTCATCCAAAATTTTGGCCTTGAGAAAAGAAAGCCAACAGATCTCTCTTCACTTCACTACTCACAACTCATTCATTAAAACTTCAAATCAAATGAATAATAATTTCATAAAAAGATAACAACATTTCCTACACTCCCTCAAAATTTCATTGCAAACAAAAAACCTGTTCATCTTTTATGGTCAGTCAAAGTCTCAACCCCTCTTTATAGGAGACAACAGATCTCTTTCCACTTAAACAAGCACAACTTTTGAATATTAACTTCAAATCAAGCAAATAAGATCAATTTGGAAACAAAACACCATGATACACAATTCCTCCAAATTACAATCCAAAATTCTTTGTACTCAACACACAATGAGCTCCTAAACATTTAGGTTTTTCCAAAATTACAACAAGAGAGAAGATAAATAGTGTTCACTTTTTTTCTTTACCTTATCAACAACTCTTCATTACATAAGCTAGTAGACATTAGCCCTTAACTTGCTTCTAATGCTAATTTACAATTATTAGCCTTCATATTCGGCCCCACAACTATTTCTTTATCTTTAACTTAAAAAGAAAATCACTTCAAAATCCACTTAGAAAATAAACTACTTCCATCTTTTCCTTTCACAACTATAACCATACAAAATAATTTCTATAAAATACTTCAAATATAAATAAAAGTACTAACATCAAATCAATGCCTATTAGAGGTAAAAACTAAAGTTTTAAAACAACCGTTACTCCATCTGCAAAAACTTGAGAATGCGTTTGACAATCGCAGTGATATATTCGACATGATTCACCTTTGTTAAGGAATTGACTAGCCCCTATAACCATCGCTGGTGACCGTGACTCTTCTTATTTGACTTGACCATATAATAGTATTGGTTGTCATTTAAATCCTCGAAACACCCTTCAAATGTCACTTCACAGCTATTAGGTTCAATACATTTAATTTGTAACAAGATTACCAATACACGAGCATCTCGCTGAAGGTTTCCGTGCCACCATTGCTCTATATGAGATTGCTTTGGTAGTCAAAAAGGCCCAGCTTCATCTCGTAAATGCTTAAATGGTATTGCAAGATCCCATGGCAAAAGTGGCTCATCCGACAGTTGCGACAATGAAAACTCAAATTCAACCTCCAATTGAGGCTCATTATCTTGAGACTCAAAAAAATTCTTTTAGTTCGACATTCTAAATCCAAAGTAGATAACAAAGAAAAACGACATCAACTAATAAAGCTCTAAGGTAGTTGTCTCTTTTAAATAGATAAATCATGCTAGATGAGAAGGTGTCATTGTGAAGTTTTAAGAATAATGTCATTTTTTTTCTATATTAATATAATCAAATCTATTAAAACAACATGTAAATATATATATTTACACTATGTACGCATTTACAACGCAATAGCGCAATCTTTGATGAATGAGTATATGTGATGGAACAATCAATATACCATCCTCCATCGGAAAGATTTGCTATTGTGAATGTCCGAAGGTGGCTCAGTGTGTACATGCATTATGTAGAACTTTAATCCAACTAGGTTGACAAAAATGGAGGTAGATCCTCTCGAGCAATAGCATTTTTTGGTACAAGCTCATGCTTGAAGTAACTATACCAAAAAATGCATCATTAATTTCCAAAAATACAAGAAAAATACAACATTTCAAACATTTACAAAAATTCAATGAAAAAATAAAAATGGAGGTACTAAGAGGTACTCCACAAACAATCGCCGGATCTGATGGTTGTTTTTTGGCTACCCCACTGTATCCCTATTTTTGGTTCAAATTGACTATTTCAAAAAGTTTGTTCCAAATATAGTTCACCGAAAGTTATGATGGTACAAAATCCATGTGCCAAACATCTCAACGAATGAAATAATAATTACAAAATAAAGTTTCACATTCATACTAAAAATTACTCTTCGAACCACCAATTTGGCTCCATCATAACTTGAGAAGGAGTCCAACTTCTTGAAAGCATTCTATCCTTTTAGTGTGGGGCCAAAACCTTGGTCCCAAATCTTCCTCCTCCATCCTTCAATATACTCTAGTAGAAATTCTGGCCCAAGCGGGGATGCCATGTTAATGTGGAGGTCATCTTTCTACACCACATTATCAAAATATTCCATGGCAACTTCTTTTATCTACATCAATTTCAAAAAGTTCATGAAGTTAAAATAAGGCTTAAAATTTTATTAAATTCAAAACTGCAAAATTTTTTATATTCAATTCAAATACATATATTGCCAAATATAAAAGCACAAATACCTAACCACCAAATGAACTTGTTTAGAAAAGGCAAAAGCTTCTTCTCCAAAACAAGCTTAGCTAAAAACTAACGAACATCTCTAGAGGGCATTGAGGAATTCCACCACTTCAAAAATTTCATCTTTTACAATGGTGATGTGTTGCATGTTGCAATCAACTAGAGATTCTCAAGAGTCATTACGGAGACCTCATTCATGCTCGAATGCTTTTCAATCTACACAGCAATACAATAAGTTGTTACTACCAAAACAAAAAGACAATTAAAAATTATCAATGTGTATGATTTGTATAGTATAGAAATTGTACCTCTTCAATGAACTCGGGACGATGTGCAGGATTTGCAACAGCAAGCAACTTCTCCATCTTTGCAATGAACTTTTGTAGTTTTCTCTTTTGCTGCAATCCTCATTGCATTAGAAACATGTGAGCGCTTATTTATCCACCCTTAGTAAATCAATAAACACAACTAAGTTCTCTTAGTTGGTTTTATCCTATGGATGTTCTAACGTCGGTTTATTGTGCCTTCCAAGAAATGAATTTTTTTTAATTCACTAGAAGAAACCCGCGTTTTAGGTGACGTTTTGTAATTTTTTCAGACGGATTTTAGGTGACGTCGGAAAAAACAACTTGTGTTTTTTTGTGTCTAATATAACATCCAGATGTTATATTAGACACAAAAAAACACAAGTTGTTTTTTTCGACGTCACCTAAAATCCGTCTGAAAAAATTACAAAACGTCACCTAAAATGCGGGTTTCTTCTAGTGATTCCTAAGTAGGCTTTAAGTATACGAAAACCCAATCAAAACAAGATCTAAACTATTGTTTGTCAAGTGATTGTAGATTCTAATGTGCCGCTGTAATTATTTTGCAGAAGATGGATTGGACACAACCTAAGTATGCCATCTTGTAGATGATTAATTCCCCTTTCCAAAACTATAAAATTCACCCTAATCGAACACTCCTAACAAAAGATATGAGTAGATGAAGTTTGACTGCTAATCAGTTCATTAAACTTCATCCGCGGTTTTATACTAGTTCCCTAATTCAAAAGACTTTGAGATTTTGAAGATATACTTAAAATATTTCTTGATATCTGAATCTGAAGTTTGGTCTTAAGTTGATAATTCTACTAAAGTTTCATCCAATCCTAGCCTAGAACTTCATTCTTTAATATTTCGTTAATTTTTTAGTCTTTTCTTTAGTTTGGAATTCCTATAGGTTCTAATTATCTTCTCCTATGAGCTTGTAGTTCTAAGTTATCATTCTAATCTAACCTCCAAGTTCTAGATTAGCCTTCTTTGTTCTTTTGGCCTCGGTTTAACTTCTGTCAATTTACTATTTTTGGAAAGTTTGCATCTTTTTCTTGTAGTTCCTAATTCTAGAATTTTAGATTGGGTTCAAACTTGCTAATTGGATTCTTCTACTATAAATTATTGATGGATGAAGTTTGACCGCTAATTAGTTCTTCAAACTTCATCTACTAATATCTCCTAATCTACAACTTGAAATTAAATTTTTCTTTTGGGTTTGGGTGTTAAATAATAACTTTCCTTTGACTCTGGATGTTGTTCCAAAGTTTTTAGTTCTATCTAACTTTCATTCAATTTTGACTCTAAACTTCATCCGCTTCTATCTTTCTTATTTTAAGTCAGATTTTTAAGTGAGATGTTTTTAGAAACCTCTAAGCAAGATCTACTATCTAATCTAACTAACTTTGAATAAAGATTTAATCATTATGCTCTGAATCCTATGGGTAATTCGGCTATATGGTAATTTAACCTATTTTCAATAATTCAAAAGTAAGGTAAGATTTCAATTTTTTACCTTGGAGTTGGGTTCATCGTTGAGTTAGTTGTATGCGTCTTGAAATTCTTCATCATCCGCCATCTTCCAAACTTGATTGATATTTTTGCCCATGGCTTAAAGTTAGATAGAAGTTACAAGCTTAAAGTTAGATAGAAATTACAAGCTTAAAGTTAGATAGAAATTACAAGCTTAAAGTTAGATAGAAATTACAAGCTTAAAGTTTTTTTTAAAGATACTATTCTATCTTTCTCTGCCCACTTTTCTCTTTCCCTTAAGAACTATTTAGACTCCATTATTATATTCCAAGGGTTGTCTTGAAATATTTACTCAATAATTGACCTTTAATAAGTGACGGTTGACTCCTATCTTCTAAAGTCGATTATTATTCTATCTTTTCAATATTTAAGAGGCTCAAATTGACTCTTTAAGATTTTCGCCTAATCCTATTTTATTTTATTTTTATTTTTGCTAACTCTTAAAACCTCTTACAACCTCTTCACTTTTAAGTTGTTTTCCCAAATTGCTTCTATATTCTAACTTTAAGGAGCTCCAAGTGTTTATGCCCCCATTCTAGTTATATTTTTGCAATGAAGAGTTGTTCTATTAGGTGTCTAATTTCTCCTTTTCTCCCTCCTATATTCTATCTAATTCTCTCAAAAGACACCTTCCTATTTCTAAACTATATCCTACTTCTATCTATTCTATTTCTATAATATTCTTCTCTCAAAAAGCAATTTCAATTTTTGTATGCAATTCGGACTAGTTTTCAAAGCGCACTTCAATTTAGTCGGAAACCCCTGCAATTCGAGCTCCCTCCCTGTCAGTTTGGGACCCTTTGCAATTCAAGCTCCCTTCTTGGTTTAGTTCGGACCTCTCGTAGTTCGGCCTTCAGTTTGGGACCACTTCAGTGGGAGCAAGCCCTCGTCAAGACCTTGCTACATGGCGCCTTCTAATTTGCTCAACCCTATGACTGACCTGCTTGGTGGTGATGGTGTGGCGGCCCAGGATTGGATGTATCATGAAAAGAGAGCTGGTAGTAAGCAAGCAAGGCCGATAGTAAGTAAGCAGTAGCTAAAAAAAACAAAAAAAACAATTTCTATCTATCCGTGTTTCTTCCTAATTTTCAAAAGATATCCTTTCACTTGCTTTTAATTACTTAAAAACTTATTGTCTAAGTTGTAAGGTCTAGATTCAAAACTTCGCCATTGGTTCTAAATACTCTAAAATTTTAGCAATTCTAAATCTTTCCAAAGTCAAAGCTTCGCCGTCCCGAATGGGACAAGAAAATTACAAAAGAAATATTCAATTCTCTCTATACGTTAGCACACACCTCACATACACGTGTTAGTACAATTTCTAACCATAAACTATTAGTACAAACATAAATTAAAACAAAAAAAGACTTTTTGACATACAATTTGTTAGTACAACCAATAAAACTCTAGAGACCCCACAAAGTAGCATAGCCAAGGTACAGAATGGGGTTTCTCTCTAGGATTAGTACAAAAAACTTAACCTTAACAAACAACAACCAAAATCCAAGTATAAATGATCAAAGCAAGACAAGAATTGAAGGGTCAAGTCCTTCAAAGCTTGAAAAAGAACAACAAAGAGCTCAAAAAACAACATGTCTACAATTTGGAACCAAAATTTGGCCCAATAGTCCAATTTAATGAAATAACGCGTACAAGGCCAAAACTTGGCAAAAAAGAGGTGAGATGAGAGGAGAAGGGGTGCCCTCATATATTCTTCAAAGGGCACCCACCTCCTCTCATTTTCATAAGGTAAACTTATCACTTAGGATTTTCATCCTAATTTTCTAAATTTTGACTTCTACGTTGGTCCAAAACTCTAACTTTTGGAGATTGATTCCAAATCACAAATGGATTGCGCCATTGGCTTCAAAAAGCCATTTTCAGTCTATAGAAATCCCCCACCCCTTTTTCATCCACTAAAAAACCACTAAAAACTAGCGCCAACTGGAATCCAAAAAGGGATAAAAATTCAACTTTTGGAGGTTGACTTTTGAAGAAAGTAACTAGCTTAGGCTCTTTAGTAGGTATAAGGGATTAAGAAAAGACCCCAATTTAACCTCAATCCAATTTCGTATGCTCCCGATACACCAGTCCACTCCACGTTTAATCTTCAATTTTGTCAATCTTGGAGAATCTTGTTATTTTTGAGTCTTCTAACTATCGGAATGCCACAAAACTTGTTGGAGCTCATTATTAACATAAAAAAAGCTATACTAATTTTTAGTAAGATTTTACTACAGCCTGGGTAATTTCTAGGAATTTTCCATTATAGCTTTTAGTGATTGACCACCGAGTTGACCGCTCAGAAAAAGATTTTTTGAAGATAAAAAAAATCCGAGAATTTTCATAGGACCTCTCATGGAATTCCAGAAGAGACGTGCAAGCTCAATTTTTACTTCGCACATCTGAAGAAGGAGAATCAAATCTCGCTATCTCCTTTAATTTTCGGTAATTAAAGAATCTTTCAAATTGAAAAGAATCTTGGTGAACCGATTGCGCCATTGGACTCTTAGCATGATTCCCATCTTAAATCATCATACTTAAGTTGTAGATGTCATTCTCTAGTTCATCTTGAGTTTTCTTTACCTGTAGGTTAATAATTGGGGTTTCTATTATTTTACTAATGGAATGGGGATATTGAAACCTCTCTTTGGGAATCTAAACGAAGATTTTTACATAGTTCCCTTAGACCAATTTAGCTAGGATTTGTTAAGTTTAGATAAGTTAGACAATTTCTACTAAACATGCTTATTTTATACAATTTTTGGGTTTCTACCCTATCTACATGCAGAATTTGGTTATAATTAAAGAAAAATGTTCTATTTAGGAACAAATGCTATATTGGTATGTGACATCTCTATTTTGATTATTCACTCTTTTGGGGGATTTTTGTTTATAAAACTATACTCAAAACTAATAAAATCCAAAAAAAACAATTTACGAGTTCCAAGTGACTAAATGGGCACTCACACAACACCTTGTTCACTTTTCTCCTTGAATGTTGTGACCTCAGTGTACTTTTGTACTGCCGCATTTGCTGCATCGGATATCTTTTGTTGCAAAACTCCAACATCATTCTCATTATAATACATCACAATGTATTAAAGCTAATAATGAACAATGACAAATAATTGAAATTTGAAAAACTGAAATATTTGAGACTTCCACAACTACAATTCTCATCTGGAATACAAAAGCGGTAAAGACATCAAACGGCATAGAGTACCAATGCTTCCTTGTTGGTTGGCCAATACACCGTCTCCTCTCCAAAGGCCTCAACATTTCTACAAATTTTTGCAAAGGTTGAAGTCCATACTTTTACACACGATAGAGAATCTGAACAAAGTTGGTTTTCACGTGAGATTCCTCTTTGGCTTTGCAATTAACATGATGTATTTAGTCATCTTCAACATCTATAAACAATGCATGATATATAATTAAGAGTCATCATAACTAGAAGCAAAAACAAAAACAAATTGTCAAAAAAAGACTCACTTGTTGATGTCATGCATCATTTTCATGACAAGCTCAATTTTCCCCTTTGTCTCTAAAACAATGCAATCCACCGCTTTGTGATAGAGAGGGTCCTCTGAATACTTCCTATCAATCAAATTCATCCAAGCAATACGATGGTGATTTCCATTGCACACGAAGAACTTTGAATTCTTCATGAACCTCAACTCCGACACAGATTCCAAGTACTCCTCGAACTTAGCATTGCATTGCTTCCACAACAAATCCCACCCATTCATCTCTTTTTTTGTGAAGTTTGAGCTTTCACCTACCTCATTTGTTGTTGATACATAAAACACTGCAGCTCCTTTACAGTACCCACAAGAAAAATCTTACTCAAGTTTCAAGATGTCAAAGACTAGACAGTATTGGTCTCACCATTGGCATTGGCACTAATCTGCAGAGCGGTATGCTGAAGTGTGAGAGCTTTTTAGGCTTCATCCTCAAATTGGCGATAGTTGACACTGAATCAACCTTTTGAGAATGCCATAGCTCATCCTCCAACAGTTTTTTTTCCTCATCTTCATCATTAATGTCATCCATAAAAAGGTCTCCTTCATGACCTCCAATCTCCGGTTGCATAGTCTCGTTAGTCCCTAGTGTCACAAATGCTTGATCTTGCTATGCCAAAGCAACAAGAGACTTTTCTATCTGCATAGTGAACGACAAAATTCAAATTCAATATTACATTTCAATGAAATGTAATTACATAAAACAAAGAACTGAAAGTTTTGTAGGAGAACATTTGATAAAATTTGAATGACATCATAAGCAATATAACTCTAAGATGTAAGCTATTCCAATCAAATGGAATCAACATCAACGCTATAGTCAGAGTCGGAGCTTAGATGAATAATAATTACCTCGTGCCTTTCCACAGTTTCGATACAAACACAATTACAAAACTCCTTAGTTTGAGGACTACAAACTGAGAGCTCTGACTTTTAATCAGAGCTATACTTTGTATTAGAACTCTCAGATGAATAAACTAGTTTTTGTTTTCAAATCTTCTATCTACTAGAATGACTAATATGAGGTTTCTCTAGTCGATCAGCATCCCAATTACAAGCATCTAGAATGTCTCATAGGCTTACCACATCACTATCTCTGTGTGGCATCGACTCAACAATTTTGTCATTGTTAGTAGGTGTGGGAGTCATTGGCAAGGATTGTATCGGTATAACTCCAACCTCGTCAATTGTGCTAGGTACTATTGAAGAAGAAACTTGCCCAGTGATATCAACTCACTATAAGAATCCATTGTTTTTAGAGACAAGGGCTATAACGTCTGCATATGTTATTTTTGACCAAAATGTAGTCACCACTAATGTCACCAAAAATTCATTATAATTGGCATGATGAAAACATGCTGAAATTTGGTAAAACACTTGTAATTTGAGCATGTTCTCTTCTAACACCTTGAAAAACATGGTTTGCAAAGTTGAAAAGACAATGCCACGTAGATGCTGTGTGACATTCAAGTGCGCCCACATCAGATTTCCATGTTGCCACGTGGCACTTATAGTCAATAAAGTATGTGCCACTATTACAGTGTTCAGCTTGTTTGTTGGAACATTGACAGTGACGATTGAGCTACTTTCTCTAAACATGAGCTCTGATATTGTTTAGTTCTTCCTCAGTTTGGCCAAACAAGTAGCAGACGGAATGGAACGTCTCCTGTAGATGTCAAAGCATTTGTAAGGATGATAGTGAACCTCAAGAACTAGGAATCATGTACAGACAAGATGGAGAAGTTACAATTCAAAAGCCTATATTGCATAAAAGTGAAAGAAGCACTATAAGCAATGTAGATGACAAATATGCAATGTTTGTAAAGTTTCACTACTATAAGTTAGAAAAGAACACATGGAAGGGACAATTGTAAATGGGCAAGTCAATAAAACAAATTTAGTGTATATAGTGACTCTTCAAGAAAGTTAGTAGAGTTAGAAAATGACTTCAGGTAAGTAGAATTTGCTAAGACTTTCATTGACAATACAAGGCCTCTATAGAAATACAAAACTCAAATTATATGTTGGAAGTTGTGGAAATATAGTAAGTTCACAATGACCATGCAAGCAAGAGCTAACAACACATCTTGCCAAAACATTTAGGTACCAGCCACTATGTAAGTAATTCCGAAATTGACGTCAATGCAAAAACAATTCTACATTTATAAAGCAAGAAGCTTTGCTTCCCCAATGTATGTTACAAAAACAAGAGGAAATCGAATGGAAATAAGGTAGCAAAGTACTCACCACTTCGCTCTATTATATTGCGTCACAAATGCAATGCTACTTCTTCGCATCATTTTCTTTTTCAAGTGCAATTTGCAAAAGCAAATTTGTGAACACTCCAGCTACAGTACCAAAGATGGCAAAGTCTTACGCTAGTACGTGAACTACAACCTCTTTAATCTGTAAGACTAAATCTTATGCACTACACGTTGTATGAATTTCGAATTCCACTGTTGTGAACTAATTGTGGCCAATGGGTCATCTAAAGTTAGGGTTTTTTATAGTACCACTCTCATATGCTTGACAATTACTGCATTCTATTAGTTCTACTACTAAACACCACGTGGACATTTTTCATTCTTTAGTAGCATCACTCAATACACATTTTTTTATTCAATAATGGTGTCCAGTCCCACATCGTAGTAAACATGTCAGAGTTATGAACTTATGAAACATATGTATAGTATGTCCATGTGCAAGGCAACATAAAGTAATTTGCATTCTCTAGAAGCACAAAAAGGATTGTTTGTAAGTATGTCTTCAATTTGTTCCTAAGATACTATCCACGAGAGATTAGGAACTTCACGTAGCACATGCTTGCATTGGTATATAGCACAAGCAACTTGGAATATGCAAACGTGAATCACTCATTGCACATTTGTGTTTGTCATGTCAAGTGGTCGTGCATGTCAATGTTTCAGTACTTTTGAACTTGCTTTGTAGTCATCTCAAATGATTGCATTGTCCCTACAAATGAGCACATCCACATTTAATCTTGTCTTCTTCAACTTCATTGTTGTACATAATAGAAAAGTACACAAATGCACTAACTATATTTGGCCTTACAAGCCAATATGATTTTTAATGGAAAAAAAATCGAAGTTGCTACATATGTAAGAATTAAATGATTGACATAGTAATTGCTGTACACTTTTCCATTCAACTGAATTGTTGTCTTGCTATATGCGCTAATGTTTTTTAACTTGTGAGAGCAACAAAGGTGTAACAAATGGACAACAATCATGCTAGCTTCAAAAGAAAAATGACCAACATATATATTTCCTCTACATAATGATAGAATGCATGCATAGTCCATGTGGAAAATCCGATTCTAAAAAATGCTTCAATGACCATATATAGAAGCAACTAGTAGAAAGTAAATGATAGGTGATTAGGAATATTTACCATTTAGTACTTTCATTTTCAGTAAAAGTAGCATATGAGTCTACTTCTCTTACATGCTATAATGTTTTATTTCTACATACTTCAATGTTATATCTGGGGACTAAGGATTAATGCTAATCCATTATTTCTTTTCAGAAAAATGTACATCACATGGAATAACGTGAATGTGGCATTGATGCTGTAAATCTTATTTAATGAGGTGTTTATTTGGATTTGAATAATTAACCTTTCATATGAAGAAAATAAAAGAAGAAAAAGGTGGGGCGTGGTAAGAACCACGATTTATTTCAATACTGGGGATTTCTGAAGCTTGTTAACAAATCTTGGGTGTACCACATCTTGTCGCTTGCTAAAGGAAATTAGGGGTCCAGTTGGCTGTTTATTTTCTGCTTCCACGAGCAAGTGCCAAGTCACGAGGCACCTGCAACAGTCAACGGGTTCAACGGGAATCGAACCTAGACCGGCAGGGTGACCTTTAATGGATTTTGACAACCAACCAAGTCTGCGACTTGGCGATTGACTGTGGAGCGTCGAAGATTTTATATCCCTAGCTATAACTTTAGGACCCTCTCTTTAAAAAAATATTTCTATCTTTTAGTTGTTAAGAAAGGGTAAAATTTAGTTTGTTTGGCTATATTGTAGAAAAGGAAAGGTAGAAACTATTTTATCTTTCTTTTATCTTGTTTGGCTAAATTCATAGCCTCATGTGCAAGGTTGAGTGGAAGTTATGGAGGAACATTGGCCTAGCCAATAGGATTTTAGTGCCTATGTGGCTTTGGCATGGGCTGATGTGGCCTTTGGAGTTGGATAAGGAGTCGGGGTTGTCTCCCTCCTCCTTCATATTGTAGTTTTGGCTGTAAAAAGAGGGCAAAGGGTTTGAAATGAGAGATCTTTATGTGTATTGTGAATTTGTGAATGAAATTTAGGAGAGTGTTTATCATGTTGTTGTGATTCTAAAGTTTATTATTCTTTCCATTTGGAGCTTGGATGTAAAAGTTATGAGTGATGAGGTGGAAGAGGGTTTTCTGCCTTCTAAGAGTGAGGACCGAAACTTCGAGTGTTTGTGGAATTTTAGTTAGAATGTTTCTAAGTTTGAGACTCTGGTGGGTTCTGTAAAAAAATGTTAGCTTTCTAAAAAGTTATAGCAAGCTTGATTTAGAATTTTTATAAAAAAGTTATGAGTGGAAGTATAGAGGTCAAAGATTAGTTACCGATTCTAAAACTTATAGAAGTTTCCAATTTTGAAGAAGCATTGAGAGTGGAGTATCCATGTTTTTGAGTTGAATTTTGTCAAGGATGTGTGTTTTAAAGTTACCTTTCTAAGAGATCATGGCATAAAGGATTTGGAGTTCTTATGAGGTCATTTTGTATATCGAAGTGGAGACTTAGGCAGCTGCTTTTGAATTGGAGAGTACAAACTTCATCAACCTATAAGTATCGGTCAGTAGCTTCTTTTGGCTTGAAATTCTGATGGATTGTATTATATTTTTTTAGCTTTCTGAAAAGCTAAGGCACTCTTGATTTGGAGTTTTGGAGCAACTATGGCTTACACTTGAAGTTTGACAACAAATTCAAGAAGTTTTTGCAAAGATTTTGGTTTGTACACATTTATATGGTTCGTGCACAACTCATACAATATCTATACATGGTATGTATGTATTTGGACTTTTTAATTTTATACATATTGGATATGTATTGATATTTGTATTATACCATATTTATACGTGGTATTTACAAACATATATATGCATTCAAGTTATATGTATTGTATAAGTATAAATACACAATACTTCTATGCTTTGTATACAAATTTCTTTATCTTTGTATGCAAAGGTTTATGCTTTGATACTTATTGAGATTCTTAACTATAAGCAATTTGCTTAATATATATTGAGGTGATTTACATTATATTACTCAATACCTTCACATTCTAGACCAATTTAAGTTGCAACCAAAAACTTCGCGTTTTTTCGAAGCTTGACCTCTCTATCCAACACCGTGCATAGATGCAAATGACCAACTATTGTGCTTACATGAAGGGACATGCATGTGGATCTGGTCCATCAAAAAGAGAGCTAAAATTGAGAGTTGCAAGATGAAGCGGTGATCCCAAGAAAATCGCAGAGGCACCTTACTTGGATCCGAAGGTATTGGAATTTGCATACCCCATTTGGAAAGAGAACAGATTTTTGGGAGCACTAAGACGAAGTTGGACGTACCCATTGGCGATGCTGGAGATTCACATAGACCAGATAAAGTCAATTATTCTCAACTTTGTGTCCAAATGCGTTCTACAACAGTTTCCGTGGACTCTTCCGGCGATAAGAGTAAGCAACCTCAAGTGAATACTTTCAAGCATATGACAATTGCATTTGAAAGTGAATGCGATACGTCAAAGTAGCACATTGCAAGGATCAGCTATAAATCAAATGCTAAATGTCATGCTCAACAATAGGATTCTAATATCAGATGCACTGCAAAGATTTCAAAAGGACAAAAAGGAACCCTTGCTCCCACCTATCGCAGAAGAAACAAAGATTATAGGAGTAAGCATGAAGTAGTGGTAGATTTTTGGTTTTGTGTAGACGACATTGAGTAATGTGTGAAAGGAACAACGTAGAAGTGGGTAATTAATTGGCCCAAAGTGCCAAAAATATGGCCAGTTTTAACTAGAATAGACCTTAGCCAGGAGGAGACATTATTGCTTCAACATATTGGCTTCCAACTCCAAAAGTAGCCAACGTTGTCTCCTTGTCAACTCTTCAATATGTCCAACGTATTCAAAAGTGTCGTATATGATGAACTTCTTCTAGTGGATGCACATATATATCCAACAATCCGAAGCAATTGAACTATATGGTAAATAGCAAATACACCAACTACATAGCAATGGAACAAGTAGGAAAGTGCTGGCAACATTAAAGGAATTATACTAGGAGTGACATTGCTACCATTTCCAGGGCTAGGTGCAATTGTATCTTTGGAGATTGGACCTAAACACAACCGAAATATGTATCGAATTACAGTGGGTATGTATTCCTTATGCACATGCTTGGACTTTATGAGTATGGTTGTTTTAGCTATTGGAAGTCGACAATAATATGTGAATTGCAAACACTTATATTACCTATTCCAATACTTCTGTAAGATGGACATACACGAAGACAATTTTATCCACGCACCAAGTTATAGCTTTGATGAGTTGAAGCTTCTACTAGTTAAAGCAAGGATCATCATAGTTCCAAAGTAATAATGTCTACATTGTTTTACGTAATTCATTAGTACTGTAGTAAAATACATTTTAGAAGATTAAATTGACTAAAAGCATATTGAATGAGAAATGTTTATGCATTTTTTAATATTGGAATATATCTTAAGAGTGAAATGTTTTAGCATATGTAGTTATGAATGCCTAAGGTGAATAGCCATGAAGCAGAATCCAGAACTAGGTAGATGAATATTAATATATTTATATTATGTTTGCAGAACTCTCCTTCCAAGTCTAATTAGTTTCTATAATGATCCAATCGTCTATCGTTTTTTCTATTGTAATTTCTAATTCTTTTCCATGTTTTTTTTCTATGTGTTTATTTTCATTTTGTATTATAATGTTATGAATTGCTTCCATCATTTTTTAATAATTTTTAATTATTCTTTATTTTATTTTGTAGCATGTACTGTCCTTGTTTTGAAAAAAAATTATCCTATAATTTTTTCCATTATTGATTTATTGCATATTCCCCTTTTTTCGGAAGTAGCCTTGAAATGTTTATGTTAATTTTTTCCAAAGTACTGGTGATTCCTTTAAGTTGTAGTATATTAGCGAGAAGTCAATGAGACAAGAATCTGGTGGTATAGGTCCAAATCCCATAAAATTCTAAATTATGTTGGTGAACGCAATGTCTATACTAAGCTTACACACATGTGATATATAGAGTAGTAGTACTAGAAGGTATACTATAACCACCTTTGTTTTTTTGAGTATTACTTGCTTTTCATATAAAAAAAATTCATTAGAAAAAATTGTGATTTAGTTGACATGAGAATTGTAGTAGGTGAAGTAAGCAGCTAAACTTGAAACAAAGTTTTGAATTTCTTTTGGCGCTATAAATGAAAATCCTAAATCCATACAAGAAATTATGTGAATCCACAATAATAGGCAAAAAGGTCATAGGTCCTATAAATTGCTAAAATTAGTAAGATATGTATAAAAAAATTTAAAATTTTAGATCTTTTTTTATAAAATGTTTTCCAAAAAAAATATCAAGGCTCCTAGCTCATGAGCTCCCTACTCGCCGCTCCCCGCTCACACACTAGTGTCGTTGCAACGGATAGGTTTCTATCAATACTTTTTTGAAGGTATTTGATACACCTAACTTGGATAAAATACTCATCTTGAGTGGCTTTGTAAACCCTAATCACTTCAACTTTCATATTTTACATGATAAATAAAGTACTTGAGGGCAATTGTTGGTCTAAATATTTTCACATTAATCTAACTACTAAAAAAATAAGCTTTCCTAGAGTCATTATTTGGGCCGCTTATTTGGGCCGCTTTTGTCCAAAAATAGCCTTTCCTAACTTTTTTTATGGGGCTTGAAAAGGGATATTTTCATCATTGAACTCTCTTCCCCCATGCCTTGGGGAATGAATTTTTGCTCTTGGGCTTGGGGATTTACACTATGAGGCACATGTCAATACTTATTCTATATTTTATCACATAAAGAATTTTTTAAAATTATATAGTTAATGCATAGCAAAGCAAGCGCCAATTGCTATCATACTACTAAAATCATAACTCCCTTTGTAATATCACAAATACTACCATTAATACTAGGGGCTCGTGCTTGCTATGCTACGCATTCATTGTATCACATATTAGTAAAATTTTGATATATTTGAATAGAATGCATGATAATGATTTTGATAAGTCTTTAAAATAATTATTTTATATATTTTGTAAAAATGTTTTCAATCATGCATACATAGAAATCATATTTTCACACAATGTGATATTACAAAAATAGAGTAGCAGTTTGCAATCACTTTTGTAATATTACTTTTTACAAAAGGTGATATTATAAAAATAATATAGTCATTGCAATTGATGTGATATTAATGAGGATCCATAGGATGATATTATAGAGGTAGCAAATCCATTGCTTCTCTTGGCTTTACACTTCTTTGCACTTCTATGATTTTGTGTTTTTGTGAGCTTTGAGTTTCTAATTTCAAATTTCTGATGCTACTACCAAATGAATTGAGAAATTTATTAGTTTGAACTGATTTTGGATTTCACAACAATTAAATTGTTCATGAAGCTTTTGAGATTTACAAGTTTTTCCTTTAAATTCTTCTATTTAGGTTGCCATTATTTGTAACAATTGAGTCAAATTTCTAATGCATTCTAATGTATGTGTATCTTTTACCGTATTCATCATTGCATGTATTTCATTCATTATTCATTAAATTTCTATTGTTTATTTTAGTATATGCTTATTTATTAAAAAAAATATATGAAGATTTTAGTAATTTTTATCTGAAGAATTTTTGAAATCCTTGCTTTGCATTCTATCTAATATATAAAAATTCTTATGAAATTCTAATGGTGAATGCGTAGCATAGCAAGCGCCAACCGCTAGTCTAACTACTAAAAAAATAAGCTTTCTTAGAATCATTATTTTGGCCGGTTTTGACCCTCTTAAAAATCTACTTGATCACATGGAATTTCCAATGTAAAAGCATGGAAGGCTAGGCATATCTACAAGCTATCCTACAAAGATTATTTTTGTCTAAAAAAAGCTTCTTCTTGACTTTTTCATGGGGCTTGAAAAGAGCCATTTTATTCTTAAAACCCTTTTCCCCCACACCTTGAAAAATGGGTTTGTTCACTTGGGCATTGGGATTTGCACTATGAGGGACATGTGCATGATCAAAACACTCTAAGTAACATGGCAAACCAAGAAAAAAACAAATAAGATCAATTCTCAAATACTTGGCTTCTCCATTTAGCTACTAAAAACTTAAGCTTTGTGTATGTGTCATTTTTTAAAAACAAATTAAATGATGACGTAAAATTTTTTATTAAATTTTTTAAAAATTATATTAAATATACAAAATTTCACTTGAAAAAATGATAAAAATACACTTAACACGTAGCAAAGCAAGTGCCAACCGCTAGTCTAATTACTAAAAAAATAAGATTTTTAAAAATAAATTTTGTCTAAAAATAGCCTCTTTTTTACTTTTCCATGGAGCTTGAAAAGAGACGTTTTATTCATTAAACTCATTTCCTCTATACCTTGGGAGATGAGTTTTTTCACTAAGGCATAAATATTTGCACCATGAAGGACATGCACATGATCAAACCGCTCCATGCAACATGGCAAAGCCAAAAAGATTATGAAAACAAACCATTTCACAAACACTTGGCTTTCCCATCTAACTACTAAAAAAACTAGCCCTTTTACCTCTTCAATTTAAGTTCTCTCACCGCTTTTGCCAATGGAATTTTTCACTTAGCATGGCTTTTTGAAAAATACTTTGCATGAATAGGCAGACCTTACCATCAAATACATGCTTATCAAGAAAAAATAGAAAAAAAATCCATGAAAATAAGATTAAAATTTTTCATTCTAATTATTAAAAAAGTAAGTCTAAATCATGTTCTTATATGTTTAAAAGATCTTATATTATGATGTAAATATTTTTTATTTGAAATTTTTTTAAGCTTTAAAAAATATACTCTTTTTTATATAAAAAATTGATTATAAAAAAAAATTGATTGCATAGCAAAGCTAGCGCCAACCACTAGTCATCATACTACTAAAATCATAAGTCCCTCTATAATATCACAAATGCTAACATTAATATTAGGGGCTCGTGCTTGCTATGCTATGCATTCATTGTATCACATATTAGTAAAAATTTGATATATTTGAATAGAATGCATGATAATGATTTCGATAAGCCTTTAAAATTATTTTTAAAATTATTTTTGTAAAAATATTTCCAATCATGCATACATAAAAATCATATTTTTACACAATGTGATATTATTGAAATAGAGTAGCAGTTCACAATCACCTCTATAATAGAATGCATGATAATGATTATGATAAGTCTTTAAAATAATTATTTTAATTATTTTATGAAAATATTTTCAATCATACATACATAGAAATCATATTTTCACACAATGTGATATTACTAAAATAGAGTAGCAATTCACAATCACCTCTGTAATATCATTGTTTACAAAGGGTGATATTATAGAAATAATATAGTCGTTGCAATTGAGGTGATATTAAAGAAGATCAATATGGTGATATTATAAAGGTAGCAATTCCATTGTTTTTCTTGACTTTATATTTTTTTGCATTTCTATAATTTTGTGCTTTTGTGAGCTTTGAGCTTTTGATTTCAATTTTCTATTGCTACTATCAAATGATTTGAGAAATTTATTAGATTGAATCAATTTTGGATTTTACAACAATTAAATTGTTCACAAAGCTTTTGAGATTTACAAGTATTTCCTTTAAATCTTTCTATTTGGGTTGCCATTGTTTGTAACAATTGAGTCTAATTTCTAATGCATTCTAATGTATGTGTATCTTTTACCGTATTCATCATTGCATGTATTTCATTCATCATTCATTAAATTTCTATTTTTTATTTCAGTATATGCTTATTTATAAAAAAAATTATATGAAGATTTTAGTAATTTTTATCTGAAGATTTATTGAAATTCTTTCTTTGCATTCTATCTAATATATAAAAATTCTAATGAAATTCTAAAGGTAAATGTGTAGCATAGCAAGCACCAACCGCTAGTCAACACCTAAAATTCTTTCATGTTTAGAGTTCCAAAAATGCTTCAAAATACTCATCTCTAAAGTAAGTTAAAATACTCATCTATATTTATTTATCCTTTAATTAATTTGTTAAAGTACACCTTTCTAAAATTTCAGAATAAAAAACCTTTTTTAATTGCATGATTATGATGTTTGGATTTGAGAAAGAAATATTTTTAAATGATTTCTTTTTTGCATTTGAACCCACACAATGAAATGAATCTTATTAAATTTAGTTATTATATTGAATATTTTATAGCAATTTGAATTGCGTGTCTACAACTATGTAGTGCTAATTTTCTAATTTTAGAATGATATGGCATAAAAAATTCCACACTATAGTGGGAAAATTTTCAGATTTTTTGAATATATAAATTTTTTATTTGAATTGTTTCATTTTTATTCAAAAGTTAATGATAATTTCATATTTTTTCACAAAAAGGTGTGAAATTTTTACGATTATAGAAGACATGTAATCACATCTTGAAAAATAAATACAAAAACTACATGAAAAAATAATTGCAAAATGAAGTTTGAAAAAATGGTAATAGGCTCATCCTATCATAATTATAAATTTGTTGTTATAAAAGTCTTTGCACCTATGACGGTGGACTTTCAACAATGCTAATAAGGTAGGAGCACCCAATGGCATGGCAAGTGGCATGACTTTCTACACATGACAATCATTTTAGAACTTAAATGCAAATAAACTGTAGATAGTTTATTTTTATTTATTGATTGAAGTAATAAGTTATCTATAGCTAACCTACATTTACATTCTAGAATCATTACCTAATTTAGAAAGTGACGCCATTGAGTACACTCATGCCATTAGATGCTCCTACCTTATATGAGCATGAAAATGTGAGAATGTGAGCCTTACACATGTGTATAAGTAGATATCCTAAAACCATTGAAGGTGCTTATATCATAAGCACTTATAATATAAATATTTGAAACATATAAAATATCTATCAATGTAATAATTCTTCAAGAAGTTAGCATAGCCATGAAAAATATTTTTAAAATAATTTAAGTAATTTTTTAGTTTTTTTACACCTAAAAAACTCTTGGAAGTGACCTTCAAATCAAATTATCACCATCAGGTAAAATTTATCCTACATATAATTGATTGATAATTTAAAAAAAATTCATCATGTGTAAATAAACACTTCTTCTATAGACATTGATTATGTAATAATTTTTGGTATAAATAATCAAACTATTGTGATTTTCAAAGTATAACTTGTATACAAAATTTAATCAATTAGAAGACATATTTGAATAATATGAAATTTTGATGAAAAATGAACATTAAAACAACAAATAATATTTGATCATTTAAATTTTAAAATAATTTTAAAATTTTAAAAATACAATGATAAATATACAATATTGTGTAATTTTGATTTTACCAAATAGAACTTCCAATTGCAAAAACTTGTTGAGTTCTAAATATTTTTTAAAGTTTTGAGATGGTTTAAAGACTTTAAAGGGTTAGATATGTAGGGTTAGATGTATTCCATTATAGTCCTATGCATCCCTTAAAGTATCCCTTAAAGTCCTACCCTAACCCCTAAGCACTCAAACAACCATTTTTTGGTTGCTGCCCGACTTTAGGGCAGAACTTTCAGGGCCAAGAAAAAACTTTTTTTCAATTTTTTTTTTAAAAGATTGTGTTGCCTTTCAGGATTTATATTCAAAACTAAGATCACTACAGTCAAACAAAAATTACTAGAGAAACAACATAAAGTGTTCATAATTTGCTTAGTATTGAAAAACTTACTATTTGGGAAAAGTGTTGGTATTTTCATTACTAAATCTTATGCATTTTTTTACAAATCGATAGAAACCACAATTTTGACCAATAAAAAAATTCAAATGCTAAAGATAGAAATTGTATTTTTGGTGAATTTTTGAAGTTATATCTTCAAAATTCATTTGAAGAGAATCTAAAAATAATTTTATAATTTTGACCATACGAATATTTTTCTCTTTTTGTGCTTCACATGTTCTTCTTTGACGCAAACTTCAAAAAAGTTATAGAACTTATATTTTATACCACATTTGTGTTTTGTCCAAACCCCTTGGGCTTTTAGGGGCTAAACCTTTAACTCCTAAAAAAAAGTCCCCACATCATTAAAATGGATGCACCTTTGTCAACTTTGTTTGTAACATTCAAAGTGTTCATTTTTTATTTTTATTTAAACTTAATATGTTATCTCTCTCAACCATCTCAAAACTTTAAAAACTCAATTTTTTTTTTTCTATAGAACTCAACAAGTTTTTGCAATTGGAAGGGTTAAGTATATAGGAGAAATTAGGTGCTATATTGTGGCGTGCCAATTATAACGTGCAGGAATGCTGATGCTCTTACCAGCACCGCATATGCAGCACCTTAGCCGGCGAAGGTGTCTCTCGGGGAGAAGTTTCGTAGAAAGTTCCGGGATCCTTCGACACGGCAATCCACAGATGCCCACGCTGCGCTGGGGTTTTTTGAGACCTAATTCTCGAGGGTTGGCGACTTTGGAAGGCTTGAATACGTATAATTTGAATACGTAAGGTCAAATTTCGTAATATCTGGAATCCGATTTGGGAAATTCTGGATTGTGTTGGGTTTGATCTTTTGGAATCCAGTCTATTGAATCAGAAATTGCGTAGTTATGATGTGTTTCAGAATGTCTCGAGACGTTTTGGTCGGTTGTTAGACATCTCGCTTGCTTTGCAAGCAATCCTAGGTTCTAGGGTTGAGAGCTCTCGTTTGGTGCTGTCATTCCCTTGTGTTGACAGAAGTGAGTTTTGGTGCAGGTTGGTGCCCATTTTCATTCGGTGTAGCATTGTGATCGCTGGACATCACCATGAGTGAGATCTTCGATGGCTATGAGAGGCAGTACTGCGAGCTTTCGGCTAACCTCTCTCGCAAGTGCACCTCCGTTCCTGCGCTCCATGGCGGTATGGAAGTCGGATCCTTTGTTCTGATGTTTTTATCTCTTGGTTATGGTTTAGTGTGCATGTGCGTGAGAAGGTGTGTGAATCGACGTGGGTGATTTTGTGTTTTGTTTTCTGATTGTAGAGGAAAAGAAGCACAAGCTTACTGAACTGAAGACCGGGCTCGATGAAGCAGATTCATTGGTATTGGTCTTTGACTTTCTGCTTGTAGTAGGATTAGTTCGTTTCAATTTATTGATTGCTCTTTTGCCATGACTTTTTTTGAGGGATTGAAGAAATCGGTGGCGATTTCAAGGAGCATTTGGTCTGAACATTTTGAGGCTGTAGTTTCAGCTTTCGCTGTTCTGCAACAAGTGCAATTATTGTGGGCTAGATTTAACATCATGTTTTATATCTTGATGTAACTTTTTAATCTTAACAAGATTTTCAATGTATCAATTACCAAATTGTACATGACGTTATACTTTCCCATTTTGTTTAAAAAATGTTGCTTCTAATTCAAACTTATAGCAGACAGCGAAGAACCCTCTGGAATTGTTTGTTCCACAGTAATTGCACTATGGGGTGTAATTTGAGTCCTTGTTTGCCGAGGGAAAATGGATGTGGATGTGGTAGTTGGTGTTGGGATTGGAAATTGGGCAGCATGCTGTAAAGACTTGGACTAACCAGCTTCGATGTGTAGATCCGTCGCATGGATCTGGAGGCTAGGAGCCTACCCCCGACTCAGAAAGCCATGTTACTTGCCAAATTGAGAGAATACAAGTCTGATTTGACGAACTTGAAACGAGATGTCAAGAAGTCGGCCTCAACGGATGCTGCTACTGCTAGGGATGACCTTTTGGAGTCTGGGATGGGCGATTATGTGAACGTAATCACACTTGTGACCTTTGCTTCTTGATACTTTTATTGTGAGCCATGACCTGTCATTTGTTTCATGGTCGTGATGATATATTCTTTGTCATTTCCTGAGCAGTTTTCTTTATGACAGAAGACCATGCAACCTCGTGCTTTGACAGTAACTAAGTTTCAACTTCTGGCAGGATTCTGTGCATTTCTTCCAGAGTTCACACATTTTCTTATTACATGTTCGGTGCCGGAGACTTACATTTATGTTCCTTCTCATCTGTGCAGCCGACTCACGACCAGAGGGGCCGATTGTTGATGTCCACGGAGCGGTTGAATCAATCTGGCGAAAGAATTAAGGAGAGTAAGCGGACTCTCTTGGAAACCGAGGAACTGGGCGTGTCCATTTTGCAAGATCTTGCGTCACAGAGACAAACCCTTATTCACGCTCATGACACTGTACGTTTACTTCACCCTCCAAACTTTGTTTTGGAGTCGGGAACAATTTTCCTTTTTAGAATGCCTATAGAGATAGATAGATAAGTAGGTTAGCTAACAACTACTGGTATTTCTCCTACGTATTCTCACTAGGAACCACCAAACTATTTGCCAGTGAGACTTCTCTTCATTCTTCAGAATGGCGAACTGGCTTTCAGTCATTTTACTGGAGCAGGTGCATTCAGGCATTTGATTCAGGCATCGGAATGCCTTACGAAGACGTGATGAGAAATTAACTGTGATTTGATGAATAAAGCTTGAGAACGAAGCAGTGATTCTTGGCTTGAGTGACCCTTTTCAGTCACTTCTAGAGAATGGGCATTAGGTTAGATAGAATCAGATTTTAGAGACGCGGGCTTGCAGTGATGGATTCTGATTACTCGCCTGCGTTGTGCTTGCAGCTACATAGCGTGGATGATAACGTTGGGAAGAGTCGGCGGATTCTGAACTCAATGACTCGACGTATGTCACGGAACAAATGGATAATGGGAAGCATAATTGGAGTGCTTATCTTGGCCATTGTATTGGTGATTTACGTGAAATTTTCTAGTTGAAAGTCGTGTTGGTTAGTTGTTATGAGAGTCTCTCATCTTGTGTGTGACGATAGAGATAGAAAAGGCGTGGTAAACCAGTTAGTACTTTTTATCTCCCCTCCATGTATATAGTTTCAGACGAGACGGAACATCTCTAATTGTGGCAGGTTGGCTGCAAATGTTGCGCCATTGACTTCTGATTATAGAAGTTTTTCGGAATTGAATATACTGAAACGCTCTGGCTTTATGATGCGGAGTTTGGGTAAAGTCGGATTTCTGGTTGGATCACAGCTGGTAGAACCTGAATTTTTTCAATTGATATTACAAGCTGCTATTTTCTAGGTTGTGGAAGTTTTCTGGAACTGAGTTCCGGTTTGTGAAGAACGAGTACTGGCAAAAAAACTTTGTCGCTGGTGGGAAGTGACCGGATGGCAGCAGCTGCGTCTGTAGGCACACAGTGCCGGTGAACGCGTTGCATTTTGCGATAACCACCGTCATCCTGAGAGACGCGGCCTTTGTCTCGTCTTTCATCTCGGCAATGTTTGCGAATCAGACTTGGGGTGATTTCGATCTCTGGGAAATCGTATTTGCAACTCCTTACAAGGACTAAGGTAGGAACGTTTTCCCGTGGGTTCCAGCAGTTTCGAGTGGGTAAACATTAGCAAAATGAATTTTTTTGTCCTTGTTATTGAATGGATTCCAACGCTCTAAGGTATGAATTATTTGGATGCCATATGAATAAAGTATGAATTGTTGAAGTTTGCAGTAGATGGATCCCAAACTCCCAATCTCAACCATAGGCTACGCTATGCTCTGAACGAGTCTGCAGCGAAGACTTGGCTCGTGGAAGTTGTCGAATGGGCTCATGCACATGTAGTGCACATGCAGTGCACATTATTCTGAACTTGACATGTGGAAGTTGTCCAATGGGTTACTTGCACATGTTCACAGCTTGGCATGTCCAATCAGATTGTTTTCAGAATATGAAAGGAATGTGCTATTAAAGTATGTCCTTTTAGAGGGTTGAGTATAAAATGTGTTTTATGGAAGCATCTGTGATCGTAAAAGAGCCAAGAAGTCTTGGACTGGACTTACACTTTACACGGGTGACTTTTGAACCCGCTGGAAAGGGGCTCTACAGTCTACACTCATGGATTATTCCTACCTTATTACCCTGGATTTGCAAGTTAACGTAACACTTATAAAGTGTAATAAGAGTGTATCTCAACAGTGATACCGGCAGGTGGATATTAGATGTGATGTTTATACTGTTGTTACTTTCCGCTGCGTTACATTCTATGAATGAAGGTATTTCCCCACTTTTAGTATTGGGAGAAGTGTTAGGAAAGTGCTATTAGCCCAAAAATATTTCCATATTCACTGATTTTCGCAGCATAGGTATCTCGGGCTGCTATGCTTTAGAAATTTTCTTTAGATATAGAGTTCTATCTCTTTTGTTGACCCCCTTGGAATTGAAGGACTTTGCAACATGAGGCCAGAAGCAGATTGAAATGTTTGGCGGATAACAGAGTTATCGATATCACCCATTCGTTTGACATTATACAATGGCAACAGCATCCAAGCTGCTAACCTCGCGCCTCTGCACGGCACGTCAACAATTGCAATTACAGATGTTGTACAGTACAGTACAGTACAGAGCTCCAGCCTCCAGGGCACCCACTAACGTACACAAAAGAATTCACGCGCTTCGTGCTTCATGCACTTCCAATTGTCACTTTCAATGGAGAAATGTCCTCCTTAGTTTCTAGAAATCAGTCCCGACTCACTATTGGTACACTACATGGCCAGACGACCGTGGCTGTTGTTGGAGTCTCCGTCACCCGCATGCCACAAGAAATGGGCGTAACTGCCTGCGCTGTAGGAACTCTCGGGGTCAGCCGCCAACGCCGCCTTGTACACCCGCTCTGCTGCAAGGCGATCCCCTCGCCCCAACCACAAAAAACTCGCAAATCGATCCAAAATCGTGGAATCGCGTGGGTCGGCTTCCATTGCTCGGTGGAAATACTCCTCCGCCCTGCCACACAATAATCCAGATCAAACACTCAACGATAAAATCATAAAAAAATGACGCCTACAGGACCAAGGGATCATAAATTTTGAGTGCCAGAATCCGTATTGATTGGACCACCCTCTAAATTGGCATGAGATGGTGAGAAGGAATCCGACACACACAAAAAGAAGACTTGACGAGCTCTTCTCCTGCTCAGCAAAAATGAACTCTTATCTCCTCAGATCAATGAGCCATCGTCAGAACCTTCAAATTTCAGAAGCTTTAAGCTTGCTAAATTTGTTATGATTAAACATGACTTTGCTCAACGTGACTGTTAGCAGGCATTGTTCTTAAAAAGCGGCATGCCATTACTGCTCAGGAATGTTACGCTGTGAAAAATGAAATTCCAATTGTGGAGTCTAATTACTAGAATCAGAGAATCAGACGTTGCATGTACTGATCATAGGATGAATATATGTGTCCTTGTGAAACTGCATTACAGCAAGTTTTGGGTGAAACCGAGGATGACACAAGCTGTGTACCTGTTGTGGTCCCGGCGGACGACGAAGAGGAATTGGGCGTAATTCGCTAGCAGTACTGAACTGCACGGGTCCTTCGCAATGGCGAGCTGGTAATCCAGATCCGTGCGGTCAAAGCATCCATAGTCATCATTCTCCAAATGGGGCGCCACCAACCTCCGCGTCTCAATCTCTCGCGCCAGCTGCACTTGCTCCTTCACGGCCCCCGTCAGCCAGGAGTCCTCATCAAATCCTTCCGCCACCACAAAACCCGGAAACCTGAAGTTCCCTCCAGCGCCAGCACTCGGCACCTCCGAATCCCAATCCCCAAAATCTTTCTTCACAAGTCCCACATTCTCTAATTGCGGATTGGGACCGTGATTAGTAAGAAACTGGGAAATTGCAGGTGGTGTATCCACAACAGTGGCGATGGCGAGATTCTCCCCCATCGAGAACACCGTGAAATTCGCCAGCAGAATCATGACCGACAGCATGAGTTTGGGCGTGCACGCGAACACGCGCTGGAACAGCCACACGAACGACGAGTGCATCTCCTTGTGCACCAGATGCAGGACCTCCTGCACGTCCCAGGTTTCTGAGAACATGACCTGGCGGATTTGGAGCGCGTGGCTCTGCAAGGCTTTGATCATGTACACCATGGAGGAGAAGGCCCGTTTGATGCCGCACCCCGCTGATGGTTCCCCTTTTCGTCGTCTCAGCTTTTGGATGGAGGACGGGAGCTGTACGCCGCCTCTCGGGATTTCGCAAAGCTCAGGAGGACTGGTGGTGGGCGTCGCGGATTCGCCGCCGTGGTTCGCAGTGGCGCGAGGAGGCTCACAGGCGGAGTTCAGTGAGCTGCCTCCGAAAAAAGAGGCGGTGGAAGTGGAGGAAGCGCGGGAGAGTGAGTGGTGAGAAGCTTCAAGAGCCATGTTCATCCGGGCGAAAAACTCGTCGTTGATGAGCTCCGGAGGTGGGGCGCTGCGGAAGGCTTCCCTGGAGTCCTTCGACACCGATAGCTTCTGCGCATCATCTGGGGGCAAAACAAGCACATGAGCACACTGTTTCCAAGTGCTTTTGCAATGGTTTGTGCAGTACATTCGTGTATTGCTTGCTTGCTTATACACAGTACCCCGCCACTTTGTTAAAGTCATTTCCTGGTGCACTAATCAAGAATCGACTACCGGTTCGTTTCTGAAATTCAACATAACCACACAAGACTACCCAGGTTGCATCCATTGCGCACCAGTTGGATTTTGTGTAGCAGGACCATCAGGCCACCCCGCCGCGTCGAAGAAACTCGCCCTACAAGCGACCGAATCCACCAAACGGATAATCCTCTTCCGGGCGCCTCTGTCTTTCAACCCCGTCCGCTTCCCCCGCGCACCCGCATCCCCCACCAGAAACGGCAGAGTGGACACGGAGCTGGAGCCCAAGAATCGAGAGCTCCACAAAGCCTGCACCCCCATCGCACCCCCTCCCCCGCAATCCCGAACTTGTCACGTACCGCTAGATTGAATTTCCGTTCGAAACCCAATCTAGGATTCGCAAGGGTCACTTAAACCACAAACTCCCACACAGCTGCATATCCTTCGCCATCGCTCCCACACAGCTTCAATTCGAATCACCCACACGTCCACCAATTACTCTAGCCAGCAATCAAACCAAGCTCTCAATGTACCGCCGGCCGAGACTGCCAATTCACCGCCGCTCTTCCAATTCCTTCCTTATTCCCACCACCGAAACTGCGATCCACCCCAAATCCTTCGAAACTCTACGACATTACTTCTTCCCACATCAATCTCAGTCCACACGAGAAGAGAGAAAAATCAATCACACTGGATCCCGTTCTGAGGTAAGATCGAAGACTGAGAATGGGGATAGGAAGGATTGTCAGAGCTTGAGTGTCGATCGATGAGGACTGGGATCGGAAGAGGGATCGATGAGAAGCTCCATGAGGGACCGACGCCTGTGGTTGCACTGATCGGAGTGTTGTCCAGGTTTGGAAAATATCTAGAGCCGATGGAGACCAGTGAGGAGACAGAAAGGAAAGCGGAAGCAAGTCAGATATGTGGTGATAAGGCCGGCCGGCCGGAGCCAGTGTGCGGGGAGGAAGGAAAAGGGAGGGAGATGCAGCGGAAGGACGGATATTTCCAGCGTGGCGGGGGCAAGGGGACACCCTTTGCATCTTTCCGTGCTGATATTTTTATTGAGATTCAGCAGGTAGTGTAAAAATCAGAAAAATTTACCTGCTGATATTTTTATTGAGATTCAGCAGGTAGTGTAAAAATCAGAAAAATTTACCCTCTTAGAGCATCCCCACCGGCCAGGGTGAACTGACCCCCTCATTGCCCCGTTTTACCCTGGGGAAAACACTATGGAATTTGCAATTATTTGCAATCAGATGATTTTTAAAAAAAATTATGAATTCAGATTTGCAATCAGCGGCCCCAAATTAGCTAGGAGCTATGTAGAAATATAAAAAATCATGGCAAAAAAATAGGGGGCATTTTTCACAATTAACCCTGGCTGTGGCAACGAGGGGGTCAATTCTCCCTGGCCCATCCCCACCCGTCTGGCAAAATGCAGAGTGGCTAGTATTTGGCTAGCATTTGGCCAGGCCATCCACTTTTGCAAGCCGGGTGAGGAGCAAGGCCCACCCATTGGGACCATAGCCTGTTAACAGGCTCAGAAAAATCAGGTGTATGGTAAATAGAGCATGGTAAGTAATGACAGCCAGCGGAGACATCATACCGATTGTTTTGTTTTGTTTTTTTGTTATTTTTCTTGAAACATACCAATGATTGGAAAAAACCATTAGTTAGTTCTGTTGATCATCGGGTAGCACCACTAGGGTTACGTTAGGTTTACATCCAATTAGCGATACTTAACATTCATTAAGTAATTAGGGTTACCTTGTGTTTAAATAGCTAAGCCTAATTAGCTTGATGAGCGCTTCTCTTTAGTAGATTACTGTTGCTAGAGAGCAATGTCATTTTTTTACCAACATGGTATCAGAGCGATAGCTGATTCTCTACTTCTCCTCAAGCAGTCAGAGAACACTTGAGAGATTGAGGTTCCTCTTTTTTTTGAATGCAGGATATTTCAGTAGCATTCTTTGTCTCCCCGAGATCACTACCGCAACTCAGGCGGCGGGTTGATACATTCGTTAGAAACCAGAGCATTTCTCATTCCTTGACAAATAATCTAGCTATGGATCCAAGTGTTAGGGATGTCCTAGAATCCATGAAACTAGTAGGACCATCTAATTACGTAATTTGGAGCTACAAGGTCAAAATGATATTCATGCAAAAAGGGCTCTGGAGATTTTTCGAACCTGGAGATTCAAAGAACCAGAGCTTCGACACTGGAACTTCGGACAACACAGTCGGGGAAACATCAACGTCAAACACAGAAACAGGTGCGGCTCCATTAGCGACCCCAACGGTCAGCACCAACATGCAGTCACCACAACCAACCCAACTAGGGATATCGAGCTACGCTGCCGCGCTGGTAGGATCATAACATCTCTAGTACGTGACTCGATAATCCATCTGGGATCAACTCAAAAGTATGTGCGACGTTAGAAGCTCATCCAGAAGGCTATCTCTCAAAGAGAAGTTCTATTCTCTAAAGTTAGCAGAGGGGAAAGGCATCTACTAATCATCTACAAGAGATTAACCTCTTTATAACGCAGTTAGCTAATCTAGGTACATTTATACCTGATGAAGACCTTGTAGACCTCACGCTCAATAGTCTACCTCGATCATGGTCCACGTTCATTCGTTCAAATTAGTACAGAAAAGACGGGAGTACTTACCTTCGTTCCCAGAACTGGAGGGACTTCTTCTCCAGGAAGAGCTGAGCCGCAACTTGGACAAGCAACGAGATGAATCAGAAGAAATCAATTTAGCTCACAATAACAGGAGACCACCAAGAGGCAACAACAACAACAATCGTGGCAGGACAAATCAAGGACGCACTTCTTACCAGAATAACAACTCCGAATTACAACAACATACACAACAAGGTCGACAACGATCGGACAACACACGTCAGCTAATCTTCTGCCACAAGTGCGGCAAAGAAGGACACATGGCTTGTGACTGCACTCGAATTCTACTTGAGGAACGAATCAAGACTATGCAACTTCAACTCTCTAACCTGCAACGAAACAAACCACAACAGTAACAGGTCTACCTTATCAAGATCGACACAAACTTCGATCCTAACGTAAATGACAACTCCGATACTGCACCACCACACATCGCCGCATGCATGGAGGCTTTTCACGACGACACCGATCCACCATCTAAAGTTGTTAACGCATGCATAAACACGGAGAAGACATTCTCACTACATTTGAGGTATCCACGTGTGGAAGAATGATTTTTTGACCCCCTATTTACTTTTGAATAAACTATAATTTCATCCTAAAATTTTGAGTTTTGTTTAACAATGACTAAATGTTTCTATTGACAAAAATTTCAATTCCAAATAACATAAGATATATTGTCTAAAAATGGTTGAAAAATGAACTAAAATGGCATGTTCTCTAACTAAAATATTTATTGAGCTCACATGAAGATGACTATTGCATCAGTATTCAACCAAAATAAACTTTCAATAAAAATCTATTTTATAAAATTTCTTTTTCATTTTTCAATTTTTTTTTCTTATATAATATAGAGGTGTGAAAGTTATTTTCAGCTTTATGGTGTATCTTTTTTCTTAAAAATTTATAATTAATTACTATTAGCATAAAAAATACTAATAATTCAAAATATAAACTTTTAAAGTAGTAAAATCTATTCATAATTTTTTTTTTAAATTAAATTTTAAGATGTATTACATGTATTACTTTTTCATGGCCTTATTCGTTAAAATGAGACAATCTGCACATTTTGAGACTACAACCCTAAAACAGTTATAGTAATTTATCCTCGAGTCGAGGATAAGATGAGTCTACAATCTTTGGGAAATCAAAGGTTTTTATATATATTAATACATTGAAATCTCAACTTACCAAATAGTCTTAAAATTGAAGAGTTATTATGATTTATCTTCGAGTTGAGGATAAAAATGAGACTACCAAAAGTCTCAATATAACGAATATGGCCTTTTTCCGCCGCACATGGGTTGCTAAAACGTGGACAGTGTCCTCCCCGTGTGCATAAATCTGGTAGTCACAAAAGAGGAGTGGTTTCTAAACTTAGGAGCTTCATCCCACGTCACTAGCAATAGACAGCTCTTAAGCCAGATTTCATCATCCAGAATTTCCAGTATTAGAACTGCTGGAGGACAAGTAATGCCAGTAGAAAGTCAGGGAACTGTAACCACTATTGATCCCTTTGGAGGAATAAAGAGCATCCACAACATTTTCTACGTTCTTGGTGTCAAGACCAATCTTTTTTCAGTAGGCAAGTTCACAGACATAGGCTACAAAATCTTATTTGATTCAAAACACTGCATCATCTACGACAAGGACAATACTGATGACATCTTCTTCCAAGCACTATAAGAAAACGGTGTCCGCCTGGACATCCAGCCAAAAACGACGTATATCCGCGTAGACACGATACGTTGCACGAGACGTTAGGGTGTCAGGTCGAGAAAGTGGAGATTTTGCGATGATGTCTGTGTTAGCATTGCTAAATTGCAGTCACAACATATTGATGCTACAAAAAACGTCCATGCAATGTAAGGCATCCAGGTGGACATCAGATGTTTCCCAGGATGTCCACAATAACATATTTAGCCACGTCATCATCTTTGGTCAAACATACCTCACAAGTTTAGATAGAATTTTGGTGCGGTTAGAGGTTTAGTGACTGCCCAAGGCTAAAAAGAGGACAACGGGCAGGTTGTGACTCCTAAAAGCTTATATGGCATTTGATGTGGCGAGATGAGGTGGTTATTGTGTGACGTGGACCGATGAGGTGGCAAGATGACGTGGCTGCTGTGTGACGTGGATATTGTATGACGTGGACAAGGATGATGACGTGGCATGCCACGTCAACATCCGTGACCAGTCCATGTTCCGACCTCGGATGTCTCTGTGGACATCACACCTGACATTCTGACGTCCACATTGACATCACTTCTAGCGTTAACATTTTGTACTTCTTGCGACTGTAACTTCAAAGCACATGCTATCCACGGTGCGTTTCATTACGTCTGACTGGACGTGTGGGCGTTGTAGAAGCAACTGTAGGCGTCCACTTTGATGTCAAAAATGACTCCAGATGCATGACATTATTTTATGAAAAAGGGTGAATTTGTACATGATGCACTTCCTTCCTATGTAGTACAGGCGGACTTATGTGTTTACTTAGGTCAGGGGCATTTCTGGGCTCTTCAAGTCATACAACTTGTGCACATTCTTCAAACTTCATTAGGATAAGATTGCAACCTACTCTTATGATGTCACATGCAGCACCGAAGTAGACAGATTCTGTCACAAAATGCATATTCAAAATGCATTAGGAATACTTGGAAGACATGAACATGTTCATGTCCACGTATTTCGCAGACGTCCTATGTGACGTCTAAATGCTATCACAGCATACACATGTCAATGATGTGAACACCCTATGCTTCTTCCTCAGATGCGATGTCATCGCTAACTATGGCAACATACTCGCCACCATGGTCTATAGGTTGGCGCACCGGGTCCACGACTTATTGCACTGGTTGTAGTCCATCGAAGTCCCTATCATTCACCAACTGCACCATGTTCGGGGTTGTTGTTAGAGGGTGCAATGAGCCACGTCTACCCCTCACCTCAGTTCAGCAAACTACTTTCCAACCAGGCCGATGTGGATCGTCGGAGAAGAATACCTATTGGCAATGCAAAGGAAAGGCAAATGAATCTGCATGGACTGTTCCATCCAAATGGTTGAAGTTTGCCAACGTGAAGCCATACTTATCTTGTTGCACGCTAGGAGCTCGACTACCTTGTGTGCCCCTCACCCAATCACACAACAACACTGTAACGCAGTGATTTCGATAATCCAATACCAAAATCTCTTCAATGTACCCCACATACTCCTGCGTGGATTCCAGTGGCCTCCCATTTTGCAAACCCCAACGAAGTTGGCGTGTGAAACTCGCTACCACTCTAGAGTCATGGGTAACAAGCCCACGTTCAGAGCTTCGGGCACAGAGGTGCATGCCATGACAGTACATTTGACGGTGGGATGTTGCCTTCCGCTCAGGAAGCTGCGCATAATGTCTGATGTCTTCATCCACTGGACGTCCAGAATGATCAGCCTCCGTCACCGTTGACGTCAGCCACTGCACGAAGGATGGAAACTCACTTAGTTCAACTGGATAACGGACAGCTCTTCTTGGATTTGAGCGCCGCCATGCAATACGAAAAGCTTCCCGCTCCTCCCATCTTTGAGACTTTGCTGCAGTGTAGTCCCTGCATCACACTCAGCAATAATGAAATTAGGACAACGGATTGAAGATTTGACATCATGTATGTCGGGGCCAAGTACAGTGTGCATGGCACATCTGCAAAGGTGTACAAGAATTCAAGTCCTTAACAACGATCGTGTGTTGAGGGTTTCCTCTTCTACTGAGATGTCCACACTAGGGCCAAAACAAACATCAATGCGTCTTCCTACATGACATCATTGAACGCGCCAGCGTCGGATATGACGTCTGCTAGGAGTGTATATAAGGCAACGTGATGTCCAAAGTCGCACTGGAAAGCAGTGCCAGTTACTTATTCTCGCCAAGTTTCCAAGCATGGCGCATTGTCAATTACGAACGCATGTGCATACACTCGCAAAGCGTCGGATAATGCCCTCTCTTTTGGTTTCCTGCTACGTATCACCTCGTCATTCATGATGGGATCTTCGTCTACATCCCAAACACGCTCACCAGTCCCTTGAAACTGTCTCATATATTCCGTGCAGAAGCCAAGCGTGTCTTCAATGCGATATCCCTCTGCTATGCTACCTTCTGGATGCACCAAAGTCCGCACATAATCCTTCAAAGTCTTCATGTATCGCTCAATAGGGTACATCCACCTACAATGCACTAGGCCACATACAAATAACTGTTCAACAAGGTGCACTGGCAAATGGGTCATTATATTTAAGAATATCATGGGGAACTCCTTCTCTATGAGGCAGGTTGCCATAATAACATCCTGCATGAGGACATCTTTGTCAGCTTCCTTGATCTCCTTCTCACAAAGTCTTTGGAAAACCCTACTCATTTTTATAATAGCCAAGCACACATTCTCATCCAAGATGTTCCGGACAGCCACCGGTAGAATCTACACATGAACAACATCTCTGTAAGTCACTCTCCCACTGCTAAATTTTTAACACATTTCCCTCTAACTTGCATGAGGGTCACCCAGACATTAATTTTGGACATCCACTAAAACGTCTTTGTGCTGAATATGATAGACTACTAGAAAACGCATCACAGCCAAATGAAACACTATCATGTTCATGAAGACGTCTTCCCGTGCACTGTCATTAACATACTACTGCCTTCAACAACATTACTAAAGACATATGATGTCCACAACGGTTCAGGAGCAGTGACAATCTCTGAACTCCCTCCCTTCCTTGGATAAGTTCAACGAACCCCTGTGTCACATCCCATCGCAACCTCACCTACTGCATGAGAATGTGATAATCATGCGTCTTCATATACTGTAACATTCCATTCTGTAGATGTTTATGAATTGCACCAACATAGTTTGTTGGGGTACGGATACTTGATACTATATCCACGAACTCCCTGCGCTCATCTATTGTCATTGCATACAACACATTTGGCATGTAGAAATCGTCTTGGCGTCTTCGTGGGCCTTGAAGCCAAATTTCTCTACGTATTCCAAGCTGTTGTGCATCAATGCGGCTGCCAGGGCTATCGTTCATAGCAAGAAGGGTCTTCACCATGTTCTCGCATAAGTTTTTCTTGCAATGCATCACATCCAAAATGTGTCGGATCAACAGATATTGCAGAAGGGAACACACGTAAATCTTAAGTACGCTCTGCCCTCCGAAAAAATGTGTATCGTCACTTCCTGTGTTGTCTGCTAAGAAAACATACAACGACATTCAGCCTTCACTTTGTATTCACGACTACGTCTGAGGGGACATGTAACACAACATGAAATGTTCACATTGCACAGCTGAATAGGCGGCCACTGTCTACAGCTATTGCAATTTGTGCAGCGGGATGTCTTCTATGACATCTACTTGGACATCAACGCGCCAGTACTATGACACAGAACGTCAGAGAGGACGTACCACTCAGACATTGGACACTACCTACATGTCAAAGTCAGGTTAGACCACTTTGTACCTTCCAGTAGGGCAGCTCAAACAATGCACTCAAGCATTTCACCCCTGTGAAATGCACTGGGTCATCCTTTCCATCTTCTCTTCCACCCAGATCTAGAAACGCTTGCTACCCCGCAGCATATCGGATAACATCTTCGGCAGTCATGCCCTTTGGCCTGAAGCGATGCTCTACTTTCCCATTGAAGCGACGATTTCGACGAAAAGGATGGTGTCGACTTAAGTACCTTCGTATGCCCCCATACACAATCTTGGACCCTCTGGTACTTCGATCCGCCTTCACATCGCCGGTTCTTGCAAGTCGAGAATCTGTCTCAAGACCACAATCCGGGCATCCTTTATATCCCTTGCAAGACAAGCCAAAGATCAGAGCATACGCAAGAAAATCGGATATGGTCCACATTAGTAAGCCACGCATGATAAAGCGACGAGCACCTTCGGGCTGTGAGAAATCTTGAGCCACCACACCTTCCCACAATGCATGTAGCTCCTTCAACAATGGTCGCAAGAACACATCCATGTTCTTAGAAGTTGGGGACTGCTTCCTAGAAATGAGAAGGCTAAGGGAGATGAAGAATTTCTTTGTCACAAACCATGGCTCAAAATTGTAAATCAAAATGAGCACCGGCCATGTCGACCAATTCGTGTTGCTCAGCTTGAAGGGATTGACACCATCCAGTGCTAGTGCCAAACGCAGGTTCTTGTCGTCAACATTGAAGTTGTCAAAGTGGACGTCCACGCTGACATGCTTCCAAGTAGGGCTGTCCACCATTGACCGCATGATGCCGTCATCGCTGACATGCCACGTCCAACCCGTTAGCATCTGAGCGATCTCCGAAGATCGAAACATATGTTTAAGTCTTGGGATCAAGGGAAAGTGTCGAACGACCCTTGTTGGTATCGAATTCGTTCCCTCCACCCACCTTGGTTTAGAGCACTTCGGGCACGTACTTAGATTTGCATGCTCGTCTTCGAATAGCACGCAACCACCTGGGCACACATGGATGTTGTTGTACTCTAAGCCCAACTTCCTAATCATTTTCCTTGCCTCATAATGACTAGTAGGGAGCTTGTTGTTCTTCGGGAGCAAGTCTGATGACAAATACCGTAGGAGCTCACTAGTGAAATGGTTATTCATGCGGAAGACCACGCACATATTCATGATGATGATTGTTGCTGACAGAATACTCGATGATGCCCCCTCGTACAGTGTTGTTGTTGCGTGCTCATATAAATGCTGCATGTCTTCAACAGTGTCAACGTCAATGTCTGCTTCAACACCTGACGCTCCGTCAGACGCCAAGGTGTCCGAATGCAATGCATCGCCACGATCAAAGGCCTCCATGACTTGCCTTTGGACGTCATGTTGTACATCCAGAGGAGCGTCGTCGTCATTAGTAGCGTCACCGACATCAGTGTCCCCTAATTCTGGTCCTCCGTTCACATCCTGCATCTGAATGTCTTCCTCTACTATGTCTGCGTCATTCTCAACGACGTCATCGTCATACACAAGATCTTCTACCCATATGCCATTAGGAGGGTATCCATTGGGTGGGTCCCCCCCAATCATTGACTTCATCAAAAAAACATCCCGTCCCACCTCTCCATGATGCTTCCGAATCACATGGATAGTCCGACGTCTTCCTCCATGACAATATTTGCATGGACATGGAAACCTCATCAAATTCAGCTGCGTTGCCACCCTCAACTCGGTTTGTAGAATGAGGTCACTTATAGGAATGTGGCGAAGGACACGGCCGTCTGCATTGATGCGCACTCTTACAGCACGACGTCTACGCCTGCCCTCCATGTCCGTCACAGGCATCAACACGTACGTGCACTTGCTGATATCATGCAATTTGAAATGTCCACTCTTGAAGTAATTAAACTTGTTTCCTACAACATGCAATGGGAAAGACGAAGAGAAAGATATAGTAGACAATCAGAAGGAAGTCAAGGGTGGTTGAAAAGGAACACTTCTGATCACCCAGTGACAATTTTGAACGTCTGGATGTTTTTGTGAAAATATGTTTGTCACTGTAGACATCTACTTTGACACCGTCATGTCCACTGCACCTATCTGTTCATCACTATCTCTTAGATCGTGGATAGTAGTTCGTGCAGTACTGTAGACTTGTGAACCTATAACATCCAACATCACAGTCTATGAATTATTTGTTTTGGTGGCAACCAAATGTATACGTCTCGAGGAAGAAAGAAAATTTTCCACAAATATTAGGTCCTATTTCCAAAGAACATGAGCGTAAACTGCAAATGAGGTTCATTTCCTTAGTACTTCAGAATGGGATAAAAAAGCAATGCCAAGCAATGAAACCCGACGCCCTAACGCCTACTTCTTGCAAATTGTAATTGATAAGTGGCTTCTATTCCTTGAAATCTCTTTGTAACTCTCTTCTTTTAACTATAGGGCATCAACTCAAACAGAGGTAGGACACGTGAATGTACTGGAGTTGACTTCCAAAGGCCCTACGTGTGTCCAGCATCATGTTCAGTAAGACGCATTTATGTCTACAGGAATACCACAATGTCACCCACAGGCTTGTACGTGACATCAACACGTCTGAATAGAAGATAAAAAGGTATTTGCTACACGTGCTATGTTTGACATGGGGTGCTACGCCTAACATCCTGAAAGGCACCGGAAAGTTATATAAGTTTATTCATAAGGACATTGACATGTTCTGCTTGACGTTAAGTCCTGCACAGGCAGGTCAGAAAAAGCATTGGGTTAAGCTACGCAACACTACATCCCATGCACTTTAAGGACTGCAGCTCTAAGCAGTTAGTGGTTTCCATGGCTAAGGAGGGCAGTAAGGTTTGCGCTTTGAAATTATAGTACATTATAGGCATTACTTTCTTAGAAGAAGCTAATTTAGCATCATTTAGAAGCTACCTAGGTAGAGGATAGCCATACAATACAACAAAAGAAGAATGAATTGTATTGATGGGACTTCGTTACTTCCAAGAAGAAAAAGTGGTTACAAGTTTCATTTCAATAAGTCCCCCAGAAAAGATGTAGAAAAGATAAAGACAAGGTGAATTCCAAGTTCTACTCTAAAGCTTCTAGTTTTCAAGCTCTAATTTGGTAGAGCCTCAAAGAAATGACTTAGAGCCAAAAAAAAAATTAAAAGGTGAAAGGCAAGTTCTAATTTAGAAATTGTATTTTGAAGAAGCTTCAAAGAAATGACTTAGGGAATACAAATAGAAGGTCAAAGCCAAGTTCCATTTCACAAATTTTATTTTGAGGAAGCCTAATTCAAACTCTAGGATATTCTTTTACTTTAGACCCCACTTACAGAATAAAAATAGAAGGTCAAAGCCAAGTTCCATTTCACAACTTCTAATTATTCACTTGGAGAATAAAAATGGAAGGTCAAAGCCAAATTTGAATTTCCTAAGAACATGTGCAATGAGACGCAGTCATGCCTACTAGGACACGACAGTGTCATTTGTGATGTCATGCAAAACATCATCGCAACATATCCCCTTGTCCATTTCAAATTGGCAAAAAACGCATCGTTACTAACACCAAGTCAGACATCATGATGTCCGAGTTGATGTCTACATGTCAATTGTGATGTCTGATGAAGCACACGAATGTCAACTTCCGACCTAAGGGCCCTCTTGAAAAGTACAGCACCCGACGTCACACATGGGGCTGTTGCTCCATCATGGGACTTAGACAAACCCTAGGCCCACATTCGGCCTTCTTCTTCTTGCAGCCGCTCTTCTTCCTTCACCTACACTCGAATTTGCAAAATTCTAAGGAGTTGAGCATGTTTTACCAGTTTGTGGACAACATTGTTGCTGCTGCACTCACCACAGGGATGGAAAAATCAGTAGCTGTAGTAGATGGAAGCCCCCGTCGCAGCAGGCGCCTAAACAAGACCAAGCACCGTGTAGACAACTTCCTCCCTCCTTCGCTTCCTCCTCTCCCTCCTCTCCTCTCCTCTCCTCCCCTCCCCTCCCCTCCCCTCCCCGCCCCGCCCCGCAAGCCTCCGTCATGGCCTCCAGCAGCTCCCGTCAATTCTAGGAATTAAAATTGGCGTCATTGAATTGTGTAGGCAGATTAGGGTTTCATCCATTTTTTCCATCCGTGACACACTGAGGCTTCAACTAATGTCTAACTGAACATCACTAGGAGCGTTGGGGAGTTTAGGCTTGACATTGGGATTATCTTTGTTCTCTTATTGATGCATCTCTTGTTTGAAGGTGGAGGAGCAACATGCGGAGGTGGAGCATGGGAGCGTGGGAGCGTTGAGGCGGAGTGTGGAGGCAGCAAGGACTCTCACGCCCAAGCGGGGAACCCCGGCACCCTTGCACGGAGCCCCCACGCAAGGGCGGGGAGCCCCGCGCGGAGCCCCCCCGGTGCCGCCCCTGCGGAGAGCGCCCCTGCCGCGGGGAGCCCCTGCGCCGGAGGAGGGAGTCCCTCCCGCGCCGCAGCTCCTTCAGCAGCGGGAGCCTTACAGGTTTTTGATTTTTTTTTTTTTTGGTTTTGCTTTGTTGTAGTCTTGTGTTGTAGTGAATTTTCAATCTCTCTCCTTACACTCCAGTACTTTGGTTTCCATTTGTAGGAGTGATCCACGTGTTGGCCTTTGAGAGTAGCATGAGAAAATCCTTGTGTTGGCTTTTAGTAGTAATGTTTTTATAAACATGCAGATGTCCAATGTGATGTCCTTCAGTGCATCACATGTCACGTTCTTGGTTCTTAAGCATCTTGTATACAGAGGAGTCGAACGGTGGACGTCCGTTGAAACGTCCTAATGTTAAATTGGACGTCCAGGTGCTGGAATTGATGTCCAGGAAAGCACACCATTATAGCATGTTAGTTGGCCGTTTTGTTCTTTTAGTTTTGAGCTGTGATTGCCTTGCGCAGGTTTTGGGTGAGGTTTTTCATTGTTGGCCGCTAGCTGAGATGGCCCCCGATTCTCGGAGAAAGCTGCCCGTGAAACGGGCAGCACCGTCTCGGCATCATGTTGACAGCGACAATAACGACTCTACCGTTGAGGAGGTACACGCTAGAGGTTGGCCACTCACAGAGCAACGGTCGAAGCAAAGGAACGATCCTCGGCATGTGAGTAGTCGTGTGAAGGACAAGGGCAAAGCTGTAGCAAGTACTCCACCACCCAAGAGGCGTCGCACGGGAGTGTCACGCACGAGAAGGAATGAAGCACATTTGTCTATAAGCGAGGACGACTCCGTTGAATCTGAGCCCAGGTGACTAGTGCCACCTAAACCTCTTATGTGGTGTGTTATTGAAAAGAGGTTGGATGTTTATATTCGATTTTGTGGCACAATTTACACCACAGAGTTGCCCAATTCAAATTCTTTTCATGTCCGTGGCATGGGGGCTCTATAGCTAAACCGCATGCACTTCAACGTCTACAGTGTTTATGTGGACATTGTGTCAGACACAGCACGCTGGCTTCTGCATTTCAACGTCTTAGTCTTCTGTCTAAGTAGATGTCCAAGTCGATGTCTGAGTTGATGTTCTAACGAAGATCGAATGGCCGTTGACTTGCAAGTGCTGTTTGTATTTGAGGTTTCATAGGACCACATTTCGATCTCCTGACACGGACGAGGAAGAAGAATCAGACGACGTAAGGGTCATGGAGAAGGAGCCTACCACACCTCTAGTTCGCAAGATCAATGTGAAGAAGGAGCGCAACAGCAAGCGCAAACAATATGTGGAGGTGAACGAACGCGGTTCTCCTCGTGGGAAGGCAAAAAGCTATTTGATAGTAGATGTGAAGGCTTTTGCCAAGGGATTGAATCTTTTGTTTGGGTGGGCTGACCAGCCATTGGATGAGAGACAACGATTCTTTGATAGAATCTACGTAGGTAATGTGATGTGACCGAAATTGCTTGAGTAGGTTGTGAGTTCTTTTTTTGAATTTGATGTCCTCCTAGACGTCATGATGCTAAATATGACATTTGGATGAGCATCACCATGCCTTCTGTATTGACGTCTGCAGTGGTGTTCAGATGTCTACAATGATGTCTGTGCAGACATCATTGTGTCTGCGAAATTAAACTATCTCGGAAGTCTTATCGTTTGCAAGTGTTTTGTATTGTGACCGTCTTATTTCAGACTGGGAAGTTGGAGGCAACCAAGTGGAGATAAATCCTTCGTGGTTTCCAAAGCATGTGACGAAGACTTTGATCAATGTTCGCCATCATTTGATGAAGTTGATCGATGGGGACTGCCCTAAACCACCAGAAGTTGATGCCTCCATGTGGAGGAGGTTGCAAGAGAGGCGTAGCTCGTCAGACGCCAAGGAAAAGTCCGCGCAGGTGCGTGCAGTTTCTAAGGCGAAGGGGTTCAAGGAGGCACAATTGAGGCTCATTGAGAAGAATGTCATAGGTGAATTGGTGAGAGTCCTCCACTTCCATTTGTTTCGGATGTCCATTCAGACATCATGTTGCTTTGTAAGATGTCTGCATTTATGAACCTCATGTCTGAAATGATATCTGCGTGGACATCAATGTCGAGACACTAGAAGAAAAAGCAGGGTTTTGCGACTGCAGTTTGCGACTGGTTTGTAGTCGTATCGGACGTTTGCGACTTGGTGATATTCTGAAGTCCGTAGTCGCAGTGGACAAGTCGCATGAGTTGCACTGCAGTCGCAAGGTTGTTTGTCATTCGATAGGCAATGGAGAACTTCGTCGATGAACTGCTGTGACGTGGTTGCTAATGTGGAAGTTATTTCACTTATTTGTGTACAACTGGTTTGCGACTGACATACAACTGGTGTGCAACTAGTTTGCGATTGATGTGCAACTCGTTTGTGACTAGAGTGCAACTAGTTTGCGATTGACATACAACTGGTTTGTGGTGTGCAACTAGTTTGCGATTGATGTGCAACTCGTTTGCGATTAGTGTGCAACTGATTTGCAATTGACATACAACTGGTTTGCAACTAGTTTGCGACTTGGTTATAATTTATAGAGTTGTAGATTATAGAAATCTACAAAGTGTAAAAATCTACAAAATATATAAATATTAGAATTTCACTATCAAAATTCATTACACAAGAATGCTATAACTTACCATTCTTATCTGTTCAAGCTCATGGTATTCTTGATAATCGATATGGGACAATTGAATCGATTTTCAGTCATGTTCTAGTTGCATTGCACTTGTTCTCTAGTTGAATTTGAATCGTTTTTTAGTTGCACTGTAGTCGGGCTCTAGTTGCATTATAGTTGATTCCTAGTTGCATTATAGTTGATTCCTAGTTGCATTATAGTTGATTCCTAGTTGCATTTGAGTCATTTCTAAGTTGCAATCTTCTAGTTTTTAGTTGCAGCCTGTAATCAGAGCGATTGCATTTTTCCACGGTGGACTCTACTTCATGGATAGCTGTCCACATGGACAACTGCGATGAATACTGGATGTAGAATACCTCATGTCAGTTCTTCTGTTACAATATCGTAACCCTATTCTTCATTTTCCGACTACTTTGCGACTACAACTACATACACGTGAAATTTGGTGCAAATACAGAGGGCTACAGTCGCATCTCAGTTGTATAGGACACATAGTCACATCTCAGTAGGTTGCAACGGACACGTTTTTCTTCTAGTGAGACCTCTAATTGTTTTTGTGTGCTAGATCCTACAACTTGGACGCATACCTTATGAGTTGGAGGTGAAGGAGGCAACGGACAAGGAGTATTCTCAGCGCCAAGCGGAGACAGACAACTCACCTCATGACTATAGTCCAGATATACAAGAACTGCGGACGTCGAATGCAGAGTTGGGAGGGCACCTTGGTCGAGTAGAAGAGCTTCTCCAACAACTCCTTCATTCCCTTGGAGGCAACAATCTTCAAAGTCATGTTGTCTCAAATGCAGGAGGTGGTGGTCAGAATGTTGGATGCGATGTCACTCCTGTGAAGAAGGTAGCTGTTGAGGACGTCCCCACAGACGTCGAGGGGGATCTTTACGTCAATGCTGACGTCGATGGTGACGTTGCTGAAGACATCGCAGATGACGTTGAAGAAGAAGTGGACTACCTGAAGGATACCGTTTCGGACGTCCAGACTGACAACAACGCTGGTGCAGACGTCCAATTGTGCGTTGTGCAGACCATTCCCAAGCACAGAGATACTTCAGCAGACATCGGAAAAGACGCGGAGAAGTCCTCCACAAACCCGTATGCCATTTCCGTGGATGAAGTTCCCCCCGCCGAAGTGCAGATGTCTGCTCTTGCAGCACAAACTGGTAGAGTTCAAGAGGTATTTTACACACCCTAAACCGTATAACAAGAGGTCATTGGATGTCATTCATGTTTTTTTCCTCATAAGAATTAGGCTTTGTGTCCTTGCATCCACATGTAGCCCAAAATGCGACGAGTCCACATTCTCTAAAGTGTTTTATATTATCGCTTTGTTCTAGGTGGCAAATATGCAATCCTCCGGTGTCCTGATGTAAATTAGTACATATTGTAAAAAAGCATATTATTATATGTTTTCTTCAATAACTTCATAGCGACGCTTTAAGGTTGAGAAGCTTGAAGGTAACGCTATCCTACGAAGATGTATTAAGTGGATAGATTTGCTATAGAGCTGTATTCAATCTTGTTAATGAGTTTGTTTTCTACTTTGCAATTCAAATATCGAATTGGAGGGTTTTTTCTGAGTCTCAAGATGAAGAGCCTCAACTGGACGTTGAGTTTGATCTTTCACTATCGCAACTGCCGGAGCAACCTCTACTGCTGCGAGATCTTCGACGTCCTCGAGAAGAAGCTGGACCATCTCAACCGCCCAAACAACCTCGTGTGGAGCGGCGATGGCACAATAATCTTGATGCTGATGCTCGAGCATTAGTGATCTTACTCCAAGTTGGATGTGTTGAACCAAACACTCGTGAAGTGACGTTCGAGGCGAGTTATGAAGGCAAGAACAAAGATCATTATTTTTGTATGTGTCGACCGGTGGAGGGTAGTCGTGGCCACCAACGATAGTTGGCAGGGCCTGTAAATCCTTTGACAAAGGCTGAGCGCGTTGAATATGTTGCCGCGACCGTCAAACATATTCTCAAGTTTCTACAAATAGAATGAAGCTTTGATTGGGGCTTTGTTTTTTTACTTCTAGTTGATATTTGTTATGTTTTAGTTCTTCTACTTATGTATTGGGTATTTATTTAAATCACAATGGGTGATTGTTTGAGTTAGAAATGAAACTGGGGTTAGTATTTTAATTGAAAGGATTATAGTTTGAAGGGAGTGTAAATGGGAAAGTGGCTAAAGTGTTAGGTGGGCCTTAGTAGGGGCATGGACTGAAGTGCCACTACCTTTCACCTTAGATGGGGGAAAAAAGTTAGGAAAAGATTCGTTAGAGAGTGTGAAGAGAGTTTGGTGTGTGAGTATTATGGGAAGTTTGAAGCCGAACTTCGGGTTGATGTAGCTCATTGAGCATTGAATCTTTGGAATTGAAACTTTGGCATCGGATTCCTTGTGATTAGACCTTTCCAAATTGTACTTGAAAGTTAAATTTGGACTTGTAAATCAAAAGATATAGAGTTTTGAAGTTGAGAGGACCTAAGGCCTTCCATTGAGAAGAACAGAGGCTTCTTTGAGTCATAACTTTTGGATTATTTTTCATCTTGTCTTGAGATTTGGAGGGATTGTATATCATTGTAGTATCTTTTCAAGGAGTCATCACTCATCTGGTTTGGAGTTTGGAAGAGAAAGTTATGAGGAGTTGAAGGTATGGAGGAAAATTGGAGTTTGGAAGGAGGAAGGCCGTGATTTGAAGCGACCACAACTTTGGGTGTGTTTTTCATATGTCTTTGAAATTTCTTGTGGAGTTAGTTTGTAGAATTTCCTATCCATAATGAATTCAATCACTTCATTTGGACTCTTATTAAAGAAATTATAGAGTGTAGAAGATAGGAAGGAGTGTTGCCTTCATAGTTTAGAAATCCGAGACTTTGTTCCTTAATAACTTTTGGACAGAGTCTTAGTTTCTCATGAAACTTTCTAAGATTGTGTATATTAGTTTGAGGATTCTAAATTGCTATCACACTTGCAATTTGTATTTGTAGTTCAAAAGTTATAGAAAAATATAGAGGCAGTAGTTGGTTGCCAAGGGATTTAAGGAACCTCTACTTTGCACTCTAATAACTTTTGGACAATAGTTTAGATAGAGTTGAGATTTGGAGGGTGTTTTCCTTGTAAAATTATCTTTCCAAAATGTTATTACAATAAGCATTTGAAGATTTAAGCCATCTGTGGCACTAGAAAGAAGGTTGCAGCTAGTGGGAGGAGAAGTTCTCTAGTGTTCTTTGGGATTCTTTGAGGTTCTTTGGATTCTTTTGAAGACTTGAAGATTCAAAGGCCGTACATGCCGAGGACCTAGCCTTGTGTTGTGGCTTGTAGCTCGCTTTCATTTCTGTTATTCCCAGCCGGTTTTGGAGGCTAGTTGAAAATTCAATTTCTGCATTGTAAAACTGTTGCGAGCCGTGGTTATCCAATAAGCTCTCCATTTTGTGTTTGTGGCGACGAAGTGGGGTTAATGGCCCACATGGTCGATCTTTTATGTTGTTCCTACCGATGAAAGGCGCTTCCTGGTCATCGTGGGTTTGAAGTTTAGGAGCCCATCATCCGGACAGTCACTCGTATTGGCCGTCCCGTTTTACACGTCCGAAGTCTTGTTTCTTATCACACACCTTTACCCTTGGCCCTATAGAGACAGCCACAGGATAGGCCAACGGAAGAGAAGTGAAGATTCAAGCAAAGATTCAAGTGAAGATCAAGAGAAGATTCGAGTTTTGAAGACTTACCCAACTTCACTTATCAATGTGCAGCCAGACACCCTGTGTGTTCTCTAAGCGTGCTCCTCTCTACACGACACCGGGTCGTCTACCCGTTCCAATCGGATCACAAGGACTGTACCAAGTGCAAAGCCGTCCAAGTTTGTGGCCCCAACAAAGCCCTTGAAGGCAACTGCACCGAAGTCTTCAAAGGCAAGCCCTTCTACAGTGGTAGATCCCCCTAAGAAGGGAGAAGCACCACGCAAGAAATGAACACACGGTGAGATTCTTACCAATCTTGCAGTTTGTATTGAAATTATGCCGTTCTCTGACGTGGACAGTGGTTCCAAGAACATGGAGTCATTGATACCTGTGTCAAATGGAATGCAGAGCGTGTTCCAGAGGACGTCCCGAGAGACAGGAGGACGTTAACCCCAGCAATGGGACGTCGCTGCAGACATTCGCATGTCTGGAAAGTAGCGGACGGGAAATGAAACTGAAGAAGTTGCCTTCATACGAAATTCTCTTATATGTGTTTTGCTTTGTGTTGATTTCTTTATTCGGCTTAGTCTTCATTTTCAGCTTTGGCTTTGTGTTCTACCGTGACCCTCCTTTGTGAGACATGGTTGTTTTTTGTATTGGATTTTCTATTCTATGAATATGGACATACTCTTATTTCAAGTCATTGTCAATTTGTGGATGTTGTTGATGTCTGAAGCAGCATCCCGTGTCCCGCCAAGCAATGAATTGTGACGTCAAAATGTCCAATACAATGCATTCATTAAGTATGACGTGTCTCGTAGCACACATCCGCTCAAACATCTTCATGTCCAATTCAATGCAAATACAAAGCATCAGAGTGTCCCAGACAACAAATCCATCGGACATCATAATGTCTAATGCAATGCACACAAAAAACATCAAAATGTCCAACACAATGCACATAGAAAACATCGGAATGTCCAATAAAATGCATCCGCGAAAACAGTGGAATGTCCAACAAAATGCATACATGCGTTGCAGAAGATGTCCCACGAAACAAGTGTGTTCATAATTGCATCTCCTCCTACTTAGATCTTCTAATGGGACGTTACCGCTGACATCCTACAATGCATCCATCCATTTGCTACCCTACCATGTAGGTGTGCTGCCTCGTGCAAGTAGACATCTCCCATGACAGGGACTACTTTGACAAGCACGCATGTGCAAATTCCACACGTCAGGATGGACATCTCATTCAACATACAAATGTTTCATTAGACATCATAAAAGCCATTCGGATGTCCACAGCGATGTCTCATGAGACATCCGGAATTGCTAGGGAGACCAAACAAGTGGTCCCAAAAATGCCACATCAGCATCCGCGGATGCCACGTCAGCTGATTCCATCAGCTCTGACGTGGCATGCCACGTCAGGTACACGTCAGACGCCACATCATAGACGGGCAATGGATGAAAAAAATGATACTTTGGCTTTCCCGCGCCTATGTGGCAGCCACATGTCAACTTCCTAAGCCCCCCGTTGATCGAAGTTTTTTTGGACATCACGATGTCCAGCCTAAAAATCTGCGTGGATGTAGCATGCAAAATGCATGTCCACGGCAGCGTGGTCTAATTGGACGTCCACCCTGACGTAGACACGTCAAGCATGATGTTCGGATGTCAAAATTGCAATGTCTCGGCGGAGACAGTTTTCTTATAGTGAAGGAACAAGAGACTCCCGCAACAACTTATATCGTGTGACTAATATGTTTGGACGATGCACAAGAATCGAAGACACAACACAAGACCACGAACAAAACCTTGGAGTTACGGAAATTCAATCTGACACTCAAACTATCAGTCCTACAAAACGATCCAAATTAGGTGGCACACCCACAAGAGCCAACCCAGGTCCATCGACATCAGACTCCTGCGGCCACACAACCCGATCATCCGAAGACACTACTCACCTCTAGCATCAGCGTCTGGGACATGTTCATTACCAGAGCATGTATTACATAACCAACCGCAACTTAGTCGTAGGTATACCTTCCATCCCTCTTCTCAAGCATGTGTGTTCCTCATGTATGCTAGGAAAGCTTCCCCGTGAGTCCAAACCAAAGACCAGGACAACCATTACCACCCGACCCCTTCAACTAATACACACTGATCTATGTGGTCCGCTACCAGTAACTTCGAAAAGTGGAAATCGATATATCCTAACTTTCATCGATGACTATTCTAGAAAAAACTGACTCTATTTCCTTACCAATAAATCCCAAACCTTAGATAAATTCAAGGCATTCAAGGTATTAGTAGAAACCCCTCAAAACAAGATCACCACTTTGAGAAGCGATAGGGGGGGTGAATATCTTTCATCCGAATTCAAAATCTTCTATGCTACCCAAGGGATTACTTGACAACATGATACTCTCCCCATCAGAATGGTGTAGCTGAAAGGAAGAACCGTACTTTACTAGAAGAGATTCGCAGTGTAGTAACAGGCACCAGGATTGGTTTCTTGATTATTGATATTTTTGGTTCATTTACAAACATCTACTACAACCAAAAGCTTTGTGCTTTCCCGGATAGACAACAACTCCTACGACAACGGCATTTGGATTTTTTCGATATCCAAAAATTTCATTTCTTTCAATTTGGCTTCACACATTGCCTTCAAAGCATCCCTCCATTCTTCTCGTGTCCTTGTTGGATTTTCATCTAGAAAACCTCCCTCTTTCAACCAAACTTTGGTCTTTTGTTGATTATTTATGAACTTATGGTATTCATCATAATAGTGTGATAAAAGAATTCTTTTGCCATAAAGTTTCCCATCTTCCTTCAAGTTCTGTGGGTGATGAACATAAATTTGTTCATATGTAGGTATGGACAAATTGTGTGGCCTACTAGTAGGTTCTACTTCTAATTCATCGGTTGATGAACTATCTATCGAAAATGGTAAACGTCGGGTGTCACACATGGGACAATACTTGTAAGACCATTTCACAAATTTATAAAGACAACGTGAACAAAACTCTGCAATTGTAGTCATGGTGACAAAAAAGAAAAAATTCAAAATAACTACAAGAACTCAAACTATGTTTTTTTTGGTCACCATGACTACAATTGCAGAGTTTTGTTCACGTTGTCCTTATAAATTTGTGAAATGGTCTTACAAGTATTGTCCCATGTGTGACACCCGACGTTTACCATTTTCGATAGATAGTTCATCAACCGATGAATTAGAAGTAGAACCTACTAGTAGGCCACACAGTTTGTCCATACCTACATATGAACAAATTTATGTTCATCACCCACGGAACTTGAAGGAAGATGGGAAACTTTATGGTAAAAGAATTCTTTTATCACACTATTATGATGAATACCATAAGTTCATGAATAATCAACAAAAGACCAAAGTTTGGTTGAAAGAGAGAGGTTTTCTAGATGAAAATCCAACAAGGATACGAGAAGAATGGAGGGATGCTTTGAAGGCAATGTGTGAAGCCAAATTGAAAGAAATGAAATTTTTGGATATCGAAAAAATCCAAATGCCATTGTCGTAGGAGTTGTTGTCTATCCGGGAAAGCACAAAGCTTTTGGTTGTAGTAGATGTTTGTAAATGAACCAAAAATATCAATGATCAAGAAACCAATCTAACTACAATATTCAAATGAAACCCAATTTCCAATGCCAACTTACACATATAATCTTCAAACTTAAAATCAACCCTCAATATTATTCATATATAAAAATCAAATATATTTCCTCTTAATATCAATTTATTTCCTATCCAATATATATTTTTCCCTCCAAATATATATCCAAATGCTTTCTCCATTGTCTTTATATATCCATTTTCAATTTACTAAACTAAGTAAAAGTAGTTTAAAAATATAAAAGTTACTGTAAAAGCTAACCTAAAAATGAACACCAATCAAACCTTGATTTCTAAACTCCTATTATAGAACTAAAATAAAATGATGTAAATGCCTATTTTTTACTAAAAAAACAGCCTACATCATGACACTATGGCAACCAAAAGAAATGTATAATTATTTGTTGGAGCATACGGAGAATTTAAACAAGTACAACAAGAGTAAACTAAAGAAAGCAATGGATGTAAGTTTATAAAAGATTCATCAATACTTTTCTTTAATTGTGTATCATATTTAACATTTGTTTTGAAGTTTTGTCTATATATAAATTTAATTTTATAGAAGAATACATTCATTTTGTTGTGGTTGTACTACAAAATTCTCATTAATATATTGTAGTGATTGATGCATTTCAACTTCCACATATGTAGCTATCGAAACAAATTGTTTGTGATAATTTTTGTAGGTGACAGTTGGAGTAATAGATGATCCTGAAGTTCAAGAGTGCCTTTTACAATTGGAAGCAACAAGAACTCAAAGTCCATAGGTATACACTTATTAATTATTAAATATATTCATCGTGTCTTATTCTTTTATTGAATTATTGACTTATATATATTTTGTAATGTGTAATGGTGGACCGATTGGTAGAATTAAATGTAAGAGGACTCTTATTCATAGCCTTCAACTCATGAAGAAGATTTAGAGTCACAACATCAAAGGCAAACAAGAAAAAAGGCAAGCAAACAAGGTTTACAATCCAAGAAGAAGAAGAAAGGGAAGGCAATAGTAGAAGATGATGAAAGCCGCCATGCCGCGGCCGAGTTGGCATTGAAGTCATGTCCAGTAACTCAGTCACATGGTGGGGTCTCAATGACATGACATTCCATTAGAATGGCACACAGAGTATGGAAAATGGCAAAATATCACCACCATTTTAATGAAATTGCCCATGCATGTTTTAGTTGGCAGCAAGTGGCAATGAATTAATGAACCACATTTCAGTTGATGAATTTGTACTTCACTTAGAAGAAAGTGTAACTAGTCACAAAGCTAGACATTGATCCATTCAATGACAAAGGATGAACATTCTAAAGTGATATAACTTCTACAGTAATGAAATCCATTTCATCACTTATACATTTGTATTAGACATGAGCAAAATTCTTATCTTGCATTACCTTTGTTGTGGACATCTTTGTTGTCATGTACTTGCTACCTATTCGTGCTTCTTGGATGCTAGTTGTTATTGCATTGTTTCTAGTCTTTTGATTTTGTAGCAACACTTTTACAACTGCGCAGTCCAACAATTCATCACCAATTCTAGTTTTGCCATCGGTGGATTAGTCAATGCCATCACTATTGTCCTATCCATTGTCCACAACAAAGTCATGGTCTTTCTCATCTACCAAACATGCATCTCGGAATGCCATCCTTTTCCAGTTCGTTCTCTAGCTCGAAGCATTTGCAATTTCAAGCACTCATTGAGAAAGCCATTGAAACCACTCACGCAATTTAGGAGTCACTATTATAGAGAAGTCTCAATGCTTTGCAACTAAGGACAAAACAAAATACAAGGCATGCTATCACTTATGCTCACTTACACTTATTTCAATTTGGCACTATTGTTAGCCTAAGAATAGTCTTCTTTTATAGCAACTACATGATCCAAAGCATATTAGAAACAAAGGTGTGAATTAGGACTCGTTTACAAAGATACTTCATGACAGAAAGTAAGGCTTTCAAAAGCAATACACTAAATTTTTAAATTATCCATTGTTTTAACCCTACACTACTTAGTTACTTTTTTTCAATAACCATACACATATTCAAATTCATGAACAATATATTACAAATATAGTACTTTACAATATTCAAGCATGGCATTGCTCATTAAAGGCCATATTCGTTATATTGAGACTTTTCGTAGTCTCATTTTTATTTTTGACTCAAAGATAAACAACTTTATCTCTTCATTAGTATTCTTTTATAAATAGGTAACAACACCAACTTTTAAAATTTCATTTAGAATCAATATTTGAGAATTATTTATTCTTGGTTTTAACTATTATTTTTGTAAATGAATTTATAATATCTAGCATCCTGTCTCAAAATTTGCAAAAGTCTCAATATAACAAATATGGTCATATTATATTTCTAATCTCTAATGCCACCATTTCCAATGTCGAGTGGTCTCAATCGTGTTACACTTGGTTATCCTATTCTACTCTTGCCATTACTTACAACCAACAAATTACGAAGCTTATTACAATCATTTCCCCTAAAAAACACAAAAATAGGTCCCAACCTCTCTTGAATTTGTCACACCCTATTGATTGGTCATGGGGTGCTAGCTGGTAATGAGTGGTTCTACCTTATTGTATGTTTCAATGTATTGCACGTTTCAATTGTACCCCCTAACCCAATGTTGTACAATATTCCTAACAATGTTTTACAATGTAGTAAAGGTTGACTATACAAGCGGGGATGCTCCAATTAGCAAACAATATCACTTGTTAAAGTCCATCATGATGAGACTCCCATCATTAAGCACCATTTAGAATTTTTTGGTTAAAAAATTGTGCCATGAGAGACCACTTGAAATGTGCCCACTAGAGTTTTTAGAAGTTTTGCCCCATAATGTCTTGTTGAAGATTTTAGGTTTGTGATGACTTGCCAATGTTTTTTAGATGGAAAGAAATTCCAAACACATTTTACCTTGTAACAATGTGGCAATCCCAAAGTATCCAATGGATGAAAGAAAATCCCACTATATAAGACAGAAGTACAAATGTTCATCCTTGAAATTTTGTGTATGAAAAGGGGAGATCTTACACAATAGTTTGTCCTCCAATGAGTGCTCCAGAATTTATTTTTTTAAGCAAATGATTCACAAGGTACCAAAAAGGACACCCAAGGGCGGTCAATACATTAAAAAGTTCATTCATCCATTCAATACTGACCTGGAAGCTCTAGACTTATCCTGATACGTGTCGGTGTGAATATGTTCGAGGATGGGGACATTTGAATGACTTAGGACTGCAAACCCTAACTTCGTTTTACGCGGACTCACTCCATCTCCACGCTACTCGAGCTCTGCCTCGCGTTGTGTGATCGTTGTGCGTGAATTCCACGCGCCCGCCCTCACGCTCGCTATAAGTTAAGGCCCCCGCATCCCTTGCAGCAGAGATCAGCAATCGAACGAGCGTCAGTTTGTACGAAATGGACCCCGATGCGTTGAGCAAGGCGTTTGTGGATCACTACTACAGCACGTTCGACACCAACCGGCAGGCGCTCATCGGTCTCTATCAGGAGGGCTCCATGCTCACGTTCGAGGGCGTGAAGATCCAGGGCGCGCAGGCCATCAGCAACAAGCTCAACGCGCTCGGGTTCCAGCAGTGCAAGCACAACATCTCCACCACGGACTGCCAGCCTTCGGGCCCCGCGGGCGGCATGGTTGTGTTCGTGAGCGGCAACCTGCAGCTTCCCGGCGAGGAGCACATGCTGAAGTTCAGTCAGGTGCGTGTTCTTTTTGTGATTTCTTTGGAATCTGAATGGATCAAGATCTGAGGTAGGTTCGTTGGATGGAGATTGAGGTAGCGGGGTTTTCTTGGCAAATGTCTGATGAAAGCGTGCGCTACCGCTGTTTGCGTTGTTGTTTTCTGCGTCGATCTGGTCTTAGAACCGTCGCGTATGGGTTAGCATTTAAGTTGACGGGGCAGATCTTATGTTTGTCTGTTTGGCTCGTAACTCGGATGCAGCATTGGACATTGATGAACGTGATTTTTCGTGTATTCAATTTTCTCACTGCCGGGTTGTTTCGTAAGCTTCTTGGAGTTATTTTGAAATGACTCAGGGGGACGTTGTATTTCGAAGTGATGTAGGCTTAGGCTGTGAAATGCGTGGATTGAGAGATACCATTGTTTGGTCTCAACAGATGATTCAGGTGCTTCTTTAGCTTCTTGGAATACCTTGGCAAAGTATTTAACAGGCTTAGGATGTTTCTTGCAGATGTTCCACCTGCTTCCTACTCCTCAGGGAAGCTTTTATGTGTACAACGACATCTTCCGGTTGAACTACGCTTGAAGATCGGAATGCTTTTGTTTCTCGTCACACTTAGTTGGTGAGACTGATTGTTCCGTGCTTATGGCATTGCGAATCTGTGGTTGGGAATCTTGACCAATTTGGTCCAGTTGGGGACTGTGTTAAGTTGCTAAGTTAGTCGTCCCTTTTAAATGTGGAATGAGCCATTTCATAGATAGACATTTTAACAGTAGGGCGAGTTCATAGTTCCTAGCTTATTTATGGAGAGCCCTAATAGCATTGTCCGCGGTATCCGATGTGGTCTCATTTTGGACACTGTTTATTCGTTTCACTTATATATAAAAAGATGTACTGTACATGAGTCGAATTTTTGTATTTTACTTACCTTATCTTGGTGGGTGTGTTTGTCCGGATGATCGAGTCTTGTCTTGGACTAGGCATTCAGGTTAGCTGGACATGGTGTGGGAAGGATCCCCTTGTCCTTTTTTTGGTTTTGAGGACGGATGCTTTGGGGTATCTGTTTCGAAGTACGTAATTAGGCTTGATGGGCATTCTTACTGCCTAAGCCCTTCCAGTATATGTCGCCATATTTTGCATTTGCTGTTGGTACCAGACAGGTTTTCGTTGGTTATTTTAGTTTTTTCGGCTGTTTCAGGTTTGTAGTGATCCACTTGTTCTCATTGACAACCGTCAGTGGTGCAAATACTGCATTGGAATGCGCATTTTAATTTTTCAGTATGTTGCTGTTAGATTTTACAATGTTATAATAATTTTAGGAGTTGTCGATGTACTGGTAATGTAAGGCAATGGTTGTACAGCAAGCAATGCTTCGTAAGTATCAATTTCGGAGTACTAAATGAATACAGCTCTCGTCCAGTTGATATTCCAAGGAAATAATTACAGTGATTTTCTCTTGTAGGTTTCCCAAAGTTGGCTATTTGAGGATTGACGTGGAAAATTTTCAGAATGTGGAAAACATCGTTCTCTGAAATACAGAATGTGTTGAGGCTCCTTTAGGTGCTGTACGTGAACCAAGTGTTCGTTACTTGTGAGATCGAGAGTTCATGCTATTCAACGGGATTAGTTTACATGTGATTCCGTACAGACATAGTTTACGTACCACTACAGTGGTGTCGACTGTGACTCTTGAGGTTGACGCTGGGATATGGCCAACCTTGGCCATGGGGTACCTAAACTCATCGAGTCCCTGTCTATGAATCCAGTGGAGATTGGAAAACTTGAAATCATTTAGAACTTCGTGCAAACTAGACAGATGTCAGAAATTTCGTAGTGCATGAAATGGTCCCAGAAATGTTGCATTCCAAGTTGTAGATCTCTAGATACCGCAATATTCATCAGTAACATGGTATACTACACTAATGTAGTATAATTAATACACTAATATACTACAATGTATGGCCATATGAGGTAAATATATTATTGCTATTTGCATGGCTTGTTTTTTAAGATCATGCAAATAGCAAGCTACATTGGTGTTTAGATATTTGAATTGACCTTTCGATCTTTTAATGAGTTCATGAATTAGTGTTGGAGGCACGTATTAGTCGACACCAATCAACAATCATAGCAAAAAATATTATATTTGCTATGATTTCTACATGATGTGACCATGAAGATGTCATTAAATTAATGACATCTTCATGTACAAACATTTCAATTTTGTTTCTTGCATTATATAAAATTTGTTGTAAAAATATGTCAAGTTACATGAGTTTTAGTTTGCTGGTAGTTTGTTGGTAGTTATAGAATTTTTATTCTAAGATAAATTTTGGAGTCCTTTATTTAACTCAATTTTTAATATTTTTGGAAAAAAATAAAAACATTAGGTCTAGATTTTTTATTACAACATTGCTACCATTGGGATTGGCATTTTTCATTTACATAGTTAAATTCTTAACAATTTAGTATTCTCTACATTTTTCTACTTACTTTTTTTTCCTATATGTTGTACAATTCCAAATGATCTGAAATTTTTCAAACATGTAGCAAACTTTTTATGAAGAATGAATCCAAAGAATCACCACCTTTTGGACATTTTTTATACAAATGTGACCTTATGAAGTGCCATTGCCAATTTTTTGCAAGGCCAAGAAAAAAAAATTTGTTGATTCAAACACTAATATCTTGCAATCTTCATGGTGGAAATATTTGAAATTTTTTTCACATCTTTTCAAACCATCCTACTACAAGATACTATAGTTACATGTGTCCAAAAATGTTTTTTTTCTGAAATTTGGAACTTGTACTAGAAATGGTAGTTTTGGATTGTTTTGGTGAAAATATAGTCAAAAACCTTTAGAGGTTAATCAATGAGTGAAAAGTTATGAGGAGTTTTAGTTTATGGGTAGTTATGGATTCTCTACATTAAAATGAACTTTGAAGTCCTTTATTTTACTCAATTTTTTATATTTAAAAAATAAAATAAAATCATAGGATGTAGATTGTTTATTACAGCATTGCAACCATTGGGATTGACATTTTTCAATTCTATAACTAAATTCTTAACAATTTCATGTTTTGAATCATTCTCTACTACTTTCTACTTACTATTTTTTTACTATATGTTGTATAATTCTAAAGGATCTAAATTTTTTCAAGTATGTAGTCAACTTGCCTTGAAGAACAAGTCCAAAGAAGCACCACCACATTTTAGACATTTTTTTCATACAAATGTGAGCTCATGAAACGTAGGTGCTTAATTTTTCAAAAGTAAAAAAAGAATTTCTATGAATTTGAAAGCTCATATCTTGCAATCCATGTGGTGGAAATTTCTGAAATTTTTTCCACATGTTTTCAAACCAATGTACTACAAGATCCTATAGTTACATGTGTCCTAAAATGTGTCTTTTTCTAAAATTTGGTACTTGTACTAGAAATGGCAATTTTTAGAGCATTTTTGGTGAAAACATAGTCAAGCAACAAAAAGGACAACAACCAAGTGTCCTACATGATTGCTCTGCAATTGCAACCATTATTATCAACACCAATCTTATTTGTACATTGTTTTATTATAAAGTAGTCATAGAATGAAGTGTAGGATTATCAGAGTTGTAATAGAGTTTAAATTTTGAATTAATGTGAGCTATTCTCCATCTAATATTCATCACAATGAAGGTTGTTATTATGTGAGCTTAAAAGACTATACATCTATGTTATAGGTGTCTATATTACCTTCAATGGTTGAAGGATATTTACTTACACATATGCTTAAGGCTCACTCATGCTTGCATTTTCATGCTCACACATTAGCATCATTGTAATATGAGGGATGACATCAAAGTTGAGAATTTTATGTAAAACTGTATGCCAATATGGTATGTTGAAAATATATCTCTATAAGTTTTGGTTCATCAATATATTTTGCAACAATTTTCTGTGAATATGGTCTCTATATGAGTTTAAATGGTAAATTACAATCAAATGTTTAAAGTGACATGTCATTGTCCATTCATTAAGGCAAAAAAAACATATCGTTTTGTTTTGCAATATAGTGAATATACTAATAGTCAATAAATTTCCATAATGTAAAGAAAGGCAATGAAATTCTTGGCTATTGATGGAATATCTCATGGAAAAAAAGATGTTTTTTGGTGATTCTACATCATTTAGACCTATTGGAATTTGGAAGCAAGACATTGAATTATAGTAGTTTTGTCATTGAAAAATATAATGGAAAATATAGTTTATTAATGAATGTAAATTAAAATTGTTGAATTAGAGATACAATAACATTATACTGTTGTTAATACCAATTATGGCATTCTAATGACAATTGCAATGATGATTACACATTATTTGATTACTAGATGTTAAAGTTTTTGACATTAGGTTGGAATTGATTAGACACTTGTGTAAGTGGGTCCTATATTGACAAATATAGGGTGCTATAGGTGTGATTAAGCACAACCTAAACCATGAAATGAAGCCAAAAAGTGAAGCCAAGATTGAATTCACTAGAAAAAACATGATATAAAAAATGACAAAAAATAATAACAAGAGAAGCCACAACTGTTGCATCAAATAGTATGGCCTTTTATATACTACTTGAAATGTTGCATTGTAAAAATTTATTGTTGTTTGCAGGTTCATCATCTAAAATTGCAGTATTTTATAGATATATAGTAAGAGAGTTGATTAAGTTTTTTTAAAGCATATACTTATTCAAAAATTCACAAACTTCTATTGGCACTTGCTTTGCTACGCATTAACTATATTACTTTCATCAATTTCTCATGTTATAGAATGTAGATTAATAAAGTGTGTATAATCTTTAAATGAAAATATTAACATCTTCATACAATATTCTTTGGAAATACATATATTGTGCAATAGAAAGTAATTAAAAAAAATCTTTATATCATAATTTTCACAAAAAAAATCTTTGCAAACATGAAAACATTGCAAGGACACCACCACTTGATAAATTTCTTCACTTACAAACAATGGTGATCAAATTTGAAGAATTGAAATGCAAATTTGTCAAATTGCAAAGACTTTGTAAATACTTTATTCTAGAATCCAAAATTGCTTCAATCTAATAAAGCTTCAAATCATTTGGCAATAAGAAAAGACCATTAGAATTGAAAACATTCAAAGCTTAGAAAATCATAGAATTGTGAAAGTAAAATGAAGCGTGAAGCCAAGAAATATGAAACCTTCATAATTTCACTATACCTCTGTAATATCACATTTTAACATTGTGTGATATTACAAATGTGAAATGGCCTTTGAAACTCTATAATATCACATTGTGTATAAATATGATATTACAGGGATTAGACCTCTGTAATATCACACAGTGTTAAAATGTGATATTATGGAAGGCCTTGTGATTTTAGTAGTATGATTAAAATATATATTATATATTATTAATACATAATATTATTAATTCCTAAAGTCGCATTGTTCCCTCTGGAGACAAAATGGATTTTGGACAGGCTCTTATGGTCTCAATATTTGTCTAGATTTGTTAAACTTCTTTGAAAAGATAAAACTAAATACTAGCTTTCCAAAAACATAATTTTTATTTCAATTAGTATTGGGAGCAAAAATTATGGCATGCAAAGCCCTTTTCTAGTTCAACAAGTAAGAAAAAAACCTCCAAAAAACTTAAACTTAAAATTTTAAAATTTTAATTTTATATAGATTGTATTTTGGTCTACATGGAAATCATTGATTCATTTCATTTGGATTTGTTATGCAAAAGTTGTAGACAATCTTATTTTTTAGACAATTAGAGCATCTTCTTGAAAAAATAACTTGTAGGATTCATTTCTGAATTCAGTTTTTACATTTTTTTTTAAAAGTTTCACAATGTTAAGGTTTTTTGCTAGGAAAATCTCAACATTCAAATTTGTGTATTTTAATTCCATCTTAGGGCTATTAATGGTTCAATTTTCCCTTCAATCTTAAAACCTACTTCCCTAGGAGGTGCACTTAGTTTTACTTTAACAAACCACATGCGAACAAGTGTGTTGAAGAAAGATAATGATCTACTCGGAAATTACCCTATTAGTATAATAAGTTCGTTCCAAGGGAGACGGTCAAGTAGGAAATTAATGCTAATGAGACAAATTCCTATAATAGGTAATACAATCCCAAAATAGAAGATCGTGACCCAATTTATAAAATTGACAATCACTCAGCTTATATACATATACATTCACTTTAAATTTGCTTTCCCACTCCACAATTACAAGACACCAATTTGGCTTTTTAACATATTACATTAATTCAAATTGGTGATTACGTCACCATTATACAAATATTTCTAATATTACAATTCAATCTCCACACAATTTTTCATCACTCAGATTCTTCTAACTTAAGGCATTCTCCAACTTGGCTAGCATTTACCACTAAATAGTATTTAATATTTCTATTCCATTTCCATCATCACAACTTCCAATTTGTATTTATAAAATCTCCATTTCACCAACTAGTATCTCAAACTCTCACTTCAATCCAAACTTCTATCACCAACTTGAAATCTCAATTCTTAAATTTTTTAATCACATCTAGACTCTTCACTCAACCATGCACTCATCATCATCAAACAAATCAAACAAAACGTAGCCAACATTGGGCTGGGACTCCATTGGCACTCTCAACAATGGGTACAAAGACAATTGGAAGAGACAACCTAATAGAACTCCAAAAACAAATCGTTACCAATCTGGAAGAAAAATCCAACTATCAACTAACCACCCAAAAGGAACAAAATTTCACATGATACCTTTCACATCCCACCTGGACATACTAAATTGGACAAATCCTTTCATTCTTGTACGACACTCTAATCACTCCAACTTGGATTGACTTAATAATCAATTCTCATCCAACTTGGTACATAACAACCAAAAGAAACCAATTGGATTAAAATTACTTGGCAAAAACACCCAATTGGATTTAAAACTTCACTAACCAATTACCAAAAACACCCAATTGGACTTAAAACTTCACTAACCAATTACCAAAAACCACCCAAAAGACACCTAAATCAACCCAAAAATATTTACAACAAAAGCCTAGTTGTCAATCTACAAAGTGGTTTCTAATAAACTATAATTTTAACTTCAAATTTTGAGCATTGTTTACTAATGACTATAGGATTCTACTCCCAAAGTTTCAAACTCAAATAAAATATGGAATGATTTCTAGAAGAGGTTAAAAATGCACTAAAATGGCATGTTTTTTTAACTCAAGTATTTTTAGAGAACACATTTATATGACCATTGCATCAATATTCAACTCAAAATGAGCTTTCAATAGAGAGTTTTGTTTTTTTTTCATTTTTTAGACAATTTTTTCTTATATAATATAGAAGTGTGAAAGTTATTTTTCAGTTCTATAGTGTATCTTTTTACTTCTGAAATTTGTAACTAATTCTTATTAACAAATAAAAATAAAAATAATTCAAAATATAAACTTTCAAAGTAGAAAAATCTATTCATATTTTTTCATTTAATTTTATTTAAAATTCAAAAAGTATATAGAAGGTCCAAAGTTTTGTTCGCATGCTAACATCAAAAAAAGGGGAAGATGCACCCCCCGAGCCTACTTCTACTTAATAAATTTTTAATGAGTGAAAACTAAGTGTTTTTTTGTTTTTTTTATATTCCTAGACTTTCAACTCAATTTTTTATCATATAAATTTAGAAATTCAAAATCATTACAGTAAAAATTTTAAGTTATGAAGGTTCAAAGTCAAAAAATGTAGTTGAGTAATGTGTAAAATAGTTTGTTTCCTTCACTTTAAATGCAAATATCTTGCAATCTACATAGACGATGTTTTTGAAATTTCTTCATCACATTTTTACACTAGTGTAATACAAGGCCCTATGGGTTTTTTATGCAAAAAAACATTAAAATTTTTTTTTGCTCTTTGCTATGGAAATGGCAATTTTGAATGTTATTTGATGGAAAAAAGGCCTTGGGACTTTAGGGGTTAAAAAATATACCAAAACTTGACTAGACTTTGAACTACTAGTATTGAAAGACAAAAAGGTTTTGGAGCCTCATTTTTGAATTAGGAGACTTTAGTGATTACTAATATTGGAGCCCATAAAGCATTAGATTTGTATTGGAAATTATTTTTTCATTGATACTCTTTGGATGTTTATTTATAATTCTATTTAAAATATAGAATTATTTTGAAGTATTGATTAGCAATTTAAAGAAATGAAGTTGCTACAACAAAGTATTGATTTTCTATAATAAAATATGAACCATGATGTTTGATATTGTAATATAAATCTCAAAAAACTTTCAAATTTTCTAAGCATTAATTATATTTGATATGAATTGTTTCAAGTTTTATTTTAAAATTCATAGAAATTTTAATATTTTTTGAAATAGTATCAAATTTTAAGAAGACATCTATTCACATATTCAAAAAATAAATACAAATAATCATATTCATAAGTACTTGCAAAATGAAGTTTGAAAAAATAATTATAGACTCACCCTTTTAAGACAAAGAGTCTCTTGATTTGAGTTGATATAGAAATCTTAGCAAATCTGAATTCTTTATACTAACTTTGGAGGAGTATCATGTTGACTAATAGCAAGTGTGGAGTTCTATATTTATTAAAATAAAACCCCCATAGATCCAAACCTTATGGATGCTAAGTAAATCCTTTCAATTCTCATATGTTTTTAGTCCAAATTTCTATGGCCTTGGTTTCAAAAACTAATTGAACTCCAAAGGTTTTCAATAGTTCTAAGGTCAAATTCCTTTTCAATCCCCTCAATTGAAAAGACATTAAATTCTCTACAGACATTTAGGGTTGCAAAATGGGCCCTTCTAACTTTCACACTATTTCTTTGTAAATTTCAAATTCATCCTAGCTTCATTCTACCATTTTTATTATAGCTTCATTTTATTTTAGTGGTGGTGCCTCAAAAGACATGATCTGTTACAAAATGAACCCTATATATGTTAGTATAGAAATTCCAAAGGTCATTCAAAAATTGGATAAAATTAGCTAAAGGTTGTCACCCAAAATAATATTGTATAATTATATGTTTTTTAATTTCTAATCTTCAATGGTATATTGGTATGAATATTTAGGAAAACTAAATTATATTTAATACTATATATTTATATATTTATATTTTATTAGGGCTCTATTGTTCTCCACATTACTAGTGATGACAAAATGAAGGTTTTAAGATTGACTAGGGATTTGGAGACTACTTTGGCAATAAAAACTTTCACATAAAGATGAAAGCTTGGAAAGAATGGTTGTCAAGGAATGGCTTTACGGAATGGCATAAGCCTCTTGATGTCAAATGTTTCTACACATGTATCTAAAGTGGAATGCTCAATCCGAGAGTCAATGTGATGTTTGTAGCATACATTATTGCATAGGACCCACACAAAGATCCATCAAGTTGTTGCATGATGTTAGTACATACGTCCAATAAGCCTTTTGGGGACATGAAACAATTAGTTAACCTTTTTTTCTTCATAAAATACTCAAAATTACTATTTTTATAACAAATAGCAAAAAAATTTAAATTTTTTTTTATTGCATATTTATTTATAGAATCCTTCAATAGATATGAGTTCTCATTTCATCACTTAGGAACTCATTGTTTTGTTTTTTTATTTTTAATTATTTTGAGTACAATTTTAGATACAAAAAGACTAAAAAAGAGTATAAAACCAAAATAGGTATGTTACATACCACTATAATATTTGGTCATAAATTGAGTGTTTTTATCCAAATAAAACCCAAAACTGGTTGAAAATAGGTTAAAACCTGGGAAATAGGATAAATTATAAATAGTTAGTGAAAATGGCCAAAATAACCAAACCTACCCTATACATAACAAACTATAGCCCAATTGAACCGAGGGAACCTAGGTGAAAACCCTAAGACGATTTCTAGGGAGAGGTTTCAAGTTCCAAAACTATATTTTATTTTTAGTAGAAACCCCAATTGTTGGCTTGAAGGTGTTACGAATTCAAGATAGGATTGCAGAGGAATCTACGACTGAGGGAGGGTGTTCTAAGGGTAGTTTTACGCTAGAAACTCATAGGTGAAATCAGCTCACCAAGATTCTTCTTTGTGTGAAAGATTCTCTGAGCATCGATAATTAAAGGAGATGGCGGAATTTCAATCTCCCATGACCATTGTGCAAAGTAAGAATATGAGCTTGCACATCTTTTGTGGGATTCCATAAGAGATTTCATAAAAAGTTTCAGAATTTTCTGACTTCCAAAAGATGTCTTTCCGGACGGTCAAACCATAGAAACCTACAATGGAAAATTCTTAGAAATTACCTGGGATGCGGTAAAATCTCACTAAAAATTAGGATAGATTTTTTTTTAATAAAACTTCCCATTAAGTTTCAGGACATTTCGATAGCCAAAAGATCCAAAACTGGCAAGATCCTCCTAAGACCGGCAAATTTAAAGTTTACCATAGAGTTGACTGGCGTATCGGGAGCGTACGAAGTCAGAATGAGGCTCAAGTTAGGTCTTTTCTTACTCCCTCACACCTAATTAAGACCCTAGGCTAGTCACTTGTCTCAGAAAAGTCAACCTCTAAAAGTTGGATTTTTTACCCTTTTTGGTCGTTAAGTTGGTATTAGGATTTGTTGAGTTTTGAACATAAGAAAAAGAGGAAGGGGTTTTTTTAGACTTAAAATGGCCTTCTAAATACAATGGCACAATCTATTTGTGATTTAAGTTAATCTCCAAAGTTAGAGTTTTGAACCAGTATAAAAAGTCAAAATTGGTAAATTAAGATGAAAATCCTAAATGATAAGATTACCATGAGAAAATTAGAGGAAGTGGGTGCCCTTGGAAAAGTATAAAAGGGCACCCCTTCTCCTCTCTTCTCACCCATTGTAGCCATTTTTTGGTCACGTATCCATGTTGGTTCATTTAATTGAATTTTTGGCCAAGTTTGAGCAAGTTGTTGCAACGTGTATTTGAAGCATTTTAAGCTCCAGTGGTGTTTTTTGTTGAACTTTGAAGGACATTGGGGTTCCTTCAAAGTTTGCTAACCTTTGTTGGTTGGTTTTGTTGAGTTTTGAAGTGTTTTTTTTAGTTTGGTACTAACTTGTACTAATCCTAGAGCCCCTCCTGTTGTGATTGGCGATGTCGCTTAGGGAAGCATCTAGTGTCTAACTTCTTGTATTTATCTTGAATTATTAATTTGTTTTGAGTATTTTTTATCACTGTACTAATACTTAAAATTTGTACTAACAAGTGTTTTTCTTGTGTTTAATTATTTCTTTGTCCCATTTGGGACGGCAAAGTTTTGACTTTGTGGGGAATAATTTTAGAAATTATTTTCCCGTTTGTTCAACTCATGGTAGAGCTTTGAAACCATGAGGACTTGAGTTTATAGAATTTTGGTTGTTTTAGAAATCACTGCGGAGCTTTGAACCCCTTTGGTTTTAATTTTTTTTTCAAATTTGTGAAATTCTCCATCCATGGTGAAGCTTTGAATCTAGGAAAATCATAGGTTATAAGCTCTAGTATTGGTTTTGTCCGATTTTAGTTTTTTAAGTTTCATGGGCAAAAAATTCATGGGCAAAAAATTCATGTCCGATGTTCATTTCTTTTCCAAAACTCCCCAAACCCTCAAGGAGTTTGGGGTTGGATAGGGTCATTACCCACTATCCAGGGCCAAGACCAACCAAAGAGGCCAAAATCCCAGCCAAGTCTGGCTAGAGCCTCCCTTGGATCTGATCCCCAACATAGCTAGGGCCAGCCCTTCCCCCAAGCAGGGACGAGGCTTTGAACCCCCCGCCCAGCCCGAGGGGGACTATGGAATACCGTTTGGGCGCTGGATGCCAGCGGGTCACTGGGCTGCAGGGCGACGACTTCACCCCTCACGACGACGGAGTCCATGGAAACCCTAGTCATGGCAACGACGTCATCTGCTTTGGCAATGGCTACAGGGTCCACGGTCAAGGATTTCGCCCTAAGATCCCTAAGCCGTGACGCTCCCAAATCCCGTAGACGCCCCCTTCCCGGAGAATCGGAGGCCACCCCGACACGATTTCTCGCCTTGACACTCGTCCATTTTGGCCCGGTGACCGGTTTTGACGGGCAATTTTGTGAAAAATCCGAACCTGTATCAGTAGGTCCGGTTTTAGGGTTGGGAGGCCCATGGTGAACGGTGTGGTGGCACTGCATTACGGCAGTGGCACAGCGATACCTTCATCCACCACGGCGATGGCAACACCCACCATGGGGACAGCTTCATGGGAGTTGGTTGCAGTGTAATGTGGCATTGTGTGTATTTGTTTCATTTAGATTTACTTGGTGGATGTTTCAGTGGCTAAGGCACCTCAGGTGTTTCCATGAAGCTAGCAGGCCTTTTGAAGATGCGGTCCTTATCATCTCTGTGTGTCTAAATTGTACTTACTACAGGAGATTTGTGAAGAGGGTTGTAGAATATAAAACCATTAGGTGGGATTTGAGTTAGCCTAATTGGAACTTCAGAGTTGACAAATTATCTCCCAATAGACTGGTATAAATCTGACATTCTACATGACTAAACCCTTTTCAGTTCCAAGAAAAGCATGCCTCCAAATTTTGTTGACAGCCTGGTTGATAGAGAACCCCAACCCTTTTGCAAGACCTTCAAACACTACAATCTACAACAGATACACGTCTGAATTTCAAGGAGTCTTAAGGGAGGTCCAAATGAAAATTTGAGCCCTCTTTTGTATGTCAATGTAATGAATGTGAATGTTTGGCTACCAGATCTCCATGAGCTGATGGAATTTAGTTAAAGCATTTCATTGCCTGTATGTAGTGCTTGATTACATATTAATTTATGCGTTGCCATGGCCACTGACCAAAATACACTCTAAAACATAGATAATAGCAAACATCAATTGATAAAGAAAACAAGTACAAAACAAATGAAATTGGGATATAAGCATATGTCTCATTAATGGAAATTCACCCTTATAATTTGTTGTTCAGCCAAAATTTGTCCTTCACACAAAAACGCATCCTGTAGTGTGGAATACTGGAATATACACACATCTACATGGTCGGGTTCAAGGACAGTGTGGATAAGGCAATTCTATGGATCACGCATTGCCGTACTCGGTGTGTAAGGTGGCATAGGCAAGCTTTGCGGCCATGACTTCGTCAGACTCATACTCCGGGATTGTCATGCTGCGGAAACAAGTTGAAACCTCTAGAAGCCGGGTCTTCTCCCATGCAAAATTCACGTACACTGTGATATGCTCAAAGGCAAAGTACTCGGAATCCGTCACAAACTTATTGAGCTTGTACAAACCAACTTGGGTCATGTTTGTAACAACTCGGCAAAATCGATCTTCAAGCTCAGCTGGCATCAACTTCAGATGGCATGAATTGAGAAAATCCTCGGCTTCCACACCTGACTCTGCTCCAAAGATGGGTGCAATCAACTCCGGAGCCATAGTGAACAATGTAGAGGTGATATTTTGTGCCGACGTTTTCTGTATCCGCTTGTTGTTGGCACAGGATGCCATTGCATACCTAAAGCCAGTTTGGATGTGTTCGGCCGCCAAGCGAGGCCCATCAAAAATAACCTTCATGATTTGTTGACGTAAAATGTCACGAGCGCTTGTGCAGAAGGTTGCTACAGTGTCATCACCCGCAAGTGTACCCAAGCCAAGCCGATTGACTGTGTAAAAGAGTTCAGAGTAGTCGTAGTCACCCATTATTGCAGACTTTGCAGCCATCTGTTCTTCGGCCGATTTGGCCCGGATAAGTGTGCTCAGCGCTGTGAAGAGTAGCGGCTTTATTGCTTGGTAGTCACCCTCGTAATTATCAATCTCGGCTGGTTTTTGCATGTCTGGGCGCTAGCCACAGGCTAAAGCAATAATAGACTTCGTCATGGGGCGATCCACTTGCTGGCCATACATGGCAAGGAGAAAACACAAAAGACCAAAGAGCTCCAAATTCTCAACCCGCTGCTTATTAAGTAGTGGTTTAGATAGTGGCTTGATGGATCTTGTATGGCCTCCATCAGCGATTTCAAAAATTGATCCAAATACCTGCATGCAACAACTTAGCACTGTGAGACAAGTATACATCAGCAGGTGCTCATGGTGGGACAAAAGTTCCATAAGGCCTTCCATAGTTAGGAAGGTACCCAATTAATCCATAATATGCGACAGCTTTAAGGTCAAATACAACTTACCCCAGTGTCATTCCAGAACTGACTCCAACATTGCCCAAGAAATCGACGTGTTGGACCACCACAGTCTTCTGTGTCCAACTCTGCAAATGATTTATCGTCTAGGTCGAATGCATAAGTGACCTTCATTGTGGGGAAAGGCATTTTAGCTGTCTTCAAACGCACAAACATTGACTGCAACTCTTGTAGTTCTGACCCAGGTGTCACCTGCATTGCCAAAGTACTTGTGCTCTTTAGGATAAAGAAACATGATATATAAAGTTCTTCTTATTTTAAAAATTTGATGAATCTGCAAACAACAAATACATGGTGAAGTCTGCTTATCCGTATGTGATAGGAGTCATGTTGAGAGAGGGCATTTCGATACTCAGCAAGGACACGCGTTCGAAAGTAGCAAATTTGGTCTGCTCTCCAAACCTCCTCCTTGCGTCAATAACTCTTCACCAAGGCTGCCTCTAGAGCTTTGTTCGTTGTGTGGGCATCCTCCACATGCCATTTCTCGAGGCGGTCCTGCATTCCCTGAAGAGTTTCAAGGCTGAAGGTCTCTTCCAAGACCGTTCCAATTACCTGGTCATGTATTTCAGCTGGTGTGGCTCCATTGACTGCTACCTGGCACACAGATTCAATCATATCCCACTTCTCCCAATCTGGGTGTGCTTGCTTTAAGAATAACGACTCAACCTGCGACATAGTCCACATTTGCATATCGGGTTGTAGTAATACCACCACCAGTTCGTTGGTCAGGATACTTTCTGGCAAACCTCTGCGTAGTTTGCGTCGCCCCAAGAGTGTATCCCAAGCTGAAACCTCGTCTGGGTTACAGATGCTTTGCCTTATTGAATCAAGCATGCTCCAAAAGTAGCTTGGACGGTTCCGTTGTAGAGTGCCATAGTTGCTCGCCTCCAACATGCCTTCATCCACCAACTCTACATCTCCTGTTTCACGGAGCATATCATGTGCAAGACTCACCCGGATCCACTCTTCATCAAGTCGCACCATGTCTCGATCTTCCTCATCTCGAATGCTCTGAACCCTTCCAAGACTGTCAACGTTGGTTAGATCAACAAAGGCGTTGATGTCACTGTCATCTGCTTGAGAAAGTAGTCTGGGTGTTTCCCTACTACTACTACGTGTGCGACTTGTGCTACTGGTCCCTAACATTCCTACCCTTGAAGGTCTTTCACGTCCGGATAGCCACGGTGGATCTTCAAAATCGGAATCGTCATTGTCGCTTTCAATGTTATGAGGAGGTGAGCGACTTTGTTGACACACTGTGTCAACAATAGGAGAGAACAGGTGTAAGTATACCGTAAATGACCATTTCAGTTCTAATAGAGAAACTTCTTACATACATGGTATAATCCCATAATTGGGTCTTCAATGAAGACATATAATATATGAGTGCAGTTGCAAAACTTGAGTACATACGTAAAATACTCAGCGACGGTTGAGGTTTACGATTGGAGAAATCCAGTGAACTGTGGAAACACTAACTTGGGACATCTTGAAAGTTGTTGTGGTCAGTGTGTAGCACGTGTGTTCTTGAGCTCCTGTCGATGGAAGTTGGATACAGTCGGCGTGGCACAGCAACGGTTGATTCAAGTTGAACGCGTGGTGTTCCGAGACTCTCTATGCTTGTGCGCGCGGATGGCTGCATTGTAGACCAATGTGGCGGGTATTGTGACACTGCCTGTTGCCTTTCGGATACCTCCGAAGATTCACCAGCAACAAAGTCGTTAAACAACCTACGTGGTTGGTTACTTGAAGCAAATGGCTCGTTGTCATCAATGTCATTGCTAGGTGGACACAATGGCAGATCTATTTTCAGGTGCTTTCCAACCATGTCTGTATACTAGAGGATTTGTGCATGGGTTAGCATGTTCACTGGATCAGCTATGTATATTGCTGGGCCGTAGAGCACGTTTTTTTTGGGAACTTGTCTCCACGTTGACCTGTTTGGCAGTATAAAGGGTCTCTTCATATTCACAAGACCATAATTGCCCTTGCTCTACACACAACAGTGCAAAATGTAAGTTGAAATCATAGCCAATTATGCCCTCAAAAAAAATGCACAGGAAACAGGGAATTAAAGATCATGCTTACCCTGCCCTTCTCACGATAGATGCGAAAGAAGAAGCCACCGATAAGACTAAGTGCTGGATTATCATACTTTTCTGCAGCCACCTCCGCTATAATCCGCTGTCCAGTGCCTTTAGGGAAAGGCGATATGTCATAGTGATCTCCCCACGGCAGGTTTGGATGCAACTTCAGTTCGATAGTTGCACTACGGATACTCTTCACACCCACATGCTCAATGCCATCCGAAGTGTAACGTGCCAATTTGTCTAGGAGGTTGAAGACCTTCATGTGTCCATCCTTGTGCCAATGTGCTGTAATTGGCGTTGCATTAGCGTGAGCTATTACCCTAGATTTGTGACGACATGCAGCTCCCCCTCCTCTCTGAATGCTACGTGACAGTAGTGCATTGGAAGTCGCAATGCTTGTCAAAGGACTAGTAGCAAACCCACCACTACTTCCCTGTGCTTCATGAGTCCTCGCTACATTGCCAAGCTGAGTTTCACGATTGTCGGCCATGGCAAACTAGGAAACACACTGCAGTGGGCACATGCAGACAACAGAACGAGAAGGCAGACAACGAAACAAGGAGGTCGGTTTTAGTTCTTGTTGCACAAAGCTTGACTTGCGAAGTGGATGTACACTTGAAATGATGTATGTGGATGCCTAACGAACTTGCAAAGGGTGGATACATCACGCTGCGGCTTCACTTTCACTGACCAAGTTGTAGGCGGTAAGGAGCAGAAGTACTCTCCCGCTTGTGAATTTGAACTACGATAGAATATTTCTTAAAGGACATGTGCACTCAGCGATGTACTATGCGTTCATGTTCATTGGCTGTAGGAACATTGACTGGGAGGACAGAGCATCTCACCACTCACTGACATGAATACTCTTCCCAGTACGTGGCCTACAACAAGGACGTATGAGATAAACACGATGGAATTAGCAAGGGCCAGAAGGCAACTTGGACTCTTGTAGTTAATATCCACCTGCCATAGGAATGGACCATTTTTCCTTCACTGGTCACCAATTTCAACCACTGAACTCCTAAATTAACAAGTTCAGACACTATCTATTGAAAAGCGGCGGACAAGTTTCCAGGTTTTCTATTTGTGACCCCCCTTCCCCAAAAATCGAGAGCCGTTGGATGTGGGAAAAAAATTCCCCTCCCCCAACGAAAAATTAGGAGCCGCTGGATGGGCATACCGATATGTATACGAATACAATATACGGATATAGCATTTGGATACAGAGTACATATACAATACAGAATATATATACAAATATAGAATACATATACAAATACAGATAAAATACATATATATGAATACATATATAAATATATATGTATACATATACAAGTAAAGTATGTTTACAAATACATGTACAGATACATACATGAATAGAGATGCACATTTGTCCCATAATGTTTGCAACTTCCCACCCCTCTGAAAATTAGAAGAGTGTGTGTGTGCAAGTAGGTAGGTAAAAAAATTAATTTTAAATTTCTTATTATTCAAGTCAGCCCCCCTTCCCCCAAAATTAAAATCGCAAAAGTTTTTGGTAGGGGGGATATGGAATACTATTTGCACAAAAGGTATTTGGACCTAATCCTTGATACTAGCACGAGGGTTTAGTTCCAAAGACCTAGTTTTGTGGATTTGGGCCCGAAAAACTTTACTCTGAAAAATTTGTTTTTGAAGCCCCCCAGTGTACAATATGGTCGGTCGAAAAAGGTCTTAAAAGATGAGATTTTTCATTCCTTCACCTTGTAACCTAATTTTTTGCACTGCCCGTTTGGATAGTGCAAATGTGGATTGGCGTTCCCGTAGTGACTGTGCGTTCCCAGCATGGTTCGTTTGTTCGGTCGAACCGAACGACAGGTAACCAAAACAAGCGAACAAATGAATGAGCGAGCGAACAAACAAGCAAGCGAACGAACGAACACGCTGTTGGGTACATGTTCATAATGTCAATATAGTATTTTTTCACGTATACATAATTATAGAAATAAGACTTCAAAATTATTATTGTTATATTCTTTAAAAAATTTATATAAAATACGCTTATTTGATTGAAGCTATCTAGAAAACCATAAGTTGTAGACAATGAACTTGAGGACAAATTGGTGTAGAATTGGAGAATTATTTGGTGCAAACCTATATATAAACCATATACATATATGGTCAATTTTGTTAAAATGGCGGTATTATTTTGCCATGTGTAACACATTCTATGCCATTATAATGGAATGCAGTGTTATTTTTGACAAATTCAATGTCATTTTAATAGAATGTTGTGCCATTATAATGGAATACTGCCACTTTAACCAAATTGACCATATATTTAGAAATACAATTTTGAGTCTCTTTGAGAAGATGTAAATTGATATAGTAAAATATTTTGTGGAATAGTTATTAATATTTATACATCTTACAAAAGTATCTTGCACATGTTTTTGATAGAAAAGACAAAAAATAAACTTGTAGATATTATATAGCATCTTAATGTTTATTGGATTCTTTCTAAATCAAAAGTTTTGCAAATACTATGAGAAGATGTAAATTGATATAGTAAAATATTTTGTGGAATAGTTATTAATATTTATACATCTTACAAAAGTATCTTGCACATGTTTTTGATAGAAAAGACAAAAAATAAACTTGTAGATATTATATAGCATCTTAATGTTTATTGGATTCTTTCTAAATCAAAGGTTTTGCAAATACTATGAAAAGATGTAAATTGATATAACAAAATATTCTACAAAATAGTTATTCATATTTATATATCTTACAAAAGTATCTTGCATATCAATTGATAGAAAAGACAAAGACTCAACATCTAAGAATTATATAAAAAATACTAAACGAAATATGAAGAAAAAAGTGACTTGCAAATGAATTTAAAAAAAAACAATTTCATTAGAAGCATGTTCTTCTTATACTAGTTTGATACATAAAGTAATAATAAAAATAGAAAAGTAAAATAGAATTATAGAAAAATAGAATCCTAAAATCAATACCTTAACCCTTCATTGCCGGAGGTCCAACCAAGCTTAAAAACTGCCTGTCTTTACAAGTCTGAAAAGTCAAAATTAGAGAAAGGTATGAAGATCTCAACCGTACAATATTGTAGTGTGCATGTTTTAGATGGTGTGGAACAAATATGGGATCATTTGACCATTTAGATTGAAAGATTTTAATGCTTTAGAATTGAAAAAAGGTGCTGAAATTTTCTGAAAAACACATTTGGAGGTGAAATTCGATTTCTAAACCTACTCAAATGAGAAAACTTTAAACTACAAAGTGATTCATAACTAGGTTATAAACACTTTGGTGGAAAAAAAATCGTTCAAATGAATCTTTGTGTTTGCAAAATGGATTTGAAATGTCCAAAAATAGTAAAAAAAGTAGCAAAAAATCACATCTATGACTGAACCTCCTACTGAAATTCTATTCAGTCACTCAAAACCTCTTTTATTGATATGAAATTTAAGCCACAAGAACTAGACAAGTATGCACAACTTCTCCAACAAGAATTATTGAAAAAGGATCATGTTTGAAAAAGTTATGAGCCGCCAAAGTTCATCAAAATGCAAAAAAGTCTGAATTTTGAACTTCAAATTGCTCCCAAACATTCAAAACAACTTGGATTGCCATGAAAATTTTACCACAATAACTACACCTTAAGAGGAACAGAACACAACAAATTTTATTGAAAAAAAACATTTGATGAAAAAGATACAAGCTGCCGAAGTTGCAGCCATCAAATACAGTTTGGCCTGTGAACTTGTGACCCTGTGAACTTCGAACGGCTCTCAAAAACTCAGTTCATCTTTGATTGATCTGAAAATTTTACCACTCAAACTAGACTAGTATGCGCAACTTTTCCGACAAGTTTTATTGAATTCGGATATGTTATGAAAAAGTTATAGCATTTCGAATTTGACTGGCAGACTGTGTGAGGACACTTTTCGTCCCCTCTGGTGATGAAGGGTTAAATTCAGTTGTTTGTTTTGTTTTGTTTGTCGCAAAGGTATCTTTTGGATCATGCGTCTTTGGGGGGCGTGCTTGGTACCATTGGAAACTTCTTGGCGAGCATGGGCTCTATTTTGTGGTGTTTGGACCTATGGGCTAAGAATTATGATTTTTTGAAATTATTTTGAATAAAAAATTAGAAAAATTACTTTTACTTTTATTTTGGATCAATGGTGTGAATTAAAAAATTGGAAAAATTAATTTTACTTTTATTTTGGACCAATGATGTGAAAGAATACTGAAATAAAAAAATAGAAAAGACTTGATAGAAAAGACAAAAAATAAACTTCTAGTTTTAGTTCTATTTAAATTTTTGAAAGTATTGAAGTAAAGTAAAGTCAATTGAAAATAGATAAAAATATTTTTTCTGTAAATATTAAAATTATTAAAATTATTAAAATTATCTTTAAGGGCCAACAATTTTCATAGCATTTGACTACATGGTTCAAAAGTTATTGCATTATATGTAATTCTCTATGGTTGGCAGGCAATTTGGACCAAAAAAACTTCATTAAAAATATTTTTTCTGTAAATATTAAAATTTGAAATTGTTTCTTTAGATTTATATATACTTGGAAAGCTTAGAATCATTCACTAGAAGAAAAAGCAGGGTTTTGCGACTGCGGTTTGCGACTGGTTTGTAGTCGTATCGGACATTTGCGACTTGGTGATATTCCGGAGTCCGCAGTCGCAGTGGACAAGTCGCATGAGTTGCACTGCAGTCGCGAGGTTGTTTGTCATTCGATAGGCAATGGAGAACTTCGTCGATGAACTGCTGTGACGTGGTTGTTGATGTGGAAGTTGCTGTGACGTGGTTGCTGATGTAGAAGTTATTTCACTTATTTGTGTGCAACTGGTTTGCGACTAATGTGCAACTAGTTTGCGATTGACATACAACTGGTGTGCAACTAGTTTGCGATTGATGTGCAACTCATTTGCGACTAGAGTGCAACTGGTTTGTGATTGACATACAACTGGTTTGCAACTAGTGTGCAACTAGTTTGCGATTGATGTGCAACTCGTTTGCAACTAGTGTACAACTAGTTTGCGATTGACATACAACTGGTTTGCAACTAGTGTGCAACTAGTTTGCAACTAGTGTGCAACTAGTTTGCGATTGATGTGCAACTCGTTTGCGATTAGTGTGCAACTCGTTTGCGATTGACATACAACTGGTTTGCAACTAGTTTGCGACTTGGTTATAATTTATAGAGTTGTAGATTATAGAAATCTACAAAGTGTAAAAATATATAAAATCTATAAATATTAGAATTTCACTATCAAAATTCATTACACAAGAATGCTATAACTTACCATTCTTATCTGTTCAAGCTGATGGTATTCTTGACAATCGATATGGGACAATTGAATCGATTTTCAGTCATGTTCTAGTTGCATTGCACTTGTTCTCTAGTTGCATTTGAATCGTTTTTTAGTTGCACTGTAGTCGGGCTTTAGTTGCGTTATAGTTGATTCCTAGTTGCATTTGAGTCATTTCTAAGTTGCAATCTTCTAGTTTTTAATTGCAGCCTGTAATCAGAGCGATTGCATTTTTCCACGGTGGACTCTACTTCGCGGATAGCTGTCCACATGGACAACTGCGATGAATGCTGGATGTAGAATACCTCATGTCAGTTCTTCTGTTACAATATTGTAACCCTATTCTTCATTTTCCGACTACTTTGCGACTACAACTACATACACGTGAAATTTGGTGCAAATATAGAGGGCTACAGTCGCATCTCAGTTGTATAGGACACATAGTCGCATCTCAGTGGGTTGCAACGGACACGTTTTTCTTCTAGTGATTCCATTTTGATCAATGGTTCAAAAGTTATGAATTGTTTTAATTTGTGGAAGTTTACTAGTTTTATTGAATTTTTACTCCAAAATAAACTTTGAAGTCTTTAATTTAATTCAATTTTCAATATTTAAAAAATAAATAAAAACCTTGGCTAGAGATTCTTTATTACAACATTACAACCATTGGATTGGCATTTTTCAATTCCATGAATAAATTGTTAACAATTTAGTTTGCAAGTTATCCACTTTAGTTTGCAATCATGAGAGTCTTTGCCTTCACGTGAATGAGAAGTTTAGGAAAAAAACGGATGGCAAAGTTTGGCATTTCAGTGAGTTTTGCCCCTTTCTCTAAATCTGAAATTTCTCCTTGAAAATGATGTTTTTGAGTTCAAGTCCAACTAACAAAATGAAGTTCAACTATTGTAGTTTCTATTCCAATTGGAATTTTAGAAAAATTCGCAATATTGAGTATTTCATTGGGATTGAACTTTGGATGTAAATTTGATGTCTTCTATAGTCTAATTATTGATGGAAACGGTACATGAGTATACACCATGATGTTTTTCACTACTATGTACACTAATGGTGAAACTTTTAGATTTTTGGACTCACAAAAGTCAAACTTCTTACAAAAAATCTAAATTGTTTTGGAAGATGAAGAAGACATGTGACCTCGTCTCTGAAAAATAAATGTAAAGAATTTCAAGCATTCTCGATCGAAAATGGTCACAAACTAAGTGACAGGCAAGGAGGCTTTGGACCCACAGTCATGGGCTCCTCCTTTAGGGGTTAATTTGAAATTGAGAGATGGAAGCCTCACTAACAAATTGTCTTTGTTCACAATTCCAAACATTAGAAAATTAAACAAACTTAGTGGATAGTCTTTACAAAAAGCTTTAAGCTTCATTCAAATCCTTATGTGACCCATGCTAAATACTCAATATAAAATTCCGTTACCACATTCTGAAACCCCAAGTACATAAGGTCCGTGAGTAGGTCACAATCTCCGATGGGACAATTCTAGCTCCTAGAGTTTCGAACCCACTTCTGTACATCTTATTGTCTTGGTCTATGCCGTCTGTTCTATACCAGTGTCATGATCCGTGAAGATTGTTGGACACACCACTACTTGAGTTGATAAATCAATGGCCGCTCCTTGACACTGCACTTCTCGCCACATATTTGGAGCCCCTTTCCTTTGTAGCATCTTTGCGCGTTCCTCTTGAACACATTGTAGACTTCTTCCGTCTCTCTCCGCCCCTCTCTTTGTTTGTGTGAATGGACGGAGCCCGGTCCTCCTCCATGGATCATGTGATGGTTCCGAACGTTGTTTGGGAGGAGCCTCAGACTCCTACGTTGCATACGCCTTGCGCCGGAGATGTTCTTATTACACTTGACGTCGACAATTTCGCAGAGATGTCTCTGTAGACAGGGAGCAGGCCAGCAACCCACGTAGCTGCACGTGCTGCATGGATCTTGGCGGTGCACAATGTGCGTAGTCTTCAGGTGCAGTCGGCTGTGCTAGATGGCGCTTGGGCATCGACGGGATTCCGCCTCCTCTGCGTGTACGAAGAAACGGAAGGTGGTCTATGGGCGGCCTGTGACAGCGTGCCAGTGCGGATGTCATCAATGTTGGCGGAGCACGGGCTTGGTTGGGCCGATGCGACACAACCATCCGCAAAGAATGTCCTTGTCGTCATCCAGACCAACAATTTCCCTCTCACTACACCAGCGTTACAAGCTCGCTGGTGGTGCGATGAGTATGTCTCAAGGTTCATTAGCAATAGTTTGGTATTAGGAATTGTTGATGTGCCATTCACGGAGGGGTGGACAACTCGGACTTTGTCATGCTGGGTTCGTGGGCGCGGGCAAATGTGGGTGCGGGAGGGCATAGAGCAGTCTTGTAACTTGCCGACTGCGAGCCCCCTCGACCGTATCGAGTTTGAAATGTTGCCATTGCATTTGCAACCCGGTGTTCCATCTTGTGATGTCTCCAACAACTCACCACCACCACCCTCCAACGGTACCAACTAGAGGTCCTGACTAGTGTGATAGAGGTAGTGGACTTGTGACAGTACTTAGTTTGCATGCTTGTATGGATCCACCGAATTTAATGAAAGGCCAGTGGGCCACTTTGGCTATGTCTTGAATAGATCAATGGCTCCAAGATGCGATGATCCCACTTTGCTTTTCGACCATCAAACATGCCAATAGGGCATAAAATTTCAATGATGTTCCAGAGTTTTTTGGATAAGATGCTCACCCTGACCGTTGCAAATCTTTCATCCTTCTTCCTGAGGCTTCCAAATGGTCCGGTGGTGAATATGACTTGAGCTTTCTGGCATATACATGTCTTGTTTTCTCCGGTTTAGCTTCAACATGACAGGTCAGACTCCACCAGATTGGATTCAGTTGGGGATTGTTGAACCGCTTTGTGTGACCCTCCAAAGCCAGGCAACCCAATCCACTGGCTGGGTCTCTTCCAAATAATATATTGCTGCTCTCCAGAAACAGTTGGCCCAGAATCCACTGTTAGGTTCATTGCTGTAAACCCGATAATACAGCTCTTCATGAATTTGACGGAAAATTCCAAAAAACTGGCTTACATTAGAAGTTTAGAAAGATTATCATGTTTTCATCGTACAATAATCATGGCTTTCATTCCTGGCTTTAATATTATACTTAGATGTATCTTTTCTTTAAACCTAAAATACGTGTTCGAATCCTAGGAAGCAGTCAATATCAATTTGCGGCTCCACTAATACCATGGTATGGACCACAGCAGGACACTGGAGTACAAGTAGGACACTGGGGTACTGGGGTACAATACTCACTCCAGATCCTGAACAACACGGAAGTTAAACTAAACAACATGACTATCCATATTCATAATCATAGCCGTCGTCATTCACGTTCGGTGACAGTAACACCACCATGGTCCCGATAGCATAACTTCGGCCGTGCGATGATGGAGCCATATCCAATTTCCTGAATTCATAGCTCGTCTCTCCTCTTCGATCATGTGTCTTGGCTCGGAGGGAGCGGTTCCTCAAGGAGGCCACTGAACATGAACAGAGAAGAGGATGATTTATGATCCAAGTAGCAATGCGCAGTCTTGTAGAAGATTCTTGGAGGTTGGAGTCGATGCATGTCATGATTATACGTTTCACCCATAGTCAACCAGTCTCAAGGTTGACGTCAATTTCATAGAAGGCGGAAAATCAGGGTCCGCTGTTTTATTCGAGCAGACCAGAGGAGCGGGAAGGCCTTTGCTGTAGATAGCCTGGCCTCCGGAACTTTGGCTTGCATGCCAAACCGCAGACTTCCCTAAGAATTCCGATACATTCTCATCACCCGCATAGCCTACAACAGAGGGTCTTAGTTAGTGAATCTTTGAGTTGTGTAGAAGTAAGGGTCTCTATGGAAGAAGGTTTTCAGGACGCCCAAGGCATCAACGAAGTCACCGCTGTGGAAAGTGACGGAGATCCTACAGTGGAAGCACGCCCCGGGGAAGATGGCGAGGAAGACGAACAAGCAATTCACGTGGAAGAAGACAATTTGCTGGAACACGTAGAAATGCTTCTGAACCGTGGCGACAACTTCGTGTCAATAGCTCAGTCTTTAGGATTGTCCAGGAAGGTTCTCTCTCGCCGCTTGTATTGTTTAGGATGGGAGGGTGTGTATCATACCCTCACATTGGAGGAGTGCAAGGATGCCATATCGTCTGTGGTTCCACTTGATCGTGCAGGATGCAATTGGGGAATCCGCACAGTGCAAGCACTCCTCAGAAGGGAGCTCAAACTTCGGGTACCTCGACAACTTGTCCGAGACGCTCTGCATACCATGCAGCCCGGACACATGCGGCGAAGGAAAGTACGATTACTATTTCGTGGACAATATGATGTGACAGAGCCAATGGTTTTGTGGCATATGGATTGTAAGTCTTCTATACAATTGATCCACTTTACTGATTGAGTTCTTCGGCAATGTATCTGTAGATCCCTAAACTATAAATTGTCAATGTGCATGTTATTAAGCCTACGACAAGTTGGCAAAGTGGAAGTTCGGAATCCATGGAGGGATCGACGGGGCATCCCATTTTGTCCTGTGGTATCAAGTTGCAACAGATAAGCTTGCGGCAACAATTTTTAAAGGATACAAGGGTGCAATTGATATGTATGGGCATCCTATTTGCATTCGCTCAGACTATGCTGCTGAGCATAGCTTGGTTCGTGCAGACCAGGAACGTGCACGCTCGGATGTGATAAAGCCTTTCTTGACTGGCTCATCAGTACACAACTAGGTAAGTTGTGAATCTTTTGTATGCTTTGTCCAATCCAATGTGGGGTGCTCATCGTTGACTTCGTTGATTTTTCTAATTCTGGTCATTCTGCTTGTAGAAGATCGAGCACTTCTAGGGTCAAGTCTGGAAAAAAACGGCATTCTTCTATCACTCTCTGTTTACTTTGATGTGCAATCATAACCTTGTGGACCTCAACAATGTATGGCACATGAGTTCTTTGCACATTGTGTTTTTGCCATTGATCCAATACGATGTAGACTGCCATATCTTTGCCTGGAACAATCACCGTGTGCGAAAGATCAGATAAAATGGACGGGATTTACCGAGCCATGTTCCTGAAGCTGCCTTCCAGGCCTATGAGCGGCAGCGGGGTTGGGTGACAGCACCTGTGGTTCGGCCAGAGGACAATGCGCGCTATGCAGCATATCCAATGTTGCCAACATCACCAAGGTTGTCACATTACTGAACTGTACTGTACTTTGTTCTCCAAAATGTCTTCTCATGTTGCTTCAAAGTAAGAATGTTTGGTGGAAACTAACAAATTACAATTCCTTTCCAAATTTGGCTTGTATTATATGGAACAGAAAGTTATATTGCAGAGTATTTACTCCGTAGAGGATTGCTGGAATGGCCACATAATCAAATCAAATTTGAGATTTTTTTCATCTCATGAACAGACCCGCATTGGAGGACAATGAAGTGCAGGGGTTACCAACTACACCTCTAGATCTTTCGGAAGCAACATTACCTCAAGCAATCAATTACATTCGAGACGCAGCATATGAAGCTGGGAAAGAAAGATATAAGCTGGGTGAAGAAAAGTATGCATTCCACCTTGGACTCACTGTAGAGTGTGTGGCGGCTTTGGAATCACCCCACCTTACACTTGTTGATTATTTTAGTGGCCGTGTGCAAGAGGTAGATGAATCACGTCGCCATTTAGTACGAACACTATACCTAGTGGCATCCGGTGCAATACAACAGTAACCTGTTTAAGCACCTCCTTGTGTTGGCTGGACATGTCTAGAGAGAGACAAATTCATGTTGAGTATACCAGCAAGTCTTGTACATCTGATTGTGGGGAATGAAAGTTGTTCTCCTTGCAGTATCTAGTAATTCATGCAAATGTGTCCATGACACTTTGGGATATCATTGTGACTTAAAGATGCTGCCTTCGATGTAACCTCCACCCTAAACCGCCCTAGTAGCACATCCATGAAATCTTATTTAAAGTTCCTTGACATTCTTTCAATTTGGGCTATCAATTATATGATATTTTCACTACAATGAAGATCCTAGAAGTCTGAACTTGTTGGCTGTATGACTGGCCTCCAATGGCTGCATGTCAAAGGATAACTATGACGTGAATGTCATAAGCAGAACAAGGAGCATATTAAGGTGCATACAAGGAGACTTGCCCAATTAGACTGTCATAAGCGACTGGTCCAATTAGATCATGGCTACTTTACACAAGTAATTCAAGCAAGGGGTGAATTTTAGATTAGCTTGAATTTCCATAAAATTATCTGTTAAACATGTAGTTGGATGCTTGGGTGAATACATTGGTAGGAATTTTGCTATCAAGAACCTGTGGAATAAGTTCAGATAATTCTCAAATGGGAAATTACTACTCGACAAGGGTATGATACAACTTGATAATTCTCAAATCATCTTAGAATCACAGTGATGTAAAATTTACTTCCCACATCATTTTAAACAAACGCAAATAACATGGTATTAGCACGGTAAAGCGTAGGATGTAATGTTCTTCCGTGCACAACATTGCTCATTACTGAACACGTCAAACATTGACATAGCTTTCTCGTGAAAAACATACCCTCAGTTGAGCTCCAAGTGCCTTGTTCCGAGCATAGCTGTCAAAGTGCTTCATGTCCGCTGTTTCTTGCAACCTCACAAGCAACACAGTGACTCTCTATGCACAGCGACAACTTCATCCCTACTAGTGAAGTTACCAACCCTCACGGTGAAGGAAACACCCTCATGGAGGTGTCGGTCATGGCAACGTCGTCATCAGCTTTGGCAATTCCAAACCTAACTGATTTAGGTCTGGAATTAGGTTTGGGACCCGGGCAGGCACCCGAAAAAAATTATGTGGCCACAATGTTGTTGCCCTGCACTCCATTTCAAAGCCATGAGCCGAGATTTGTGGGCGTCAAAAAGCAATTCATTCCCATGACGATCCTTTTCTGTCACGTTCAGCGATGACGCGGTATGTTCAGGGATTGCGTGGACTTCGTCGCCGTGAGGGGTGAAGCTGTCGCCGTGAGGGGTGAAGCTGTCACCGTAAGGGGTGAAGCTATCGCCGTGCTCACGTCCCCGTTGTCGTAACCCGGTGGCTGGAACCGGCCAAACGGTATTCCATAGGGGACCCTGACTGAGCCAGGGCATTGATCCCCCAACTCAGCCAGGTCAGGGGTTGAGCTCCCAGCCAGTTGGTCGGGTAAGGGAGCTCCCCTCGTTCGGTCTAGGCTGATTTGCCAAGTAGACCCCCTCGTGGGCTTCCCCGCCGACGGACAAAGCACTAAACGGCGCTTGCCGCTCCAGCCTGATAGGCGGCTCCCCTCGTTCGGCCTAGACTGATCCGCCAAGTAGACCCCCTCGTGGGCTTTCCCGCCGACAGACAAAACACTGAACAGCACTTGCTGCTCCAGCTTGACAGGCAGCTCCTATCAATCTACAACTCTTCCCTGGCCCTTCAAAAGTTTTGGTTTTTAGTCCCTAATTCTTAAGAAACCTACAAATTAGTATTGGGGAATAGAAAAATTAGTCCCAAATTAGGAGGGAGGAAAAGAAGAGAAGTTCTACATGACATCAACACGTTCCAAACACTCAATTCCTTACGCACCAACTAGAACTCTCAAACAACTTAAAGAATGAGAATGATGAGATTTGAGAGAAACAAGAAGGATTAGTAGAAAGAAGAAGTAGGAAGGTACACAAGAAATTCTATAGAAAAGTAGCCAAAGAGTATTGGAAGAAGGATTAGTGGTGAAATAGTCAACAAAAACTATAAAATAGGTATTAGAAAATTCTCTCAAGTATTCAAAGTCAACGGATAGAAAAATCAAAATAGGATAGAATAGTCTTAGAGGATAAGAGGTGGAAAGAGAAGATTAGAAAGGTAGAAAATTAGTAGACTTTGGCTTAGCCAAAAGTTTGTAAAAAATAAAATTTTAAAAAATAAAAACAAAAATATAACTTATAATAATAAAAAATTGCTCAAACGGAGGATTTTGAGGAGGCTCAAAGGTACCACTATGATGAGCCATACTCCGAGATATAATCCTAAACCTTCTATTTTATTTTTATATTAAATTAGCATTTCGTTGTCCATGCTATCGCTCTTACTAACACCGCAACTAAGTGAAGATTACAGCCTGTTAACTAAGTGAAGAAGATTATAAACCCTGAAACAGCCTTGAATGGCCTTATCCACTTCAAGAGCTCTGAACCCTAGGAAGATCGGTACAATGCAAGTGTCCCCCAATGGACACTTGCAACCTTGAAAATCGGGAGGATCGATTACTTATCAGTGTGTTTAGTTGTCCAGTTATGTTTTGCTTAACATATGATGACATGCTTAGAAACCGACCTTTTAAGGACTGGTCCTCCTTTCTAGTGGGTTTCCATAGATTGAAATATTTTTAGCTCATTTTTCATAGAAAGAAAAATAGATGCAGAAGAAAACACAAGTAGTTTCATATTTTTACAAGCATTTTTGAATTAATTATGAATTTTCAAAGATTCAGGTAATAGGTACCTATTTGTGACCCATAGGTGTTCCAAAATCTGTCCCCTTGTGACTTATAAAAACATTTGCAGAGATCAAAGACAATGATTGACTCTTGCAATTACAAAAATAGTTTTTCTTCAATTCATTAATGGGCCAAAGAGGTCCCATCATCTGTTGCATCATTGTTGCAATTGTATCCAGTGGATGATGGGATGGCCTCTCTTGTAGTAGCAAACGCTTTTGAGAGGTTTGAAATGGGCTTCCATCAATATTCAAGAGGGGAGTCAGTTAACCCTTAAATGTCGATGAAGACATTTGGCATCCGATGTATGACAAAATATTCTTCTAATAGGATAGTAGTGCAACTATTTATCCTCAGAAGTTTGTAGTGAAAAGATAAGGTCTTCTACAATATTTTGACTTCCAATAAGTGTTTTTGCAATTTTTTAAGCAAATGATTTACATGCTAACCAAAGGGATGATTTACACGGTTACTAGTTTGTCCTTTAAGGGTTAAATTATAAGGTTTGAAGAGAACAAATGTACCCATCAGGCTCCGTGACCACCTTAATCTCTTAGTAAGCAACAGTCAAAAGAATCTCCATCATTTATTATATCAACTTCCTATTTGTAAAAAAATATTAAATCAACATAATTTTTTTAAATAAAGGAATTTTTGGAAGAAGTGCTAACTTTGAAAATAATCAATTTTTATTTTGTTTGTATTTCTAAGTATTGATTGTGCATTATTTTTCCAAAATTAGCAATTATATATTGTTTTGTAATAAGGTTGACAATTTTTTAAGGTAGGAACATATTTTGAGTATATATTCAAGGTACCCACTTAAATAATATGTTAATTTAACAACCAAAAATATAAAATATATATAGTATCCTTTAATATATTTATGACTTTCTACATCTTTCAAACTTCTCTACCATTTTCAATACCTTTGAAGACAATAACAAAGGTAATTTAATACAAATATAAATTCAAAATTCTCAACAAAATTTACCTCCAAATCACATCATAACAAAAAATGATAATATTTCATTTGTGCCAACAATATAATATTGATATTGTATCAAATAAATATAATGGTAATTGATATTAACACAATATACTTAAAAAGAGTTTTTTTTTGTTACAATGGGCCATTCAAAGACAAATTTCATGTAATGTTGTTTCAATTTGAGTTCACCCTTCATAAAGTTGTGCTCTTGAATCATTAATCCTTTGCAAGACACAATTCAATTCTAGAAAGAATGTATTTTTATTTATATCAAGTCCAAAATACATCAACATCTTTCATTGGTATTAACAACATATATCAAATTATTAACCCCTAAAGTTCCAAGTATTTCCTCTGAAGATGCTTCATAATTCAGGTAGATTCCTATGATCTCAATTTTTGACAAGATTTTTTGAATTTCTATTAATCCCTACAAGACCAATGAACGTTGAACATACACAAGTGATCTCAGGTAGGTGTGTATGAAGTCCTTTTTTTAATAGATGTTCTTCAACATTTGATACAAGGTGTGAACATGTACCTCCTTAGTGGAAATGCTATTTTTTCTAATCTAATGCATAGATAAAAAATTATGCTACCCTCAACTTTGGGGGTGTTCAAGTAGCTTCAAGCAATATGTGCAAAACTCCTCTTTCTTTTTAAATTTGGTAGGCATGTAACTTACATGATACATGATGAAAATTTCCCAAAATTTAAGCATGTATAGTATAAAAATCTCACTTTAGAAGGAGTTAAAGTCTACTACCTTATTCAACAAGATTAGGAAAAAAAATTCTTCTAACTTCAAACATTATAATCTTTCAATTTGTGTGGTCAAAGTTCCTAAAAAAAATTCCACACATTTCCATAGTATTCTAATACAAATTTTTATGATTGAATTTGAATTAAAAAATTTACATTTTTTTCTCACTACTTTGAAAAGTGGAAATTTTTTACAATTTGTATTCAAATTGTGCCTTGGTCTTCCAAAAGTTAAGATAGAAAAACATAAAAAAAATTGGAATTATAATCTTTATTTTGATTGGTGTACAAGAGCAAAAGTTATGCCACATAAAGCTCAAAATAGACAAACTTCAATTTTTATTTTAAATTTTTTATTCTTAATAGATTATAATTTCTATATAGAAATATTTCATTTTCAAATGTAATGGAGAAGTTATAGAGCATCTTGTTTTGTGAGCACTTAGAGCATTTCTATGGAAAAAAAATACAAATAGAACTTCTTTTAGTGTGTTCTTTCTTAGTGCATAATTGTCATTTATGCAGTTAGTAGGCGGACCCAATTTCAAGCACTTTTTTTGAAAAAGTAGTGTTGAAAGTTCACAGCCATTAGGTAGCCATTAGTATACCTCTCTAAATGCATATTAAAGAGAGGTTCTACCTGTAATATATTGAATTCAATTTTTACATTTTTCCAAAAATAATAGTTTTACAAAATTAACTTTGATTATTAGGACAATCTTACAATTGGAATAAATGTGTTTCAATTCTATCTTAGATCTATTAACAATTTTATTTATCCCCTACATATCTTGTACCTACCTCTACTTAACAATTTCTTAATAATGAAAATAATGTGTATGTATTTGGAATTTTTTCCTTTGAACTCTAAACTCAATTCTTCACAATATATATTTGTTAATTTAAGATATATAATGCAAAATTTGAGGTTAAGAAGAGACATAGTCTTAAGAACTAGTTTCCTACAATGCAAAAAAGCATGTTTTCTTCACTTTGAGCACAAATATTTTGCAATCTATGTAGTCTTTGTTTGTGAAAAAATTCCATATATTTTTATAATAGTCTTTTACAAGATCCCATGGTTCAATATGAAAATAAATACTTAAAAAAAATTGGTCTGTGCACTAGAAATGATAGTTTTGAGCAATATTTGACGAAGAATGACCTTGGGAATTTAGGGTTAAAATATTTTTTCTCAATCAATTACTCTTGAATTATAGTAAATTGAATAAGCTAGGACTAATTCAAGAGTAATACATTTGTCATTTTGAATGCCTAAAAATTTAATTTTTTCTTGAAAATTGCTAATTAGTTTCAATAATTTAATGTTAGTAGTAATTGTAGGTGTTAATTGAAGCTTTTGGATTATTCTTTCAAATTAAACCTCTAAAGTTTGAATACCTTTTTTTCATCAAAAACACTCAAAAAGTCAAAATTGTCACTTGTATTGCAAAGAGCATAAAAGTTAAAAATTTGTTTTTTTTTGTATCTAATAATAGGATCTTACACTAGACCAATGTAAAAATTTATAGAAGAAGTTTCAAAAACTTTGACCAGGTAGATTATTGTATGAGATTTTTGCATTTAAAGTGAAGAAAACAAGTTTTTTGCACCTAGCATAACTAGATTATAAGAGTTTGAATCTTATTAGCTTAAAACTTTGCACTACAAACTTTGAATTTCTAATTTTTTATGTTGAAGTATTGAGTTGAAAATCTAGGACAAAAGCTCCAAAAAAGAAATCTTGATTTTCAATGAATAAATATATGTATTCAAGATCATTTGGTACCTATTCTACAGCTACCTTTTGAACAATCTGAAGAAGAGGGTTGGTTTAAGAGCACATTACCTTAAATTATCACTAAGGTAAGTGGCTCGTGAAGCAACGTTTTCCGAGCTGATTTGCCTTTCTTACAAGCATCCACGGCAAAAAAAAATTTAGCTCATTCTTCAAAGAAAGAAAAATAGATTCGGAACAAAACACCAGTAGTATGGGGGGTGCACTACAAAGGAAGTTCATGGGTGAGGAGCAACCAAACCCTAATTACCCATTTCTACTTTTCCTAATTACTTTCTAATAAACTATAATTTCAACTTACAATTTTGAGCTTTGTTTAACAATGTCTATAGGTTTCTATTGCCAAAATTTTAAATCCTAAATAATATGTGATATATTGTCTGGAAAGGATTGAAAAATGAACTAAAATGGTATGTTTTTCAACTAAAATATTTATAGAGATCACATGAAGATGACTATTGTATCAATATTTAGCCAAAATAAACTTTCAGTAGAAAGCTATTTAATAGAATTTTTTTTTCATTTTTCAAATTTTTTTTTCTTATGTAATATAGGGGTGTAAAAGTTATTTTTAGCTTTACAGTATATCTTCTTTTTTTCTAAAACTTGTAACTAATTATTATTAACATAAAAAATACCAATAATTTAGAACATAAAATTTCAAAGTAGGAAAATCTATTCATATTTTTTTTTAGAAAAAAAATAAAATTTTAGGATATAATATAGGGGGTTCAAAATTTGGTTGCTCCTCATCCATGAACTTCCTTTGTAGTGCACCCCTCGGGACCTGTAGTTTCATATTTTTTGAAGAATTTAGGAAATACTTATGAATTGTCATATATTCGGGTTATGGGCACCTTTTTTGACCATCATACTACTAAAATCATAAGTCCCTCTGTAATATCACAAATGCTACCATTACTACTAGGGGCTCGTGCTTGCTATGCTACGTATTCATTGTATCACATATTAGTAAAATTTTGATATATTTGAATAGAATGCATGATAATGATTTCAATAAGTCTTTAAAATAATTATTTTAAATATTTTATAAAAATATTTTCAATCATGCATACATAGAAATCGTATTTTCACACAATGTGATATTACTGAAATAGAGTAGCAATTTGCAATTACTTTTGTAATATCACTTTTTACAAAGGGTGATATTATAGAAATAATATAATTGTTGCAATTGAGGTGATATTAAAGAGGATCAATAGGATGATATTATAGAGGTAGCAAATCCATTGCTTCTCTTGGCTTTACACATCTTTGCACTTCTATGATTTTGTGCTTTTGTAAGCTTTGAGCTTTCATGATTTTAATTTTCTATTGCTACTACAAATGATTTTGAGAAATTTATTCAATTGAAGCAATTTTGGATTCCACAACAATTAAGTTGTTCACCAAGTTTTTGAGATTTATAAGTTTTTCTTTTCAATTCTTCAATTTGGGTTGCCATTTTTTGTAACAATGGAATCAAATTTCTAATGCATTCTAATGTATGTTTATCTTTTATAGTATTTATCATTGCATATGTTTCATTCATCATTTAATAAATTTCTATTGTACATTTCAATATATGCTTACTTATAAAAAAATTATACAATGATTTTAGTCATTTTTATTTGAAGATTTATTGAAATTTTTATTCTACATTCTATCTAATACATAAATTTTTTTATAAAATTCTAATGATGAATGCGTAACATAGCAAGCGCCAACCGCTAGTCATACTACTAAAATCATAACTCCCTCTGTAATATCAAAAATGCTACCATCAATACTAGGGGCTCGTGCTTGCTATGCTACACATTCATTGTATCACATATTAGTAAAAATTTGATATATTTGAATAGAATGCATGATAATGATTTTGATAAGTCTTTAAAATAATTATTTTAATTATTTTATAAAAATATTTTCAATCATGCATACATAGAAATTGTATTTTCACACAATGTGATATTACTGAAATAGAGTAGCGGTTCACAATCACTTCTATAATATCACTTTTTACAAAGGGTGATATTATAAAAATAATATAGTTGTTGCAATTGAGGTGATATTAAAGAGGATCCATAGGGTGATATTATAGAGGTAGCAAATCCATTGTATTTCTTGACTTTATATTTCTTTTGCATTTCTATGATTTTATGATTTTGTGAGCTTTGAGCTTTCATGATTTCAATTTCCTATTGCTACTACCAAATGATTTTGAGAAATTTATTCAATTGAAGCTATTTTGAGTTCCACAACAATTAAGTTGTTCTCAAAGTTTTTGAGATTTATAAGTTTTTCTTTTCAATTCTTCAATTTGGGTTGCTATTTTTTGTAACAATGGAGTCAAATTTCTAATGCATTCTAATGTATGTGTATCTTTTACTAGTATTCACCATTGCATGTATATCATTCATCATTCACTAAATTTCTATTATTTATATCAATACATGCTTACTTATAAAAAATTATACAAAAAGTTTAGTAATTTTTAATTGAAGATTTATTGAAATTCTTGCTCTGCATTCTATCTAATACATCAAAATTCTAATTAAATTCTAATGATGAATGCATAGCATAGCAAGCACCAACTGCTAGTATTTTTCCTAAAATCTGTCCACTTGTGACATATAACGATTGTATAGAAAAAAAATGATTGGCTCTTTCAATTACAAAAACCATTTTCTTAAAATTCATTAATGGACCAAATAGGTCCTCTCAAAATCACTTCGTACAATGATTTACACTCAAAAAGTAGGGTGCTTCTAATGAGGTCACTAATCAATCCATAGGTGTGAGTTAGACATTGATTATGGCCTAAAAAATTGTCTGGGGTAATTACATGTCCACTATAGGTCATTTGAACGCAATGGGATGTTTTACCTTATAGCCAAAAGCATTTCTGTTTTAGACAGAAGCAACACCTTAATTGTTTTTTAAAAGCGAATATTAGTACCATTGAAAGGTTTTGAACAAGTAGGTGTGCAAAGAGTTAGTTCTGTTCTGTTGGGAGGTATAGTGTCATGATTATTAATTAGTATGCCTTGAGCCGTTTTTACAACACTCGGATGTCAGAAGGAATTACTAAGTCCTTTTTAAACTCTTGAAATGAAAGTTTCAATAATTTTTAATTTATTAATTTATAAAATATTTGAAATGAAATGTAGAGTGACTTTTGAATTTATTATTTCATGCAATCTTTGAAATGAAAGTTAGAATAACTTTTTAATTCATTATTTCATGAAATCTTTGAAACTCAATAACTTTCACATTGTAGGATCTAATTAATAATAGTCAAATGGAAGTGCTAGTAGTAGTAGTGGTCACATATAATTGTCAATTATTTTTTATTTTCCATACTTTGTTATTCCATAACTTTTCAAACATACGTCCAAACGCCTAGAAAAAAATTTCAAGCATCCCTCCTCATTGAGAAATTATCAATGGTAAAAAAACATGAAATTAACCCTTCAATCCTCACGTGTTCCAACATTCACTGTTTGAAGCTTTTAATGTCTTGAGATTAATCCTTTCACCCTAAAGTGTTATCAAGTTCATCCTTTCATCTTTGAATTAATCTTTTAACCCTTAACTGTGAAGAGCTCAAGTTATCAGAGTAAGTAGTATTTTTAGTTGAGTGAAATTGCTAGTAATTTCAATTATGTCAAAAATTTATTTTACTTTTTTTTGATGCAACCAAAAAAATTATTAGTAACATTCAAACATAAGTGGTAGGAAAAGCTTTTATTTTTAAAAACTCTTATATTTTTAAAATTCATTTCATCCATATAAATATTGCAAATTTCAATATTGCATTGATATTGCCCATATGCACCCTTCCTTGCCAAGGGCTTTCCAATGGTACAAGGGATGCGGCCAAGGGATGCACGGTTTGGGAAATCTCAATGTAACAACAAAATAAAAGGAATAAAATAGAACAATTCTAAATAAAACAAACAAAACAAACAGCCTATCTTAACCCCTAAAGGTTTTCAACTATGTTTTCACCTAAAACGCTCCAAACTTGCCATTTTTAATACAAGTATCATAATTTTTTCAAAAATTCAAAAAATGTGGAAAATGCTGATTTGAAAAGATGTGGAAAAAAATTCAAGAATTTCCATCGTGTAGATTGCAAGATATTAGCGTTCGAAGTGACAAAAATCTATTTTTTGTCCCTACAAAAATCCGTGTAGTTGCACTTTAGAAGGTCATATCATTATGAACAAATGTCCAAAATAGTTGCAACTCTTTTAACTCATTCTTCAAGGCAAGTTGGCTACATGCTTGAAAATTATCAAATAATTTGGAATTATACAACATGAACGAAAAAATTAGTAAGTAGAAAGATGTTGAGGATGATTCGAAATACTAAATTATTATCAATTTATATTTGAAATTGAAAAATGCCAATTTCGAAGGTTGTAATTTTGTAATAAACAATGTGCACCTAAAGTTTTTATTTATTTCCAAAAATATTGAAATTGAGTTAAATAAAGGAATTCAAAGTTTATTTTAGAGTAGAGATTCCATAAATACCCACATCCTACCACAATCTAAAATTCCTTATAACTTTGGATTCATTGATAAAAAATGGAACGATTCAAAGCTTTCCGCAAAGATATAAATACGAAGTTCATTTCAAATTTTAATTCTTTAAAAAAGTAATTTTTAAAGAATTTTTTTTGTTGCCAAAGCTACACGCCGAACAAGGAAAACTACATATCATACAATAACTTCTAAACCGTTTAGTCAAAAGTTATGAAAATTGTTGGGCCTTAAAGCTACTCTTTGGGCACATGTTGTGTGAAAATTTCAAAGCAAAAAAATAAAAACTCCATTCATAGTGAGGTGCCCCAAATGGCTATGTTGCCAAAAAAAGCACTTTGGTCCTTTAGGGGTTAAAAAAAGGATAAGGACATTAGGACTTAAATGTTTCAAAATTGCTTTTGTAGCAATGACATTGCAATTTTGAAACATTTCAATAACAATAATGAAATTGTTTTGAAATTTAAATTACAACAATGAAGAGTGTAGTAGAATTCAAGATAAAATACTAATATTGAAAGTGCATTGCTAGCAATACAGTTTTTATACTACAATTGTTTTACAACATTACAACAACGTCCAATCATAAAAAATATCGCAATAATACTGCAACAATTTTGAATCATGCCTAAAATGTTGCAATATTGCAAAGGTATTGACAAAGCATTGGTACATTTGCAAATCATAATTGAAAATACCTTTGAAACAATAATGAAGCGACTCTAGAAAAATACTGAAAAAATTTATTTAGAATTCAATATTGCAACAGGTTTGAGAATGTAGAATACTACTTTCTGTTCCGCTTCAGTACTTCTGCAATAGTTCGACAAAAAACAGTATTGCAAAAGAAGGAATTGATTCAATTATATAAATATATTGAAACAAGACGAGTACAGTATTGCGAACAGTACAAATTGCAACCGGACTGCTGCATGATTGTTGCAATTGTATCCATTTTCCTGATGTGGCAAATTGAAGTATTTAATCTCATCAATATAGTTCGTTAAGACGAAAGTGGACGGAAGTTGACGGAGGAATTGACGGAAGCGATCGTTGAGTCCTGATTGTTCACAGTGAGGGACGACGAAAGTTCCTTAAGCCCGTGGTGGACTGGTGGTTTTCAGATCCAGCCGGACCAAGGGAGCTCGATGCGCATCGCTCTCTAACCCTAGGACCGATTGCAAGCTCCGTCGATTGCGTACTCTCGTAGTGACGATTTTGGTCTACACCTTTCCGGACGTGCGATTTTTTTGAGGGTAGATTCGTAGGAAACGGTGTTGTTTTTAGGAAGATCGTCTTGGTTTTGTGTGCTCTTGTATAATGGTGACAGGTTTCGTGGTTTAGATCGTTTTTGGTGAAGGTTTGTGGATGTGATCTGATTGACAGACCGAGACTAGGAGAAAAGGGAAAGGGAAGGGCGAATCAGCCAGCAATGGCGACGGAAATGCCAGCAGGGAAGGCGCACTCGAAGCTGGAGAGAGTAGTGTCACCAGCATTGGAGAAGGTGATTAAGAATTCCTCATGGCGCAAGCACAGCAAGCTGACGCAGGAGGCGAAAGCTGCGATTGATAAGCTGGCTGCGAATGACCTAGAAGCTGCTGCCAGTGCGTTTGAGAGTCCATTGTATGAAGATAACGGGTTGTGTTATAGTGCAACTAATGCGGAGTTGATCCTGCAACCTCTGATCGGAGCTTGCGAAACTGCATATCCCAGGATTGTGGAACCAGCTCTTGATTGTCTTCAGAAGCTGATTGCGCACGGGCATTTGCGCGGGGATATGGATACTCTTACCCCTGATAACAAGCTTTTATTGGAGGTACAGTTTTTCTTTTCCGTCTTTCTGTAGGTTGAGCTTACACATATCATGCGAGTTGATGCAATGTAGGAATTCGGAACCAAATTTGTGAATCCTTATAAGAATAACCCTCTTTTTAGTACCGCGTACATGCAATCGCTCTTTTGGGGGAACCAAATCTTTGTTCCCAGAAGACCTGCTTTTCTACGGGTTCAGCTGTGTATAAAAATTCGTGGCATTGTGCGGAAAGAAAAACCTCTTGCAGTCTCTATATGTATTATGCCGTCCACTTTTATCTAGTTTAGATCCAAATTTAGAGACTGTAGAATTTTGAGACAATAAAGCAGCATGGCATGCGCAGGTTATGGAAGGAGTGTGCAAGTGTTACGATATGGCAGAGGATGGCATTGAATTACTTGTTATGAAAACCTTATTGTCCGCTGTGACTTCCACCTCATTGCGAGTGCATGGTGATAGTTTGTTAAAGGCAGTCCGTACTTGCTATAACATATACTTGGGGAGCAAGTCTCCGGTCAATCAAACCACGGCAAAAGCATCCCTTACCCAAATGTTAGTGATCGTATTCCAGCGTATGGAAGCAGATTCTTCTACTGTGATGGTGCAACCAATTGTTGTAGCAGATCTTATGGAGCCAGCTGAACGGTCAAACACGGATACAAATGTAACACAGTTTGTGCAAGGTTTTATCACTAAAGTTGTCCAGGACATTGAAGGCGTAATAAGTCCAGCTCCTGCCTTGAAGACCATGAAATCCATGAGGTATGATGGGGCATTTGACACAGCCACAACCCCAGATAGCAGCAACGCACATGATATATTAGAATCGACTGACAAGGACATGTTGGATGCCAAGTACTGGGAACTCAATATGTACAAGAATGCGCTTGATCAAAATAGAAAGGGCGGTGAATTGGCTGATTCAGAGATGGGGGATAAAGACGGGGATGCAGATGTTCAGATTAACAACAAGCTACGTCGGGACGCCTTTTTGGTATTTAGGGCACTTTGTAAGCTCTCTATGAAGAATGCTCCTCAAGAAGGCCTTGCAGATCCCTTTGCTATTCGTGGGAAGATTGTAGCTTTGGAGCTACTTAAAATTATGTTGGAAAATGCTGGAACAGTCTTCCGAACCAGTGACAGGTACAGACATTAACGTATAGCTTAATCGAATGTTAGTGTCTTTAACAATATGGTATAACAGAAAAGCTCAAGATGATGAACTTGCGATTTGTCATGAGTGTCTGGTGATGCAGCGCAGTTCTGACTGTCCTCTTTAGGTTAATGAGAAGCGAATCTGTGTTTCTCAAAGTTAGCCACAATCAGCGTCTTGCGAGGAAAATTGCTTTCTGGAACTACTGCATTCTCTGCTGTTTTGAGATGCCTTTTCGTACGTGATGGTCTTGGACATTTATCGTTATTCACTGGAGAATTTTGATCGGTTGTTGCAGGTTTTTGGGTGCCATCAAACAATACCTATGTCTTTCATTGCTGAAAAATAGTGCATCGTCGATGATGAATGTGTTCCAGCTCTCTTGTTCCATTTTTATGAGCCTAGTTTCAAGATTTAGGGCTGGTCTTAAGGCGGAAATCGGGGTTTTCTTCCCTATGATTGTGCTTCGAGTGCTGGAAAACGTTGCACACCCGAACTTTTCTCAGAAGACTATTGTTCTTCGGTTTTTGGAAAAGCTTTGTATTGATCCACAAATTCTCGTCGACATTTTTGTCAATTATGACTGTGACGTAGATTCGTCTAACATTTTTGAAAGGCAAGTTCATTTTCGTTCTGTTCACTTATAATTTTTTGTCTCATCCTCTTATTATCTATTTATGTCTGTCTTTGCGTGTTTCTATTTATGAGGCAGTTGAGATCATAGTTGAGAAGCTACCAATCAACATGTAGATTGATCATTAACGTGAAAGGTTATGCAGGATGGTTAATGGTTTACTGAAGACCGCGCAGGGTGTACCTAATGGTGCAGAGACTAGCTTGAACCCTGTTCAGGATGCGGCTCTGAAGCTAGCAGCTATCAAGTGCTTGGTTGGTGTGCTGCGGTCGATGGGTAATTGGTTGAACCGTCAATTACGGCTTACAGATTCTTCTCCATATATTAAGTCTAATGATGGTGATGAAAATACAAGTGAAGCAGGTGACACTGCGTCTGCACTTGCACCAGCTCTTTCATCTGAAACAGGGGAAGAGAGTATTGAGAAGATTGATGAGAAGAATGGCGATGTTAGCAGTACCTCTGAAAACCGTCCGGCTGAGGAGACATCAGAAGCAGCCACGTTTGAGCAAAGGCGTGCCTATAAGCTAGAGGTTCAGGTATTGATCGCACTGAAGAATCAAACCACTTATAGATACATGCTCGTTAACGAAGCTTTGTTACTAGAGTCGTTTCTTACGAGGATTTTGATTTGCAGGAAGGTATTGCGTTGTTCAATAAGAAGCCTCGCAAGGGCATTGAGTTTCTCATTAATGCCAATAAAGTAGGAGACACTCCTGAGGAAGTGTCTAAATTTCTCCGGAACGGCACTGGCTTGGACAAAGCCATGATTGGAGATTATCTTGGAGAAAAGGAAGACTTTGCTCTCAAAGTGATGCACGCTTATGTGGACTCTTTTAATTTCCAAGGCATGGAATTTGATGAATCGATTCGAGCATTTTTATCGGGCTTCAGACTTCCTGGCGAGGCTCAGAAAATCGATAGGATCATGGAAAAATTCGCTGAGAGATTTACCAAGTGCAATCCCCGCGCATTTAGCAGTGCAGACACAGCATACGTTCTTGCTTACTCTGTGATCATGCTCAACACTGATGCCCACAACCCTATGGTCAAAACCAAGGTCAGTTTTTGTTAGAAAGTTTCATCCTGCATGTGTGAATGCTTTTGCTCTTAATTTTGCTGTTACATTGTAACGATATATTATGGTTGTCTGAGCTTCTGGTTGATTTCTGTACAGTGGCGCTATGCTTGGCCTGTGCCAGGTGCTTCTGTATCCATGGATACTTTCTCTATGTAAGGGTGTTTTTTGCAATTTACGATTCATCTTGTGTGTGCTTTTCAGATGTCCAAGGCAGAGTTCATTCGTAACAACCGTGGGATTGATGATGGTCGGGATATCCCTGAGGACTTCATGAGTGCTTTATATGATCGCATAGTGTCGAATGAAATTAAAATGAAGGCTGATGCCATGGCACCGAGCAAGCAACAGCCTGCTAATTTAAATAGAATACTAGGGCTAGATGCAATCCTCAACATTGTTGTGCGGAAGCCTCGCGAAGATTCCAAGATCATGGAAACAAGTGATGATGTCATTCGTCATATGCAAGAGCAGTTCAAGGCCAAAGCTGGCAAATCTGAGTAAGATTTCTGCCTGGGGAACGGTAAAATAGATAGAAAAACAGAGACCGGTTTCACTGGATGTCCACTACCGTATAACTTTTACCAATAGTGTCTTTGATTGGAAGAACAAGTCGCTATACTAACGATGTCACCTGGAGTTATACATTGTGACACTTTATGGTCGTGTGACACTGATTCTCGTAAACAGTGTAAGTAGGGCGGGTTGGTAGAGGGACTTGACGTGTTCTTGCCTTCTTACATTGATGGCGTGACTTCGTTAGCAACCAGAAGTTGAAATGGAGTTAGAAGTGATGGTTTCTACGAAAATATCCCAGTGATCATTAAGATATAGGATGAACTAGTTACATTGCTTGTTAATGAGAAGCTACTTACGATTCGTGATCTTGATATTAAATTGCATGATTTTGTGATACAGGTCGGTTTATTATGCAGCATCAGATGTAGAATTGTTGAGGCCCATGGTTGATGTTACATGGGCTCCCATGCTGGTGGCGTTCAGTGTGCCGCTTGACAAAAGTGAAGATGAGGTCGTTACTTTTCAATGCCTCGAGGGTTTTCGTCACGCTGTTCACATCACTGCCGTCTTGTGCATGCGCACACAGCGTGACGCATTCCTTACATCTCTCGCTAAATTTACATCACTTCATTCTGCTGCAGACATCAAGCAAAAGAATATTGATGCTATCAAGGTATTGGTGCTTTTCTGGTGTTTTCCCATCATTTCAAACTTTTCTGTGAATAGAAATGTTTATAGCGGCGCTTGATCTCCTAATGAACTTGTTAAGTTATGCACTGTTCATCAACTTTGGCTCCACGAGTAGTCACAAGATTCTCTAATGGCCTCTGTGGCATTGCAGGCAATTATCTCCATTGCAGACGAAGATGGAAACTACTTACAGGATGCTTGGGAGCACATTCTGACTTGTGTGTCACGCTTTGAACATCTTCACCTTATTGGTGAGGGTGCGCCACCTGATGCTACCTTCTTTGCAGCCCCTCAGAATGAATTAGACCGACGGCAGTCTGTCAAGGGCCCAATTTTGCCTGTCCTAAGGAGAAAAACACAAGGGAAGTTGCAGTATGCGGCTGCTGCAGCGCGAAGAGGGTCTTACGACAGTGCAGGCGTAGGGGGGGGATCTGCTGGAGTTGTCACTACCGAGCAAATGAACAATCTTGTTTCTAACTTAAACATGTTAGAGCAGATTGGCAGTTTTGAGGTGAATAAGATCTTTACTCGCAGTCAGAGGCTAAATAGTGAAGCCATTGTGGACTTCGTCAAAGCGTTATGCAAAGTATCCATGGAAGAGTTGAGATCGCCAAGTGACCCTCGAGTATTCAGCTTGACCAAAATTGTGGAGATATCGTAAGTGATTTATCTTATATGTTTATACTTCTATATTTTCTGATTTTCGTCAGTGAGTTTATTCTTGTGATTTTTTGCGTTTGTTTTACGAAATTCCAGTTAAATGGAATTGTCCATCACATGCGAGTGTCATGTGCTCTGCCATTACTTAAGAGTGACTAAGCAATGGTCTCTCTCATTATCAATGATTCTTGATGTAATTATATAATGAAACATACTTGCGTAAGATAATTGTATTTCGGCAAATATTTAATTAATTAGTTTGTGGTTACAATATTTATAAGGACTGCACATACTCATCTAACACTGTTGGTATGCAGGCATTTTAATATGACTCGTATCAGGTTGGTCTGGTCGAAGATGTGGAGTGTACTTGCGGACTACTTTGTAACAGTCGGTTGTTCAGACAACCTTTCTGTTGCAATGTACGCTATGGATTCGCTGCGGCAGCTTGCCATGAAGTTTCTAGACCGTGACGAGCTTGCAAATTTCAACTTTCAGAATGAATTCATGAAGCCATTTGTCATTGTTATGCGCAAGAGCAGCTCTGTTGAAATTCGAGAGCTGATAATCCGATGTGTTTCTCAAATGGTCTTTGCGCGTGTAGGGAATGTCAAATCCGGCTGGAAAATCATGTTCATGGTACGGTTTCCAGTTCTTCTTTTTCGTCATTATTTTGTTTATTTTTCTTTAGGTGAACTGCCTCAAATTTTTACACTAAGCATTCCCTTGGGTAGCTTGTCATATGTTTCGGAGAGGATGTAAGGTACTGGAATCTGTTGCTCTCTAATTGTCGTACTGAATCTAATTTGTTTTTGTAAAGCTAACATTCTGGAGCTATTTAGTAGACATATTTATACGTGAACGCTATGGATAAAGCTGGTCGTTTGGTGAAGGACTTCTAGAAGTTTGTTTGTGTTGTTTGCTAAAAGTAACGTGTATGTTAGCAACCTTTTGTAGATAATAGTCTGGCACGTCTTCCTTCTGTTTATGATTAGAGCAACTTTGGCATGCGTGCAGGTTTTTACTACAGCAGCTACAGATGAGCACAAGTCTATTGTTCTGCTTGCATTTGAGACAATAGAAAAGATTGTACGTGAGTACTTCCCTTACATTACGGAAACAGAGACCACCACCTTCACAGATTGCGTTAATTGTCTCATAGCATTCACCAACAGCAGATTCAACAAGGACGTTAGCTTGAATGCTATTGCTTTTCTTCGCTTCTGTGCCCTCAAGCTTGCCGAGGGTGAGCTTGGTGCTGCTGCACGAAGCAAGAGTGGAAGGTCTCTAATGTCTCCTGAAGACAAAGAATCTCCCACCTTCACCGACAAAGATGACCATCTGTACTTTTGGTTTCCACTTCTTGCTGGTGAGTTGGAATGTGACTTGCTTTCACGTATATTTACTGCTCTTGCTTTTCCATGTATATGATCCAATAGCCATTGTTAGGTGAGTGATTTCACGTGATATTTCTGATCTGGAGCACTCGTTATTAGAAGTCTTTTGTCTTTTGTGCTCTTCGTGAACTGATATGTCAAGGAGTGGTCAAGAGCTATATGATATAGTGGACAAAGCAGGGCTTGATGGTGCTATTTTGTTCCCCTTTCTTCTTTTCTCCTTCAGCACTGAGGTGATCTAATGGACTTGTCATTTGTTACAGGATTGTCGGAGCTTACTTTTGATCCTCGCCCTGATATACGAAAAAGTGCACTTGAAGTTCTGTTTGATACTCTTCGCTTTCACGGAGATAAATTTTCAGCTGGTTTATGGGAGAAAGTATTTGACTCAGTGCTGTTTCCGATATTCGACTATGTACGCCGTGCTACTGATGCAGCTCATAATGGTGAAACAGAAAAGGAACAAGCAGAATTGGAGATGGATGCATGGCTATACGAGACTTGTACGTTGGCCCTACAGCTTGTGGTGGACTTGTTTGTCAAGTTCTATCCTGTAGTTAATCCTTTACTGGGCAGGGTTTTGTCATTACTGACTGGATTCATCAAACGACCCCATCAAAGTCTAGCAGCTATCGGTGTGGCAGCTTTCGTGCGATTGATGAGCAATGCTGGAACACTATTCTCTGACGAGAAATGGGAAGAAGTCCTCAAAGGTTTGCATGAAGCTGCATTAGAAACTCTTCCTGATCTTGCCCATCTTGTGTCGGTGGCACAAGAAGAGCAAGCTAATCACATTTCCAGAAATTCTATCTCATCTCGCGCTGAAAGTCAAGATGGGCATGAGCCTACGTTGGCATTGCACAATCTCATCCAAGATGTGAAATGCCGCACTGCTGTACAGCTACTTCTTGTGCAGGTTTGCTCTCTTCTCTCAGAACCATTAGGAATACAGTATCAGATACCTCAAATCATCTCTAACCAAAATGTCGATGTAGATTTGGTCTGCTGTAGGGCGTCACAGTGCCTTAGTTTCCATGAGTGTCTTGTGCTGAATATTCCACGTTGTTGATAGGGCCCAAGTTACCTGTAGTAGCTACTCTGAACCATATGTAGCTTAGTATTTAAAGTGTCAATTCACGGGACTTGTTCTTACTTTATGGGATTTGTCATGCCAGGCAATGACAGAGATGTACAACTCTCATGGAGCACAGCTTTCTGCTTCTAACACAATGCAGCTACTAGACACTCTGCACACAGTAGCAGTTCATGCACATACAGTGAACGGTGACCACGTGCTTCGTCAGCAACTTCAAGAGCTCCGACTAATGCCAGATCCACCATTGCTACGTCTAGAGAGTGAAGCGTATCAAGCTTATCTTGCCATGTTGCAGCACTTGCCTATGGATAAACCCAGCTTAGCCAAGGACGTGGAGGTGGAAACAAGACTGGTTGAGCTTTGTGAAGAAGTTCTACGGTTGTACATCTCAATCTCTACGTCCACAGATGAATCCATTCAGAAGCCACGGTGGGTGGTTCCCCTTGGATCCGCGAGGAGGCGAGAGTTAGTGTCGCGTGCTCCTCTAGTAGTTGCAACACTCCAGGCTGTTAGTGGTCTGAAGGATGCATCATTTGAGCAGTACTTGGTCCGTTTCTTTCCGCTGCTGGCAGGGTTGATCAGCTGTGAACATGGTTCCGGGGAGGTGCAGTTGGCATTGAGTGACATGTTCAGCAATTGGATTGGCCCCATTCTTTTGCAAGCGTAATTTGTAAGGATATTTGTAGCTGCCAGTTAAGTTCGTGTTAGATAAGAAAATTTGTTTAGGAGTGTAAGATTTTAGATGATTTTGGAGGCAGAGTGTGGGTGTAGCTAGGTAGGGAGAACTTCTATAATCGACGGCTTGTAGTGAGGTGTCGAAGTGGTATTTGTAGACATTGCTGCAATACAATGATTCATTTTCAGCAAGTTGTGCTACTTTCTCCTACTTTCTTTTGTAAACTCTTCCACAGGTATTGTATGTGTGCTAGCCGGTGGCTCGACACTCGAGTCGATCTGGACAGATGACTATGCGACTGCACTCAACGTGCAACTGGGAGAGCAAATTCTCGAAGGATCGGAGGAAGCCACGAGATCGGAAGTAATTTATATATCAAAATGAGACAGTGGAGGTAAATCTCTCTTTTTGGAGGTTCTTTGAAGATTTAGATTAATAACACTATTTAGTAGTCTCTGGAATGGTCTCTTTTGCATGAGGGGGTTGACGGCTCTGCCCTCGCACTTTCACCATTCAGAGGCTTAAATCTTGAATACACGTTGAACCGTTTGAATCCGGCGTTGGAAAATTCCTCCTTCATTACATGCTGGAAAAATTTAACATAGGCAAAAGGATCAGAACTTGGCTAAGCTACACTGGAACGCGGCCAATGAACTCATCTCTCAGTCCACCAACGTAGAGGTACCCATCGACCTCAACTGCCCCTGTAACAAAACCTACAACTTTTCCTGTAGGATCCTGGTACATCTTGAGCGGTTTGCCATTCTCGTCGACAGCCAGCACCCTGGCCGACCTCCATGACGTATCCAGAGTGGAATGAAGCGATGGGAAAAAGGTGAGCACCTTCTTCACAAAAGGCAGTTTCCACAAAAGGTCAACTCCGGCATCCCGTTGTGCAATAATGCCGACGTAGATAATGCCCTTCTCGTGGTTGTAGTGAATATTGTCAGGGAATCCTGGAAGCTCTTCGTTTATGATCTCCTTGGTGCCCTTCTTCTCGCCCTTGAGATAGTACTTGCTTAACCTGGCTATTGTGGTCTCTGAAAAGATGAGAAACTCCTCGCCTTTGGAAAGGGCGATGCCGTTGGGGAAGTACAAGTCCTTAACTAACACCTTGGTTGATTTGTCCACAGGGTTGTACACGAGGATGCGTCCGTCGGGCCGGCCTTCCAAGTGGGCATTCATGAAGTTCTCCATCGTAAACTTCGTGCTGGCATCTGTGAAGTAGATTAGTCCGTCTTTGGTAACAGCTACCCCATCGGCTAGGAGGATCTTGGTGCCGTCCACTTCGGTGGCAAGAACCTCCACACCCTCCTCGGTGACCTGCAAGCGGAGGGAAGTTCAGACTCAGTGGACCTTGTGAGCTTGCACCCTTTACTTTGAAAACTAAAAACTTGTGCATTGCATTCTATCGTGTTTCGTCCAAGATTGGTCGACTTTCTTTACGTGAGTTTTTCTGATCTTGAGTTTTATTGAGCATTCCTGTACTTCCATACATTTCTTTGCTATGTTGTTAATGGCAAGATAGCAGATCCAGAACACGAACTTCACCTAAACAATTGATGAAGTTACAATGATGGATATGGATTCTTGACTTCTGAAGAATGTTAGGACCATAAATATAAAATACTAGGTGGGTAAAATATATCAACCATGAGGGAGGGAGACGTCGGAGACGTCAAGTTTGGGGGGGGGGTGCATGTGGAAGGGAATTGGAGACTGGATTTTGCAATCTCCAACTGAGGAAAGAGATTTACAATGAGAATTGGGTCCTCTGATTCTCACTGAGCCACCGATTTCAAGAGAGTTTAGAACCTTGCCACTCGAACGTTTTAGGTATATTGAAGTACAAAAACAATGCGCTCCATTTTGGACTGTTGAAATCTATATACCTACAAATTGGACTGGTAAGGTGAGTTTCTAAGCTTAAAAGGAGGTTCCACATTGCAACTACCATCAAATGATGAAGCCTTTGTTCCATCAAATTCTCTCCCCATCAAATTCTCTCCCAATGACTATCTTTCAAATGAAGAGACTATTTCAATTTTGTAAGGGTCAAAACTAGTCTGCCAAAGAAAGTGATTTCAGATTTGAAGGAAATATTACTCTAGACAAAGAAGAATTATACCATGCCCCTGCTTTAAGCCAGTTTAACACCCTCTAATTCAAATATTAAGCATCCAGGTGATGATTCATTCCAATCACTTTGGGGTGATGTTTTATCCAAATAACTTTTCATTCATCCCAAACAATGCTTGAATCTTCAAGAAACAAGTTTCTTTTATATCCAATTTGATGAAAAGGAGAGTAATATAACTATTTGTATGAAGATATAAGCATAACATTATTTAGAGAGGTTGATTGTTCCAAGAGTCAAAAAGAAGAGGTAGAATATTTTGCATTCTAGGTAGGAGAGTAGGAAGTTGGCTACATGGTGATTTGGTACATGTTCAACAAATTAAGTAATTACAAGTCCAAGTAGCTCCTAATAACCCCACTCATTTTTGAATAATAATAATAATAATTTATAATAATAAGTAGGGTATTAATACCTAATTGCTCCAAAGTCCATAAAATAGAAATTGTCATATTGTTTGGTGAGTTTTTGAATTTAAATACTCCTAAATAGATTTTACAAAGACCTATAATTTTTTTTTCAAATTTGACCATATCGATACTATTTAAAATTCATGTTTAACATATGTCCTTTTATTGAAAACTTCCCCAAAGTAAGGAAATCATATATTATTGTACATCTAGATTTTGATTTTAAAAAAACTCAAACCTTAAGGATTTAAAAGACAACATTTTTTTATGTAACCAAATTGATGAACCTATGATAAACAATTTGTACATACATGTTAATTAATCTTAAGCACCCAGTGCCTCAAATATGGCTTCTCAAAACTCAAGATCTCCTTGTTTGACCATTATCATTTTTTCAACAGTATAGTTAAAGGACATGTCTCTTTTTCTATAGTTCCAACCCTATTTCTACTATCAATCAATATGGTCAATTTATGCGGATCTCATTTTACGTGATAGTTTGATTGGAATGAATTGATAAGGGTCCAAATTTTAGCAAATACGCTCTGGGTACTCAGGGGTTAAATTCATGCAAGAGTTTGAATGATGCACATGTCTTTATACTCATTTCGATGATTTCAAATGAATGTAATTTTGTACTACCTGTACCATATAAATGTGTTTTCCAAATCCATACAATTCCAGATTTAGTCTAAAGTCGTGTTATTAGTGTAGGGCACAATGATTGAATGAATCCTGGATAGTCGAACCCAAACTATCAAATTCTAAGACGAAAAGTTGAATTCTTTGTTCCTACAATCTCCTTGAAAATGATTCATCTTCTTAAATAGGATACCTACTAAGGTAGGAGGTTTATAAAGCACTCAAGTCCCCAAAGCATCCACCTTTTGAGATGTACACTATTTCTCCAGTTTGCTTTTTCATTGCACTAGCAATGTAGCACTGTACAAATAGTGTATGTTGCAGGAGGTGGATGCTTCTTAGTGACCCCTCCATTTCAACTTCAAAAATTCATAAGTAATTCCACAAGTCTCCAAAAAATACGAAACCACTTGGGTTAGATGCCAATTCCGTTTGTCTTTGAAAGGAAATTCTAGTGAAAAACATTTCAAGAAGTATAGATGCCGAATTGACCCACCTTGAGCAACCCTTGCTCCGATTCACACACGATCACCTCCCCGTCCCTCCCCACCGCCAGTCCCAGCGGCCTTCCCCCCACGAACTTCCAATCCTGCACCCGTCCATCCTTCAGCCCCAGTTTCTTCACCCACCCATCGGCAGTGGAGACGTAGAAAAACTGGCCCCCGGGGTCCAGGACGAAATCCTCCGCCTGCCGCAACTTCCCCACGCCCAGCTTCTCGGCGTTCTGGAGCAACTGGTTGCGAGCGAACACACCCTCCAGCTTGGGCGGGGGGGAACTGAAGGAGAGCGCCACAGCGTCGATGGGGGATTCATTGATGACTTTGGAGTAGAGCGCGGTGGCGAGGAGCGCCAGGACAAGCGCCACCACGCCGGCTAGCAGCATCGTCAGGCGGGCCGTGACGTCCTGGGAATGGAAATCCGTCCTGGCATGGAAACAAAAGCGGTTGCTGTGAATTGGAGTTGGGAATCGTGTCATGGAATTGTTGGAAGAAGTGCTGGAATTACGGAGGAATGAGGGTGAGACATCTTATCTATTTGTGGTAAGTTAGTAGTACAAACAAGTACAGCGTATTTCAAATTGTGAAATGAGGGGCACAAGAGTTGGCCGATAGCACAGATAGTGAGCATGGTGGCCAAAATTGGAGGGCTTACCCGAAATATGAGTGTCGGATTTTCACCTCTACGTGAAGACTAGATCAGCCTCCTACACTAAACTAGGAGACGATACTCAAACAAGACTTTCTACGTAAACACTAGTAGTGTTTGTAGTGACAATTGAAGGCATAGGCAAAGAGAATTTTGAAGACGGACACTTTGAAGCACACCCACACACCCAAATGAAGATAATAGAGGTTGTCAAACCTTATCCGAGAAAATGAAACTTTTATGAAGAATGAAAGTGAAAAAGAGGAGCCAATAAGAGCCTTTCTCTATGGAAAAGGTGTGACACCCTTTTTAGAATGGAGAATGGAGAATGGAGAATGGAGAAACTTCTTCACACCCATTCACACCTTCTCCAAGAAAACCCCTTTGCACACAAAAACTTCTTCACATTCACTCTTCACCTCAAGAAGAGAAGAATAAACTTCTCAATCCTTTGCAATTCAAGAAGAAAGAGCCACGTCTCATTCTTTGAAGATTGAGAATGGGTGTGACAACCTCTACCATAAACCTCAAGTTTGTTGAATCAGCATTCAGTCTCTGCTATTCTCTCTCCAACCAGTGGTTGTGTTTACTGGGTACGCAGAAGGTGTAGTTCTCTCTCATTTCTGAAAACAAATGCAAAACACACTCTCATTGATGAAAACCTTCCGTCTTGTCCCGACTAAACGCTTGCATCCAAACCTCTCAAATGGAGACCCTCCGACAGGGAGAAATTCGACCCCACTCTAGAAGATGGATTCCAACTATTTGCAATACTTGGGGGACAAAGCAAAGCCCCAGCCGAGAACCATCTTCAAATGTTACTACGGTAATCTAGAATGGGCTCCAAGAGTATACGAATTCCATAAAACTCCAAAGGATAAAAACATTCTTGAACCCTAAGAAACTAAAAATTCTCATTACTCATCCCAAGACTGAACAAGCCAGAGACAAGCAAAGAGAGAGAGATTTGTCCCCAACTCACCGAACGGATTCGATCAACAAGCTGCTGCAACGCCACCAACGCGTCCCCAACCAAAGCACACGCACAGACTTAGAATCAAGCCATCCTTTCACCCAACACTACCTTACTAACACTCGTCGTGATCAAAGCATGCATCAGTTGTCAGGCTTTTATTGTTCACTTGCTGTTAAAGCATGACTGCAGAGTATTAAATGATGTGGTGAGTTGAATGCGCACTCAGTGGAAAATGCCGTGCTTGCCACTGGCGCATGAAACGACTACCAGACAACCTATGGGCAACAACGCTAGAGTGTGAGCCTAGAAATAGGGGTAGTTACACCTTCTCCAAAAACGAATTTCTATGAAGAATGAGAAGTTTTGGATAGAAAATAAGAGTCAACTAGGAGTCAGAAACCATGAAGAAGGTGTGACACTCCTTTTCTCATGAGCTGAGAATAGTGAGAATGGAAAATGAACAACAAGATTGACCAACACAAATGAGGGAACTCTCCAACACACAGAACTTGGTAACATTGAACTCGGGATGCAAAATGCAGTAAGACGTGCTAGATGAACAGTCAACGCAGATGACGGGATGCAAAAGTGCCTAAATATGTGAGGGCAAGATAAAAGTGTAATTTGGAGTAGTAAAAAATTCTTCAATGAAATCTTCTTCGTGCCTTTTTTTCACCTCCGAAGTACAAGAGTGGCCGTTCTCAATCTTTACAGAATGGGACCCCACAAGCCACATAGAGCCAACAAAAAAATACGACATTCCTATTCCCTAAAGATTGAGAATGGGGTGAAGAAGGTGTGACTATCCCTAATGTGAGACTACAACCCAAGTGTAAGTTGCTTACAATGTAGGTATTCTAAAACTATAGAAGGTACCTTATAATATAGATATTCTATAACCAAAGAAGGTATTTATAATATAAGTGCCTAGGTTCACATGCTAGCAACCCTCAACCTATGGGATTGTCATTTTACATTTGGAGTGTTCGTTGATGACTACATAACATTGTTTACCAATGAGGCAAGATCCCTTATGCATATTTGAAGAAAGGATCCCTATAGTGAACATAATTGTCTTATAAGGTTCCTTAGCCATTTCTAATCCATGAATTAACTTATTAGTCCCTCCTGTGTGTATAATAAATTAAGCATAATACCTTCCCAATATTAAGAGAGGACCATTGTCTGGTTATACAATGTTATGCATTTTGTGAGGTGACAACAACAATTAATGAAGGTTCTAATTTCAACAACCAAGCTTATTATAGGTTGTCTCATGTAACCCAATATCCAATTGGCATATTTAGATATTTTATTTCAAGTCTGGGGTGCACTTAGTTCTACTACAACAAACCACGTGCAAACAAGTGGTTTCTAATAAACTATAATTTTAACTTCAAATTTTGAGCATTGTTTATTAATGACTATAGGATTCTACTCTCAAAATTTCAAACTCAAATAAAATATGGAATGATTTCTAGAAGAGGTTAAAAATGCACTAAAATGGCATATTTTTTTAACTCAAATATTTTTAGAGAACACATTTATATGACCATTGCATCAATATTCAACTCAAAATGAGTTTTTAATAGAGAGTTATTTTTAGGATTTTTTTTCATTTTTTAAACAATTTTTTCTTATATAATGTAGGAATGTGAAAGTTATTTTTCAATTCTACAATGTATCTTTTTACTTCAAAAATTTGTAACTAATTATTATTAATAAATAAAAATATCAATAATTCAAAATATAAACTTTCAAAGTAGAAAAATCTATTCATATTTTTCATTTAATTTTATTTAAAATTTAAAAAATATATAGGGGGGCCAAAGTTTTGTTCGCACGTTAACATAAAAAAGGGGAAGTGCACCCCCTAGATTTCAAGCTATAAGATTTTTTTTTTTTTTTTTTAATTGAAAGTTTGAAATAAAATCAATTGTTTTTGGAAAATATGACCATACCAATAAAAAATTTGGAAGTTGACATATTTGACAACCAAAAATTAGGAGAAGGTGTCCATTTGCCAACTAAAATTTATAGGAAATTGTCAACATGACATTTTAGAAGAAGTTATCAAATTTTTTGCTTGGCTACTTACCAAATGGTTATTTAATGTGGGTGAGTAATTTATTTAATATGAAATTAGTGCAATCAATCTAACAACAACATCGTTGGTTGGACACCACAAATGCTACAATACCATCACTACAACTAATATTGACTAGTATGTCCTTGTGATAAATAGCTTAAACCACACTAAATAACTATTTTGATGTAGCAATATTTCTTTACTTGGTCACATGTTGACAATGGTGACCAATTGGTGACATTGAAAATAATGAACACCTCAATTATTGAATGAGATTATGCCACATGTAGATTTGACTTTTGTCCAAGGCACTAGGTTGTAACTAAATGTAGCCACAATGGATGAACCAAGCTAATACTACCTCCTTTTCAATTTTGCCTTATGTACCTTTGGGGTACATTTTAGAGAAAAAATGTATACCTAGAGCATGAAGGTGGAATTGAGAAAGGTGGTAGTAATGTGTTGGTTTACCTTAATCATGTGCTTAATGGGCATGGCAACCTCTAGAAAAAGATGCCTTTTTTTGCTATACTTTTTTGCATTATTTGTTATGATATAACTGTAGAAGGATGCTATTGGTAAAATAGTCTTTGTTCCTATTGAAGAATGGATTATTTTCATTCAATATTTTGTGTGCAACTTTATTGATGTAATATCCACATTTTTTAAATTAAATTCAAGTTGTGTTATTTGTTTTTTGATTTTATATGATGTTGCCAATTTGTCAAAAAAAACTATATACTTATACAATGTATTTCATATTTTGAGTTTGTTTTCCTTAAAACTTAATTTTGAGATTCAAAATGATTTCTTTAGATTTTACAAAACTAATTAAATGAAGCTTAAAAAGATAGTTTTATTCTATTTGAAAATTTTGAAAAACACACTTTAAAAGAGCATTGTATTGAAGTTTGAAATTGAGGATCTATGACCATGTTTTAAAATACAAAGGCATGGAACTATTATTTATATAATAGAATATACTTCTATTTCAAAATATTCAGATTTTTTGGGCATGTTTGGTATTTGATATGAAATTTTTCATTTCTTCTTCAAAAATTCATAATAATTTGAAAAATTTCCAAAAACATCTGAAAATTTTATAACATGAATTAGATGTGTGATTTCATCTCTAGAAAATGAAAATAAAATATTTCACTAAAAATTACTAACAAAATGGAGGATATAAAGCAAAAGGTTTTGAGATTTGACTACATGATTATAGGCTAAGTCCTTGTATAGTTGACCCTAGAAGGACATGACCATTATGATCAAGGTAGTCACCAAAATACTTTGATTCTTAAACCAATAGGTACATTTTTTGTTCCTACAATTAACGGTGAAGTCATTTATCATAATTCTTAGGTTTGCAATATGCTTAGAGGGTTACCTTTGAAAAGATGTCAACCTGTGACTAAGATAGTCATTCAAAAATCATCTAATTTTTTGAACCAATAGGTGTATTTTTTATTTCTATTGTAATCTTCAAAGTAGTCATCCATTGGTCACTTTTGGGACTCCATGTCCTTATAGGATTAAGGGTCTAATCATAGGTTTTTAATTCCAAATTAAGAGTGCAATGTGCCTTGCATAGCTTCATAAGTACATTGAACAATGTTTACATTGCAATAGAAGCATGTAGGTAATTTTACAACTCGCCCCAATTGATTTTTCCATAGTTGTACATTTAAAGTACTTTCCCTGCTTTTTCTAAAGAATTGTGTTTGTTTTCAGCATCTAGAGGACTACTATATTTCAAGGGTATAAAATCCTAAATTACCAACTCCCCTTGGAGATGCTCTTAACCACTAGTGTGTTGGAGGAGTTTATGTTCTAGATGATGAAGAGAGTACTTTGGGGTGATGTTTTATTCAATTGATCCCACATTTATTTAAAATATTGCTTGAATCTTTATCCCATAAAGTTCTTTGGCTATTTTTCTTATGTAGTTGCTTTTTATTTAGCATCTTCTCATTTTTTAATTGCATTGAACATAATTGAAATGTAAAAATAATTTTCAATATTTTATCAAATAAATTTGCACTAGACTACTATAGAAATGTGTATAAAAAATCTGAACCCATTTAGTCGTGTAGGTTGTAAGATTATAGCATTTCAAGTTAGAAGGGGAAAATTGGGCTTTGCCCAAATAAGATTTGCATTGTTTGATTCCACGTTGTGGAGAAAGAGGCACTATCCAAATTTGGAAACTTACACCATTGGATAGGTAGTTATATTAGTTACTTGCATGCCAATTTTCAAAGATAATGGAAGATTTGCATTCAGAAGATGCTAATAATAAGCAACTACATGAGAAAAATTCATTTTTTTAGAACTCATTTTTTGGAAGAATTAAAACTCCAAAGGTCAACAAAAAAATCTTTATTAATATCAATTAATTTCTAAAAATTATATAAAATATTTTTAAAAATCTTGAATTTTACGCTAGAATTTACACTAGAATTTGTGCTAATGGTTCTAAAATTGTTTTAAGATTGTCATTCTTAGTGCAATGAATGAAAATTGAAAAAAAAAATCATTTTCAACCACATCTTATTTTTCTATTCTATTTGGGCTATATACGATGATTGGGATGCTTGGATAGGGCACATTGGGGTCCTTACCAACCTTGAAAATTTTGACTGAGAAATTGGGAATGCGGAAATGAAAATTCTAATGAAGTATGTGTACAACCTCTAAGGGTTGCTATTATATGAGCCTAGGAGCTTGAACCCATAAGCCTAAAGTATACACCCATATTATAGGTGTTTATATTATTAAAAACTCTATAATTATAGTATAATTATGTAGTAGGTACATATATTATAGGTGTTTAATTATAAGCACCTTCAATAGTTGTAAGATATCTACTCATTATACTAATTCAAGGCTCATATGTTAGCATTTTCATGCTCATGTACTAACATCATTGATAGTTCTCTTAGTATTGTAGGTAACTATTCAAGGCCAAAATGTAGATGTAAAGACAAATAAAAATGAAACCCAAGAAAATAGTAGCTTCATTCGTGATATTTTTGTCATATGATTTCAAATTTTCAATGTAATCATGGCTTCGTATATGTTATTTTAGTTGTGTTGTTTCAAAATTCCAAAATAGTCATGACCTCAAAAATGATGCTTTCCTCATACCATCTCAAAAGTGCATAGCTATACGTTGTATATATAGCCCCTATATTTTTCAATACAAAAATTAGGTGAATTTTTTGTGATTGAAAGGTCATCATTCAATTTTTTTTAAAGAATGAACTAAGAATACCTAAAATTGACCTCAAGCTCTCTTGAATAGAGGCTATATATATTTTAGGCACAAATTTATAGATGTTAATTCTAGAAACAAGTTACAATTTTCTAATTGAGCTTATTCACGTTTAAATATCATAAGAAACTTGTATTTTTCTTGGTATAAAAATAGGTGAATGTCACCTAAAATTGCATCAAGAAAAACATTAGGGTTTGATAGTGAAATAATTATGTTTGCACTTAGTATTAGGAATGATGTATGTAAAGCAAATCTAGTCCAAAGGTGTATATAAATTCATTTACAAAACTCTTTGATAACTCTGCTTTTAATAACATATGCAAACTTATCTTATATTACAATAATTTTTAAAAAATACTAATTTTAAAATTTTCAAAAGTCTGCATATTATTTTCACATTTCGACAATGTTTCCATATATGATAGGCTTAACAAAAGTAGTTGTAAATATGATACATATGATGATAAAGATTTAATTTATAAGATTTAACACCTTCACTAATGCCATTGATGTTGATGTGATATTTATACTTTTATTGTTGTCATCTAAATCTATTAAATTAAAAACTTCAAATTTCACTTTCATAATTACAATTGAATTTTAAATGAAAAATTTGTCTTAATTAATACATTAAAATATGTTTGTCATAAAAGTATGTAGGGTAATGTTTTTAAATTAACCTTAAATTTTTGAAAGGTTTTAAGATTAAGAAATGAAAGATGGAAATATTCTTCCTAAAGATTATAAATTCAAAATAAAGAAATGATAGAAACTAAAAATGGAGATACAAATCCAAGAATGCAAGAAAAAATATATTGATAACAAATATAATATAAATTCTACAATATAGGGGCAAATTTTAGCATCTTTAGGATCTTTCATAGCAAAAGTTTTTATATCATGTTATAAATAGTTTTTTGTGATTTCTTCTTTGGGGATTTCAACTCCTACTTTTGAAAATTTTGTTTGCTTCTTCATTGCCATTATTATTTTTGTATTGATGAATGTAGATTCTAATTGAGGAGCCAAAACAAAAGTTTCATAACTCAAGAATCTTCTTTTTGAGGCATCTAGTTAAAGATTTTACACTTCATATGATTGTATTCAAAGAAGTCATTCTATATGAATCAAGTACCCTTTACAACCATGAAGTATTTGATCAAAGCACATATTGGATAAGAATTGTCAATAACTATCACTTTTTAAGGCAATAAGAAATGAAAAAAATGAAAAAAAAACTTATTTGTGAAATTCAACTACACAAACTTATAGAAGAATACTACATGATCGAGTGGAAATTTTCTTAGAAACTTTGACAATGTGGATCAAAGGATTATAGTGTTCAAAATTAGAACAAATTATTTTTTCACCCTTGCTTAAAATGGTCAATAAACTTTAACTTCTTCTAGAGGGAAATTTTTGCATTGCACAAAAGATTTTTTTACCATTGCATCCTATGTAATGTTAGTTAATAGCATACCTACCAAATTTCAAAGGTAGAGGAGAATTTTTGTACATGCTGCCCAAAGTTGCTTGCCTTGTCAAAAAAACTTTGGGGAATATAATTTTTAATCTGAACAAGGTAAAAGGGTTGTGGAGCCTGCTTCCATCATTGTTGCCTCCTTTGATTTGCATCCCATAGCTTTAGGCAAATAGCATGTCCATAACGTTGTATGCCAATAGAACCTATAGCAAAAAAGTTGAATCCTATGAAGTTGCAAAAAGTAATCCTATTCTGACAATACTTGTTTCACTTCATGTTGTTATTGTCCTCATGAGGGCACCTTATAGTCCTCCATGTCTTTGTTCCAAGATTGATGCATTGAAACTGGTTATGCAACACGACCAAAATCAAAACCACCGCTATATGAAAGTGGTAGCAAACTAGAAGAAGTGCGCCTAATGTAACATCCAGATCTAGAATCAATGCATGGGTTGCAAGTTTGTACTAATGTGTTGCGCTTCCTATTTTGTAAAATTGCTTTTCATTTTGTAGAATTGCAACAACAACCTTAGATTCCTTCATCCATCATGGTGAATCCACCTACCATTGGACCTAGTAGCCTCCAACCACATTTCAACTCTACCTATTAGCTTGTTGAAGACCCAATTTGGTAGCTAGTTCTGTATCCTTCTTAGAAGCTGATGTACTTGAATTTGTACCAAGTTGAGTGGTTGTTCCAAGCCACGGAACCATTACTCCATCCAACAATAGTATTGGGCACCTTCCATCCTTATTGATTGAAATGGTGTGCTACAAAGTTTGATAACATAAAGGTACTTTCAAGGTTTGTAATGGAGTTCTTTGCACTAATCAATTGTTGGAGGTGCTCTCCAAAACTTTTTCACTCTTGTATATGCATCCCACTCCATGTTACATGGCTATCATTCAATTTGCCTTTACATTCCGAACCCCCCCCCCTTTCAATTGAAATTTGCCCTCATCATTCCAATTAATAAAGCACCACATCATAAATTGCTTCATTGCACTTGTGCATTCTTATGTAGAGACTACAAGAAAATGAGCATTTCATGACTAATGTATTTGACTTAGTGAGTTACAAAATTTCAAATAATGATTCTCGCAAGAATCACTATAGATGACATATAAGGTGATTGGGTCTAATCATTATCCACTAGTCACTTCAAATATTAGTCATATTTATAAGTAAGGTGGTTTGGGCATATAGTAGGCCATATTTAGCCAATGTGACATATGCATTGAATAGCTTTGGAAGCTTGATTTTTTTGACGTGTTTGGACCAAAGAAAAAAATCATCATAGCACATAATTTCATACAGTTATTTTTTTCAGCTGATGTAAAATATGATAGTTGTGAATTTCATTATTGATTTACATGGCAAATATTGTAACATGTCACTATAAGCTAATATGTCATAGGACTTTGTGTAGTCATATTCTTTATTGATTATGTGGAATATGACCACAGTGAATCATATTTTCAACTGATGTAGCAATTTACATAGAATGCATTTGGTAATTTTTACAATTGAAGGTAGTTTTATTTTTAAAAGTGCTAAGTCACATTTTTTGCAAGATTATGAGCATTACATGACTACATCAAGTTGAAATATATTTGTAAGTTCTAATTCAAACAAAATAATATTCTAAATGATTCTAAATTACTTTTTTCGGATTAAAATGTGACCGAGGTCCACAATAGCTTTCATTATTAACTACAATTACATTTTCCATGCATTTTAAGCAACTATGACCCATTGCAGTTGAATATCAATATGGATTAATAATTGAACAAAAGACTCCTTGTAGTAAAATGCAAATACTTGTAATTGTAGAGATGTATAGGAGATAAATTATATTAGAGAGGAAAATACGTGACTAACTTCAATGACATTTATTAGTTACTAATACAAAATATATTACAATAGTCATTTTGGTAATGTATATACATACATGCATATAGAGCTTATATTCCTTACAACTGATAGTGAGTGTGAAGGTGTTCAAGGCTCTATTATATTGCAAATAACCTCCAACAACTTTGTTTTAGCTTCTAGTGCCTGCATATACAATCATAAAGGTCAATTTTAATGATAATGTTCAACCTTCAAAAGTTTATAATAACACAATATGTAGCACAAGTTTAGAATGAAAAGAAGAAAGAATAAAAATGATGATAGAGAGAACAAGAGGAAATAAAGGGCAAAAATTAAAAGGCAACAAAAAGCAAGAACTAAGATGCAATAAATGACAACAAGAAGCAAGAGTTAAAATGCAACAAGAGGCAATGAGTAAAAAAAGTAAAGATGTAATGAGAAGCAATAAGAAGCAAAATTTAAGAGGCAATAAGAACTAAGGACTAAGATGCAAGCGTTAAGATGCAACAAAAGGCAATAAAAAATAAAAGTTAAGAGGCAATAAGAACCAAGAACTAAAAGGCAATAAGAGGCCATAAGAAGTAAGAGTTAACAAGAAGTGGAGGCTAAAGTTTCAAAACCCTAAACCAATGGCTTGTCTACATTTTTTTTGGATCGCCAACATCTTTCTTGGGCTATCTATAAAGGATACAAAGTGACTACCATAGAAATGTGACTATGAAATATAACTGCATTAAAAATATAATTAGCAAATAAAATTATACATTCTGATATATTCCTTATCATCTTTTATGAAACATTTCGATGTTCCTATAGGATATATACTATATGCATGTCAAGTACAAGACCAAAATATGACTAACAGTCATATTAATATCATGGCCCCCGTGAAGGTGTTGGCCTTCAAGAATGTAACAACCAATAGTTGCCAAGCATTCCAATCATATTTTTCATGTGATACATAAAACACTCCATTTGTTGTGGACAAAAAACAGTTTGCTAGATATGCTTCCTTATCAAAATTCAATAGAAAGAAATAGACACATGGCAACTACATGAAGAGAATGATGACCTTGCCTTTAATAATTTTTAGACATTATATTCCATAGAGGTTGTACAACAATGCTAGCATGTGAGACTAGAAATGTGAGCCGAGCTTAAGTATAAGTAGATACTCTATAACTATTGAAGGTGCCTGTAATATACATATTTATAATATATGTACCGTATAACCATAGAAGGTGCTTATAACCTTGCTTATAACATAGGTATTTATAATATAAATATCCTATAACCATAGAAGGTGCTTATAACATAGACACCTATAATATAAATATCCTATAACTATTGAAAGACTCGTATTTATAACATTTACATCTATAATATAGGCACCTATAATATAAATATCCTATAATCATGAAAGGTGTTTATAACATAAGTACCTATATTATAGAAGCTTAGGCTCTTAGGTTCATGGACTCAAGATCCTAGGTTCACATACCAGCTACCGTGTTATGAGAATTTAAATTCCCCTTTTGACTACCAATAGGATCCAACAAAACTTTCACAATTCAATAATAGGACCTCTATTGGAAATGAATGATTATGATTTTTGCGTCCTAGATTTTGTATGAAGGTGTCCATTGCAAATCTCAATTTTTAGTATTGAGGGCTCTTGAAAATGAGCCTCAAATATACTAGGTCTTGTAGAGAAAATCACATTAGAAATTCATTTAAAAATAATCATAGAATAGATTTTGAGAAGTCATAAATGGATCAAGGTTATGCATGTTATGCCCTTTAACCTCATGTTTTTTAGTGACCAATTTTTTAGGATTGATATGTGAAAAGAAGATTGAAAGACTTCAAATTACTTTCATAGTTTTATCACCATCATGATAAAAAAATTTATCAATTTTATCAATTTTTTTTAAATTGAAAAAAAATTAGAACAAATTCTTAGAAGCTCAAAAAGGCCTTCACATTTGAGGGTCAAACACTTGTATATCAAGATGAAGTGGATAAGATCCTCCTTAAAATTACAAACATCTCAAGAGAAAAAAAATGTTAAAATTGAGCTATATAACAAAAGCATTGAAGTCCTCGCTGAGAACAAAAGGTGGGTCCCCCCGAGGCCTCCGTCACACTCACTCGTGAAAAATGAATGCGAGTTCCATCAGACGCCAGCTATGATTCCCACCAAGCCGGTGGTGCCCGGACCCGCCCCCGTACGAACACGCCCGCGGAACATACCTGCCCCAATTCAATTATTACTCGACCTCAATCTCTCCTCTTCTCTCCGGTTATCAACCCATGGACAGGGGGAGCATCGGCAACAATGGCAGGAGCGACCAACACAGAGGAGCGAGCGAGACGAACGAAGCGACGGCGATGGTTGTGGCGATGTGCACTCGATGCTTGAGTTATTGCGCTGCTCCATCTTCTTCGCCTTCGTCGTCTTCGTCTTCTTCTTCGTCTTAGTTGTGGAAATTCTGCTGTAGTAGTGGTAGGGCGAGGGGCTGGATGGTCTCCTGCTGAGTCCACAACGGTCGAGGAGGTTGAGAATGGCCGCAGGGCGACGTCATCACAACAGGCAGCAGGGCGGAGGTTTGGAGGAGGAGAGGAGAAGCCTGTTGCGCGGAAAGATGATGTTGCGAACGAAGAGGATGGTGCATAACAGGAGGTGTGGACGTGTTGCGATTTCTTCTTCTTCTTCTTCTTCGTGCGTCTTTTTAAACTAAGCATCATCGCCACTTGTTTGTGGAGTTCAATGTCGGCGTCGCTCGGGGAACGTTGCGGCTTTTGAGGCGGCGTTGGGAATGGTTTGACGGCGCAGTTTGGGAGTTCCTAGGCCACCTATCGATTTTCTCTTCATGTCCGAGTTTCTTTCTAGGATCAAGGCTCGCCTTGAGACTGGCCAGCATTACAACAGCAGCTGTGCGGAAGAGACAGGTATCATATGCTTGTAATGTGTCCACTTTTGATACGGTTCTTCGCATTCTGTGAAATAGTGCTGTCGTATTCGGGTTATGGTGGTAATTTTTGATACTCGAGGGCGTGGTTTAAGCCACTGGGAGTGCGCATTTCGGCTCTAGGGTTACCTGTTGTCGATCTTGGTTTGCAATCCTGTTCGTGCTGATCAGCTTCCGCCTACTCTGCGTCAGTACGCAATTATGGAGATATTGTCTATGCGCTCTTCAATCTTCCCGATTATAAGCGTCTACTTGTCATTATTCATCATGTATTGTGCGCGTTTTCTGGTTTGGGAATATTTAGGCTACCTATGGATTTTCTGTTCATCTCCAAGTTTTTTTCCTAGGATCAAGTCTCCCCTTGAGACAGGCCTGCATTACAACAGCAGCTGTTCGGTAGAGACAGGTATTCTATGCCTGTAATGTGTCCACTTTTGACGTGGTCGTTCGAATTTAGGTGAGGCGCTGGAAACACTGCTATCACCTTCGGGTTATTCTATTAATTTTTGATACTCTAGGTCGTCACTGGGAGTGCGCATTTAGGCTCTAGGGTTAACTATATTCGATCTTGGTTTCCTATCCTATTCTTACTGGTCAGCTGCCGCCTACTCTGCTTCCCACAGCTGTAAGGACGTAATTGCGGAGATATGATCTACTCGGTCTTCAATCTGGCTGCTAATACGTGTCCGTTTGACATCACTCATCATATATATCGGTCACGTTTTCTGGTTTCATTTGATAAATTTAAGAAGCGGTCAATCAGCTTACACTACGAATTTGCTTAGTGTTTTATCTGTTCGAGATCTTAGGGTTGAGCATGCAGAAGCTGATTAAATCTGATATTATTTGGAGTTTAGGATTTGCATTGTGCTGATGTATATGTTTTTTCCCCTCCGAGCGATTGAGGTCTTTGATTTTATTTGTGATAATTATCAGCTCGCAGAATTGTGTTAAAACGAAGTCCAGGCATGTGCATTCGTGAATTAACCTACGTACTGGTCCTTGCTGAAAAATGCAGGATGGGTAAGAGCAGCTTTGGCGAACGCGGACAAAGTGAGTTCCTTCACCTATGTTCGTGAGTCGAGATGTCTTTTCGCTGAAACATTTTTTTTGTATCCGGAAGTTTGGGCTTGTGATCTGATTTCACTCGCTTCAATCGATGGCTAAGGAACTTAACTCTTTATTTCGCCGTTGTAGCCGATTGGTGTTTTAATCACAATGCTTGATTCCCATTGAAATATGGTTAGCAATCTTTGGAATATCGTTTGAAAAATATGACCTGCTTGGGTAGGCATTTTGTTCAATTATGGGAATTCAGCCTTTCTCTTGTGATTTGAGGTCTTGTTGAGTTGGTTTTGGTGTCTCTTGCCGTGCCAGCAGGAGGAACCAGCCGTGTCCTCCGAAGAAGGGCAAGATGGAGAAGAGGCATCTGGGGTTTATTCCGAGTGGCAGGCGCAGCTGGTGAAGAAAATGAAGGGAGTGGGACTTGGATCTACTGAGAGATCCCCTACCTTAACCAAGTCTCGGAGTAGTCCTGCTCTTGGAGGCCTTTCATCTAGGGATGCATCTCAAACTTTATGGGAATTCAAAGTTCTGGATTCAAGGCTACCCAACGGGTTCTACTCTGTCATACCTGTAAGTTAGACTATATTTCAATCTATTTCTGATGTTTGCTAATTAAACTTACAATGGTGATTACTGTCATTTTTGCACGGTAGTGAGTTTATGTTTACAAACTAGTTTATTTTGAAGTTAAGAGTTTCCATGAACTTTTGATTCCGTGATTACTAGAATTCTCCAGCTTTGACTTATAGAGCGTCAAACAAATTATAGGTCATAGCTGTTGAGCATAGGATTATTTACGGAAGAATGCAGTGGGCAATTAGCAGACTGATGTCAAGCTTAGCAGTCTTCTGATGGTGTAGTCATGAAGCAGTCATGCAAGAATTGCACATTTGCTCCCGTTTAATGACTTTTACATAGATGAGAAATAGTTCACTTGTCTCGTTTTCTTGCTGGGGCTATCTAACTGGGAAGTTGTTTTTTGAATTCCTTAAGATTGTGCTGAATCTTTCACAGAGCCGAAGCATGAAGGCACGCTTCCGAACCATACCAACCCTGAATGACCTGCATCTACTGGGACCGATGTCTCTTGGATTGGATGTGTTACTTGTTGACACAAACAAGGACACAACTCTAGTAAAGCTGCAGGATTTGGCTCGTGTAATGGTGAAAGGCATAGGGATTAATATTCCTCTCATGATCAAGAAAATTGCGGAACTGGTACGGTTCTTGTCACTTACAACTTCACAACTTTTTTTAGTTAGCCTCGTACCATATCATTTTCAAGCGTCAACACGTCTTATTAAATGTGGTTGGTTTGATACAGGTCAACTGGCAAGCAAAAAGCAAGTCCTGCATTCTAAGGCTGTTCAATTTACTCCTGGATGGATTTGTGTATCTTGATTTCTTTCGAGTGAGGTCATGAGAGGACTAGGAGCTGATGATAACAACTCGTGGGTACGCTGCCAGGTTGCTGACTTTTATGGCGGACCGCTCTTTGAGGCGGGTTCCACGAAGTCTACAGGCGATGATTATAATGGCACAGGAGAAGGAGGCATTGTGCGCCTGTTGGGAGAAGTGAAACAAGGCTTATGCCGTCCGCGGGCTATTCTCTTCAAATTTCTTGGAGACTCTGTTGGACTTCAAAGTCGCCTTCTGATGGTATTTCTTAGAAATCCTCTTCTTTTCTACTGGAAATTTCTAGTTGTTGAAACACCAAATCTGGTCACTTTTACATGGTTTCCTGTGTTCTGAAGTGCTTAAGCTTGTATGTTGTTGACGTGGTTACAGGGTTTACAGTTGGAGGCTGTACCGAGTAGTTCTTTGATTTGTGCAAATCCAAACAAGCACCTGTCTAATATGGTTACTGTAAATGGAATTGAGCTTTTGGTGGATGTGATGCGACATCCGGGCTATTTACGTCCATTCTCGCGGAAAGCATTAGTCATGTATCACATAGCAGGGGCAGGAGACAGTGATTCTGCCGATTACGATTCTTGCGACTCTCCTTTGGAGCCAAATAGCCCATTGTACGGCGTTCCTGACAAGTCGGATCCTGAAATGTTAGTTTCCATTATCAAACGTGTCTATTGAGCCTGTTATACATTTTGTTTGTGCTTGGATTCTTTTCTTATAGTACGTATTACCTGCACAACATGAATTATAAGCAATACGCTATTAACTTTTTGGTTCATTCAGCCTGGAGCAGGATATGGAATTCGCTCGTCCACCATATCCCAGAAGAGGTCTCACCGCTGTTGCGGCACTGGGTTTTAATCCAGCTCTTGGAGCCTCTGGCAAATTAAGGTGTGTCTAGGTTGAGAAGCTTGAGCACAATTGTCACCTACATGCACTTCGGAGATGATTTGTCAGGAATTTTTTCACAATTCGTCATTAACTTCGTATACGAGGAACTTGGATTTTAGCTGTGGTTGATCCTTACTTGATTACGTTGAACGATCTTGTGTGCTGCTCTTGATTGAGGGTATAGAGTGTCAGTGCATAATTGTATTATTATTGGGCCATCTAGAATTTGACCATACATTTGCACCAGGGAAGATTCTTTGAGCAAGATAAACATAATTGAATCAACTGTAAAGTTTGTGCACCATGTCATCATTTTAGTGATTGATGTGTGATTGTTAGCATTTCATCGAAATACGTATGATTCTTGTGTTGGGCTAAGTTTGAAAGTGTAATTGTAGCCCGTCTCAGAGTGAGCCAGATCTAGCCAATCCTCGTCGACGCAATCGACAACGAGCTCTTGAGAAGCAAAATGCTGGCACCAGGTTAGTTTCTTTATTTGCTTGAACGCTGCGTAAGATGTAGGGTTGCCTTTATCGTGCATGTCAAAATGCATGCATGGAATAGTGTGGATTACAGTGTTTGGCTTTCTTATTGTACCGTATCACATTCTAAGCAGGCTAATGGTCGTAATTTATAATCGTTGAAGTTTGTTCGGGGTCAAATCAGAATGAAAATGCTAAGGAAGAGCCCTGTGATGATTCATGATTCTGTTTGGGAAAGTAAACAGAATCAGCAAATTCCTCGACGTTCGTTGATGGTTTTAATTTCTGTTTTCTGTTTTTACAAGTCCTGAACATGCTGCGGAAGATCAACCGGAGCAAAGAAAGCCGGGCATGGATGGTTTTCGAAGTTTTCCTTCCAGGTCTGATATTTTAGTTGTATTTTTTAGCTGCTGTTAACTTCTATCTTTGTATGCATATCTTAACTGTTCCTACTTCATTGAATGGATAGTTTCCATTATTATGATGAATCGAAAAGTTAATATTAATGGCTTATATTTATCTTTACCATGCAGTCCTGAGCATTTGCAAACTCGCTTGCGACCATCACAGCGAGTTGGATCAGAAGATGGAAGTGTTCCCAGGTTAGGGATCTATCTCTTAATCTCTGTTATGTATACTGCTTTGCCCCTGAATGAGCCATGAGTTTACTCAGTATTTGGGTGGATGACTTGATAGAGCCTAAAAGCCTTACCTGAAGCATTTGATTTGGCAGTTTTATTGACACTCATTTCTTTAGAAATTAGAGATCGATCTGGTTAAGCTCTGATCCAATCAGCGAGTTGAATTGCACAATGTGCTAAAGAGATGTTCTTGTATCTTTGATTACTAGGGGAGCTGAGTTTGTGGGATATTTTCTAAATCGCTCTAATTGTATATCTGATTTGTGGTTGGTGGTTTCCTTTCAGTAGTCCTGAATATCCCGTATTCAGACCCCGTGCACACTCGATGCTTAGTGGGAGTCGGCTACATACAGGAAATACTTCAAGGTACGTCTAGTTTGGCAGTTTTGTCGGACCATGAGATGTTCTTGCCTCATCCGAAACCTCACGAATGAATGAAATACAGAGTGGTGGAAATTTGGGACAGTATCGGTAGTCGATCTGTGGGTTTCCGTAACGTTTCGAATATTTTACTCTAATATTTGATTTGAAGTGTGGGAAGTTGTATTTGAATCATAGAGTTTAGGAGACTGGCTTCGTTTTATTTTTCGTCATCTTTTTTATTACTATTATAAAATTAAGGTAGCACCTGTTAGGCATGTGCAACAATACGGAGACCTTGATTTAGTCTTTGTGAGTTTTTGTGTGTTTACTAAGCTGCTGTGGGGACTGGAACTAATGGAGAACATATGCTTATCCATAATTCAATAGCAAGCCCAAATTTGGAAGGCATATCGACGCCCTTTTATTTGAACCTTTCTTTATTGGGCATCGGAGAATTTAAATCCTGGTCTTATAGGAAGATATTTGACGTGCAGCAGCCCAGATGGGTCGCCGCAGCATCCCAGCATGGTTGATGATACCTCTTCTATGGTCAGGAGGAGGTTAGCCTGTTCATTGAGTACCAGAGCAGGAGAGATTGAAAGATCTTTGTCTTACAAACATTTCATGTAGGACGTCCCTCAGATGCAGGGTTTGTATTGTGTTGTGGTCAGGGTGGCTCACATCAATGGACTCATGCTTGCATTTTTCTGGTGTGTACTGTCAAGACTAGAATAGACAATTCCGTAGTTTCTTTGACAGAGTATGATACTTGCTGCAGGCGGGAAAGGGCTTTGTCTGTTGATATAAGGCACGAGGCAAGGGGGATGGACTTCCTTCAGTATATGGGAGATTCCTCACTGTCAAAGTTGGTACCTTGAGCACCTCTGCATCTTCTTTGTTTGGTTTTGTATGAATATGTTACCTAGTATTTTGCAGGTTCTTGGCTAAGACGCTATTGAACATGAAGGATGAGAATCATCCTCTTTACATCGAACTTTGTCCATCCTGGATTGGACTGATGCTCGTTCATAGATTATAGTAGCAAGTAGGGACCTTTACAATTTACCAGATTTTCCATGAAATGATCTTTGTTTGCAAACGCTATGACCGTTGATTGATTTTAAATCTCGTCTTATTATGGAAATCCTTATTTGCAGGCTGAATCACAGTCCACATGCGGAAATGCGAAGGGACAGGAAACGGAGAGTTCCTCCTGAGATCAGCGACGAGGTTGTCAGGTGGCATCTTTACCTTGGTTCCATATGTAGATTCAGTGAGGCATGTTCCTAAACTGGTCGTCCGATTATGGACTCGGATCAATTCAATTTGGAAAATATGTGTCTAGCTGGCATTTTCGACACCCAACTTTTTTTTTTATTGCTATCTAATGCGTAGTTCATATAATTTTAGAAAAGAGTGTAATAACTGATTTTATGGCTATGCCTCTGCATTCTCAGGGCAGTAAGAGCTATGAATGAAGCTCTCAAGAAAGAGAGGTTTCGAACAAAAGGACAGGAGTCTGATGCATCTGCAGCTGATGTTCACATTCTAAATTCCAGCCAAGGAAGTAGAGTGGTGTGCAGCTCTCATACTTTTAATCGTGCTACAGTTATTTCCTTATGTCACGTTCATCTCTTTTGAAAATCTTGTGTATGTCTTGTGTTGTATTTGATTTAGTTCGCATTTTTCTTGTGGATTTACTACGTTAAGGTTTGCATTCTCATGTTTCTCTTTTTATATTGAGAAGGGCTAATCAGTTCTGTCCTTTCTCTTTCTTCAGGCTTCTGGAAGGTCTCAGGACTCTAGTACCACAGATGCCGATGGTAATCAGGGACATGGTGAAGGAGTTTCTGGTTCGAGCAATCACGGATCTGATGCTCAGACATCCAAATTGGACACTAAAAGCAGCGACGAGTTTATTTCAAGAGGATCATCTGGTGTAGTATCAGACACGAATAGTGCAACAACTTCCTGGGCTCTGTCGATGCAGTCACCTTCTCTACCAACCCAGCCTCTGATGCCGTTTTCCGAATGGGATATTGAATTCTCAGAGCTTCGAATTGGTGTTCGTGTTGGAATTGGTTGGTGTTTCTAGCATTTGATCTCGTTCTTGTTGCAATCTTTGTCGGAGGAAGATGCCTGGAATTATTTGGCTGAGCTGTCTTTTCTTGAATTGTCGCTGTCTTTTCTAATCCGCTATTTCTACTGTACTTAGATTTTAGTTGATACTACTAAGTGAATACATGGTATTTGGCGTCAGTTATTCTTTTTGAGGTGTTTGATGTGAATCGTGCAGGATCATTTGGAGAAGTATTTCGTGGGATCTGGAGAGGCACAGAAGTAGCTATTAAGTTGATGCTTGAACAAGATCTTACTGTTGAGAATATGCAAGACTTCTGCAACGAGATTTCTCTATTGAGGTTGGTGTTACGTCAAAAATTAAATAGTCTTGCAACCTGTTTTTTGGGTATTGTTGTTCGTTTCCATTTTTGTCTTCATTTTGTTAGTGGCTGTGATCATGGTGATCGTGTTGACTGAGCAATACTTTTTGGTGTGTTCTCTTGCAGCCGATTGAGGCATCCAAATGGTATGGCCCACCTCATGCGATTTGACATATGACTGAAAGATTTTGCTAGCTTCTTGAAAGTGAAATTCTCTACTACGATGGTGTTGTTTGGGGCAGAGTGAAGTAACCTTCAGATTTCTGTTTCAGTCCTCATTGGGAACGTATATTTTGCAGTGATCCTGTTTCTAGGAGCATGCACGAAGCCACCCCATCTTTCTATGGTGACCGAGTATATGCATACGGGCTCGCTGTACCGCTTGATTCACTCAAGTGAGCAAGGGAAAAGACTAAGCTGGCGTCGTCGTTTGAAGATGCTCCGTGATATCTGCAGGTGTTGCCTCTTAACTGGCTTTAAGCAGGAGTTAGCGGTTTGTTTAAAAGTTGACGTGGGTGCCGAGTCACAGATCCCTTACTGCACGGTTGTTCTTTGATTTCAAATACATGTTTTCGCCAGAAATAGTGTTCCGGAGCTACCATGAAGCCCACTGGAAGGGGTCTTGAGTTGGTAAGAAACTCGTTGGTCTAGTTATGAGTTGTAATGAATGTTTGGTTTTAGTGTTCAATTTTGAGATTGGAACGTGGATATGATTCTGGTGGTTTCAGGGGAATGATGTGTGTGCAACGGACGAAAATTGTTCATCGTGATCTGAAGAGTGCTAATTGCTTGGTGGACAAGCATTGGTGTGTCAAGATTTGCGACTTTGGCTTGTCACGAATCCGCACAGGCTCCACTTACTGCGATGACACTGCAGTAGGAACCCCTGAGTGGACAGCACCAGAACTTTTGCGAAATGAGCCCGTCACGGATAAGTGCGATGTCTTCAGCTTAGGGGTCATAATGTGGGAACTCTCTACCTTGAGACGACCCTGGGAAGGGGTCAAGCCATTGGAAGTAAGTTAGCCCCTTCGGTTGAGCTGCTTGTGTCAGCTAGCAGTGGCAATCTATCCAGTGTTTTTAGCTGGTTGTATCTTCCATTCTCTTTTGAGCACTTATTGGTAGTAACTGCTTCAGCTTCCTGCGTCTGTTCTCTAGAAACTTGATCGCTCCAGAAACGTCCTGATTAGTATGACCTACAGAAACTGAAAGATTGGCCTGGCTGGTTCTTGGTTGACACAGGTAGTGAATGCCGTGGCTCATAATCAGGCTCGTTTGGAGATACCAGACGGTCTCATCGGGAAACTCATTGCTGGTAAGCTGAAGTTCTAAGTTTAACCTATAACTTGAGTTGAGGTGAATGGGTTCACGTTTCTTGATAATGTGGGAGCTGACTTTTTTTCTGCGGTGTTCCGTTTTCTAGATTGCTGGGAGGAAGTTCCAGAGGCTCGCCCCAGCTATGAAGAGATCCTTACAAGACTTCATGAATGTGAGTTTCTTCAAGGCTGAAAACCGAGTGAGTGAAGAAATCGCACTTGTAATCTAGCTAAAGGCTGCTACATACAGGATCGTGAAGGTGCTTCCTCTGCTGCAACATTTTTGCATCCGTTGGTAGGTTTGGTCGCCTTGCAAGGCAGGTGTGCCTGTCGGATCAGTTTCTCACACGAGAGTTTCTCACCTTGTATCATAGATCGAGCTAGTCCAACATTCTTATATTCTAGTTCATGGTTGTGGTTGGGAGTGAAAATTACTACCTGGTCTCCCTCCACATGAAGCATTGCTTGAGAGGACTGTTCTTGAAATGTGCAATGATCACATCCCTAGTGTACACTATACCGGTCTATCCCTATCAGAGCTAATAGGATCTCTACGGCCTTGTCGAGATGTTCAAATCTATGGAATCCGTTACAGATGTCTTTTCCTTGTCGGCCTTTTGTGGTATAGCTTCATTTACTACCACATGGTCAGTTATTAGTATCCTGCAGAATCTGAATTACTTCAATCTAATATGGAATGATTGGCATACAAGTTCTCTTTATTACTCGTGATGGGTACATAGGTCATAGTTTCTTGGAGTATCAGTAAGCCCGATAAAGCCAAGGCTGTTTCTCCGAACTAGTCCAGGTAATTGTACTTAATACGAGGTTGAATATGAATGGGCAGGTTGGTATGTTTTTGTCCACTGCTTCGATCCGCTATTCCTCCGTGTACCATCGTTATCGTCTGCATTCAGGGGCATTTTGTAAATCTTTAATGTATTTTAGGTACAGCATATGCCTGATGTTTTATAAACTGAGAAGATGCCATATCTGTGGCCGATAACTATTTCGACAGAGTATGGAGTAATGGACAATGTTTTATAACTTGCACACAAAACCCTAAATCCTTGCGTTGAAGAGCATCGTTTTCCAGAAGACGGGCACAGTACGAAGAGCTGTGATTGTAAAGTTACATAGGATCACCCTTCTCTCACAAGCAGGGTACCGTACGTTGAGGTCAGATTCATTTCTTTTTTGGTTAATATTCCTTTGGTTAACTTGATTTAGAATTTCTAGAAGTTCATTTTATAGGGTTAGGTTTTTGTGACCTCTATAGCATGGTTGAGAATTTTGTGACCTTAGCTTGGTTGAGAAAATTTTATGACCTTTAGTATGGTTGAGAATATTTATGGTATTCATGGCTTTGGCTTCATGGTTTTCTTAAGGATTAAAGATTGTTTTGATTAATATGTTTCACACTATGCCACATTATAATTTCTGAAATTTTTATGAGATGTCATATTTAATTATATTTTGGATTATTTTTTAATAAGTTTGATCCTACAGTAGGTTGTCATCATCATTAGCCAAAATGTGACATCTGCATTTGGATTGAAAAGTGACCAAAAAACTCAGATCTAGATATTGAAAAGTGACCAAAAAATTCAGATCTAGATATTGAAAAGTGACCAAAAAACTTTGACCTAGATATTGATGACAAATGATATTCACAATCAAACAAAATAGCCTAGAACTTGTAGACAGACAATACTTTGAAGTTATTGAAGAGTTATTGAATTTATTCGTGTGGTGTCCAAATAATGTGTTCTAAGGGCCTTGGAATCTTCTTTGATTTGCCAAAAAGATCCAATAAAAATAATATATGTTTTATAATAGTAAGCATGTTGAATTGCTATTAGTGTCAATTCAAGGTAGTGTTAAAATAAAAAATACTATTTGTTTCATCCTAATTCCTAAAGGTAAATTCATATTGAAAAACTAGGGAAGAGGGGGGTGTTAAATTTAGGATGTGGAGATTTTAAGCTCAATTGAAATGTGCATATCCAAATTGCAAAGCTTTACTCTAATTAATGTAATATATAATATGGAAAGTGGAATGTATTGTAACCTTTAAACAATAATTGATCTTAAAAGGGCTAAATAGGAATTTGGGAAATCAAAGTTAGGTCACCTATATGTAGTAGGTTGGGAAAAATCCTCTTAAAATTTCAAATGCTATATTTTTTGCAATCAATGTAGTCAAAAATTCCAAAAAAATTTCAAACAATCCTATAGTTGTTTAGTATGTCTTTGTACTATAGAATCTCTTTTTATTCACATGGGTTATACTTCAAATTACAACACTGAATTCTTCTTCAAATTGAAAATATTTTCTTTTACATGACCCATAAAGGATAAACCAAGCCTAAGGAACATTTTGAAAAATCAACCTCAATGTCATTTACTTCTTGATTTTTAATGTCTCTAAGTTTGACTAAAAAAATGTAGCTCTGATAATCTACTTTTTGTTCCATTTTTTTCCAAAATTGTTAGAACTGTAATTTCTGCACCACTATGAAGGTAGTATCTTGAAAGCTAAAAATAAACCACTTTTGAACTTTCCTATCAAATTTCTCATAGTGTGATATAATCACACCAATTCTACTATGATGTTTATCACTATCATCTTTTTTTTTCTAAAAGTTTCATATTATTTAAAGCATTTTTCTAATCACTACAATTTCCCAAAAGAAATATTAGAGGCACAATATAATTGCACATGGTGGAAAGGATGTATTAAAGAAATAATGTACAACAAGAATGGATATATTGTATCTTTCAAACATGGTTACAAAGAACTCACCTAGTAGTGCACCTAAAAAATGCAAAACACTTGGTTTGATGACTTCTACCCAAGGTGTGCTACCAAGATCTTTAGTTTAAAAGAAATTTGGATATTTTACCTTCACTTCATTGCACCTATTATTCTTGGTGTATTTGAGTGTTTTAGTCTTTTTAAAGAACCAATAATCTTTACAACCTTGTTACCTTCAAGCTAGAATTCAACCAAATGAAACAATATGTGTGCACTAATAATTCTAATCCACGTAGTAGTCATAAATCGAAAGTTAATTTGAACCTATGTAGAACAATGGATAAAAGAACCACAATTAATTTTGATTGTGGCTTTTATCAAATTGTAGTAATTAGTCCGTCAAACTAGACAACTAGTTTGTCAATTAGATGGCTAGTCCGTTGAGTTGGATTGCCCTCAAAAACTATCGAGTTGGTTGGTCAAACAATTGAGTCTATCTAGATTGTGACCATTTTCAAACAAAATTTTCATCATGGTAATTAAAATTTTCCCTAGACAATGAATATTTTATTTTGACGAACCCAAAGGTTGAAGATTGACATCATGACAAACATACTAACATTGTGACGTGATGTGGACAACCCCGCATGGGACAATCTTTTGGACTGCGCACATGAGGCAAATAAAGGTCGTGCGACATCCAACTTGAGGGCACGGAAACGTGGGTTAGCCCCAGACAACCCTCATATTACAAGCTTCACCTTTTATGGGGTTTGGAGCCTTCACTGTAGGTTTATCCTTGGAGTTTGCCAATGGGGTGAATTGAGGGGGCCAAAAAAAGGGCTTGTTAGACTCCGGAAGAAGTCATGCAACTCCACTTTGTCTTTGTCCTTCGACTCTCTCCCGTACAGTGTCTGCGCCACAAGAAGTACAGTTTTTAACAGAGAGTTTTGGCTTCTTGAGTAAGTTAGGGTTTTTATTTTTTTGGTGGTATTATAGAGGTTCCAAGGGAAGGTTTATTAGCTCTCATGAGGAGGGGGGTGATAGTTCTCAAGGGACTTATGGTACTTCAAATTTGAAGAGGGAGTGGATGGAGGGCACTTTGAAGTTTTTTTGTGAGGAAAAGTATTGAGAGTACAACCGCAAGCCCTTCAAGAAAGCAAATTGGGAGTCATTTGCGAGGCAAGTGAATGCACAATTCCCAGACGAGCCCCAACGGACTTGGACACAAACATGGAACAAGTGGAACAAGATGAGGTCAACTTATCAAGAGGAGAAGGTGAAGCAAGAAGAAACCAAAGTGCCACCTTCTACTTGGATGCCATAGTATGAAATTTCTAACAACATTTTTGGTGGTACTGGAAAAATCAATGGTGTGCCTTATGGTATTGATCAAGGTATTTGTATGCAACATTCTAAGATTCAGGTTTTGAGTGATGAGGAGACTTTGCCTACCTCTCCTCCTCGTCCTCCTTCCATTGCCGTTACTAACTCTTCACACTCTCCACGTATGGAGGTGGTTAATCAGCCAAGGTGTGAAGTACAAGCAAGACGAAGAAGAAGTTCTATGGGAGATGAATCCCTTGTCTCTACAATTAACAATTTCTCAAACGGTATTATAGAGATGGAGAAGATGAAATTGCAACTCGCCGAGAGGATGGTTGAGAATGAGAGACATGGTACGGAGTTAGTTTTATGGAGGCAACTCGAAATGGCAACATTATTTACTGATGTATTAAAAGCTAAGGACTCTTCGGAAAGTTCTAAGTAGCACTACTTTCTTTGGTGATGTTCTCTCATAGTGATTTTGGGCATTAGAATATTGTTGCCCATCTTGTATGGAATTTGATTTGGATTTGAGTTTGATTTGATTTGTTACAAATTCCATTACATTGAATGAAAGATTTTTATTCTCTATGAGTGCATTTTCATACATGAAAACTTTTGAATTGGGAAGTTTTACAATATGCAAATAGAATGTGAGAACAACATTCATTTGTTAGTAGGGTTTTCCAAAATCCATTGCCTATACAATTGTTGCTTAAGGATTTCTCCTTGGCGTTTTGTATGATCTCCTTCTAAATTCACTGGTAACCTTGCATTTCTAAATCCTACAAGTGGATCTCTTTGCAAACCAACATTAGCCAAATGAGGCTCTAGTTGGTTTAGCATTTTGTAGTAGTTATGTAACCAACAACATGCTATTGTAATCCTTGTTGCCCTATCAACCCTAGAATTGAAGTTCTTCAAAATCCTCCACCTATTCTTCAATGACCCGAAGGTTTGTTCAATTACAATTCTTTTGGAATTTATAAAACTATCAAATCTTTTCTTCTGCAAATCATTAGGTGCCTTCCAATTCTTCATCAAGTACATGCGAATGGGGTAGACAACATCTCCAATCAAATAAGAAGTTCATTCAATTGCTCCAACTAAAACCACAAGTTGCTGTAGAATCTCTTGTCTCCGCAAACTCTTATATAAACTAAAGACTTTAAATTGACCACCATCATACACTCCTCCGGGTTGGCTTGCACATACATTCCAGAAGATCTTCCTTGAATCACAAACGGCTTGTAATACAATAGAGTGGAATTTCTTTCTATTGTAAAAATCACTTGCTGCTAATGTGACTTTTATTAGATATTCCTGCTAACGGTATATGAGTCCCGTCTATAGCACCACAAATGTTAGGCAATCCTGTTACTTCTTGAAAATCAGAGATGATGTTAACAAGGCGGTCTCCACTTGGAATGCTAATATAGTGGCTAAACAATTTATCTTTGTCTGTAAGTAGGTCAACTACTATGTCTACATACTTTCTAATGGTTGAAGCCCCAATTTTGAAACAATCTATCATGTGATCCGCATTATGACCATGTGCAAATCTATAAATGACACATGCTACAATTTTCCTAATCTCCATTTGTGGCCTAACTTAGTTCTCACATCTACTCTTTAAGAAAGGACTCAACATATTCAACAAATTTTCAAATGCACCAAAGTCCATTCTATAGAACTTCTTGAATTTTTTGTGATGCATCTCATTGCTTGATCTCCACACCACCCTCTCTACATAATTCCAGTATATACTTTGTCTAGGCTCAATCCAAAAGAGGCGAGGCACTGGGATTCTTTTGTTTGGCAAGCAACAAGAAGAATGCAAAAATATGAAACCTAATTGAAGTCCCACTATCTAATAACTCTAAAGCCTTTGACTTGACATTTATGGAGTTGCTCATTGTTATAAAGAGCATCATCCATATGAGGACCACTTGGGTACGGAAAAAGGGCTCCATACTCACTTAAAGAACTCTTCCAAATTGATTTCTAAAAAAAGGGTTGCTAAAAACCTAAGAAGAGAATAACCTTACAAAACTTACACTACATACAAAATAGAAGCCCCCCAAAATTAAGAAACAATCTTCACAACATACACAACCATTTGCAATAAACAAAATGCAAAATAAAATAAGAATACCAAGAGATGAAGCCACGAAGTTGAAGCTCTCCCAAGCTCTTCCACGCTCCACCAAAAAAAAGCTCCCTGTCATTGCAACTCCACTCAATAGACATAGAAAGAGAAACTGTGCCGTTGCCCGCTTTCGTGCTGGCACGAGTTGTTCTGCGAAGTTATTTTTTTTATTCCCTCCTCCAACCAACGTGGTAGAAAAGGACCGCATGAGTTGGCCAAGGTGAGTTGGCAACCCTACGGTAGGGGCTTGCCTCATGTTGTGAAAGCCCAGACGAAGCCCTCACCAATCTCTATGTGCGTGGGTCATTTGTCACATGAGCTCTTCACATATGGTTATGACTCACATCATAGGAAAAAGACACTGCCCTAGTTGAATTGATGCACTAGTAGAAAATGGGCTATCAATGATTGGTGGTATTAATTGCAAAACTGGTCATCTAGGACACTTATGACTTGGTGTTGACTCAAGCCCAATTTTTAGTTTTGTATCCTTTCGAACAAGTCATTCATTTTTGGTGGTCATTTATTTTGATGATTATTAGAGGGGATTTTAAGGCATGAGAAGGTTGTTTAGGTCTATTTCCTAGGCTATTAAAAAGTCAAGATATATAAAAAATAAATTTTTGAAAAATAGTTATAATTTTAAAACAAATTTCAAAATTTCAAAATTCAAAATAAATTTCAAAAAGAATGATTATAATTTAAAAATAGAAACTATTAAATAAATAATTAAATAATATTAATTGGTGTAATATAGTTGCTACTGCATCAGATTGTAGATTTGGTAGAGTTCCATTGTTCCCCACAATCTAGGAACTATCAAGATCTTGCGGTCTTATTTTGGCCCCAAAAGTCTTCCAATGGAAACGCACAATATTCTTTACATCTTAAATTAGGTTGTTTGTTTTGTTAATATGTTCCAATCTAAGAAATAGTAAAGCATTCAAATGAAAAGTTCTTTACAAGGAGGGATGCAAGGACTTTGATTTGTGGCATTTGGACCTATTGTGTAAAAGTTATTGAATTTCAAAGTTTTTATAAATTAAAAATTTGTATTAAATTATCTTTATTTTGGAAAAAACATAACATTCACATCACATGTCCAAACGCCACAAAAAAATGTCCTTAAAACTCCTTTATACATAAAGCTTTATATTAGTGCCAAATTTGTGGCATTTGAACATAAAGTGTAAAGGTTACGGATTTTTCTAAAATAAAAAAGTGAATGAAAATATCTTTTATTTTGAAAAAAACATAGATTTCAAAATCCTTTCACTCTTTCATGCATAAAGCTTTCTATTCACACCTAGAACACAACCTCTCCCGCAATAAAGCCCTTCCATATCTTGGCACAAAAGATATTAAATTTCAAAGATTTATAATTTATAAACTAAATTTTTTTTTAAATTACTTTTACTTTTGTTTTGTTACTTTTACACGGGACACTATTGAAGCTTGAAATCAATAGGCATCGACCCATCCTTCTAGAGTCTGAGTATTAAGTGTTGATAAAAAATCAATCATTCCAAAAAGAGGGGATGGGATCAATGAGATTTTTTGTAGCACTTGAAGAGCTCATTTGTGTTTGATTCCTTAATTTTTTCAAAGTGTAGGGTCTAAACCAAAATTTATAAAGAAAAAAAAAAACCATGTTATTGAATTGCACACTATCATGGCTTTGTGTCATTCAAAAAATACATATATTTAATAAAACCTCAAATGCAATCTAAAATAAGAAGCAAACTAGGGACCAGAAGAGATGAGGACTTTCATCAATTTTAGGATAACTTTAATGCCCCTTATAAAATCAGAAAACAACTAATATGATTTGCATTTCAACTCATAAGCCATTTTGGGTCTCCTCCGACCTTGCAGGATAAAGGAACTAGAACGGCAGGCACTGATGTTTCTGAAGACGAGAGAGTCAGCTGCAGCACATCTCAAAAAGGAAAATCAACAAGATTTGAGCTTCACATAACATATACAAGAACGCTCTGGCGGCAGCTCTACTCCTGCACCTCCTTGACACCAGTGTCTGCGCTCTCGGTGCATCAGAGATGAAATATCGACGCCACTTCAGCAGATGACCAGCCCAGCAACTCATCTCATCTCCAGCAGCTAATCTCATCTGCAACAGCCTTGCAACAACTGAACAAGTGTTAGCCATTAACTGCGAGTCAAATTAAATCAGGCTAGCAAAGCCTAGAAAGACACACAACACAGTGAATCCCTCGGATGCAACCACTCCAATTCCAAACGAAACACTCTCTCATTAACAAATTATATGTTTAAAGAAGTCATATACTGTACAAATCACTGTCCTAACACATTCAATTATGTACTACACCACGCCCTAGATCCCAAATTAACAACTAAGTCAAAGTTTGAATGTGTTCCAACTTCCAAGTGTGCTATAATTAGTGTAGAAAAAGAACAAGACATTCCAGAATGACATTCTAGAGGCCATTCTAAAGAGTGAATAATGAAATTTAATGCAGTACCTTGTTTCTATAATGAAGAGTGCTGTAGCAATTTAACGAGCAGAGGCAATGCCGCCGTTAACACGAATGACCTGCGCATTGATCCAACCTCCCTCACTGCTCACCACAAACAGAACAGCACTAGCAATATCTTCAGGCTCTCCCAATCTCTCCAGCGGCGGCATCTTCTTCAACATTTCGATCTGCGCCTCCGTCTTTCCCTTGAAGAATAAATCCGTGGCCACAGGACCCGGGGAGATGCAGTTCGCCGTAATCTGCTTCCCCCGAAGCTCCTTCGCCAAGATTAGGGTAAACGTCTCCACCGCAGCTTTACTTGAAGCATATGCGGCGTAGTTCGGCAGCAACAAACTCACAACCGACGTAGTAATGTTGACGATCCTTCCGCCACTCGCAGGCGGAATCCGAGACGCCGCTTCTTTCGAAACAAGGAACGTGCCTTTCGTGTTCACAGCGTGTACCTTGTCCCATTCCTCTTCAGTCGTGTTGACAACGCTCGGATTGTCATTGAGCGTAATGCCTGCGCAGTTCACCACGATGTGAGGTGCCCCGAATGCGGCTTCGGATTGGTCGAAAAGAGCTTTCACGTCGCCCCCCTTGCTCACGTCCCCTTTGACAGCAATCGCCTTCGCTTTCGATCCTTCGATTATTGCGACGACTTCCTTCGCTTTCGCCTCGTTGCTGGCGTAATTCACCACCACGTTCGCGCCTTGCTTCCCGAGGAGAATGCAAATGTCGCGGCCAATGCCTTGAGACCCGCCCGTGATGATCGCCGTCTTCCCGGACAAGCTCAACAGGCCTGCCATAGTTTCTACACTGAATTAAATGGGATCAAATGCTCGCCAATTGTTCACCAAATGTTCTTCAATTGCGTCCAAAACTTGCACGCAGTCACGAATTGTCAGCTGCAAAGGGGATCGGCAATGGGGAAGAGACGAAGTGCGGGAGTGATCGGAGAGCAGAAGCGCCATTTAACAGAGCGGAATCGGAAGCTCCTCTTGCAATTTCTAAAAGGTTCATTGGGTGGGCGACTTTAAAGTCACTTTTCCCTTTTCCATGGCGAGAAAGTTGGATACTGACATATTGAAAATTATGTTTTTTAATATTTAAATACAATAATGCTGAGTTTACGATGAAGCCCCCTGGCATTTGGAGACACACACATAAGCACCTAAATGTGACACTATTTCAGCATTTGCACATCTTGAGGGTAGGTACAAAATAAAATGATATGCAATTGTTAGGAAATGGTTTACAAAATCAACAAAATTGGTTTCATACTTTTCTGAGCTTATATGAGTATAATACAAATTTGTGAAAATAAGTGCATAGATGCACCTCTCGTAAACAATAGACTAACACAAAAGTACACAAAAGTGGACACGAAAACACCTAAAAGCAATAGCCCCTAAGCTTGTATCATGCTTGTTTTATTGATCAACTCAAAACATGTCTTCATCACTGTGACACATTCATGGTAACTCACTTGTCAACATTGGGTTCACTTACACTTTAGTTTAGGGCTTATTCTAGGTGGCAATAAATGACTCCTGTTACATTTGGATGCACATATTTTACATTGGATATCCCTAGGGTCTACTTTCATAACATTGTACACCAATGAGGTATGGGCTCTTTTGCATCATTCTTTAAAAAGATGTGACCCCTCCAATAAACAAAATTGTCTTATATGTTCCCTTAGCCGAATCCAATACTTAAACTAATTGCCATAAGTCTCTCCCAGTTATCTAGCTAAGTATAAATTTTCCTAGCATGGTGGGATCATTGCCAATTGTCAATGATCATGGCCATGTTATATAATGACATCAATGCTAGCACATGGTTTAGGGCCGCTTTACACTATTGTAGAGAAGTGCACCGGTTGTGTCACACCCCTATCTCCTTGGGGTATCTGAAGTGTCTTAGTGAGCAAGGAGGATCTTCAGGGTGACAATCCACGCCTTACAAAAGTCTAAGAAGGGAGAAATGAGTGACTCTCAAGCAAACAAGATGCGATAGCATTGTGAGCGAAAAAAGAAGTGTAGAGTATTTTATATACTTGGAAAATTCTTGAGAAGACGCTTCCAATTGTTCAACTAATGCACAATTTAAACTAGTTGGCTAGAAATTATGGCCGTTCAAAGTTGGTGGTGTCCTAGTGGCATCGAGACACTTAAGGGCTAGGAGTAAGAGGTTCCCAATGAATCCTTCATGGAGATATGGCATGTAACATATCATTAAAAAGCTAAGAATACAAGAAAGTTAGAATGAAAATCATTACAAATTTTTAAGCTATGAGTTCAAAATTATGGCAAAGAGAAGGAGTGTGATGAAGACTTGACGTTGCTCCTAATGAATCCGAATCTTTGGAGGGCCATAACTTTGTGAGAACTTATGTAAATGAGATAAATGAACAATTCATCAATATCTACTCATTGTGCAGATATCCAAAATGGGCTCGCATGAGGGATTTGGAACTCTAACTTTAAAGTTATGCCATTTGAAAGTTCGGAAATTCAAATGGGATCATAACTTAGTGATTTTGGTTGAAAATGAGGTTTTTTTCAAAACCAATGTGGATTTTGAAAGTTCCTTCAATCCACAAGGGGGGGCCATTGAATCCCATAGAAAGTATTATAAGAGGGATTGATCTCCCTCATCACTCCCTCTTGGAGCCTTAGTGAGTGTTACTAATTCAAGGTTGATGATGCAATTTCACCATCAAGTCCGATGCACCATAGAATACTTGTATTGATGTCCCGTGGCACTGGTTGGATAAAGTCCCACTCCTTACTAGGCCATTTTAGATGTGTTCCAAATTAGGAGTCTCGATCATTCCGATATGAAAATAGCAAAAATATAATGGACTAAATGTGGAATGGGATGACATTCAAGGGCGGTTAACACTAGTGGGGAGTAATGCCTCTACCAAATGTTTGAACACCAATAGAAGTTTTGTCCCATGTTACCAAGTGACATACTCTGTGTCATATATAGAATGTATATTAATAGTCATAGGGATTGGGATTTGGCAATATGAGTTGTAAAATGGGAGTTAATGCTATGGGTGCATGACATGTGTAGTATTAGTGAGTTGAAATCCAAGTAATATTAGAAATGGAGTGTGGTGAGCTTATTAAATTGTGAAGGGACTCTAAAGGTTGTTTGGAATTGTAAAGTGTTATTAAAATCGTGACAAGTTGGTCAAGAAGTTTTGGCTAAAAAATGGTTATTTGAGACAACTAGTAGGATGTTGAATAAGGTGAAAAGACAATTAAATAATGTCTTAAACATTTTTGACCGGTTGTAGTGTAATCACTTAATGGAGAAGTCTTCTAGACAACTTTATAAATTGAAGCCTGCCAACCAACTTCAGCAAGAAAAAGTTTTGGTTGGCCACAATAGAAACTGTAATTCCTAATGGTCTCCACAGATATATTTTGTACATTTTAGAGTTGCAATGAACTTTGAGAAGTTGTGACTTTTGCATCTAATAACCAAATTCAGTCAAACTTGTTGCAAAAAAGGGCCTATTTCTTTATTCTACATAATAAATTTTTAGATCAATCCAATGTGTATTGAATTTTTGAAAATCATTTAAGTACATGGGGGGGGGGCTAATATTCATTGTATTAATGTTTGGATTTTGAACTTTAAATGGCTCTCAAACATTCAAAACAACTTGGATTGATAGCAAAACTTCACCACAATAATTAGACTTCAAAGAGAATCTAATTTAACAAATATGATTGAAAAGTAACATTGAATGAAGGAGATAGAAGCCCCCAAAGTTGCAACCATCAAAATGTAGTTTGATGAACTAAAATTAAATTCTGAATTTCAAAAAGCTCCCAAAAAATTAGTATATCTTTGATTGATCTAAAATTTTTACCACACTACTTAGAAGATGAATGCATATTTCTCAATAAATTTTATTAAATTCAGTTGTTGGATAAAAAAGTTATAGCACTTCAAACTTGTCATAGGAAACCATACTTTAATGAAGTTGGAGTTCTTTGGAGGCCTAGTTTCTTATCTGGGGGGTGAGGCTACCAAAGAAACTTGACTTCCAAAGAATTCCCCTAAAAAAAGTACTATCACATAGTTAGCCATGTCATTTTTTTCATCCATACTTAAAGATCACTATTGAACACATCTAGACCATAGTATATCATAAAGCCAATCTTACTAGTAAAGTTTTAATGTAAGAAAGACCATGTGTTTTTTATAGCCTTTAGCATAGTACTCATTTTGGAGAGGGGTACTTTATAATTTTTAAAAAATATAAAAATATAAAAAAATAAAAAATAAATTTGATGTACAACACTTTAATAAAAAGATACCCTAGTAAGGAAAAGCATAGAAAAATTATCTATATAGGAGAACTAGAAAAGTGCAAAATTTGATGAAATAGGTACTATCATTATAGTTTCACATTTTAATTTTTTTTAAATAGAAAAATCAAATTGAAACCTACTTATTTCACTCTAAACTTATAGTGTGACAAATAATCAAAAATGATTTTTAAATATAAATGGATTTTTTTAATTTCTAAGAAAATAAGGCATCTAATTACCATCAAGTTAGACATCTCCAATAAAAATTTCAAGTTCATGAGGTTTATGCTTCAAAAGTTGTAGAGGATGACAAGAAGGTCCTCCCTCATTGTAACAAGAAATAGGACCAATCTTTCTTGCAACTTCTCCAAGACGTGCACTAAGCAAGAATTGTAGGAAAATAGATAAATATGATTGGAGTAGATTCCATTCTCCACTAGATTGAATTTACACTACAACTAAGACTTGTCTAGTGGAGAAGTTGAAGTATGGATAAAGAAATGACAAGGCCTATGTGGCAACATTTTTTGTAAGGGAAGTTCTCTAGAGGTCAAACTTCTTGGGTGGCTTCAACCCCCTAAACAAGAAACTTGACCTCTAAAGGACTCCAATTTCATTAAAATGTTATTAATATGTGACAAGTTTGGAATTGAAGCACAACCAAATGGCCCTATAAGTTTGAGAGATTGAAGCCTAATTGCACTTTAGACCATTGAAATTTAGAGTTTGATCCCTAAATGCCCAAGGCCTTTTTTGAGCTTTTTGGAATTTACTCTAAATTGAACAAAAAGTCAACATTTTGATAAGTTGTACCAGTTTTTTTGAATTTTAACTAAACAAATTCAAATTAGACATGTCAATGATCACATAGGAAAACAAAAACAACAATATCACTTATAGATTATAATGTTTGATCATGAGGGTATTAAAAGAGCAAAAGTGATTTGAAGTCTTTCAATCCTCTTTTCACATGTCAAACCTAAAGAGTTGATCACTGAAAAAATATGAGGATAAAGAGCCTAACATACATAGCCCCAATCAATTTACGGCTTCTCAAAATCTACTCTACAATTTTTTTAAATGAATTTCTAATGTGATTTTTTCTCTAAGTTCTAATGTAGTTGAGGCTCATTTCCAAGAGCCCTCAATACTACCAAAAGTCACGATTGCAATGGACACCCTTGCACAAAATCTTAAATAGAAAAATCATAATGAATCATTTTCAAAATCGGATTTTCGATGCTAGAGTTACACTTCAAAAAGAACTTTTTGAAAATATAAACTTTTAAATAAAGCAACTTTGTTAGGGTTTATTTAACTTCAAAGTATTGTCAACACCCAAATTGAGTGCCTCTGGCATTTACGGATTAAATGTTAATTCTGATTTGGGACTGGTTTGGTCATGTTAATTTTACTCAACATACTGATCAAGATCCAACTAATAAAACTGCTCAATTTGCAACTCAGTTAATGAAGTTACTAATGTAAGAGACAAATCTGTGTTGAAGTCTAGTTCTAGCATCAAAATCCCAATTTGAAAATGAGCTTCAAATGCACTAGATCTTGGAGAAAAAATCACATTAGAAATTCATTTTTAAAAGTTGTAGAGTAGATTTTGAAAAGTTGTGAATGGATTGTGGTTATACATGTTATTTCTTTTAACCTCATATTTTATTAGTGACCTCTATTTTAGATTTCACATGTGTAAAGAGAATTCAAAAACAACACATTACTTTTGCAATTTTAACACCTTCATGATTCAACATTGTAATATTTCAATACAAAGTGATATTATTTTGTTTTCTCTTCCTATATGATCTCTAATATGTTTAGTTTGAATTTGTATGCCAAGAAGCTCAAAAAAAGCTATGGGCATTGTGAACTACTGTAATGGTTCACCTCTAAGATGATGGAAAATATAAAAATTATGTGTGAGATTTCAAGTTCAAAAGTGTTAGTTCATTAGATTAAACTATAACCATTAGTTAGAAGGCTTTTAATACATTAGATAGGAATCTATTTCAAAATTACAAACTAAAAATATTTAAAAGATAAAAAATACAAAAAGGAATTGAAAACAAGGATTAGAAGTTGAAAATGGACCTAAATATAAATCAAAAACCAACAAAAAAGAAGAAATATGAAGAGCACAAAAGAAGTTATCAAACTTAAAACTACTATGAGAAAACTAACATAGTGGTAGAAACTTTAATTTAGGCAATTAGTAATGATTTAATGAAATTTCAGTAAATTAACTTGGATGAAAGTGATTAGGAGGGTTAGTTAGTTAGTTAGTTTGGGGAAAAGGTCGAATTAGGGTTAGGAGTTTCTTTTCCTCTCCTCTCTCTCTCTCTTGTGTGTGTGAGATTTTGAAAAGAAGGATGTTAGGAAGTGATGGCAAGGAGTTAGGATAGGATTAGAGCCAATTTGTCGAGTAGGTTTCCACCTTGGGGGTGGAAAGTGAAGATTGAGGAGAAATGGGGGAGAGGAAGTATGCTGCCGCGGCTAGGGAAGAGCGCCAACTTTGCGGGCATCCAGCGGGAGTTCTACAACGAATTTGAGGCTGAAATTTGGAGGGATGAAGCGCGTGGAAGTTAGCTTTCCAACAAGCTATGGCTCGTCACCAACGGAGCTTGGACGAGATCACGGCAACCAATTTAGTGCAAGAAGGTTTGCTGCCGCGGCGAAAGGAGAGCGTCAACTTTGCAGGCATCTAGCGAGAGTTCTATAGCAAGTATGAAGCTGAATTTTGGAGGGAAGTGAAGGGTCAAGGTAGCTTTCCAGGGAGACTATTCTCAAGCCAATTGGACAAGTATAGAGATGGCAATGGCCGTTTTAGTGGCCGCTGGTCTGCTATGGGACTGAGGTGATGTTCACTCAATGTTTGTACTTGGTTGAAGTGCAATTTTGATTGCAAGTTTTATGGAATTGTTGGTTGTTTTTGGATTATGTGGGTGGTGAGCTTTATGGACAAATTGGGGTGAATGTAGAAGCACTCACTTAAGATTTAAGAGACATGTAAAAGAAGAGAAGGTGGAAAGAGAGTGGGGTTGAAGGTTTTGGATGGGATTAATGTGTGCTGGAATTTCTCAATTAGGGCTCAAATCTAGCCCTTGGAGCTCTCAATTGCACTTTTGAGCTCAACTTTCACCTAGAAACATACCCTAATTCACAAGGTTGGTGAGGGAAAGAATCTAAGGAGGTTTTAAGGCAATTGGGTAGAAGAAGATGTGCTGGAATAAATTTGAGATGCCAATTTTACCCATTTTGAGCCCTAAGTGGAGGTTTTTAAGTGCCATTTTGACCTAGGAGGATGCTACAACTTCTTAGGTGATTTAGAATATTTAGAGAGTGTCATTGGACCTTTGAGGGAGTTGGTCAAGCTACCCTTTTCCCACCTAACCTCATACACATGAAAATTGGATTAAAAACTTGATAGAGTCCATTGCTTGGAGGCGTTAGTTAGAGGTCCCATACACTCCTCCCGGCCCAACCTTGTGGATGCATTTTGCCTCACGGTGAAATTCACTCACAGGCATTTAGAGGCAAAGGTGCATAAGCTGAAAACACCCCAAAATGTCAAAATACAGTAGTCAACTCATAGTTGGAGGCACCTTTTTCAAGGAAAACACATTTATGCAATATTAGCAATTATAAATTATTCTCTTCACTGGACATTGGATAAAGGAGAAACAAGCCCCAAAGTTGCAACCATCAAAAATGCAATTTGATGAACTAAAACTGAAACTTGTATATTTCAATGATTCCCCCAAATTCAATACTTACTGGGTTGATATGAACATTTAATTTTACCACACAAATGAGACAAGTAGATGGAATTTTTCCAACAATGTTTAATGAAGGTGGGCATTAGATGCAAAGTTGTAGCTTCTCAAAGTTCATACAACCTATAACTTACAAAATATGTTCATGAAGACCATTAGGGATTCCTATTCCTATTGTGGCTGGCCAAAACTCTCTTGTTGGTAAAGTTCACCAGTAAAATTCATTATGTGAAGTTGTTCGGAAGACCTCTTTAGTTGGTGTTTACACTACAACCGGTCAAAACTTCTTGATGCATTATTCTATTGTCTTTTCATCTTGTCCAACATCCCACCCGTTGCTTTAAATAACCATGTCTTGGCCAAGATTCCTTAATCAACTAATGCACTTCTCCACCATAGTGTCGAATGACCCCAAAGGTTAACCCCTAAACGTCTTGATCCTTTTTCAAATTTTGGTACCTTTTTGCTTATATCTTAATACAAAAATATTATCCACCACAATTTCTTGAAATTGGTCATTAAAAAAGGTAATCTTTTCAACATTCAAGTATTACATTGAATGAATGAAAAGTTGGTTGGACAAAACAATGCCTACAAGCCCTTTGTTCATCGTTTAGAATATGAACACCTAAGCATTTCAGGATCAAACCATAGGAAACCATAGGAAGACCGACAGGATGCCTATAGGGTATTATATTCCAACATGAAAATTTCGCCCCCGAAACTTTTTTAAAACAGAAAGTTTGGGGAGAAAGTTTCATGTTGGAATATAATACCCGGGTGACTCTCCCTGCAAACACCCTCCATTGAGCTATTTCCAACTAGACGGACGAGGCTTTGTTCGCCAACGACGGTGCCCAGCTCCTGTCCTTGAATTCTCGTTGACCTCCCCTCCGTCCTTCGTCCGTCCGGACCGCAGATCGCCGTCCCAAAATTTAACGTGCCTTCTTCCATTTCTGGATTATGGTTTGATTTGGGCGGGTTAGTGCATTTCTGTGTGATGGAAGCTGGATTTGAACTTCTTGCTGGGAGGAAACTAGATCGGAGATGATTGGGAGTTCCAGTGTTTGGAAATGGTGTTAGATTAATGGATTAGGCTCTTGGTTGCAGGTAGTAGTGCGTGCATGTGGGGGTAGTGGGAATTGCTGAGGTTGGGAGTTTCTTTTTGGAGGAGGGTTTCGATTTCTTGTTGGGAAGAAGTTAGATCGGAGATGAATGGTAGTTGAATTGTTCGGAGGTGGTTTCTACCATTTTGGTTGCAATGAGTTTTGATATGTATGGACACATAGAAGCCCTGGCTAAGGACGTGGAGGGAATGGAAACGACTCTGTATCAAGTAAGCTTGAATGGCGGTGATCGAACTTTAATGCGGAATCACTCCTGACAGAGCCGATCCAATGAAGTTGTACATTCAGAGCTCAGACCTCTTTGTAACGACTTCCTCTGAAATGACATTCTGAGATACCCTGCGCACTTACACATTACCGTTGACTGTACACGTACTACACTTTTCACGAATTCGAACTATGTCTTTCTGAAAAGGTTGGGATCCCAGTGGTAAGAATAGAGAGGATTGAGTGTAGAAGGATTGGTAAACATTTCATCGTCGAAGATGCATTACTTAGTTGCTGAAATTGGTCGGATTGAATTGCAGGTGCCAGAGACACGGCCCCAGGAAGTACTGGGCAAGTTGGATGGACGTGCCCAGCCTCGACCCCAAGCACTTGCCCGATGCCGATGGCTTCTTGTTGGGGTCACGGTACCACCAACATCTTTCATCAAACTTGACCTAAACTAACACGAATAAAATGTTTTAAAACTAAATAGAGTAATCGGTGGTTCTCGAAGAATTATAATGCAGCCTTCGACGAAGAAAGCGACAACCCCACATCTAGTGTTTCACGGAACATGGCAATCTGGCTACCAACTCAAATTTTAGTCACGGGTTTCGGCGCAGATTAAGCTTAGGACTCATGTCTGGCAACGACTTTTTATTATTTTAGGACTTATATACATGGATGAGATGCAAAGCACTGCAAAGGAGAACGGGCAGTTGAAGCCACGAGCTCGTGTGTTCTTATCACTAACAAGAGCATAGGGAAACTAGAATCTGTGGATCTGTTCGGCCAGATACGTGTGCGCAAGTTAAATAATATGCATTTTAATATGCCGTGGGTGGATTCACCTGCCCCGACCTACAAAAGGGCGTCTGCGTTTCTTCTTCTTAACTGCACGATTCAAGGCACGGAAAATATCTGAACTCAGCAAAACCAGAACAGCATACGAAAAAACAACACAACATTTGTACGCTGTAGTTAACAAGAGCAAGAGAAGCACCTGTATTGCTATTGCTATTGATACAGGTGAAAGACATCCTAAACCCTAGATTGTGATCGCACTCCAACTTCGCAACAAGAGGAGTTTCTGGAGGAAGACGCGTTTAAGTTTTTGGACGGCGATCTGAAGTCCGGACGGACAAATGACGAAGGCGAGGTCAGCGAGAATTCAAGGAGGGGAGCTGGGACGAAGGACGGAGGGAAGGTTAAAGGACGGGAACTGAGGACCGTGGCCGGCGAACGGGACCCTCCCTGCCACGCAATCCGTCCAGCTGCACCCGGAAATAGGTCGATTGGGGTGTTTAACGTCTCGCGGTCCAAAGAGCCGACGACTATCATCACCTTCAGGATAAATCTCATCCCTTATAGAATCAGAAAACTGATATGAGTTGGATTTCAACACAATGACAAGTTATACATGTACACGGAAAATCATCCATTTTTCAATATGACAATGAACGGTTTGAGCTTCAGATACAAGAACGATCCAGGATCAACAGAATATATACACGAAGATTTCAATTCAGATGCGCTTCAGCAGGCAGCTCTACTCGTGCACTTCCTAGCGGCTCCTCGACACCAGAAGTCAGTGTCTGCGCTCTCCGTGCATCCGAGATGAAATATCAATACCACTTCAGCAGATGACCAACCCAGCAACTCATCTCATCTCCAGCAGCTAATCTCATCAGCAACAGCCTTGCAACAACTGAACAACTGTTAGCCATTAACTGCGAGTCAATTTAAATCAGGTTAGCAAAGCTCAGAAAGACACACAACACAGTGTATCCCTCCAATCATACTACTAAAATCATAACTCCCTTGATACTAGGGACTCGTGCTTGCTATGCTATGCATTCATTGTATCACATATTAGTAAAATTTTGATATATTTGAATAGAATGCATGATAATGATTTCAATAAGTCTTTAACCCTGTAAGGACGTTGCAAACTAGAATGGTCCAATGAATGACAAGGGTTGCAGACTAGAATGGTCTAATGAATGACAAGGAATTCTCCCATGTAGAACAGAAATGCAAGCATTCATCCTCGGAATTAGGTGTGGAATGTTGAGATCTACTACAGTTCTTTGACTTCAAATGAGTTCTTTTGAATATTTTACTACCAAATGATTCCCACGGTTTTAGAAATGATGAATTCCACAGGGACCCCCGCATCCTTCTAAAGTTAAAATAAATATTTTAAATATTTTGTAAGAATATTTTCAATCATGCATACATAAAAATCATATTTTCAACACAATGTGATATTACAGAAATAGAGTAGTAGTTTGCAATCACTTCTATAATATCACTTTTTACAAAGGATGATATTATAGAAATAATATAGTTGTTGCAATTAAGGTGATAAAAATACATAAAAATTCTTATAAAATTCTAATGATGAATGCGTAGCATAGCAAGCGCCAACCGTTAGTTCCAAACAAAAGACTCTTTCATTAATAAATTATATGCTAAAGAAGTCATGTACCACTAACTGTCTTAACACATTCAATTAAGTACTACACCACACCCTGGATTCCAAACCAACAACTAAGTCAAAGTTTGAATGTGTTCCAAGTGTGCTACAGTCAGTAATAGTGTAGAAAGCGAACAAGACGTTCCAGAATGACATTCTAGAGGTCATTCTAAAGAGTGAATGATGAAATTTAATGCAGTACCTTGTTTCTATACTGAAGAGTGCTGTAGCAATTTAACGTGCAGAGGAACCGCCGCCGTTAACACGAATGACCTGCGCATTGATCCAACCCCCCTCACTGCTCACCACAAACAGAACAACACCAGCAATATCTTCAGGCTCTCCCAATCTCTCCAGCGGCGGCATCTTCTTCGACATTTCGATCTGCGCCTCCGTCTTTCCCTTGAAGAAAAAATCCGTGGCCACAGGACCTGGGGCGATGCAGTTCGCCGTAATCTGCTTCCCCCGAAGCTCCTTCGCCAAGATTAGGGTAAACGTCTCCACCGCAGCTTTACTTGAAGCATATACGGCGTAGTTTGGCAGCAACGAACTCACAACCGACGTAGTAATGTTGACGATCCTTCCGCCACTCGCAGGCGGAATCCGAGACGCCGCTTCTTTCGAAACAAGGAACGCGCCTTTCGTGTTGACAGCGTATACCTTGTCCCATTCCTCTTCAGTGGTGTTGACGACGCTGGGGAGGTGGCCCGGCATCGTGCCTGCGCAGTTCACCACAATGTGAGGTGCCCCGAATGCGGCTTCGGATTGATCGAAAAGAGATTTCACGTCGCCCCCCTTGCTCACGTCCCCTTTGACAGCAATCGCCTTCGCTTTCGATCCTTCGATTATTGCGACGACTTCCTTCGCTTTCGCCTCGTTGCTGGCGTAATTCACCACCACGTTCGCGCCTTGCTTCCCGAGGAGAATGCAAATGTCGCGGCCAATGCCTTGAGACCCGCCCGTGATGATCGCCGTCTTCCCGGACAAGCTCAACAGGCCTGCCATAGTTTCTACACTGAATTTGGATGAAATGTTCACCAAATGTTCACCAAATGTTTGTCAATTGCGTCCAAAATTTGCACGAAATCACGAATTGTCAGCTCCAAAGGGGAAGAGACGAAGTGCGGGAGTGATCTGGGAGCAGAAGCGCCATTTAACAGAGCGGAATCGGAAGCTCCTGTTGAAGTTTCGAAATTGGTCATTGGGTGGGTGGGTTGGGGGTTGGGGGGCGACTTTAAAGTCACTTTTTTGGTGGATATTTTCCTTTTCGAAGAGCGTGCGGTAGATATTGAAAATTGCGTTTTCTAACCCCTGAATGCCCGAGTCACCAAATTGTGGTGTCGAAGAAGCTTTGAAGTTGAATAAAATCTAGCCAAGTTCCTATTTTTAATAGTTTATATTTTTTCAAAAATACTTTTTGAAGTCTGATTTTAGCATCAAAAAACAACTTTGAAAATGATTGATTATGCTTTTTCTATCCAAAATTTGGTACAAGGGTGTCCATTGCAATCTTGATTTTGAGGGCTCTTGAAAATGAGCCTCAAAATACACCAGATTTTGGAGAAAAAATCATATTAGAAATTCATTTTAATATGATTTTCCTATGTGATCTCTAATATGTCGAGTTTGAATTTGTATGATTACAATTCCAAAAAAATTGATACAATTTGGAGAAATTTTTTGTCATTCATCAACATGAACATGTCCTCCACATCGTTTATGGGTTGAAAGATGAATATGTGATTCTAGAAATCATCCCTTTTCATTACCGTGTGAATCATTGGCTTAAGAAATAGAAAAAGCACTCATTGGAAGTCAAAGTATTATAGAAGACCTCCCCTTTTCACAACAAAATTCTATAAAGGTTCCTTGTCATCTATCAGACACCAAACCGAGCACCAAATATTTTGTGTTGATGTTTAAAAGTTAATGTGCATACAATAAAATCACATGGATAAATTACTACATACATAGAAATCACTTGGACGATACAATAAAACTACCACCATCAAGATTAGATCAACACCTGCAGATCATTTATGCTTCAAATAGACAGACCCTCTGCCCCATTATTTCATTGATCAACTGTCCCATTATTTCATTGATCAACTAATGTGAGGTATGAAAAATCCCTACACTAAATAGGGATATTAAGGGGATCAAAAAATTGAAGGGACTTATTGTGGAAAACAATAGATGTTTGAAACAATCATGAAGTATAACCCTCGGACACTTTAGTAATTGTTGCCGAACAACAAAGGTAGATATTTATATAGTATGTAATATCAATTAATTAGTATGAATCTCCTTCAAAACCCTATTGAGTATAGTAGCAATGGAAAACCAAGATGCCATGAAGTTAGAATACAAAACCTATAAAATACAACCAGTAATGATCAATGTAAGGTTGTAACAAAGTTATGAAACCTAAGACAAATCTATATCAAAAAGTCAAATGAGTCCTTAACTTCTAAATGCCTAAGGCACCAAATTCTGGTGTTGATAAAACTTTAAAGTTAACCCTTAGAAGGTTGACCACCATTTTTTTTGGACAACATAGTAATTTTGAGCAACTCACTACAAATGTTATTCCTTTTTTTTCTCTTTGAAATTTTCACATAATATGTGTTCAAGGAGTAACAATGACAATGAGCTCAAAAGAGGCAACACACTTGTTTCCCCCAACATTGATGTCCCACTCCCCAACCAAAAAACCCTTCACAATCGATTCTATTAAAGGAAAAATGGAAACCCCCCCCTCTCTTGCCGTCGATCTTCAAAAAAACCCTGTCATTGATTGAGATCAAGATCTGAATATGAATATAAAAATACAAATATGGATATTAATATGAATATTGATACAAATATAAATATTGTTACAAATACGAATATTGATACAAACAATTCAGATACAAATATATGAGTGCAGTATCCATATTTGTATCTTCTTACAAACAATTCAAATACAAATATTGTATTTTTTTCCTTTTGAACTAAAGAAAAATACAAATTATTCATTAATGAACTTTTGAACTCATTGAGCAATTTTTTCACAATTGCAATGAGCTCAAAAGAGGCAGTATCTGCCTCAAGTATCAAGCAGTTATAATATGTGTCCAAGGAGTAAATAAGGGCCGGTTTATACTTGGGGCCAGATTGAAGGCTGGCCGGATTTCACCAAGTTTGAACCAATAGAATTGCTTTATTTCTCCAAATCCGGCCCAAGGGCTTTATACATGGAGCCAAATGGAACTATAACTCATCCTACATGTCGCCTTAGGTGGCATGGTTTTGGCACCAAACCATCCGGCCCCAAGGGAGCAATTGAGCTAAGGTTTTGGGTGGCCTGATTTCCCATCTAAGGCTAGATTGGGGCCGGATTAGGCTTTTCCATTGGATCGTACAATCTCCACTGCCTACTAATGCAAAGTCTTTTGTTTATATTTTAGGGCATACTTGTTAATTGTGAGTTCAAGAAACTTCTACGAATTTGGAATGTTAAATTTTTGGAACTTATCTATTGTCAATATTTTAGTTTGAAAATTGGGAGCAATGGATTGAGTTGGGGGCTCTGGGACGGACGTGTATATAGTTAATATAATTTATTATATAAACTTTTTACAATATAATTATTATAATATAATATATACAATTTTGTTCATTTGATAAGATGTTCTATAAAATTGTTCTTAACTGAATATGAGATTTTAAAGCTTATTTTGTTCAATCATTTTTTACTAACTCAACATAAGATGTTTATTTTTATTTGGTATTTGGTACATGTTTATTTGGTAGAGTTGTTTTTAATTTCTAAATGTCTAAGTCATCAAATTTTGGTGTCAATAGTACTTTGAAGTTTAATAAAACTTAATCAAGTTTCTATTTTTAGTTTATATATATATATATATATATATATATATATATAAATTTTTTTGAAGTCTAGTATTAGCATAAAAATCTAATTTTTGAAAATAATTGATTATGATTTTTTATTCAAGATTTTGTACAAGGGTGTCCATCGCAATCTTGACTTTCATAGTGTTAAGGGCTTTTGGAAATGAGCCTCAAATACACTAGATCTTAAGGAAAAAATCACATTAACAATTCGTTTAAAAAAATTGTAGAATAGATTTTGAGAAGACATAAATTGATTGGGGTTATGCATGTTAGGCCCTTTATCCTCATATTTTTTGGTGGCCAACTTTTAAATTTGACAAGTGAAAAGAAGATTGAAGAACTTCAAATCACTTTTGCAATTATAACACCCTTATGATCAAACATTATTTATTGCTTGAAATTATATAAATTCTCATGAAAATAAATGAAAATTATATGGACTACAACTCTAGTTTCAACATCAACTCTAATTTTAATGTGAAGAGAGAAAGAAGTTTTTAAAAAGTGAAAAATTCCTTTTTTCAATTAAAAAATAAAAGAAGAAAAAGAAAAAGATTCAATTTTTTTTTAAAACACTCTTTCTTTTATTTTTGAAATAGGAGAAATAGGAAAATAAAATAAAAAAATATATGTGATATATTTTTTTATATTGAGCCTTAAGAAAATACAAGAGCACATTAATCTTTAATTTGGCCCTAGAATTCGGCCTCACCACTTTACACTATCTAAGGCCAAAGTGGTGAATTAGGGCTGGATTGAATCAGGCCGGCCTTCCATCCGGCCCCAGAGCGTGTAAAGTAAACCAACCCATTGTGGTCAAAATGAGGAGTTTGGCATCATCTTGTTGCTGAAATTTTTCAATTTTTTCCCCCACATTAGTACAAGTGTGAGAAACAGCAAGTGCAATTGAAATTAAATTTTTTTTGACAAAGTATGAATTTGCTAGGAATTTCTGAAGCATTGAGCCCAAAAGAGTCTGTAGACTACCTTAAGACCAACAAAATCTGAAAATCTGTAATGCTCATCTCACTGCCTAATGCAGTCAAAATATATTTTCTATTACAGGAGGCCAAAAAAGTCAATTTTTACAATGGACTTCACACTGAAAACTCAGAAGTTCCTAATGAGGTCAGTGTGCACTTCATTGCTGTCATGTAAGACATGCATTGTTGCCCACATCCCACATCCTGAAAAAAAACCCACAGTGAGTCATTTCTTAAGTGACCGCAATGGGCTATCTTACCTTATAAACAGGCCCTAAGTTTGGGGCCCAACACGTTTCATTACTTTTGAATACATGATTAAAAAAAAGTACTGTATGATATATAGTGTCTTGCAAGTCACGTCAAAAGGACTGTAGCCTGCTAAATATATAAAGCAAGCATCTCAACTGCCACATTCTCCTTGGGCCTATTGCGATCCTGTCGTGAACTTCATAATATAAAAAAGAAAATAGAAAACGTTGAGCATGAACAGAATTTCACAGTTGGACAATGGAAGACCTTAGTAAGCTCATGCTAGAGTAGAGTAGCCATGTGATGTGTTTTGGGAATCTTCTTATGTACGGCGTATGAAAATGCACAGGACATCAATGAGGTGACTTTTTATACTCCATAACCACACACATCGTCCTTTTCTAGTGATTAAAAATATAAGATGAAAATTGAAAATTTTCAACTTATAGAAGCTTCCTGAAAGGTATGTGGGGCGAAAACAATCCATGGTGTCTTTTAGCAATTACCCTAGAAAGACGTCATAGACATTAAATCCACTATGTAAGTCAAAAGTGCAAATGTTTATGTTTGGAGTTTTGTGAGAAAAGGGAAGGTCTTGCTATGCGTAGTAGTTTCACCTCAAATGAGTGCTCTTGAATTATTTTAAGCAAATGATTAGTATAGTGACAAAAAAGATGATTTTCACTATGACCAACATGTCCTTCTAAGGTTAAAGGTTAAGTGTTCATAATAGACCCACCCTTCTTTAAAAAACAACCAAGTATCAATAGCTTTTATATAGCATTTGAGGAGCTAATTTATGTTTGATTCCTTATTTTTGCAAAGGTAGGGTCCAAACCTCGATTTAAGAAGAAAAGAATCTCCATGTTATTCAATTGCATACAATCCTGACTTCTTGTGGCTTAAAAAACAAAACATGTCAAAATAAAACCGCAAATGTAATTTAGAATTAGAAGCAAACTAAAGACCAAAGAGACGATGACTTTCATCACTTTCAAGATGACTTTAATAATGCACTTTGTATAATCAAGAAAACAAGTCATATGAGTTGGATTTCAACTCAATTATAAGTTGCACACATAGTACATGGAAAATCCTCCATTTTTCAATATGACAATGAACGGTTTGAGCTTCACACATACAAGAACGATCCAGGATCAACAGAATATATATACACGAAGATTTCAATTCAGATGCGCTTCAGTAGGCAGCTCTACTCCTGCACTTCCTAGTGGCTCCTCCACACCAGAAGTCAGTGTCTGCGCTCTCGGTGCATCGGAGATGAAATATCAATACCACTTCAGCAGATGACCAGCGCAGCAACTCATCTCATCTCCAGCAGCTAATCTCATCTGCAACAGCCTTGCAACAACTGAATAAGTGTTGTCCTTAAGGTAGAACTATCCATTACCACCATTTATCCAATTCCACCACCTAGAGGTTCCTCCCATTTTCGTCACAGGCCCATCTTATTACCACAATCTTACTAATCCATGATCATGATGGCAATGCACCGGGGAGCAGACACATCAGCTCACGTTTCAACAATGGTCTGATCATGCTTCAACAAGGGTCTACTCACAGTTTTATATTTTAGCTTTGAAAAATCACAAAAATTCAATTCTTGTCAGAATATCTTCATTCTTTTTGCAATTGACTTCTCTCAAACAATTCCATCTCTGAAAAATATGAGAGCTCACAAATAGATTCTCCAAAGTACCTAGATAGCAAATATGTAGGGTAATGGGTAGTTCTACCTTATTTGCGAGTCAAATTACTTCAGGTTAGTAAAGCTCATAAAGACATACACACAGTGAATCCCTAAACAAAACACTCTTTCATTAACAAGTTAAGATTAGGTCTAAGCGGTTCGAGCAATTTTGAAGCTCGCTTAGTTTGCAAGATTGACAAGGGTGGACAGAATTTGCCGAAGGAGACGATTCCGAAGAGAATGCTACCGATTATACATGGGAACTTGTTCTTAACGCCAAGGAACGCGCCCCTAGGCACATTTTGCACTGCTCGCGATCCAAGTCTTGCCCTCCTAGGCTTGCCCATGAGCCCCTTGCAAGGCAAAATGTGCCCTGGGGGGTGCATTCTCTAGTACATTATGTGTTGAAGAAGTCATGTCTCATTAATTGCCCTAACACATTCAATTAAGTACTACACCACACCATAGATCCAAAATAAAGACTATGTCAAAGTTTGAATGTATTTTAAGTGTGTTATAGTTAGTAATAGTGTAGAAAGTGAACAAGGCATTCTAGAAAGACATTTTAGAGGTCATAAACTCTTAATAGAGAGTGAATGATGGAATTTAATCCCTAAAGCCCCATTGTACCCTTGGAGGACAAAATGGGTTTTGGACATGCTCCTATAGCCTCAATATTCATCATGATTTTTGAAAACTTTTTGTGAAAATAGAAAAACACAATAGCTTTTTAAAAATATAATTTTTATTTCAATCAATATTTGGGAAGAAAAGTTATGGCACCAAAATTTTGGGTATGGCGGGCAAAAACCTTCTTACACAATTTTTTAAAAAAGAATTTAATATTAAATTTTTTTCTCATAGATTGTAAGTTTATCTCTATGGGAAGCTTTGATTCATTCCATGTGGATTTGTTATGTGAAAGTTATGAATAGTCTTATTTTTCAAGCAATTAAAGCATTTTCTTGAAAAAATAACTTGTAGGACTCATTTTTAATGCAATTTTTACAACATTTTTCAAATAAACTATTTGATGACGTTAATTTTGCTTGCTAAAACAATCTCACCATTATAGTGTTTCAATCCTATTTTTGAGCTATTAATAATTTATTTTTATTTTTATCTTGGATTTACTTTTGCTTAACAATATTTTAAAGTATGAAAATCAAGTGTGCTTTTTTAAAAAAAAAATTCCTAGACTTTCAATCTAATTCTTTAATGCAAGGATTTTTTTTAAGAGTCTATAGTGCAAATTTTTTCCATAAATGGTGATCAAAGTCATCTGAAATTGTAGGCCAATGTTAAAAAAAGTAATTTAAAGTTGTTTATAAAGTTTGACAATTTTCAGTTTGTATAGTCAAGCTTTATAAAATTTTTACTACTTTAGGCCAATGTTCAAAAAAAATAATTTAAAGTTGTTTATAAAGTTTGACAATTTCCAATTTGTATAGTCAAACTTTATGAAATTTTTACTACATGATGTGAGACAAGTGAAGTACAATACAAGTTCCTTTGGTTATATTCTAAAAAATATATATTTTTTGTTGTTTTGGATAAATGCAATTTTGAATCATTTTTTACATAAAATTGGGCCTTGGGACTTTTGGGGTTAATATAATGCCTTGATTCTAAGGTAATATGCTCTTAAGGCAACCATTTAAGAGCTAATTGCCTTTTCAGGGAAGCTAAACTCCTTGAAACAATTTTCAATAAATTTTTGAAGGAAGGAAAATCAAATTGGCATCTAACCCAAGTCGTTTCATATTATTTGGACCTTCTTTAAAACTAGTTACGATTTTTTGAAGTAGAGACACAGTTATCACTAAAAACGTCCACCTCCTAAAATGTACACATCTGATACATTGAAGAAACCTAAAATGTACCTCTTTAGAGCATGGGCAGGTTTTAGAGCATACTACCTTATGCTGAATAAGAGCGCTGTAGCAATTTAACGTGCAGAGGAACCGCCGCCGTTAACACGAAGGACCTGCGCATTGATCCAACCCCCCTCACTGCTCACCACAAACAGAACAACACCAGCAATATCTTCAGGCTCTCCCAATCTCTCCAGCGGCGTCGAGTTCTTCAACATTTCGATCTCCGCCTCCGTCTTCCCCTTGAAGAAAAAATCCGTGGCCACAGGACCCGGAGCGATGCAGTTCGCCGTAATCTGCTTCCCCCGAAGCTCCTTCGCCAAGATTAGGGTAAACGTCTCCACCGCAGCTTTACTTGAACCATATGCGGCGTAGTTCGGCAGCAACATACTCACAACCGATGTAGAAATGTTGACAATCCTTCCGCCACTCGCAGGCGGAATCCGAGACGCCGCTTCTTTCGAAACAAGGAACGTGCCTTTCGTGTTGACAGAGTATACCTTGTCCCATTCCTCTTCAGTGGTGTTGACGACGCTCGGATTGTCACTGAGAATCGTGCCTGCGCAGTTCACCACAATGTGAGGTGCCCCGAATGCGGCTTCGGATTGATCGAAAAGAGATTTCACGTCGCCCCCCTTGCTCACGTCCGCTTTGACAGTAATCGCCTTCGCTTTCGATCCTTCGATTATTGCGACGACTTCCTTCGCTTTCGCCTCGTTGCTGGCGTAATTCACCACCACGTTCGCGCCTTGCTTCCCGAGGAGAATGGAAATGTCGCGGCCGATGCCTTGAGACCCGCCTGTGATGATCGCCGTCTTCCCGGACAAGCTCAACAGGCCTGCCATAGTTTCTACACTGAATTAAATGGGATCAAATGCTCGCCAATTGTTCACCAAATGTTCGTCAATCGCGTCCAAAACTTGCACGCAGTTACGAATTGTCAGCTGCAAAGGGGATCGGCAATGGGGAAGAGACGAAGTGCGGGAGTGATCGGGGAGCAGAAGCGCCATGTTACAGAGCGGAATCGGAAGCTCCTCTTGCAATTTCTAAAAGGTTCATTATTTGGAAAGCTACTTTTGATATTCTTTCCTTTTCCAAGAAAGTGGGATCTATACCTTAAATTAGTCCATTTTGCTTTGTCTTGTTTGTTATGATGAGATCTCCTTTACCGTCCATCCCCAATTGCATTCTAAGGATGGGTGCATGAACTTTGTAATGAGATCTCCTTGACCGTCCATCCCCCAATCACATTCTACTAGAATGATCTATAGAACCGTGCATCCCCTCTCACATTCTTGGTATTGTCGAAAAGCCTTTAGTAAGAAGGGGTGCACTGACTTTGTTTCCGTGCATCTCCCTATCACATTCTTGATATTGTCAAAAAACCTTTAGCAAGAAGGGGTGCATAGACTTTGTTTCATTGCAATTGGACTTATAGTGCAAGTACTATATATTGAAAATTGCATTTCTCAATATTTAAATATAATAATGTAGAGTTTGCAATGAGGCCTCAATTATTTTTTTCAAGAGAGGCCTCGAATATTGTTTTTCAAGAAGCATAGTTTGTAGGCCTCACTTGTTGTCAACTACCTCGAAATAAGGCAAAGTATCCCATTCCAAATCAAATGGGAAGAAGTCCATTGTGGGCTAAATTATATTAGTGGTTTACATTGAAGTTCTAAAATGTACTCCACTAACATTATTTAGCCCATAATAGGCTTGCTCCTATTTGGTTTGGGATGGGATGGTTTACCTTAAATTATCCCATTTCAAATAATACAATACATTAGTATATAGAAGCTTAGCCAAAATATAATATGCTGCTAAATTCTCTAGTCTTAACTTAATCCTAAGTACACAATTTGTTGACATTTGCACAATAAAATAACTTAGGTTAGGTTGTAAGTTTCTGTTCAATTAGACTTTTTCTTTGTACACAACTCCAAAGGCTAATGGGAGATGCCCATAACCATCTTATCATTGTTGCATCTTATTTCTCGGGTGGGAAGGGATATAAGAACATTCTTTCATTTTTTATAAGAAGTACACTTTAATGAGCTAACTAAGGTACCTTTTGAGTAGCTACAGGGGGGCTTTTGGAGGATTCAAATTTTTTGTTAAATAAATCCCAAAATTTTAGTCAAAACCACATCCTTGAGATGGATTTGACTACGATTCTAGGGGCTTAAAATTTGAGGAATTTTTTGCCACATAAGAGATAAGTGTTCTCCACTTCATTGGACCTTTTTGGAGACTAGTGACATCTCGTTTCATGATGTAAACCCATTTTCCAAAGACTTTCCAAGATAGTGGAATTAGAGAAGATTTGAATACTAAGGTAAGTGACCCCGTAAATGACCCTATTTGTGTTATATGACTATTTGCACTACTCCATGGCTATTATGTATTAGTGGTGTACATTTGAAACTTTCAAATGTACTTTACTGATACATAGTGGCACAAATAAGGTGGCTTTTGAGTTGTGAAGCAAATAAGGTCTCCTACCTTTATTATTGCATTACAAGAATATTATAGATACTTTATGCCGTAGTTACCTCTTTGTAAGCTTAGATGTAGAACTTGATTTGCGCTTAGCAATTTCTAACAAACATTGGTAGACTATAGATTATCACTTTGAGCTAAGATGTTGGCCAAGACTTACATGTTCGCAGGTGATTTAGAAATTTAATCCTTAAATGCCTAAAGCCTTTTCTAAACACTACAACAAAATGGATGTTTTATGATTGTAAAAATATGATTGGAGATGATTGGTGATTGTTCATAGTTATATTCTTAAAAGCCAATACCTTGGGAAGAATATGACCGCAAATATAACTACCAGTCATATTGTGGCCTTGTAGTCATATTGTGGCCTTGTACTTCACAAGCATATAGTATACATCCACTGAAACGCCAAAGTACTTCATAGGAAATGACAGGAAATATGTTTGAAGAATGCTCAATCATTTTTGGTAATCATATTTTTATAAAAGTCACATTTTTTCCTTTGGAGGCAATCCAAAGAAAATTTGGGTAAGGAACATATTTGGAGAGTACCTAATCATATTTGCCAATCATATATTGACTTCAATTATATTTAAAGTCATATTTTTGCATTGATCGTATTTTTGTAATATATCTAGCAATCAAATCTTGCACTAAAATAGTATAAAAATGTGTGGAAAATATTTTAATAACTTTGATTATATAGATTGCAAGACATTAGTGTTTAACCTCTAAAGCTCTTTGACTATATTATATAGGAAATATTAAAAACTACTATCTAGTGCATTGACTATAATTAAAATATATAATATATTCACTACAAAAAACAAGGGTATAAATGACTTGTCCACAAAATAGTTGTTTTGCAGTCATTATGGACAAGTAATTAATACCCTTGTTTTTTGTAGTGTATTTAAACTTTCAACTATACAAATTTGTGTTAGACTACAGACTATAGAAATTTATAAAAAACTTTAGTTCATTTGAAAATTGTAGATTACAAGGTTATAATGTTTCAAGCTAGAAATAATAAATTTGGGGCCTGACCAACAAGGTTAGTATATAAGTAATATTGTTATGTTTTCTTTTCCTATAATATCTACAATACATTTAGTTGAATTTGAACAATTACAATTTTTAAAAATTAATAAAACTTATCAAAACTTGGGCATTTTGTTTAGTTTTGAGAAAATTACAAGAAGCTCAAAAATGTTCTTGGATATTTAGGGGTTAACATCTAGAGGACCAAAGCACATATTGGGCAAAAATTGTCAAAATTGTCACTTTTTAGGTCAATGAGAAAGAAATGAAAGAAAAAAAAGTTTTCAAAAATCTAAATGTAGAAATTTTACTAGACTACCTTCAAAATGTGTAGGAAAAATTCCAAAATCTTTGACCACTCAAATTGAAAGATTATAGCATTTGAAGTTAGAAAAAAATACATTTCAATAGTGTCCAATAGATTCAAAAAGTCTTAACTCTTAACCCCTAAAGGACCAAGGCCTTATTTCTGCCCCAAAACACTCAAAACTGTCATTTTTGTAGCATAGAGTAAAAAAATTTGAAAATTATTTTTTTTGCACATCCAACCATAGGATCTTATACCTTAATAGTATGGAAATGTGTGGAAAAAATTTCAGAAATTTTGACCACATAGATTAAAAGATATTTGTGTTTAAAGTGAACAAAACAATTTTTTCAGCACCTTGCGGGATTGGATTATTTTACTTTGAAATATTTTAACTTAAATTTTTTGCACTACAGAGTTTTGAGCTTTAAATCCTTATTGTGTGAAATTGAGTTGAGAGTTTAGGGGAAAAAAAAATTCATAAAAAAAACTTAATTTTCATGCTTAAAAAAATTGTTAAGTAGAAGTAGGTATGAGAAAGAAAGAAATCTAAATTATTAATATCTTTAATATGGAATTAAAATGCATTAATCCCAATGGTGAGATTGTTCTAGCAAGTAAACAAAATCATGGAAAAAAATTTCTTCAGAAGAATTGTAAAAATTGCATTCAGAAATGAATTCTATAAGTTATTTTTTCAGGAAGATGCTCTAACTACCCGAAAAACAAGATTGTCCATAACTTTCTCATAATAAGTCCAAATGGAATGAATCAAAGCTTCCCATGTAGACAAAAATATAATCTACAAGAGAAAAAATTCCAAAAAAAAAAATTCAAAATTTTGCAAATTTTGTTTTGCTGCCCGGACTGCCCCCCGTCCCCTGTTTTGAGCTTATTTGGTCATAACTTTTGTTTCCGGGCACCGAATGCGAAAAAAATTATATTCCCACAAAGCTCATCAGTTTTTCTATCTTGAAAAAAAAATTCAAAAGATCATGACAAAATTTCAGCCCGTAGGTACCTGCCCGAAATCCAATTTGTCCCCCGAAGGGACAATGGTCCTTTAGGGGTTAAAGAAAGATTTTTGCACTACATATAGTTTTTTTTTTTTATAATTGCATCCTATATCAATATATCATGAGTCACACACACCAAATTTCAAAGGTAGAATAGGAAGTTTGCACATATTGTCCAAGGTTGCCTACCTTGCCCAAAAGCTTCAAGCAACATGACTTTTGATTCAAGCACCTGATTATAAAAAAGAATTATATATATATGTCTAGGAAGTACATGTCCATACCTTGTGTCAAAATTTTAAAAAAATCCATTCAAAACTAACTTTGCAATTGTAAGAACTTGCTCAAATTTTCAAGTGGGCATTCAACATCTACTTGGTCTTCATGGCTACAATTTATCATTCATGGTTGGACTTGGATAAAAAAATTGTATATAGAGTAAGTGACAAAATTAAAATGCATTCCTCACTCAACCACTTTTGAGACCATCAATTCTCAACCAATTTTAATTCTAAAAACCAATTTTAATTTTAAAAGTTGAAAAGGTTAAAAAGGTGTAAAAAATTATTGATGATTCGTTTTTAATTTGAAGAATTAGACAATGATGAATTAGAGACATTAAATTGTCAATATTAGTCTAGTTACTAGAATAATGATCACTTCTTGTGCCACACTCATTGATGACTCTCTTAGCTGCAACCTATGTTTGCCAATTGAAGTGATCTAAGTGGCAATATGACTCATCAATAAACACCTCTAAAAAAATAGGCAACTTATTAGTATTTAGCTTGCTCAACCATCTTTAAACACATGCATTGTGGTCAATGATGCCATGCAAGTTGCACAAAATATTCCATTGTTGACCTTTGCTATAATGGAAACCCATCATTTTCAAGTATCATTGTAGAGTTGGGATGCTAAGATCAATGTCCTCTTTACTTAATTCAATCACAAGAGCCTTGGTGTGGACAAGGTTACTAGACTTGTTCCTTTAGATGACCATTTTGGGGTCCAATTTTAACTTCAGGTGTTTGACAACTTTTTGCATTGGCTTCTCACCAATGTTGAACAACCAAATCACTTCATGCACCACTTTCCCATTCATTCTTATAACTACAACAAGAAACTTGCGGAAGTTGAGCTAACCCCGTTCAATGGCCAAAGGTCCAACTCCAAGAAGGTGATGATAAATATTTGTAAGAATGTGGAATTCATGAGGAGTAGTGGATGTAGATATGCATCGACCTACAAGCGTAGTCATCACAGGGAGTTGAAATAGAATTTGATAGATAGCTAAAAACTACAGCTTTTGAATGGAAGTGTTGCAAAGAAATTATTGTATTACCAAGGGGTAATATTGTGTGGAGGCAATTAGGAGGAATGCATCTTTTTGTCTCTAATTCTACTCTAACTTCCTCAACCTTGTAAGGATGTGACAGACCTTATAAGATCAACAAGATTACTTGGAAGATGGTTATAGTAAAGGTTCAACAATTTGAGTGTAAGGCAAGTGTACTCTAGTCAATAATCATTAGAAAATAAATGCACTTTTTGCATTGCTAGTTTAGAGACATTTGGCAACCCTTTTGGAGACCTATTCTTTTTCTAATTATTGTAGCAAGTGGGCAAAAAATTGTAAATGTTATTGAGGAGAGGGTCAAATTAAATATAACCAGAACATTACCCCTATTCCATGCCAACTTTCATGCAAGAATGTTCTTTATTCCACCACTCAATTTGCCTGATTCTACCATCAAAGTTACTTTCTAAATGTTCTTCCTATCTTGAGGAGGAGAGAGCATTTAAGTAAACAATGCTACGAAGAGATCTGAGTGTACCATGAAAGATTCTTTCTGCTTTAAAAAAATGAATCAAAGCTTTTGTGCCTGAGTTCACATGCTTGCAGCATCCAAGAATATCCTTTCCAAGACCCTGCAAGTTACAGTACAACTACAAACAGCAGTGGCAACATCACCGGGGCTTTTACTTGTTGAACTGTAAAGTACGAGGTTCTAAAACCACATGCTCTAAAATTGTCCACCTCCTCAAATGTACATTGTTTGTACATGTTGCTTTTTGTAGCTTTCAGCAATGTATAATCAGTGTACATTTTAGGAGGTGGGCAATATTTGAGCCCTATGCCATTTCAACTTCAAAATTTCATAACGAATTTCACAAAGCCCCCCCAAAATATGAAACAACTTGGGTTTAATGTCAATTTTACTTGTCTTCTAAGGAAAATTTAGTGAAAAATATATCAAAAAGCTTCACCTCCCCAAAATTCAGTATCAACTTTTAAATGGGTGATTTATGGACCTCCTACCTTAACTTTGGTGTTCTTGGCAACATGTCATTGAATTAAATTTGGAGGGACATCAACATATTAACTCCTTTTTTTCCTAGAGCTACATAAATTCCATTGCCCCCTCCCCGAAAAAAAGAAGCGTTGATTTACATTACTAAAATAAACAACCTTCGTCTTGAAATTTAGAACCCCAACTTTGATGCAAGAAATTTTCTTTGAAAATTGTATGGACGTTGCAACCAATAAAATATAGATAATTTGGGTTTTATAGCGCTAGTCAAAGCTTCCCTCAAACACTATTTTTTTCTTCCAACAATTGCCCTTGTCAATCCTTCCTCCTTATATTACCTATAACTTTTTGTTTTTAATATTTTTAAATATATCAATTGTATATAACTATACCTTTTACAAGCTTTAAGATCAATTTCCGTATAGTAGAAATGTAGAAATCAATGAGACTATATTGTTTTGATGGATGAGTAAAAGACATTAGAATGTACTAAAGTGCTTGTGACACCAATTTATCAAAGTCACATTATTTTGAATTAGTGCAAGTTGAATTATGACCAAATTATATTAATCCTCACATTTTTTTTGTAGTGTCACTTATTTTTTACCTTCTAATTTTACACTTTTACAACAAATCATTTTGACTAGATGGGTTGTTGTACAATATTAGTTTTGGGCTATTTTAGATTGGGATCAAGTGCAATGTGAAACTCTTAAGCTCAAATGAGGCTTGCCAATGGAAATAAGCTCAAATGGGGTCTTGCCTACTATGCCTAGTTCTAAGAGAAAAAAATCCATCTTCTTTAGGTATTAGTAGTGTTTTTTTCTAGCTAAGTACAAGACTCTTGCTCTCTCCATAGGACCTCACATTTCTTAGATTAGTGTCCTCATCTCAAGACTTGGATCAAGATTTGTCCTTTGACCAATATGCATGTTCAATTTATAAATCAACTTCCTCATGGACAACACTATAAAACAATACTCTATTCTTGCATCATGCTTTGTTGCTGCAAAAGGTTCCAAGTGTGATAATGGACAATTTCGTTAAAATGGCGCCATTCCGCTACTTTGGTAGTTTTTAGGGTTTAAATCATGTGGCTTGAAATGTACAACAATCCTACATGTTTGAAATATATACCATTGCTAAATGTCTGAAATCTACATTTGTCCTAATACTTTCATAGTTTAGGCTACGCGGTTTGAAATCTATGACAATCCTAGATTTTTGAAGCCTACATCTGTCCTAGGTAGCACTTTTATGATTCAGCCTCAGTGGTCTAAAAATGGCACACAAAACACTCCTATTTTAACAAAATTTTCTATGATATTTTTTATTGAGTCTATGATCCATAATTGCAAGGATTACTTGAGAATGTATTGCTATTGAATATTGATAACATCTTTTTTAAGTAGCAGAAAATTTAAATTCTACTTGCAACATATTTCACTACAAATCTATATTGATCATTACTAGTTAATCTCTAAAGTCCCAAGAGCCCCTCATGGAACTCATGAAGATTCAAGTAGGGACCTATGATCTTAATTTTTTGGAAGATTTCTTGATACTTTTTTCAATATAGAAAAATTGATTAGCTTTGTAGAAATATAACTTTTATTTCAATTACTATCCAAGATAGGCCAAAATAAGCCCAAAATAGATGAGGGCATGCTATTAAAAAAAATCACAAAATTTGAATAAATTAAAAATTTCTTATAAATTATATTTTGTCTATGTGGAAATATTTGTTTCATTTCATTATTTTGGATAAGTGATGTGAAATAATGAAAGTTACAAAGCTTGTTTGCAAAACAAATTTAGCAAATTCTTGAAAAAATCAGGGTTTTCATAGTGGGTAGACGTCCGGTTCGCCCGTCTGTCCGATTCGCCCGACAGTGCGTGGACGCTGTAGTCGGGGCGTGGACAGGATCGTCAAGGCGCGGACAGGATCGTCAAGGTGCAAAACTCTCAAAATTAAAGCCGTCCAGACCGTCCGTCTGTCCGGTCCGGTTTGCCCTTCCGGTTCGCCCATCCGGCCGGTCCAATTCGCCCATTATGACAACCTTGGAAAAAATAATGTATTGGATCCATTATTGAATTCAATTTTAATAATTTGTCAAAAAAAAATTTGAATATAGTTTTATGGGAGTTGGATATTTGTCCTTGTTATATGAATGAAAGGTATTTTAGTTCCCTAAATCCAAACAATCCAAATCCATTATTAATAGTAAAGAGACTAAGAAGTCATTTAGCCCCCGCAAAGTAGACAAAATTGGAATGTGTCCTTACATTTTGAGTAGACATGATTGTACAATTATCTCCCCTTCCCTTCTTTTTTTGACATGCTTATTAAAAAATTTTGAACAAACATGTTTATACAAAATTTATTTAGAGTTTTTTTGGGTTATTTGAGTTGCCTAATAAAAGATTTTTTGAATTTAGGGTGACAAAACTTTTACTCTCAAGCACCAAATGAAATAAAAGTTATATTTCCCAGAGAGCTAATGCGATTTTTTGTCTACAAAAAAAGTATTAGAAAAATTGAGGTTACATGAGCCTACCCAAAATCCCAAGAGTCCCTTGAGGAGAGTCTTTATGGGGAATTTCATTAAAATGACAATGTTACATGTGCCATTTTCACAATGTATCATTTCCACAGTTTAGACTGGGCGGTTTAAAATCTATTAGTGTACTAGATTTTAGACCGCCCAGTCTAAACTGTGGGATGTCAAAGTCACAGAATATTTTCCATTTTAATGAAATTCCCCATCTTTAGGACTTTAGGGGGATAATAATGTTATGAATTGATGCCAAAGTTATATTCCTCAAATGGAGAATTTCATTAAAATGGCGGTATTCCATGTGCCATTTTCAGAAGGCCCAATTTGAACCATAAAATTAATATCTAGGATCAATATAGATTTTAAAAATCTTAGACTTATATAGATTTCAAAGATTTAGGACAAATGTAGATTTTAAATTGTGTGATTTGAATTATAAGAGTGACATATATGACAAGCATAGATTTCAGACATCTAAGAATGAAATATATTTAAGAAATCTACAACAGTGTGCATTTCAAACCACCCAGTTTGAATTGAAAAAATTATCAAATATGAAGAATTTCATTAAAATGGTGATTATTCTCTAAAAATGGCACAAAGGGGGATTGCAAAATGGAAGAAATTCATAGAAAGATGATACGGGGTGAAGGAATATGGGAGTTGTGTTGCAATTTGGACTTGTTGAGGACAGAATGGGCACATCTATGAGGTTGACATGTGGAGAATCTCTATCATATGTGTTCTTGACTCACATAAATGGCATGCAGAATATTGCTATTTTTACGAAATTGTCCATTCATTTGTTGCCTTGCCTTTACTACTATCATCTACAACTTCACTAACCTTGATAAGAAAACAATCACCTCATAGAACATCAAAATCCATGAAATTGGGAATATTCCATACATCACTTTCACATTTGGACATTATTTACATTAGTTTGTTGTGCCAATTCATATGCTAATTGAATTTCTTCCACAACTTTGTACATCACTAATTATCAAAGATTTCCATCCCCCTCCCCGCTCCCTGCCAGCTCCCTAAATCATTTCATTTGCTTACTTGCTTTGATTCTTTCAGGGTTCGCAATGCCAATTTAACAATATTGACATTAATGTTACAATATCAATTTTCTTCAGTTTTAATTCTTTCAATCCTTTTAATGACACAATAATATTCTAAATCGGTGTTTCATTACAATGGTGGTCTTCACATTCCATTTTTTCCATTCCATTTTTAGGATTGGTATAGATTTCAAACCATACGGTGTGAAACTTAGGAACAATATACATTTTTGACAACGGTCTAAACTTGAAAGTGCCAAGTTTGTAGAATACTGCCATTTTAACGAAATATCTGTTCCTTCCTTTCTTTTTCTTTTTGAACAAATGGAAAGAACCATCGCATTAAAAAAACGGACTAAGAGCGAAAGAAAAGCTAAACTAAGAGAAGGAAACAGAGGGGGGACCTCTCTTATTCCAGATAAAACCGCTCCTATTTTAGCAGGTGCAAAAAACACAAATCTGAAATTCTGAACCCGTCCTAATTTTTGTGGAGTAGCTCCTTTGGAAAAATGTTTGGCAACAAGGTAGGAAACATGTCAATGTAATGAATATGAGCCTTCAGGATCGACTTTCAGCTCTCAGATCAACCCTTTTACAAGCACCATTCAGTGGGAATTGATTTCGTTCCTGTTGCCGGGGCGGATAATTAACAAGGAGATTTGCTTTCGGTGATTGGCAGGTCGTCTGAAGCCACGCTGCACTGGACAGCCGAACTCAGCTAGCACTGTGCGGCGATTTGAACTCAGTAGGCAACGCTCTGTGCATATTGTGCAATGTAACCTCAAAAAGCCACTGAAGCTCGGTGATGCGTTATCTTCAACCTCTTCAAGCAAGTCCTGTACACAAGTGGCGTAGTTGGCTAGAACACCAGGCCAGAAATCTTACGTACTTAATGAGAGCGAGAACAAGTGGATCGAGCAGTCACAGACTGAGTGAATCCGTTGTTTCTCACAAGGGCTGTGCAGTAAGTTATTTAGATGGCAGCTTGTCGCTTAATTTCAGCTCCATTCGATTGATGAGGAAGCCCAGGTCGTGGCTCGTGATTCACTGAAGTTGTGACCGATTACCTTCGAACAGATATTTCGTTAAAATGGCGGCATTCATACGCCATTTTTCCATTCAATTTCAATGACTGGTATAGATTTCAGACCGCACGGTCTGAACTTCAAAGTGCCAAGTTTGTGGAATACCGCAATTTGAACGAAATATCCGTTCTTTACTTTGGTAGCTTGGCTTGATTACGTTTGAGGTTAATCATGAACTTTGATTCTCGCAGTCAGTAAAGCCCACAGGATGCTTTCAATAGTCTCTCTCACGTACTGACGGTCATGTTGGGAATATATTTTCACGTTGCTTCTGAAATGGTCATGCCTGTCCTCACAGCCCTGGCGGTCCCTCTAAAATTACCCGTAGGTTTCAATTCAGGATGGTACCACCATTACGTACGTCAATTTCTCTATGTTGGATGGGGGACATTACGACTTACTCAGTTTTAGAACAAGGCCATGACGTACGTTCAAAGGACATAAAATGTATTCTTTACAGTTTTCAAACTTCCGAATCGGATGTCGATTAATTTCGTTACAGTGGCACTTTTCCAGATGCTCATTCGGGACTTGGCTCTGTAGAGGTCCTCGTTCTTGAGCTCTGGGCACAACCTCGGTGCTTTGACACAAGCCATTTAATCAAATATGTCCATAATTATTTTTCAATAAAGAAGTGTCTTAAATCTGAAACATATCTGCCTACGAGCAGCAAAGTACAATGCGACGTTGATTTTCATCCAACGGGAGAGCAAATGGTGGTGCACGGACGTTCAGAACCCTATCCCAATGCAACCTCATAATTATTCCATAACAAGGCGATATTTGAAAATATTGATAATTTTCCAGCTGTTCATCTGACTCCTCCGGTCTAAATACCAATCCCAACTTTCAGAGCTTCCATGTAGTTCTGCCGCTTTAATTTGAAACAGGCCATTTAATTAACGAGTACAACCATTAGATTATTCATCGAGACACCGAAGGAAAGTGAGAACCATGAGGTGAATGTAGTCACTCAGTTTTATTTGCAGCTTCTGAAGTATACTACAGTTGGCAGTTAAACACATCATTGATCCAATCCTCTGAAAGCATCGGAGGCGGCAGCAACCAGCACTGCTCAGCCAACTATGGTACAAAAATCTTTAGTCTACTAGCTGAGTAGGTCCTTACAAAGGTTAAGGATCCCATCTATCAATACCTTAAATACGAAAAAGAATTCCAATGCAAGTCTATCAAGTAACCGTACGTCTAGATCTGCCACTTCCCGTGCGGCCTACAGTCCCGCAAGCTCACCACGGATCGCAACAACGCAAAAAGAATCGATCCTCCCATGAGGCACTGCCTGTAGATCGAAAAAATGTGCGGTATTTGAAATCCATCATTGGCTACCTGAAGTTGGAGCCTTCCCAAGTTTGGCCGAACTTCCACCAGGTGCCGACGGCGTTGCGTGTGACGATCGTGCGTCCGTCGCCGCCAGTGATCATGAACGACAGGGCGCCGTGCATTTTGACGCGGACAGTCCACAGAGCGCCCCAGTTACGGTACATGGGGACCCATCCCGTATACGGGCACTTGATCTTCACGCCCTTCACGTCGCCTGAGCCGCCCACGTTGTGGATGAGGATCATGAGAAACCACGGATTGCCTCCCACGGTGAACCGAATTCCGCCGCGCTTCGCACACCTCACTCTGTATACCGGTGGAGATTTTCATTACAGGTCAGTTTCCCATTATCACATCCAGTACTTATACAGAAAATTGATCTAGATTAGACTTCCGCATAAAATTTTGCCAAATCCTCTGAGAATATTCAGATTTAAGCAATATCACCTTACCAACTGGGTGATAACCTGTAGACAAGTAGAAAATGCTAGGCCACTTCGGCAGTCCCCAAAAGGTATGCCATGCAAATACTTTTATGATAATCTAAACTTGAGGACTTCAATCACTCTTTGGCAATCAGGTCTCGAGAAGAAAATAAGACTTGGTACGTAATCCAGTCTCTGCCCCTACACTGAACGAAGCTCATATTGCAACGAAAACCGAAGAACAGAATCGTGTTTTGAGTAAAATTTTAACAGGGGATACCGTACCTTCGGTAGTAAACTGGGGCGACGCCTCCTTCGCGCCTAGCAAGAGTGGAGAAAGCCGGGTACGACAGATCGAAGTGATGACGGGGAGGGTCGCACCACGTGCCTTCGGAGCCTGGAGGACAGAGATTGGTAGCCGTAATGGTGATGGATCGAGAGTAACTCCAGCACCAGTTCTTCGCGGTTCGGGTTTCCCTGATTTTCATGCATCGGATCTGGAAACACGCGCCGCAAGACGCGCCTCCCCTGAAGAGAGGAGTGCTCAGAGCCGCGGTCATGGCACCATACCCCAGCGCGAACGTGTTCTGGTACCCGCAGGCGCCTGCCTGCGTCCCTTGGCCGTTGGGGGACCCGTAGAACGTGATGTGTGCGTAATACCATCCCCGGGGAGTCGCTCCGTGCACAGGTTGAACAGCAATGGCCACCAAGGTCACCGCGAGCAAGAAGACCACTTTCACTCCCGACATAGCGCCCATCTTCATGCTCTTCCTTGAAACAGAGACGGTCAGGTTCGTTAGTTGGCGAGTTTCAAAGATTCAAACATGTACTGTAATGTTCAAGCGCCAAAAACTCCAAAAATTAAGACTCGGACGTTTGACTAGATCTGACTATCTGAGGTTTTAGTGGTGTGACCGGGCGCAACTGCACCACTTCCACTTAAATCAGACACTTCCACGAGTACGGATTTAGCTTAAAACACTTAAACAAAGGAAGAGTTACATAAATATCTAGACTTCTGCGGTTTCCAAATCTCAAGGGTACTGTCACCCTAAGAGCCACTATGTCACTCTTCCCGCAGTCACAGTACAATTATTTAATTTCATCCACACGAACATTGAAACGTCAATACTTCAAAGATATCCCAAGATACATGTTCATATTCGTGAATCAGAGTATCAAATATTTAGTCGTTGAAATGCTCAGATCTCTGAAAACCAGAAGTAGATCTCACTTTTCAGCCGGACAACTGAAACGGCGCCATTTCACTGGTATCCGCCATCTTAACGACCATGAGGTAGCACTGTTACTAGTCTAGTAAGTTCTAAGGAGGTATGCACCGAAAGAAGTCTTCAGTAGTTTCAAATTCGATCCACTAGAATATGACTAACAGTAACCCTTACACCAACTGCATGAGCATCGATCACATCATTTTGACAGGCCTTTGAAACTTTAGACCACCTGTGACGTATCTCCAGAAAGCAATAATGTAGGTCCTGTTCGAATGATATCGAGATCCAGAACTACCCCTCCGCATCCCCTGATCCGCCACCCAGCAATGCAAGAGTCCATCTCTAGATACGAAACATCACGGAACCAGTGCAGAATTTGCCGGTCCCATTGTTTATCTCGAAACCACCCTCGTGTAACCTGGTCTAAACAAATGTATATCATGCAAGCTTACGACACTAGCTACCAATGCATGCAACACAGATTCAAACTCCTGGTGTGTCGTGACACTTTGGGACCATACCCCAGGTAACAAGATCGATCAGAGACGTTTGAGAGCACTTACAAGAGGCAAATGCGGAGCGCGATCGATCAATGTGAGCAACAACCAAGTGCATGCGCCGCTCTCACAAGCCCCCGAGACCCAAATCGACAGCGGCACCTGCTTTCAATTCATCTAGACCTTGTGGCGTACGGTGGAGGACAACGGCGAGTACTCTGAGCTATATAGTAGTAATAATGGTACGAGTCCTCCTCACTGGCGCTGGCGCAATCCACAGCAGCGCCAGGCCGGTTCCGCCTGCGCCGGAGCAAATTAGGGCCTGGGTCCCTTTTTTTGAACGCCAATTATCGCGTCGAGGAATAGCATGGTAATCAGCGAGATTCATGCAATCGCGTCGTCTGGTCCTCTGGTGAAGATCGAATTCCACGATTTTCACCCTCCCACCTACCCTGCTACCCAGCGATGGCGTGGTTTGAAACTGGAGCGGACAAATTGGGTTTACGTCCACGGCCGCGGGCTATTGCGTCCTCCTGGTTCTTCTCAAGTTTCTCCTCACTTGGCGAGATGGAAAGTCAGCGGCTCTTCCGACGGAGTGGCAACGATTGGGGAAACTGGAACTGTCTGGCGTTTGAATCGATGCGGGAGAGCTAGAACTAGGACACTGGAATTTCTGTTTGTATGGGACCGTGTGGAGTAAAATTGTGAAGGGATAAATAGAATACCCTACGTTGGAGTCAGATTCGTTAAAAAAATGATTCAAAATGTAATTAAATTTAGCATCTAATGAAAGTTTCAGAAACTATGACATGGCATAGTTCACTACACTAAATAGTATATTTAGTGTTAGCAACACTATTTACAAACCATAACACTAAATATCATTAACCCTACTAAAGTAAATAACATTAAATTTGATTTCTAACACTAAATGTATTCTATGGTAAATCTGAAATCTGAAAAGGTTTACATTTAGTGTTAAAACACATTAAGAACATAGGAAGGTGAACCAGAAGATGGAGGCGGCACATTCAAGTTTAATACTACACTAATTCCTCCAAAGTTGAGATTTAGTGTTATGTGGAGTAGGGTGGTATTACACTAAATGTAATCCAACACTAAATATACTATTTAGTGTAGTATAAAAAACATGAATGAAAATAATCTTTAATCCTAAAAAACACAAGATGTTGAAGCTTGAGTATCGATAAAGCTAAAGGTCACAAAATATTCTCAATTATGCTCAATGTCGCAAACCTAGGTCACAAAATATTCCAAACCTTATAAAACAAACTTCTAGAAATTATAAATCAAGTTAACTAAAGGAAAATCAACTAAAAGAGAAATGTTTTCTTATGGGACCTAATGAATTTGACTCCAACATACATTAAAAGGTTGATGTTGTTATATCCAATGCTCCATAAATGCACATTTGCTATGTTAATTTACCATCAAAACATCCAAGAACCCTCCACAATTGCACCTTGATTTTCTATTTGCACAATCATGGATAACAACAAAATGTCAAGGGAAAATGGATTTAAGTCAAAATGGACTCTACCTTTTGCATTGTCACATTTCTATTGTCACATGTGGTTGAATTACAAATGTGATAATATAGAAAGAATGCAACGTGATTATGTGAATAGGTTTGAGAGAGTAGTGATTAGAATTTTAAAGGTGAGGGTTTCACATTTTCTTTTGAGACTTTGTGTAGCTTTAGAGGCAAAAAATTAAGAATGCAAGTACTTTAAAGTTTTAATTTGTAAAAAATAGAATATATATATATATATATTTGTAATTACATGAAGATGATCATTGGTACCAAAAGAACCTTCAAATGATTTAAAGTTTCAAAATGCATGTAAAAAGTAGCTCACTTTGTGGACACCATACAATGTAGAATTAATTATTTTAAAAATACACTTCATATAATATGTGTTAATCCACAAAATACCATCTCTTCCAACTTTTATCTCTAAATTCTTTGAAATGGATATTGGATAATATTTCCAACTCCAAAAATTGCAAGTGTGATATATTTTCACCAAAATAAATTTAAGGAATAAAATCAGAAATTGATATAAGTTTCAACTACATTACATAACTATTATTGAGTTTATCTTGAAGAATACTTTGGCACTCATGGTGTGACAAAAATATTGTATACAAATCTTTCATGCATTATTCTAGGATAATTTATCTTAAAAAATTTCAAGCCTCGAAAACAATCTTATAGAGTTGTGGACAAAAATGAATTAATGAAAGTTGAAAGAAAATAGACACATTTTATAATATTATATTCAAAGTCAAATAAAATCAACCATTTTTTATGCTTAAAAGTAGTTTCTATTCAACTAGCATCCCAAAAAAATGTTTTTGTAATCCTTGTTGTGATATCTAAAAAGTACCTTTTGAAGTTTGAACACATAAGGAATTGATTTGTTTTAGAAACAATCATTATTAGTTATCAATAGATGACCTAAAATCCAAATTTTTTTGGCTTAAAATATTAGTTTAACCTTACAAATAGCAAAAATGATGTGCAATTGAAATCATTATAATAAAATATTATGTATTGAAAAATGTAATTCCATTTTAATATGTAGAATAGTTTTAAATACCTTGTTTATGAATCATAAATCCTATAGAGGTATAAAACAAAAGTTATGACAAAAATAATGCTACATTGAGAAATGGGTGATAAAATATATTCAATCCATTCTATACTACTAGACACTTTTGGATTAGAGCTATTAAAATTAGAGTTCAAATGTATGCAGTAAGAAGTTTCAACATCCAATTTGTCTGTATGCCCCAAGTTTTGTACTAAAGAAATGGGTTTTTTGACCCCACTTAATGAAACAAGGATGAACTTCTTATTGGTGTTTTGGACCATCCAATTTGCACAACATTGCTTATAATGCACAAATTAATTGATTGGAGTTAGTAAATGAATCCGTACTCTTTAAAATCCTTTTAGAGCATAATACAAATAGAATATTGTTTATTTCAATTATTGAAAAGATGAAAAGATATCAAGGTGAAAATCTAGATGTAGTTCACCATCTTATCCTTGCAAAGAAGGACACTTAAACGCTACAATATTGCAAAAAACATCTACTAGCATATGCTAGCAAAGTTTCTAGTATGTGAGCTTAAAATCTTGAGCCCATAGGCCTAAGCTCCTATATTATAGGTACCTTTGTTATAGGCATCTTCTATAATTATAGGATATTTATATTATAAACACCTTCCATTATTATAGGATACTTATGTTGTAGGTATGTATGTTATATGCACTTTCAATAGTTGTAGAATATCTACTTATACCTAGGCTCAAGGTTTATAGACTTGCCTTTTTAGGCTCACATCTACCATTGTTGACTCATTTTGTTGCATTTAATCTGGTACTCATGATTTCTTTTGCATTATTTCAAAATTATTATTATTATTATTATTATTTAAATTTAAAAAATATAACCAATGTGTATTCCTTTAAGATGAAAGTAAACACTAAAAGAAAATGCATAGAAAAATTCTCCAATTAGGAAAACTAAAAAAGTGTCAAATCTCAAGAAAATAAATATTTTGATATTTAATTAGTAATTTTTTAAAAATAAAATAAAATAAAATATTTCCATTTGTAAGGTATTCAGTTCTAGATCATTAATTTTGGGTACTCCCTAGTACTAAAAATCTTTAAATCTCAAAGTGTGACAAATTTAAAAAATTGACTTTTATATATAAAATAATTTTTTAAAATTTCTAAATAATAAGAGATATAATTATAGTTAAGTTAACCATCTCTAATAAAAATTTCTAGTTCATCAGGTTTTATCATCAAAAGTTTTAGCAAAACACAACTCCTTCAGTCCAAATGTAATACAAAATAGGATTGGTCTTTCTTGCAATCACCCACATTAGGAAAATTTAGGCCTAAAAGAGGTTTTGAGGTTTGCCCTACCACAATGCAATTATAGAATTTAAAAAATAATTACAAATCCAACATGCCACTATTGGTACCACATCAATACCACTTTAGATTTTTCTTTTTTATATTTTTATATCTTTAAAAAATAATTCTATAAAAAATAATTTATTATTTTTTTGTATTTGCATCATCTTGGTGCCAAAAATCAGAAACTGGCAACCTTTTTAAGCCTAAATGTTTTCCTAATGTTGGCTAAAAGTCATTTGACTATAGGTCTAGATTTTTCTATTGCATATAATTAACTATTGTTAAAATTCCTTTAGACAATAGCTCGGATAATAGCTACAAGTTTATTAGAAGACCATCCTTTTCAAATTTTAGCTCCAAATTTGTTTCAAGGGATACTAAAAGTACTACTTCCCCCAAATCAACCACTGTGACATAAAATCAAGGACTATTTTTAGACAATAAAACATTTTTGAAAATTTTAAGAAAATTAAGCAAGGTGTATAATATTCATGCGTACCATATCTATAAATCTTGAGTAATTTAGAGCTTGAATGCAAAAATTATGGCCACAAAACAAATCAACATATAAGGTGTAACTACAAAATAAGATAGGTATTTCTTGCAACCACCCCACTCAAGATCAAATGAAATCAAATAAGTAATCTAATCAAATAAGCAATCTATCTCTTAATTCATCTTGAGTGCATTTCAAAAAGTCTAGACTTGTCTTTCAACTCCAATAAAAAAAATCTTCAAAAGTTTTGCACAAATACATGTTAATGGAAAAATTTCAAGAAAATTAAATGTTATATATTTTTATTCTTTGAAAACTAGTGAAAAAATTGTAAAAAATAAACTAAAAATTTTCCATTCATAAGATGAGATCCCACCAAGATTTGATGGAAAAAAAATTACTGAATTTTTAAGAATGTATATTCGAGAGATTTTTCTTTGCCTTCATAAAGCTCGGGAGGGTTGCTTAGAGTGTCCATTGAAAACCACGTGTGAACAAAACTTTGGACCCCCTATTTACTTTTTGAATTCTAAATAAAATTAAATGAAAAAATATGAATAGATTTTTCTACTTTGAAAGTTTATGTTTTGAATTGTTGATATTTTTATTTTTTAATAATAATTAGTTACAAATTTTTGAAGTAAAAAGATATACTGTAGAACTAAAAAATTACTTTCACACCCCTATATTATATAAGTAAAAATTATCTAAAAAATGAACAAAAAATTCCTAAAAATAACTCTCTATTGAAAGCTCACTTTGAGTTGAATATTGATGCAATGATCATCTAAATGTGTTCTTTAAAAATATTTGAGTTAAAAAAACATGACATTTTAGTGCATTTTTAACCTCTTCTAGAAATCATTCCATATTTTATTTGAGTTTGAAATTTTGGGAGTAGAATCCTATAGTCATTAGTAAACAATGCTCAAACTCTGAAGTTAAAATTATAGTTTATTAGAAACCACTTGTTTGCATGTGGTTTGTTGTAGTAGAACTAAGTGCACCCCCAAGATTTTGTGATATGAGGATTATATTCCCCTTTAGTGTAAATTAACTCTCAATCTAGAAAGGTACAATTATCTTTAGGTAAGTTATATTTTTTTGAAAACAAATGGGCGATTGCAAGAAACACCTTCTAATTTTGTTGCATTTTTACAATATTCATGCTTAGTTTTTTGGAGTACTTTAAAATTAGATTTTTTTTTAATTTAAGAATTATGGCAAATGTATTCACCTATAAGTTGAAGGTAACCGCCAAAAGAAAATTATAGAAAAATTCTTCAAGCAGGAGAACTATAAAAGTGACAAATCTCAAGAAAATAGATACTTCAATGTTTTAATCCCTAAAGTTCCTTCACTATGTTTTCACCAAAAATGCTCCCAAATTGTTGTTTTTAGTACAAGTACCAAATTTTTCAAGAAAACATTTTTTGACACATGTAACTGTAGGATCTTGTATTATGCTGACTTGAGAACACGTGGTAAAAATTTCAAAAATTTCCACTGTGGATTGCAAGATATAAGCATTCAAATTCATTGAAATCATTTTTTTAACCCTGCAAAAAACAAGGCAGCTGCCCTTCATAAGCTCACTTTCCTATAAAAAAATGTCCAAAATGGTGGTTACTCTTTGGATCCTTTTTCCTAAACAAGTTGGTGACATATTTGAAAATTTTCAGATCATTTGGAATTGTATAACATATAGAAAAAAATAGTAAGTAGATAGTAATAGAGAATGATTCAAAATATTAAATTGTTAAGGATTTAATTATGGAATTGAAAAATGCCAATCCCAATGGTTGAAATGTTGTTATAAACAATCTACATCCTATGATTTTATTTTTTTCAAAAAGTATTGAAAATTGAGTAAGATAAAAGACTTCAAAGTTTATTTTAGAGTAGAGAATCCATAATTGCTTGCAAACAAAAATTGCTCATAATTTTCATCTCATTGATCAAAATGGAATGATTCAAAGCTTTCCATGTACCTATAACTTTAGAAAACCAATTTTAAATTTTTGTTTTAAAAAAAAGTGATTTTTTTTTATTTGCCCATATTGCCTGACCAGTGAAAAGAGTAACATATTTGGCCATAACTTTTGACTCGTATGTCATGAAATTTGGTGCATATGAAAGATATTCCTAGTATCCATATTCTATTAAAATTTCAGCTTAAAAAATGCTAACCTTTAGTCACATGTACTTGCCCAAAATTTCTATACTGCCAAAAAACGCATGTTGGTCCTTTAGGGGTTAAATAGGAAAAAATAGGGGGAAAAAAATAGTACATTTGTAACAACTCTATGGAAATGGTCATTCACCAAAAGAGACACCAAAATAACATTTTATATGTTTTGAAATGCAAGTAGAAAGAAGCTCATTTTGTGAACTTCCACACAACATACAATTAATTACTTTTAACAGTGTCTACAAGTCTAAAAGAAGACCATCCCATTCAAATTTCACCTCCAAATTCATCTGCGGGGTTAGTAAATAGTCCTAAACCCTCAAGTGTGATATAAAAGTGGGGGCTATTTTTGGACAGGAAGTTCACTGTTATTAGCTTGAATGTACCCGCAGACAGCCACTTCGAAGCCTGACCTTGCTAATGCGAGCTTCGCGTTTTCCTCCGCGCCTATGAAGTCGCCATGGCTCTTCCTCTGTTGCGTTAGCAGTTGCAAGCGCGATGGCGAGAATGATTTTGGGTTGTGAAGATTTGAACAATTGTAGCACGAAGGACAATGTGAGAGCGAGGACCGCGTCTCGATTTACTGCTGCATGTGCTGCCAGTATTGTTGCGCTTGCTTCGTGCCTCCAATTTTCAGAAGGGCTTGCAACAATTGGAACCACGAAGAGAGTAGCACAACAATCCGGCAGCATCAGTAGTAGTAATCGGGGACGACTCGTCTTTGCCCGTGAACTTCCATGGGAATCTGGTCTGTGCTCACAACGATGAGGAGCTTCTGACACTGCTGTAACGAGCGAGAATCTCCAAAAATCTTGTGAGTTCACTCGTCCTATTGCCTTCGTCTTTAGAATTAGTTTTTTCAGGGCATTTTCAGCTTTTCCAATCCATCGGAGTCATTCGATTCTTCAAACCTCTCTTTCTTCTGCTAATTTTGGAGGATATGCATATTAGATTCTTCGTTGTCGATGGAGATGTGTTTTCTGCATTTGCATTCGCGTTACGGACGTGTGCGTGTGTCTGGTTTCGCAGGCTATAGTAACTTACAGTGCTCCATGGTGAGACTCTTTTCTTCCTTCCTCAAAATGTAGTGTATTGATGTAAAGGGACTTTATAAATTTTTACAAATTTGACATTGGTTAGATCAGAAGTCATTGCAAAGTAATTGATGCTTTTTGACAAGTTATCATGGCTGACCGCTATCTACTTAGCAGAACTGGTCCAACAGATTCTTCTTTCACACTGGTCTTGGGACCAGAGTTATTGATTCTTATTTTTCATGGTAGAAGCTCTCGATTCTAAAAAGATGCCAGGCCACCTTTCGCACCATCTCTCAGTTCGTGTATCACCCCAGAAGGCTTTAGTAAACCGTAAATGACCAACATGCGCAAATGTTTTTCTTAGGTCACACGAGGACTTTCTTTTGTTCAATTTCCTTTAGTTTTCGACTAATGATGGCAATGTTGTCGTGATGTGAACTCTGGGTCCGTCTGAATTATATTCTCACAGTATATGATCAATTGGCCAATGACACCATGAATCCTTGGTCCTGGAGGAGTTAAACGAAGACAGATACTGATTAGGATCTTTGTTGATTGAATTGATTTCAATACTTGGGGTGCAGGTGGTATGCATGTCGACAAATGCTGCCCACATTTTGCAACTTGAGCAATGACTACAAACCAGCGATGTTTGTTTATGCCGATGCGGATATGTGCTATGAAACTACCCGAGATGTGCGTTACTCCTACATTCCGCTTCTTCCGGGATGGGGAGAAGGTGGATGAATTTTATGGTACAGGTCCTCGAAGATTACGAGATCGATTCAGGCGTGTCAGTCAAGAGTTCATTCCAGACTTGTGCTCTGAGAATGGAGGCGATTTGAAATTCCTTCCAAACTTGTGCCCTGACCGTAGAGGCGATTTGAAATCTCTCCCAAGAGTTCTTGTACTTTGAAACGCCTTTTCGTGGCTCAAATTGGCATTGGGATGATTTCAAATACGTTAGACAATGCAGGATGAAGGATAGCAATTTTTCGTCTGGATGACGAGGTCACGCAGGATGATGGAATTGCCCTCAGATCATATGTGGAGGTTTAGAACACTTAAAAAAGGTGAAAATTTTGATGCCTAAACTCTTTTTATTTAATTTGTTCAAACTTTTCATCACCATTCTCAATTCATCTTGGATGAGTTGAGGGTCCTTGGTCTTTACAAAATGAAATTCTTGCCAAGGATACAATATTGATTTGTAATTTCAATTTGAAGTTGATAATTTTTTTCACATCAAAGGATTCTAGCAATCTAGCCAATTTCAATTCAAGTTTGAAGGAAATTGGCAGGTGAGAAAATGATATTGAAGGAAATAAACTCGTAGATTTTGAAATTGATGGAACCAATGACCATTGAGAAAAACCTAGTCCATTCCTATAGAAGGAGGAAATGAACTAGGGAATCTCCAAATAAATTTCCCAAGCACTATTGTCCACTAAACTAAGGTAGAACCACCCATTCCCAATAAGGGAGGCATACTCAATATGTAAGATGCAACTATTTCCAACCAAGGCTCAAACAAATTTACAACCAAAATATGAAATGTTTTGTTTTTTGTTTTTTGTTTTTTTCAATTTTCAGGTTAGGACTAGTAAAGTCATGACACATACTCCAAATTGTCATAAAGTGTCTGGAAAGTTTTGATCCGGAAAGTAGACTCTTGATTGATTGGAATTAGAAGATTCTAGACATTGGCTTTGGAGTTGAAATACTTTTTGGCTCCCCAAATTCATAGTAATTTCAATTTGGGGAATAAAATTATGAAAAATTCAGAGTCCCAATATTTCTTATCTCTCTAGGAGACAAAAGTTTCCATTGCCTCACATCTGTCCTGAAATTACTTAAGTGATCAGGATCAGGTATTGGTGGTTCTACATAACTGAGCATCATTTTTAAAATCTCAGATAAATTTTTTTGAGATATAAAAGCAGTAAAATTTCTCTCCCATGACTTGATTAGCGACAATTTCTATCAATTACACGTGCGTCTCCATTTGCATGTTGCTGCATATAATCACTTTGGGCAACATTGTGGGGACTCAAACTCTACTGGTAACAGCATCCACACCTTGCACTGGGGAATATCAATGAACAAGGCACACAGAGGCACAAGAGAAATGAGATTTTGCAACCTTGCTCAAAACCCTCGTCATGAATGTTCGACCAATTCGTCCGGTATAACAATAAGTCCAAAATGGATTCGAAATGGCTTCAAGTCCCAAGTGCCAAGGAATGCTCTAGAGACGAATGTGATGAAAAAAGTATATTGACATTTGATGAATCATGCTAGGGTACAATCTAAGCCACGTTGAACGAGTTCCAGATTCCCTCGACGAACTTCTTCGCCCCCTTGAACCATCTCTTGTCTCCAGCTTGCGCCTTCAACAAGTACAACTTACCGTCCTTGACGGTGGCAACGATGAGCTGGTGCTTGCCTCCTTCGTCTCCGTCGGCGGTGCGGGTGAGCACGCTCAACTTGTAGTAAGGCTTGCCATTCACGGTCGCCACGCCGGCATCCAGCACGGATGCGGTGGCCACGGCGTCGTTCGCGAAGCCGCCCTCAGACTGTGTCTTTCCTGAGTAGCTCTGCTTTCCGAGCAGGTATGAGACCTGGATGGTAGAATCGCGCATCAATCAGTTCACGCAAAAATCTTTCACTTCATATTCTAAAGCTGAAGTTTGCAATACATCGGCAATTCGCTTTCAAACATCCTAAGCTTAGTTCATAGTACATACTAAGCAATCCACATTTCAGAGGCTCTGAAAATGTGATTTACATCACACTTCACATTCACTTGGTTCATAGTACATACAAAGCACTTCACATTCAAACATTTGTAAGCTGCACCGTACAATACATATTGAGCAATTCACATCGAACATTCTTAAGCTCTGCCTTATACTACGTATTGTTCTATTCATATCGTTAAGCAGTATTTACAATATACATCATTTACTTCAAATTCAAACATTCGTGAGGTGAGCTGCATAACACATACCACGGACTAATAATAATACATACATACACTACATACTTCACATTTTAAAGCTTTGCTTCACAATGCATACCTTCCCTTGACATTCAAACAGTCCTAAGCTCACAGAGCTTGATAATTCATTTCGATCACTTCAAATTCAAACATTATTAAGCTGCGCTTGACAATACGTATCGTTCACTTCAAATTGTCAAGCGATTCTTTGTGTTAACTGGTTGTCAAGCTCTATTAGGGATTAATCATGGAAGACCTACCTCTTCCAAGAACTTCTCAGGCGGTCCGTAGTCAGTGATGGAGCCCTTGGCGGCGGGGGTGATGGACACGAACATGTTGGTGGTGGAGTCGAAGTTGTCCTCGTATCTCAACACGGTGCCGGGGAATTCCTTCTCCTTGCTGGGGTTCCACTTGGACGGGATGTCCAAGCTGAAGCCATTGCCAGTGAAGGGGGTGAATCCCGTCTGTGGCTTAAGACTACCGAACACATTGGCTGCCAACAACAAAATGCACCGAATCCATCAAACCCAGCATCAATCTCCAAAACACGAAACCAATTAAAGCTAAGCCCCTGCACTACATTCCAACAATTGCCATAGCCTCCAAATCCCACAAAACCCAACACGGCACCCACGCGAAATCCAATTTCCGACTCACCACTCTCGCCATAAGCAGCATTGGCCGGCGCAATCCGCGACCCAGCCGCGACAGCCCCCGCCACCAATGCGAGCGCCATGCGACGGCTCACGGCCTCGCTGTTGTTGTCTTCGCCCTTGGACGCCTTCACGACGAAGCTCCTGGCTGCGACAGGGGCAGCAACGACACGAGACGCAGTCACAGAGGTCCCCGAGATCGCGCTCTTGGACGACGCCAGCGACGACATCGCCAGACCGGATGACATGGTGCACGCCATAGCTGGTGCTTGCTTACTGCTTGCTGCCCTGCTACGACGGCTGTGATTGGGGAAATTCAACCGGGGAGGGGAGGGCGAGGGGTGATTGTGGGGACGATGAGCGTGGAGAGTGACGGACACAATTGGAGAAGGGGCGATGGCAAATGTGTGGATTGGGTGGAAGGCGTTATCCACTGGAAGCTCGTTGGACAGGGAACGACTGGGGCCCGATGCGTGGCCCACGGTGTTGGGGTCCCGGTTCAGGAGGAGGGTCCCGGTCCAGGGCGAGGTCCCCACCGGTCCCCTGAGAATTGTGAATTTCCCGGTAAAATGGATGGGGAACTGATCAGTGAGGGAGAACTGCATCGGGAAAAAGCCCCCCATTGCAACAGTATTGTTGCAATACTGTTTCAATGCTTGAACAGTAGAGTACTAAAAACATGCAGTTTCAATACTGCAACAATACAATTTCAATGGAGGGTGTACTCTATCCATTGGAAATATATTATTGTAGTATTGCAACAATATGTTTTTAGTATTCTACTAGTGGTTAGCGCTTGCTATGTTATGTATTCATCATTAAAATTTCATTAGAAATTTTTATGTATTAGATAGAATGCAGAGCAAAAATTTCAATAAATTTTCAAATAAAAATTACTAAAGGTAGCAATTCCATTGCTTTTCTTGGCTTTATCACCATATTGATCTTCTTTAATATCACCTCAATTGTAACGACTATATTATTTCTATAATATCACCCTTGTAAAAAGTGATATTATAGAGGTGATTGTGAACTACTATTCTATTTCAGTAATATCACATTGTGTGAAAATATGATTTATATGTATGCATGATTGAAAATATTTTTATAAAATATTTAAAATAATTATTTTAAAGACTTATCAAAATCATTATCATGCATTCTATTCAAATATATCAAATTTTTACTAATATGTGATACAATGAATGCGTAGCATAGCAAGCACGAGCCCCTAGTATTAATGGTAGCATTTGTGATATTACAAAGGGACTTATGATTTTAGTAGTATGATTGTTCAAGTATTAAAACAATATTGTTGCAATAGGGGGATACTTTTCTTAATGTGAAAGCCCATTTGGCAAGAAAGAGGATTCCATTCATCAAAATTTAACCTCTTAGCACCTTCCTCCTTTCTTACATTTTTTCATATTTTGGCTTACATCTTTATAAATATATATTATCTACCTCAATTTCATCAAATTCATGACAAAGTAAGTTTAAAAAAAAATTCAAACATTGGTTGGAATGAATGAAAAATTTTGTGATAAAAAAATCCCCTACTACCTCTCTATTCATCAATTAGATTTGAGATGTTGAAGCTCTAAAGGGTTAAGGTATAAGATCCTATTTGGGCCACAATTTAGAAACCACCTTAGTGGTTTTATTAGGTATAAATAAGTACATTTCAAAATTTGAAATGCATACTCCTAATAGAAAGTGACTACAAAGTGGCTCAAATAGTCCCGTAGCACAAATAGGGGCTCTTAACTTAACCATACCTTGGAAGGTCAAATCTTATCACCAAAGTTGTCAACAAAAAGTGATCAAATTTATAGATGAATAGGTGCATTGATTTTTCTTGCACTTCAAAGTTATTTGTCAACCAATTTCGGGGTGCTCAAAGATTTTATGATTGACCATGAAATGCTTGAAAACATGTTTTGCGTTCTTTAGAAGCTTTTGTAAAAGCCTATTGAATGAAAAGTAATAAATTTCAATTTCAATTTCTATGGGAGTTGCTTGAATTATATTCCTCATTATGATATATTTTAACTTTTCTACATAAGAAGATGCTCAATTCATAGATTGTTGGGTATTGTATTTTGGCATCATCAAGTTCCTTCCACTTAGAGTGAATTTGATTTTAAAAGTGATCTTAGGCCCCACTAATGAAGTGAAGTTAATGAAATGTGATTTCTACTCCAACTTAAAAATTAGGAAAATCCTGAAATTGAATAGTTTTGTAATTTGAACTTTGAATTGTAATTAACTATAATTTTTTAAACTTTATAATTATAGAAATATACAATAAATATTTATACTCCATGATATTTTGAACTACTAGAAATACCCAATCATGAAGGCATATTTAGTATTTGATATGAGTTTTCTTCATGTTATCCTTAAAAATTTACAATAGTTTCTATTGTTTACAAAAAATCTGAAAATCTTCTGGTTGATAATTTTATATAAGACATGTGTTTACATTTTTTTTAAACATAAAAATTTCAAGCATATATATATAGTCACAAAATAGAAACAAATGAAGTTGAAGGGTTTTATAATGTTTAGTTCCAAGGTCATTTCCCCTATCACTTTAATAGATCAAAAATTGGGTGACATAGTGGGGTCTTATACTTCTTGCTAGCTACACTATATGCACATCTTGCAGAGTTTGTTGTCATAAACTTTTAGACTATAGGTGCAAGTAAGGTAAAGTACTTGATTTAATGCCACTTCTGAAAGTTTGGGAAAAATGTTCAAAGTATTTTAATTTGCATATGTGGAAGATAATTGAGCACAAAGTACAATTTTCTTGTACAATGCTTATAATATCACCAACCTATATCCGATTCTTACCTTCCCATTTCATTCAAAATTTAAAAGTTTTACAAAAGTAGATTTCAAATATTCAATATTCAAATACAATGTTCTTTTAAAACTTTAGAATTTTATTGAATCTACAATTACAAGACATCCAAATTACATAGCTTTAGTGTTGAAAAATAAATTTTTACTTTCTATAAATAAACTATTTTTAGAGCTTTTTTATTTTTTTAAAAATTTTGAAGCTGAATAATCCCCCTAAGAAGCTTATATGACAGTTGCCCATTATATCTCTTCTTTTTTCATATCTTACATGATTTGAAGAAAATGAGGAAATTAAAAAGCCCATGTGGACTCTCTTAGGCTTTTTAGAACCATTTTAGGCTAATATCTTCCAGTGTTTTCAATTTGTTTTTTATGTAGAATTTTGTTTTGATATTATATACCTTTTCCCTTTACAAACTTCAAAAAACAATAATTAATTTGAAAGTAGAAAAAAAAATCACTGTTTTTGAAATGTTATGATTTGAAATAGTACCTATGTAAGGAACTAAGTCAAAATAACTTAAAAAAAACTCATTTAAAGTTTTTTTTTGGACCAATTAGTGTTAAAATATCTTTAGAAGCTAGAATGATGATTATGCTTTATGGTTTGCTAAAGAGGCCAACCTTGGATACTTCACTAGTGATTAATTTAGTAATAACATGAGGCCTATTATAGGATATATTTTAAATGTTGGAACTAATAATTAAAAAAATATTCAAGTTACTATTAATGTTTTCAGTCAGAAACCCAAAATTCTGTGTTAAATATAGGAGTTCAGACCTCATTTAGGCATAGTATAATGTGTTTTTTCATAAAACATTTTACTAATATTAGTTAGAAAATGAACTAAAGTTTTTCATACAAAAATAATTTTGACATTTTGAGCTTTAAATCAAAAGTTATGTAATTTCAAAGAGGTGTTTGAAATTGTTCTTATTATATTTTTTCAAAATACTCTTTGAAATCGGTCCATAACTTTTCATTGAAAACTTGAAATGTCAAAAGGAGTTTTTGTAATTGAAACTTCAATGTATATTCTAACTAGTCTTAGTTTAAAGTTTCTTAAAAAAAGACACTCTACTATGCTTAAATGAGGTCTGAAATTGCACTTTTAATACAAAATTTCGGGTTTCTAACTTTACTACGAGCCCTCACAACTTCAACAATTCATATATCCCATATGGATTGGTTGACCTCCTACCTCCATATGTGTATGTATATAAGGAGCTTCTCTTCCCCATTCTCAACACTGAATACAAATGATTCATGGAGTGAAGTAATTTAGTAAATAAATTATCTACGGGATTTTATTTTGTTTTGGTAAATATTCTTGAGAGATGATAAAAAAAAATAAAAATTTATTCATTTAAAATGATTTGATTTAAAAGTATTTTAGTCATCTGATTAAATTTTTATCAATGGAGTGACAAAGTATTGATTTTGCAACCAAATTTTGTCCTGTGATTGACAGAATCTTGTCAATGGAGTGTCCAAATTGAGTGGAATCAGACCCTCCTAATTGACAGAGGAATTGACGAAATTCTGTCATTTTGGACACAATTCCCCTTGTAGTGTTCTGAGCTGAAATTTTTATGGGCTCTTTCTATAATGTATTTGCATGATCCTACCAAAAGATTTTAAAGAAAACTCAATTTCAAGTGCATCAGGAGCGCTCAAATAAAGGTCACTTGCGCGCGCCATTTTGAACAATATAGATGATTTTTTTTGGAGGGGGCGGGTGAAATGTAATGAGGACAAAGTCTATCAAAATGGCCATTTTTTATTTTTTAAAATAATGGTTCTTTTTTTTTTTCTAAATATTTAAAAGTGGACTTCACTATTTTCAGTGAGAAACTGGGACCCTAGGCTACAACAGTACTATAAGACAACATCTAGTATTTGGTAATACTCCTATAAGGCAACAAATGGGGCCAATGTCAAAATTCCTTGGAAAATATTGAAGCAATGCATTGTACAGTAGCTAGACACTTGTCAATTGTAACCTCAATCTGCAGATTTATTAACGGTCCACAATAATTTCCAATTCTGCAGTACAGTATTGTAGTACTTATAGTACTGAGTTGCTGAAACTAGGTACTAAGCAAAACACTACGAAAACTGGTGAGTCTTTCTTGCACTCACCCTGAAATGAGGCGAAACTTGTTCCAACTTGTAGAAGACTCAATTGTAAATGCAAATTAGTGGTGAAATTGCAAAAAATGATGTAGATTTCCCACAACAGATTCCGTAGTACGCAAGTCCCAAACAATGACTCCAACACCCCATTTAGGCTCAAGCATTGAGGGGTTAAACTAATTTGTGGGTGCTAACTAGGGGATTTGGAATTTAAACTTGATTGGGGACTTGGATAAAAAAAGGAAATCTAACCTCTCAATTTTTAACCTTGGCCACTTCAATATGTGGCTATATTCTCAATGAATAAGGGAAAGAAAGTTGTTGCCAATTTCTACCTTAATTAATAATAGAGGAGTACTAAGTGATATTTTGTAAAAAGAATTGAGGATGTGGAAGGTATAACAAGCAAAACTTTGAAATACTTTAGGTTTTCTAAAAAGAACCTAGAAGTTAACATATAGAGAAATCAAAGCTTTGTTGTAACTTGATAACCAAGAAAAAACACTAAATCTAATTGGAAAGAGTCAAGTTAGTAGATGTTACCACTTAATACACATAAATACCAATACTTTGTTAATATTCCACAATCCACAGTCTCTTGGAAGATTTTTCTATAAGAAATTCCCACCAAAAAATGGGTACAAAACTTAAACAAGTTACTAGAGGGCCCTTACAATTAGCATATATGGGGGGGGACTTTCTTTAGGGTTTATATAAAGGATAATACGAGATAATTAACACCAAAAATTAGTACAAAACAAGATTTGGAAACCCAAGATAATGCAAGGTTTGAAAGGACCACAATTTCCTTCAAAACTAGCTTCAAAATATAAGCAATGAAGTAAAAATTGCTCCTAAAACTCTGTTTGGCAAGTTTGGCTCAATGGCCAAAAAATCCACTAAAATGAACCCAATCAGATCAAAATACAAATAAGGGGTGGTTTGAGAAGGAGAAGGTTGCTTTTATATATATATATATATATATATATATTTAAGGGCTCTCTCCCTCTTTATTACCTAGTAGTAATGTAATCATTACAAGATTTTCATCTAATTTTCAAGATTTTATATTTTTATGCTAGGCCAAACTTTTAATTTTTGGAGAAGGATTCTAAATCATAAATGGATTGTGCCATTAGATTCAAAAGACCGTTTTTTTGCCAAGGGATCCCCTCCTTTACCATTGCAAAAAAGTTGCGAAAAACTAGCCTCAGATTTCAATAATATGGTCTAAATATTAAAATATGGTGTAAATATTAAAATTTGCGTTGCTCTAGTTGATGTTTTTTTGTTAAATCCAACATAATTGTATTAAAAATAATACAATTTCAACATTATTTCAATCACAATTTTTTGAATTTGTGTTATTTCCTATGCAATTGTGTTAGATTTAACAAAACACATCATCTAGAATAACATAGATTTCTTCTAGTGAAAAATCCAATTATTGAAGTTTACTTTTCTTGAAGAAATTGACTAGTTTAGATTATTTAAAAGGTGTATGACCTTGCTTCAACCTTGTTCCAATTTCATATGCTCTTAGAATGCTAGTCACACTAGAAGAAACCCGCGTTTAACTTGACGGATTTTTTTTGCACATCATGTTACAATTTCATGTTTTTATGTCAAAAATTACGTCCAAAAAAATCCGTCAAGTTAAACGCGGGTTTCTTCTAGTGTCAACTCTATAAATATTTTCCAATTTTGTTAGAATTAGAGCATTAGGAATAAATTGAACCCTCTAAGGGGCTATGAGTTTTCTTACTACTAGTACTTAAAAAAAACAATATCCACGTTGGCATAAGTGCCACCATGTAGGCACAAATAATTTCAACTTCCCAATTTCAAATCTCTATTTTCAGTTTTATTTTGAAGACTTCCGAGTTTGATTGTAACAACTTGATAGGCCCATGTATTAATTAATCTAAAGTGAATAGCTCCAAATCTCTATTCAGAGTTTTATTCTGAAGACTTGCAAATTTGATTTTGACAAAAAATGCTTTTGAAAGTGATAGCGCTAAGTTGTGCCCCCTTGGAAGCTTGGCTAAGCTTAGAAAAGTAGGGGAGCCTAAGTGATTCATAGAAGTGCTTGATCACAGGCTTTGAAAGTGCTTCATTTACAAAAGTGTGAATCACTTCCCATTTTAAGAAAAATTAGGGCTTAAAGTTTGGAGGATCTTTACACTACAAAACAGACCCTTGGAGGATTCATTCTTTTTCTAATGATTCTCGCCAATTTGGATACATTTTGATGTCAAAATTAAACACCTTGAACTTTTTAAAACACATTATTAGTAAAAAATAAGGTTTCATAATTTTAGTGAAATTTTACCATAATTTGGATAATATCTAGAAATTTTTCATTGTTGGTATGAGCAATTGACTATCCAAAAGAAGATCTTCTATAATTCAAAAGATTCTAGAAATGTTTATGAAATTCATTAGGAAAAAATTGAATCCCCAATGAGGCTGCTTCATAATACAAAAGCTTGGGTGGAGAGAGCCCTCTCAAGTCACAACTCACTAATTGGACCAATAATTGCATGATGAATTCAAAAATTCATCGTCATTATTCAATCAATCTCCATGATCTCATAAATTTATGTGGGAAGAGCGTTCTCAACTCATTAATTGAACTATGAATTGCATGATAAATTCAAAAATTTGTCATCATTATCTAATCCATCTCCATGATCTTATAAATCTCATGATGGTTCCATCATGAAGAATGGAGCACACGCCAAGTGGTGGTTTTAATGAGGATGTAGCCACTTTCATATTCATTCAATTAGTATAAAAATTAGTAAAAAAACTCAAGGCCTCTTTGTGGGTTCAATTTTTTCCTAATGTCTCATAGAACCCTATAAAAGATGTATTGATTCATAATTTTACTTTGCACATTTGAAAGAGACTAAAACCTTGCTATCTCCTTTAATTATTGATGACCAAAAAATCTTTTACATGAAAAAAAATCTTGGTAAAACATTTTTAATGTTGGATTCCTAGCATGATTTCATCTCCAAAATACCTTACTTTTGTTGTATAGGCCTTGCTTTAGTCCATCATGAATTTTTAAAATCTACATGCTAACAATTAGAGTTTCTACTACTTCTCAGAACAATTAAGAAATTGAAACTTATCTCTAGGAAATGATTTAGGGATTTACTGGTGTTCTTATGGACCATTTTAGCCAAGATTTGTCACATTTTATGGACCATTTTAGCCAAGATTTTTCACCAAAGTGTTTATATTATGGTTTTGAATCACTTGGTAGTTTGAAGTTTTTTCATTTGAGTAGGTTTTGAAATCGAATTTCACCTCCAAATGTGTTTTTAAGAAAATTTCAGCACCTTTTTCCAACACTAAAACATTATAATCTTTCAATCTCTATAGTCAAATGACCTTAAATTTGTTCCACACCATCTACAACATGCACACAACAAGATTGTATGGTTAAGATTTTCATACCTTACTGAAATTTAGACTTTTAACACTTGCAAAGGCAAGATGCTTTTAAGCATGTTTGGGCCTTAGGCGATGAAGGGTTAAGGGTTAATATGTCTGAGCATGATCTCTTTGCAAACATCTTGTGTGAATGGCCCCAAAAAACTTAAAGAAAAACAATCCATGATTTTTCTCTTGCAAAACTGATACGGACTCAGTTTATTGAGTGCTCTAGATTGAGCACATTATCCTAATTTCTATCAATGGGATTCCCGCGTGAATCCAAACTCACCCAATCACAGGCTACAGTTGTTAAGTTACAAAATTCAGTTCTGGTATTAGTAATAATTTAACTAAGATGTCAGGTACATTGCATCGCCGTCAACACTATTTATACACGAACTCCGGATGCAAATGTACTCATGGAAATACACACTGAATCCTCAATTCTCTTGAGATCTGGAAGCGAGAAACCGACGGTGCACCTATTCAGTAATCACATTTCTTACTCGTATTTGAGAATTAATGTCCATCTATGTTGCTTCAAGATGCTCGTCATTAAAAAGACAAGAGGAGTTGACACAATCTCCATAATTTGAAACTGATTCCCGGCGGTTCCTTCAGGGCCCTAGCGCACCAGAATTCGAAGTCACTGAATGCTAGCACCGTGTATGAAATTTTGGCAAAGTTTCCAAAGATTGGCACATTATCAGATGCCGTTCTGAAACCTCAGACCCAGTTTGTACACAGTTGAATGCCACGGTTATGGCACTTGGAAAACGCAGTACCTCATCCAAGATTCTGACCCTGACACGTACAATGCGTTTTCCCGTTTCCGTGGGGTCATTTTCTCCTCTTTGATATCAATATTTACAGAATATTCTATTTGGACATTATAGTTCATACCAAAGTGAAGCCCCAAACACAAGTTTTTATCAACATGAGCACATGATCGAGTTTTTCCAATGATTCAAAATAGGTCAACAAAAACTGACGTCAGTGGCCTGATTCAATTGATTTATGAAGCTAGAGAACCAATGAATACCGTAAGAGTTCTAGTTTAATTCGAGAGCACTTGAAATCAAAAACTAAAGTTTTAAGCCCCAAATGACCTTTCTCAACGTTTACGGGCTAAGTAGCCGCGCATTTGAAATTTGAATCATTAGAACAGAGCACCGACCATTTGCTGCCAACTTTTTCCGGGGGAAGTAGCAGAGCAGCGGTTGTGCGGGGGAAAGGACAATCATTTACTAACATGGTTGTATTCATTAAAATAGCCTGTTTCAAGCAGCAAAATTGTGCCATTAAATTACACGGACCTCAACAAACTAGGACTGGCACAGATCTAGATCTCTTGAAACTTCGCTATTCTATTGAATGGTGATTGATCATTCCCCACTGCGTAGGAACCAGAACGACCTTCGGATATGTCCTTATCAGAAATGTGGGATGCTCGGATCCAAGGACCTTTCAGAAGTGAATGTAAGCATGATACATTGGACTACCGTCTTGGAGAAGACACTGAAGGTCTGCACACTGGCAGCGTACAAATCCAGTCTCCATCCATCATACTGACCTCGTAACAGCATTTTCGTAACAGCATCTCACCTCATTTCGCCTTGACGAATCGTAGTTGAGGTGGAAAACAGCATGCAAAGTCATAAAGTTTTCATTAAAGAGGCGTGTTGAAGAGAAAATTACTCTCATCACTAAGGCGAGCGTCTGGAAAAGTGAAAGTTCTTAAAGAAAACATCATTTCCACGAGTGTGGAGATACAGGGGTTACAAATACACAAAACGTAACCGCAGACATTGCATCTAGAGCTCTTCTATACAACTACCAGAACGTTTCAACATCTTGAAATCCTACCCTCGAATCAGGCAGAAAAACATTGAGCATTCAATCAACCAATTCCACACGTCATGAATTACTGAACTACTCAATGGAAGTCTGGAAGAAAATGCGACTGGCAATGGTGTTAATAAAAAATACAGCTGTATTGCAAGATGCTGAAACGTAGGAATACGTACACTTCGGCGACTACGCAACTAGACATGCAATAGAGCAGACAGGCGGCAGACAATTTGCGCTGCTCAGCCATCTATAAGCATCCAATATGAATACCTCCATGTATTAAAGCAGAACGAGAAATTCCAACCAATGATAAAGACTGGCTCCGTCCCAATCAATGCTATCTAAGAACCAAATCAATCATTCCCCTCGACTGTGCGCCCAATGAATTACTCAATCCCCTACCCTGTCACGTACGCTCTCCCAGCGCGGCCTACTCGAAAGCAGGCGCATCACCGATCCAGCACTCCACCGAACTTATTAACTCAGCGAACTTAGTATCCCCTCGCATTCCCGGAGCATTCCCAAGTCTGACCAAACTTCCATTCAGCCCCAACGCCGTCGTTCGTGGTGAACATGGCACCATTGCCAAGAGTAAGCTGAAAAGACATGGCGCCTTTCAGTTGCGAGCGAACGGTCCACAATGAACCCCAGTTACGGTACATGGGGAGCCATTCCGAGGTGGGGCACTTCACCTTTGCCGAAACCACGTCCCCAGCACCGCCGACGTTGTGGATGAGGATCATGAAGAACCAGGGATTGCCGCCCAAGGTGAACCGTACCCCGCCCTTCCTGCTGCAAGGCACACGCCTGTAGTACACAGGCGCCACGCCGCCTTGTTGTTTCGCAAGGGTTAAGAAAGCGGGCATGGGGAGATCGAAGTGATGTCTGGGAGGGTCGCACCATGTGCCTTCAGAGCCGGGTGGGCACAAGTTGGTGGCGGTGACGATGATGGAGCGCGAGTAGCTGTAGCACCAGTTCTTGGCAGTGCTGGTTTCCTTGATGAATTTGCATTTGATCTCGAAGCAAGCCCCGCAGGCCGCTCCTCCCTGGAACAGAGGAGTGCTGAGTGCCGCAGTCATGGTCCCGTACCCCAATGCGAACGTGTTCTGATACGCGCATGCGCCTCCCTGTGTTCCTTGACCGTTGGGCGAGCCATAAAATGTGATGTGGCCATCGTCAGACCACGGTGATGGAACAGGCACTGAAAATGCTGATGGCACACAGAGGACCACCAAGAGCACTGCGAAAGCGACCTTCATTCCGGATGAAGCCTCCATCTTGAAGTCTCACTGCAAATGCAATTAAATAGAAGTTCAATACATGATACCACACACAAATTAAAGTTTTTAATCCCTAAGATAACCCGCAATTCGTGAAGGACAACGAACGTGGGCAATCATGATCTCAGCACTACTGAATGAACTGCGGTTACCGTTAAGAACCGAAATCTCAATTTGGCCTGCGAGCCCGAATTCCATTTAGACCGTCTATGGGCTATAGAAAACGCCCATCTAACTGCACTTCTTGATGATTCAATAATACACTGGTAGATCTGGAATCGACTACTTTCAGACCCAACTAGATGGATCAACTACTGGTACTGTCTTGATTCTCTAGAACTGGAATCTAAATGAAGGCACAGAGCTGCGACCCTTTGACTCCTCATCTAGACCCAAATATCCTCTGATTCACAACCCAAAGCACAAAACTTCTTCAAGTTTCAATTAAGCACGAATCTGTAGAAACTGCGAGATCAGGAATCGACAAGTTCCACTTACAAGTACCAGATGCGAGCTCGCTGAATCACTTGGGTTAGAGACGCGCTTCCTTGGTCGCTCTCATGAGGATTTGATGCTACTTCAACCGCACAACACTGGGATCCACAGGTCGATAGATAGGAGAGCTGCGACGGGGCTTATAGTAACATCCCACAAAATCAAACTCAGCGGTCCGGACGAGTCGGAGAGAAACGGGGACCGCACCAATGGGGCAATTGTCAACGTGGGGGCCAATTTGCGAAAATCACGAAATTAACGGCGTTGTTTGGCTTCGATCTGTGCCCGCCGAGCAAGTAGGTGCGCGCGCGAGGGCGGGCTGCCCCAGGGAAACCGTCTCCTGCCCTCGTTCATACAATTGCAAATAAGGATCTTTTGCATTTCGAGCAACAGTCATTTCAGTCAGACTATTATAAGTTTGTTTAGTTTAGTTTAGTTTTTAAAAATAAATGGCGAAATCCATTGCGAAGATGCTATTATCAGTAGTTTCATTCAATTCAGAGTTGCTTTCTGGAATAAAGTATTCAGCTCAACAGTACATTCGGCTCATTTGGGAGCAACATCCAACTGACTGCCAGGGTGGCATAATTTCCATTCCTTTATTCAATTCGGATTTAAATCGACATAATTAGTATGGAGTACTCTACTGAAATGGCTATTTACGGTGGAAACACCCAAAACCGTGAATATAAGCAATTCAGCATAGTTGGAGGCACCTTTTCCTAAAACTGATATTTTTGTAGTTTTTTTTTTTTTTTAACAAATGGGAGATCCTCTACATTAGTAAAAAAACACCAATACAAAATAGCCAAACCTGAAGGTTGGATAGATGAAGAGAGAGCAAGGAAATACAGGGAAAAAAAAAACATAAGAGTAGGAAGAGCTAATAGAACTGACAAATTAGAGGACCACTACTGTTCCATCTAATGTAATCCCTGTCCCGAGAGGCAAGGACCAGATAAATAAGCCAAATCTTATCAAATTTCAACCAAACATGGGGGGCCTATTGCAATTTTTGACTTGAAACAATCCTAGCTTTAAGTTGCGCAGCTCGACCTGAATCGAGCAAGGCATCCCAAAGGGCTTGTTGGAAAAAACCACGGGGCCATTGGACATGAGAGAAGACCTTTGGATTGCGTGTAGTCTAAATGATCCACAACGCAGAGCCCCATAAAAGGGACCAAATAGTTTTAAGTTTGATGAATTTGCGAGGAAGGGTTGAGCCAAAAATGCATATCATATGGTCAAACCAGATATGGGGTCCCAAGACCGGTTGTTCTCCCAAGAGATGGTGAAGAATGGATTGGGCATACTCCCATACTTCCAAGGCACATGGGCACTAGTAGAATCTATAGATGGGAGTTTCATCTGCCCTTATAGAGCAACAACAACACCTAATGTCCAATCTTGGTTGAATTTTTGCCCTCCAAGATTGAACTGCCACGGCATTTTGTCAAACTAACCACATGAAAGCTACCTCCTTTTATGACCTTGCTTTGAGCCATACATCCCTCCAATCTGGCTCAAATGTAGCAGGAAGAATGTTAGGCCACTTTGACGGGATAGATCTTTTGGGACTATGTGATTGAGTAAATAGCTGTCTGTATATAGAAGTCGTGTACGAGAGAAGCGAGAATCCGATATTCCAAAACCAACAACCGGAATCAAACATCAGAGATTGGAGAGCTCCAACAAAATATAGCTCTAGCTTGCTTTTGTAGTTCTTTGAGGTCTCAAGTACCCTAATTTTTTGAATATAACCCATGTGAACCTTTGTGGTAATGGGGCAAGGCAAAATTGAAAGTTGCCTAGAATTGTGGCCAACCACAACACAAGTAGTGTCACCATCATGCAATAATGATATAGGATTTGTAGCCTATTGACATCTTCAAGGCACTTGGTTTGCCAGACTAATGATGGAACCTTATTGTTTAAACTAGTAGATAGACCCAACCAAGTACTGCTTTGAGTTTGGTTGAAATGACGCGTGAGCATCATTCTCCATGTGTTAGGAATGCTGAAGATTAAGAAAAACCACTGGACTTGTTCCATCTCATGGAGATGGTAGGAAGACAGGATGTCTTCCCAAGTTTTGAAGTCTTGTGTGTTGGTGTTCCATATATCAACAATGGTCCTCAAGCCATTTTTTGCTAACACTCTGGTTGAGAAATTGAAACTTGACCCAATATAGCAAGTAGCCCACCAAATACTGGTGGAGAGGACCTCATTAGCGTTGGAAGGAGAATTGGACTCAATATATTTGGCAAAGCGTCGCCAAGTTGTTGTAACTCTGTTCCAAACTTTGGAACCATGGGAGACGAAGTGACCCGGTACCATTAGCCAAGTATGTGTTGGGAATCAATAACTCTGAGTTGGAGTAGGTTTCATCTTATTGATCCTATGTCTCAACAAAGTTTTGAGATTGGATATGCTCGGTTCAACCGCAAAAAGGATCCATTTAGCTAATAGAGCAGCTAAGGATACCTCAGGATCAAGTAATTTGAGCCCCCCTTCCAATTTGGGGAGACAACAATCATCCCAACATACTCTAGAATATGTCAAATGTTCGGCACCGCTCCATAAGTAATTTTGAAGGTTTCCTTGAATGGATCTAATAGCTTGGATGGAGCCACTCCATATGGCTATAAAATAATAGAGTATAGAAAGGAGTATCACATTAACTACCGTGACCCTACCGGAAAGAGAGAGTCTTTGAGATGTCTAATATGACAGTTTCTTGGAGATCTTTTGTTGGAAAAAACCATCAATGTCTTGAGTCTCTAGCGAGATACCAAAGGGGGCCTCTAGTAATTTGTTTAATGACCTTGGAAGAGCCCAAGTCAAACCAAATTGGTCAAGCCACGATGGCCTTGGTAGTTTTGAAAACCAATAACACACTCTTGGTCCAATTGATAATTAAACCTGATGTTGATCCAAATTTATTCATAAAAGATATGGTATTTCGAAGGTCTTCTTTTTAACCCCTCACAATATTTTTGTAGTATTAGCCAATGAAAATCATGAATATTAAAAAAAATAGATTTTTTGGATGTGGTATGTAATTTCTATGATTTTTCAAAGTGCTCACTCCCTAAACCATTGAAACTGTCATGTAGGTAGACCCTAAATCAAAATCTGCAAAAATTAGTAGTTTGCAAATTAAAATTAAATATGAGTCCTTCAAATGTGGTAATGAATTAAAGTTGAGCATTTGGAAGACACATTAACAAAGGTCTAAGGACACATTTAGTAGCAATCTAGGGCACATGAATGGAAACAATTAGGGACACTTTTGGGTACCTTCATTTTATTTTATATATTCTAAATATCACAAATGCAAGGCCATACTATTCAATATTGGCTGTATTGTGGCATTGTAACATTTGTGGTGTGCAATGGTAGATTGGTAGTGTCTCTAGATTGGGCATCCTAATTCTTCCTTCAGCTAAGTAATTATCCACCCAAAAAAGAAGGTAATTTTAGTTTGAAAGACTATTGCAAATGATGCACTATTGAAAATAGATCAACTATTTAAGTCTTATAGAATTAAACGGAAAATTCCATCTTTGATGCCTTAGTCATGCAACCATACCCTATAAAAAAAAACATACACATTCCCTTCATAAATTCTCAAGACAATATCATTTGGTCCTTTACCATAAAGAAGTAGACTATGGTAATAAGTGCACCTACCATATTAAATTATCCATTTTGGTCTATTGATTATAGATGGTTTGAAGGAAATCAAGGAACAATGTGTCTTGCTTTAAATCTATATTTTGGGATATCCATACCTTAAATTTGTTTGTTTGTTTTGTTTTGTTTGCTTGTTTTGTTTGTTATGTTGAGATCTCTCGGATTATGCATCCCTTGGTCGCATGCTTGATATTGTTGGAAAGCCCTCGGTGAAGAGGGGTGCACTAGCTTGGTTTTGTGGCATTCAAACTTACGATGTGAAAGTTGTTGAATTTCAAAGTTTTTTTAATTAAAAAATAAAAAACTACTTTTATTTGAATTTTGATTGTGACAACACAAGGCACACTAGTCCATACCTTAAATTTGGATTTTTGTTTTGTTTTGTTTATTATGTTGAGATCTCCCGTATTGTGGGTCCCCCGCTTGCATTCTCAGTACCATCGAAAAGCTCTCGGCAAGGAGGGATACACAAGCTTTGTTTCGTGGTGTTTGAACCTACGGTGAGAAAGTTGTTGAATTTTGAAGTTTTTATAAACTAAAAAATTAGAAAATTATTTTTACTTTTATTTTGACTGTGGCAATGGCACAGGGCATACTAATAGTTGTTAAGATGAAAACCCCTAAAAACAATATTTTCTCTATTCTCACTACCTTAAAGGTAAAATGACCAAAGTTTTTGATGAAATATTAGCAAACTCAAAAGAAATGCAAGCAAAGTGGTTTTGTAATTTTTTTGATGTTTTAATAGTGTTTTATAAAAATTTAAAGTTGAAAACATAGGTCATTGGATAGCCTACACAAGTATATAGAATACTAAACTCATTATGAAAAGACACCTTTGAAGCAAAAAATGTCTTAAAGTGCAAGATACTTATGTTGATTTTATTGCATTTTCAAAATATTCATATATATATTTTTGAAATACTTTAAAATTAGAAAATAAAAATTTAAAAATATAGACAATTATCCAATGTATACATAAACCTTTTAGAAGATTGTATTTTAGAAAGAGAAAGCATAGAAAAATTCTCTAAGTAGAAAACTAAAAATAATAATATTCATAAAAGTAAATATTTTATATTTTATATAAATTAATTAAATAAAAATATATACATTTATAAAGATTTTATAGAGATGGTCATTCACCAAAAGACTACCAAAATAATATTTTACCTAATTCAAAATGCAACTAAAAAAGTTCACTTTGTAGACTTTCATAATTTCATACAACATACAATTATTGATTATTTTAAAAGTTCCTATGAATAATAGCTGCTAATCTTCTAGAAGACCATCACCTCCAAATTTCAACTCCAAATTTATGTTTTAGGCAAAATTGACAAGTGTGACATAAAACAAGGGGCTATTTTTGGATTGTAAATTTTCTTTTAATGGAAAAAAATATAAGTCAAAGAGTGTAATAGTCATGAGTACCTTATGAATCTTAAGTTTTTTGGAGACATAATGCAAAAATTATAGCCACAAAAAAATCAAAATAATGCATATATATTCAGTTTTTACAATCAACTCATTGGTTGCTTCAAAAATCTTCCCTCCTCTCATTGATTGATTGTGAAAAGTTGTGATGGTTTAGGGTTAAATCAAGAAAACGGTCATTCAAGGTCATTTTGTAGATGTTGGAGAACAAAAAATGTTGCAAGTAGGTTTTTCTATTGTAAATATATTTTTTGTTTATTCCTTGGCTTCAAAAATAATTTAGAATTTCAAGGATAGAGATGGATACTTAACTCTAAATGTCAAAGCAAACATTTATTGGTAATTGTCCTTCTTTAGTAGATTGCCAATTGTCTAGACCAAAAAAATTAGTTTTTTTGAAAACACCTTTTTTTGTACATCATTCATTGAGTTGTTTTTCATTAAACTAATGGCACCATTCCACAACTTTTGCAATTCAAATCAAACAATCTAAAATGTACACTGGTCTTAGATGTCTCAAATCTATATTTGTCCTAGATGTTATTTTTATGGTTCAAACCGGGCATCTTGAAATCTATATTAGTCATAGATTTCTAAAATCTATGTAATTTCAAGATTTATGAAATCTCTATTTGTCCTAGATGGAACTTGTATTATGCAAACTAGGTGGTTGAAAATGGCACATGGAATACTACCATTTTATCAAAATTTTCCAAATGGACAAAATAATTGCTTGAGTGTGGACAAGGTTTTTTTTATCTTAAATAAATTTTCAAACTCAAATGCTTCAAAAAACGTTTATTGGAGACTATTATAGGAAACAAACCCAACCAATCAGAGATCATTCCAAAATAAATTCCATGAATAGTATAAATGAGCATGGATTGATTAATTGATTTGTTGCCTAATAGTTGTTTTCTAATATACCTTATAATAAATACTTGATTGATTACAAGGTTTTGAAAATAATCTTCCATTGCTTCAATCTTTATGAAAATTGGCATGCATTGATGTTTTTAACCCCTGAGTGCCCAGATTGTATTTGCCAAAATTCAGACCCTTCTCAATTCATTCCAATCAAACTATCATGTAAAATGAGATTCACATAAATTGACTGTACCGATTGATAGTGAGATAGGGCCAGAGCTATAGAGAAAAGGACACGTCCTTTTACAGTACTATTAAAAAGATTATAATGGTCAAACAAGGAGATTTGAGTTTTGAGAGGCCATATTTGAGACACTGGGCCGCTCACGGATTAATTATTCATAAGAACCGTAAGGAAATTGCAATTCTAAACTCTAAAAAATATATATTTGGACAAATTGTAATCCTATAATGCTTATTTCGAATGTATCTAAGTTTCAAAACTTTGGCATGAGTTAAATTAACTATTAGGAACTCAGAGGAGTCATTAGCTTAGAGGTTTAGTATATATGTGAGATTGGGGGATATATTATGGGAGGCCATTTACCTAATAATTTATAATTTAATATATCCTATTGTTAAAAATAATTCTAAATTGCCATTTACTATAGCACTCTATATTATTTATAATACACTTTTGAGTTCAATTTTTTGGCCCCTATATTGGATTTAAAAATTAGAACTAATAAGTATTTTATAATTTTTTTTCCTATAATTTTTTTATCCTTTTTATCTTTTTTCTTTTGTCTCTTCTCTTTCAAACCATTTTTTATTGCGGTTACTAAAAATTGAAGTACAGTATGTTTGGACAAATGTATTATGGCCAATGAAATACATTCACATATTATAAATCTACACTCTAATTTTGTCAAACAACTTACTACTAATCATCTATAATATTTCCTAATGAATATAATGAGTACAAGTACTCAACAAATAAAATATGATATTGCATTACAATATAAAAAACAAGCATAGACAAACCAGACAATATCTACTATTTGTACATACATTATACAAAAGTACCAATTACACCACCACACGCCTCATGGTTTCTTACATCTTAATGTATCAATCAAACTAAACAAAAAATGTATGAAAGAACTAGTTGGTCTATCATTATTAAGTATTAGACTATTAGGTGTGTAAGAGTTTGGTGGTTTTTAAACTTGGGTGAAATTTTTTTTAGCTCGTATAAAACTTTCACCCAAATTTGAAGACCACCAAGCTTTTACACACCTAATATTGATAGACCACAAAGTTTTTTCATACATTTCTACTATTTGAAATAAACAAATAAGAATATATTAAATCAAAATTCATAATAGATTCTTCAAATTCTAAGCAACTTTAAGGGACTTTACATATAATTCTCTAGGCAACCAAAGCCCCTCATCTAAGGTTTATGGATAATTTTAGAAAAATAATTTGTCATTTTTTTGTCCATCTCTTCTTTAAAAACATTAAATACCTACCCTACAAAATTATTTTTTCCCACATATTATTTCCCTCATATATTTTTTCTACATAAAATGTAATATGTGGTATTAAACATAACCCTATATTAGTTATAATACCCTATATATAATTCTACACACTCTATATTAGATATATTTCTTTTAAAAATTAGAAATACAGTAAATATATTATATCCCTATCTTAAATCTCACATGGTTTCTAATATGCACTCTAAATGACTTCCTCGGGATTAGAAAATTCAATTTTTTTTGTTGATTTGGTCGCATTGATTTGATTCACTTTTCTCAATTTCTAATGATTTGGACAAAAATCAACAAAAAAGTGAACCAAATTGTAGTCAAAATAGTTTTACATAATTTATCATTTTGTCCTTTTAATGTTTTTTGTAAAAGTCAACTCATTTCCATTTAGTTGTGAAGAGACAAGTTGTCAAATAGTTCATACTAGTATAAAAAAAACTTACAAATTAGATTTGAACAAGGTCAATTTGAGAAGATTAGAAGGGTGACAATTTGTCTTAGGATTAGTTCAGACAGCTAGCCTTCTTCTTCATATACTTGAACAATTTGTAATTTTCACAACACCCTTCCACTTACTTGATTTTTTTTTGGTGATGAGTTTTGTTGTCTTTCAATTGTATGATGAATTCTTTCAAGCAATATTAATTTAGTTTTTGACTAATTGTCTATAATACTTTGTCTATGTGTAAATTCTTGGTGATATTTGGGCTATTTTGTTAAATCCAATGATTGGATTTGGTAGTCTATTCTTTTGGGTGATTATTTGACAAATCCAGTGATTGAATTTTATATTTATTGGCTGTCTTGAATAATTGTGGGATTAGTTTATATAGTTTCTACTTCATTCATAATCTTTCCCAATCTATGACAAAATTCCCCGTGAACGAACCTTTGCTACTATACTACAATAAAATTGACAATCCTATTGGGGTTGTTAATTTTTGCCTCGATACAAATCAACGTGACCAAATTAACCAAAAAAATTGAATTTTCTAGTAGTTATTGTTAGCATATCACATGTATAGCCAAGGCTATCTCCTAATTGGGAAAAAACAAACGACTATTGATTAAGGGGGTTGGATCAAAAGTTATACTAATCTTCCAAAAAAAAATATTGTGCAAACAATTTTGGATAATTTGTTCTAAACCTTAGTTTCTTTATGGAATTTCAAAGGCATGCAACTAACTATCTAATATGATACAATATACAATTGTCAAATATAATGTTTACTACAATTTAACTCTTATTTTAGAAGAGTCACACTTTGTTGTGTTTGACCATCTACTAGATAGGGTTTGGGAAAAATTCATTTTATTTTGAAAAATGAAAACTTATAATAAAAACAAAGAAAAGAAACAAAAATAATTTAGTCCAATTTCTACCATTTTAAAAATGGGGTGGGAAATGTAAAAACTAGAAACATAAGTCAATTGTGGATTTGTGGAATTTTTGCGCTCTTCATGTTGTAACTTATAAGTTATAATGTTCTTTTTATTTGGTTAAAAAGTCATTCTTTATACCCAAAGGATGGATGATTATCAATAATAATAGATAAAATTATCAAGTTTGATATAAGAATTAAAATACAAATTTGTAGTTGAAAAATTGATTTTTATTCAAAAAGGTTATTTGATGGATACAAGTGTCTTCATCCAAAGAAATTTTAAAATCTTTTGGAAGAACATTGTGTCATTAGAAAAAGAATGGGACATTAGGAATGAGGTTAGGACCAAATGATCTAAATTTGAACTAGTAGTGGCAAATAAATAAAATATTAGTTTTTAAAAATTGTAGTTTGTAATGGAACCTTGTCCCATAGGTATGTCAAACTATTTTTTTAATTTAAAAATTATGTATATTATTTGCATAGTTGGGCCAAATCTTAGTGGCCTTTGTTGAGGTCCCATTATTTTTCTTAAGCTTTTAGTTGATTTTTGGAGTTTGCTTGTGAAATAGTTCATTTGCGTTGAGAATGTACTATTGTGTAAAGACAATGGTGCAAGGGTGCAAGAATGTTCAAATTATATTATTGTTTTTAAGAAAAATCACACCTTCCTTCTGGAATGTGTTTTAATTCATTTTCTTTATTTATGTATAATTGGTTGAAAATTTGAAACTATAGGTGTTTTTTGACAAGTTGATATGACCATTAGCCACTAAGATTGTCACTTTATTTTATTGCTAAGATAAACTATATCCAAAAATCTAAGATTTGAAAGATACTTAAAGTTTGTTTGCACTTTATGTTAAAGTATTTGTATTAGTGCTAAAAAATGAAATATAATTATACTTTTATCTAAAATTTGTTCTATGCTAATTATACACCCATCATGCCACCATTTAACTATGTGTAGAAGGAGAAAGAATTTTTAGACAACATTCACAATAGGCTTAAAAAGGATCTCCAAACTAATGTATATAAACACATTAGAAGGTCAAAATATTCTTCTATAGAAAGCCCTAGAAATTGTTGAATTTAAATGGTGATAAATGTCTTGTTGCTATATTATATTATAAAGTCTTCATTAGCACCAACCAAATTTTTTTGACCAAATTGAAATTTTCACTAGAATCTTACTTCATTTGAGGATTGGCTACTTTAATTAATACTAATAGAAATGGATACGGAACAAATGAAATTGCCAAATTCTTCTTAAAACATAGATTTGCCAATATTTGGATGGGAGCTACTACTAGTTAATAATGCTATGGATGATTGGACACGTATGGACAATTCTATCCTTTTTTTCTTTAAATGCTTGCCTTCCAAAGTGCCAACAACAAGAATTAGTTTAATTGGCACAATAAGTTGCTGTGAATGTCAAAATGGCGTTAATATAGGTAGAACCTCTCTTACTACATACCCTTCTTGTATATAACTTGCAATAATAGAGTTCGTAGGCGGGGCCAGTTTAAAGGATATTTTTTGAATAGTAATCTTGGAAGTTGACATCTATTAGGTGGCCATTCATTACCCCGTATATGCAACTTCCATATTATATGCCCTTCATTATAATCACTTATAATGCATTTTAGTCAATCTTAAGGAATATAATTTGTTTTAATGTAGAAAACTCTTGTAGCCCTTTCAACAAGGAATCTAAAATGTAGTTAAAAGTATGAAACAAGTATTTTTGAGGACAATGATAGCATTAAAAACTTAATTATGGGTGATTGCAAGAAAGACTATTACTATTTTGCGTCACAACGAGAGTGACTCTTGTTATTTGCTATAACCTTTGAATCATGAACCTGATTAACTTGAAATTTTGATTGGAGATGTCTAACTTGATAGTTTTTAGACCCCTTATTTTTTTTTTAAATTCAAAAATCATTTTATATTTCAATTTTAATTTAGCTAATTTCTCACACTTTGCGGTTTAGAAGGTTTTAGTACTAGGGAGCACCCAAAATTAATGATTTAAAGCTAAAATTTCTATGGTCTATTCCTATAGTAGGAAGTCATATTTCTACCAAAGGGAATTTAATAATATTTTATTCTATGTCCTTTACATGTGTGCTAATAGGGCTTTTTGTGCACGCATTTCTAAACATTGAAGATAATTTTTAAGATGATTTTTTTTTGTGAAATCTCTTCATCATAAAGTTATCAATTTTTTATTTTTATTTTAAAAAATGATTTTTCTATTTTTTACAAATTAAAATATAAAAATATCTATTTTCTTGAGATTTTGCTAGCATGGTTGTCATACTGGACAAGTTACTATTCATTTCTTGTCCTGTAGGACGAATTACTATTCATCAAATGTACCTCTCAAGTACATTTGATGAATAGTAATTCGTCCTATAGGACGAAAAATGAATAGTAACTCGTCCTATAGGACGAAAAATGAATAGTAACTTGTCCAGTATGACAACCATGTTTGCTAGTTCATGAGACTTTTCTAGTTTTTCTACTTGGAGATTTTTTCTATGATTTTTCTTCTTAGGATATCTTCTTCTAATCTTCTTAAAAGTATATACATTACAAATATTTTTAATATAAATATTTTTTAATCATACAATACTCCCAAAAGAAAAAATGAGTAGTGTAGACTGTAGATTGTAGAAAATGCTAGAGAAATCAATTGGTTTTTTTTGCAACCACCCTTATATGGATTTTTTTAATACATGTATCATAGGTCAATCTACTCAACTCTTGTTGCTTTCTAATAAAAATTTAATTTTAATTGGAAGGAACTTTTAGTATAAATTTTTTTAAATTAAGCATAAGTGTTTCTATTTTTTATATTTATTGCAAGTTCTTTTTTTCTAATATATATGCAATCCAAAATTTTCTACAATTAATTTTTTAAACTTGATCTGCACCTAACTTTTTGGTCTTATTAATTTAATGTAATTTTTACAAAAGCCATCTTCTAAACCATTTTAATGCCAATGACCCTTACATATAATACAAGAGTTGTATACCCAAGTTCATTACACCTCTTTAAATGCATTTAATCCTTTCTTAGTGCACAGTCCTAACACCATGCACTAAGGGCCTCCTACCATGTGTGCCAGGCACATCAAATTCACAAGGAAATTACAAGGACAAAGTTTGAAATGGTCTTATCATGTGGACCCGGTGGGTGGAGGTGAGATCAAGTAAGAATCCCCAAAGTATTAATTCCCTAAAGATTGTCCAATCTCATCCAATAGGATTGTTCACTAATTTTAGTGAAATTTGAAATCTTTCTTCTCCACTCAATCATTCACCAAGGCCAACAAGACAATCTATGTTCACTTCTTGTCTTCTACTGTTTTTTTTGCCGGCCCGGCTCAAATGGCCAGTGTATTTTTTAAGCTTTTCCCTTGGTAGCGCGACTGGCTCCCTGGAATGTAACCAAGGAAGGAATAAATGGATAGAATCATGCACTTTAATTTTCTCATCCATAATTTATCTATTATAAGTTACTTTCATCCAAATATTGGCTATCACTAGTATTTTTTTTAGAGAACTTTGACAATTTCATCCACATTTCTGCCCATTTTTTATAATGTAAGAGTAGCCACCCCCCCCAAGCAGGGGGTTTCTGGCGACAATTCGCCAATAAAAAATTCACTGCACATGGCAAGAGGCCTAACAGAGTTTCTACCTGTATCAGGCTTTTAGCATCAGACTGTTAGCATTCGCACATGGTTCGTTTGGCAACTTTTTTTAGGTGTATTTTCGCCATACATTGAATTTTATTTCAACAGCGAAGAGAAAACCAGAACTCTAAACCTCACTAGGAAGCAAACGTTGACAACTTTTTTACACAAACGACAACTTTATTCACCAAGAAGGTTCGCTGACATCTAACAGCCTCATGCAGAGCCACATTTGTCTAAAATTGCTAATCATATACATTCTCACTGTCTCTCTGATGGATCGATTTCATACACCAGGCACCTTCCGGGGGCTACCCGAAGACCGCACGTCACTTGCGCAGCACCTTCTTTTCAGAACAGGAAAAGTCGCTTTGTGGTAGTCAATTTGGACTTGACGGAGAGGTGGTGCATTTGGGCGTTCCACGGAGTTGGGGATGACCGTGGGGAGATATCAGCGGCTGAGAAATCGGCACGGCGGAGCTTGGGGTGTGTGCGGCGCAGTGCTCTTCAAACAAACCTAGAAGTTATCGGAGTTAGGCTTCATTCAAGTTGCAGGAATAGATAGACCGCATTTCAGGCACTTTGGGATGGAGTCTGGACTACTCTAATTCTTCTAGGTCTGATCTGATCGCAAGGTCGATCATGTGGCGTTTGATCGATCTTATGCTAGGCTGCAGCGCGCACGTCTAGCCGTCTAGCGAATACTCATGGGTGAAGGGGAAAAATACGAGCTGAGGAACGCCGGTAATCAGATTAAAATCGTTATTAAAGGTCTTACAATCTTACTCGCTGAAATGACGTGTTTCAGGCGTTTCAGAACGTCAACTCTCTCACGTCTTAGTGTGCAGATCGAACAGTAATACCTGGAACGGTGGAACTGGTGTATATCTGAGGAATTAGTAACGTACTGCGAATTCGTTTCTACGAATTTGAGAACTTCAATTGAGAACTTCAATTCCGGAATGGCAATCGGGGGGGGTGGGGTGCCCATAATATGCTGTTCTGCAGGTGGGGATTCGAGTGACAAATTAATTGGCCACATGCTGGAGCCCCGACCGGACCTTCGACTTATGAAAAGTAATGCTGGTCTGTCAAGTAATGCCGGACTTATTGTACCGACCTATTCCAGTTGCATGAGATTATTCCATCCCATTCTTGATGCGGATTGCAGAATTAATGAACGTGAGTCGCGCAGACAACTTATGTACTCACCTGTTGATTGTCAAATTGGACCACTAAGATGAAACACGATCTTGAAACTAGGCACATCTAATGAAGAGGGGACGCGTCGAACCGTTCGAAGTGTCCATTGCAATTTGAAATCTGTGGTTCGGCATTTCCAGGAAATCTGTCACAGATATCCGATCCAGCCTGATGTGAACTTCGTTACCTTTTAAAGTGGGTTGCTTTTACAAAGGAAAGGTCACATCCTAAATAGTGTGGAACCCGGTGTGGAATTGAACCGGTGGAATTGAACTGAGGAGACGGTAGTTGATAGATTGAAGGAGATAACTATTCGATGCTTGATCGAAAGGCACTGTTAGCAGGAAAGCGGTTTATTTGTCAGTTCTCAGATTGAGATGACGTACGGTATATATGGTGTAGCCGGAAATTTGGAAGTCTGTCCCAGAGAAATTTTCTCTGGTTCCGGTTTGCCAATTCCAAGTTAACAGTGTTGCGAACAGGGAAAATCTGTGCCTCTGACTTCCCTAAAGATCGCTAGCTTTCCCCTGAATTCCCCCTATTCCTAGTGCAACCTCATCTCAGGGGAAACTTTTGATATTTCCGTACGATATATAAGCTATTAAGCTTAGACGAGCTAGGACGACAACCATCATCTGAGCCATGTCGATAACAACGAGATAGAGCCGAAAGAAGTCGATCGAGTGAAATGGAATACATGAGCAAACTCGAGGAGCTCGTACGTCATAAATAAAAAAAAGTCCGAGATTTTAAAGCAGAGAGATCACACCAATGGAGTGATTCCTCTCGGAGACTCCGAGTCCCCCAAACCCGCAACCATTTAATAAGTTATTCTACTTCGAGAAGGAGAGTGTGGCTCAGGTGTGATTTATGATTTCCAGGGTCAACGGGACACGTGCTGCACATCCAGGTGCGGCTACACGGCATTACTAACTTAGAAATTTGGAACTTTCCAACTGGTCCAGGCTTGGTGCCGGCTTGGAGCGCCACCTGAGGTTTCAAATTAAGTAAAAAACTCGTTACTGAGAGGGATTTCAGTTCTGGCTTGGTTTCCAAAGTTACAAACTTCAATCAATCTTTACTATTTTCCTTTTCCGCTCAGCACTGTGCTACTTTAAATCTTTTATTGGCAGTGTCCTAGTTGAGTCAAGAGCGAGTGAATTCAGTTCCAGAGGGACTAGCCCAATTTAGTGAGACTCTACTTTCCTAAAAGCCCCGTTTAATAACATGACTCAAGAAGATGGGGTTTACATCTCCTTCCTCCGACCCGTTGTATAATTCAGTAGTAAAAAAATCATCTATTAGTATAATTTTTGTGTTATATTAGAATCAATAGTGAAATTAGGTTGCCTCACACTAATTTCTTGACATGTGATAGTTTATAAATATTGGCAATTTTAATTGGCAATTTCATTAAAATGGCGGTGATTTTTTGCCATTTTTCATACTCCATGTGCCATTCTAATGGAATGTCATGTCATCTTTGACATATTTAGTGCCATTTTAGTGGAATGTAGTGCCATTCTATAGGAATATCGTTATTTTAACGAAATTGTCCATACTACTTCTAAATTAGATAATGTTGTAATTGGGGCTCATGAACCTCCATGTGTACAAATGGAAATATTTGTAAAAATATATATTGACTTTGATGGCTTGTAAAGTGACTTTCTTAGGGTAAGGCAACCTAATTTAATTATTTTGTGTTAACCCCTAAAGCCCCAAGGCCAATTTTATGCCAAAACCACTTTAAACTACCACTTTTACTACGTTCACCTACAAAATAAATTTTTAAAAATATTTTTAAGAATCTGACTATAGGATCTTGTTCTACACTTGTCTTAAATCATGTGATAATTTTTTGTAATTTTCAACCATATAGATTGAAAGATATTAGCATTCAAAGTGAAATAAATGAGTTTCTTTGAAGAAGTTGCTATGATTGCTCGCAAAACAAGAAGCTCCATAACTTTCACATTTCTAATCCAAATGAAATGAATCAAAGCTTCCCATTTACAAAATGTTATAATTTACAAGAAAAAAAATATTAAAATTTTTATTTTAATTTTTTGTGGATTTTTTTATTGCTCGATCTCCCCCATTTTGAGGTTATTGTGGCATAACTTTCGCTCTTGAGTGCTGATTGAAATAAAAATTATATTCTCCAAAAGCTCATAAGTTTTTCTATATTATGGGAAAGTTTCAAAAAGCTTCAATAAAAATTGAGATCATAGGATCTTGTTTAAAACTAACAAAATATGAGAACAATTTTTCCACTACCATGTCATTTATTTTCTTAGCTTTATATATGCCAACACTTGATTTATCTTCTAAACCTATGTTACACAATTATGATTATATTCAACAAACAAAAGAACTGATCTACTTTTAGTTTTTATTCTAGTTTGAAATGATTTCAAATTCTAAATTAATATAAATTATTATTATTTCTCATTCTAAGATTTGTTTTCAATAAATATAAATGCATATATAAAGATATTTAATTCTACTTTTAAATTGTTGTAAATCATATGGTAGACGCTTTTGGCATATTTTATTTTTAAAATATCAAAATAATTTGAATCATTCCTATTTCCTATCAATTTTTTATAATTTAAATAAAATTTATAAAAATCATTTTATTTGAATATTAAAAATATTGATCAAAATTGTGCCATTTTGGAAATCAATTATACAATGTACAGGATTGTCATAACGGGTGAACTGGACTGGACGGACAGGCGAACCGAACGGGCAAACCGGACCGGACGGACAGTTCGGACGGCTTTAATTTTGAGAGTTTTTCACCTTAACGATCCTGTCTGTGCCCTGACCACGCCTTGACGATCTTGTTTGCGCCCTGACGTCCATGCCCTGACGATCCCGTCTGCACCCTGAGTACAGCATCCATGCCCTGTTGGGCGAATCGAACGGACGGCCAAATTGGACGGACGGGCGAACTGGACGTCCGCCCACTATGAAAACCTTGACAATGTATTGATGGTTTGATTTAGCTTGAGAAGGGTCATAACGGTCATTTGAATGGAATTTAAATGTAGGGCCTAGACTAAGGATATTAATGATGTAAAATATTAAAAAATTATTTTGAAAATAATATATAATTTTTTATTTCTCAATATTATTATTAGAAGATTACAAAAATAATTTTCTAATGCATTCATTATTTTTATATAATTATATTACCAATTTGTTTCTATTTTTTGCTATAAAAATTATAAAAATTATAGTTTTACACATAATTAATTGAGAATTTTTATTTACTTTTATAGATGCTTTAACATAAGCAAAACTAGTGTATGAGCATTAAGTGAGTATAGAGTGAGAGCAAGATGAACTCATAATTCATAAAACATCTTTGGTGGTTATAAAATACTCATGTTACAGGTATATATATAAGTATGTAACAATATTTATAATGTGCCTTATGTTTCAAGGTACCTTCAATAGTTATAAGGTACCTATTTACATCTCCAATAGTCCAATGGTATCTATATTTTAAAAAATAACCTCTAAAACAAACTTTTAGACTCACTAAAGTTTCTACGAAAATAAAAAAATATGAAATATTCAAAAGAAGAAAAATAACTGAGAATCAATATAGTTTGTTGGTAAGATTATAGGGAGACATTTAAGGTTGTCACATCAGAGCATTGGATAGGTCATTGGCATGTCCGCCGAACAAATAAATTGGATTGTCCACACAATGTGACAACCTCAAGGTTGCTACATAGGATGAGTCAAGGTTGCCAAACCTGTGACATGTTTGTCAAGTGGACAAATTGGATGGTCCACCTATAATAAAATAGTTGAATAGTCTTTAGTGATAAGGTAGATATAGATTTATAGCTTTTTGAGTTAAAATATGGCATGTGAATATGTCATGATGTAATGGACATACATATTACATCTTTATTTTGCAAGTGTTCTATTTTTTTTCATCCCAATATGAATTCATTCCAAATCTTCCACAATAATCATGAAACATCAAGTAGTCATACTAGACACATAGTTAAAAAATTGGTTAAACATGGATGTGCTTCATCCATTTTCTAAAGCTCTCATAAATCTATAATTAGCTCTTAAAAACATTTACAATCCACCTCATAGATGCCAAATTGCCAACTACTAGGAATCAAAGTGGACTTCCACATGCAATGATTGCAGTTAAAATCCAAAGTAAATTTCAATTGTTATGAATTCAAAATTGCTCTAGCCAACTTTGATGATGTTTAGACTTCCATGTGAGTAAGGAGAAACTACATGTATGGTGAATTTTGTTGAAATGGTAGTCATTTTTTGCCATTTTTCATACTCCATGTGCATTTTTAATGGAATGTCGTGTCATCTTTGACATATTCAGTGCCATTTAATGGAATGTAGTGCCAATTTACAAGAATACCGCCATTTTAATGAAATTGTCCATATTTTAGAATTTTAAATGTAGTTTTGTCTTGTTGTCAAACTAAAAGCCACTCAAAAGTAGGAAATTCAAGTCTAATGTCAAAATCAGTTTTCTCAAAAGTTGAAAACTTGTTCCCCACTTTTCAAGTACTCCTCAATCACAAAATGGTTCGTCTTATTTGAAAATTTTTCGATTCCGACCGCATGGAAGTCCGGCCATAGAGACTCTCCTCATCAAATTGGAATTTAGTAGGAACTATATGAGTGGCATGCTACAACAAACGCAGTGACCAGCATCCATTCATGATCCAAAGGTTACCAAAACTTACTCTCAACACATGCGAAAAGGTACACGACCGTACTCATGCCCGGGTACAGTGGCGCCAGTTTGCCGGTTTGGACAACCGGGACTGTTGAGCTTAGCCCCACTTTCCCGGACGCAAGTTTCGCACATGACTGGGGCGTTGACGTTGCGAGGGTTGGTGGAAATCAGGGCTTCGATCAAGTCGTCAACCTCCCTCCAATTCCACCGCTCCACCCGTAATTAGGCGCCGGACCACACACATATAAGCGTCAGGGTCCTCCTACAATCTCTCATTCCGAAGTCTGGGCTTCCCTTCGAACCTTCCACTCGTTCTCGTGCTCTTGCGGGTCTACGTGGTGCTAGTATAACTTGGTCGTATCGAACCCATGTCGACTTCAAGGTAGTCTGCTAGCTGCTAGCCCATCTCCAGATCCTGGCCATCTGAAATCAACGTTCCCTGACTGCATCTGCTTCGTGTAAGTTGAATCGTCTCATGAAGTGCAGTCCTGTAACCAGTGTCGGAAATTGGTTGTTGGTTGGGGGACTCTGTCGTTCATGAAAGAGCTGAACACCGTAGTGCATTGCATGGCGTAAACTCGAGGCAGTAATGGGGTAACTTTGAATTGAATGAGGATTGCAGGTCTGCGTTCATATCGGCGCCCTGGATTTTATGTTCGTATTTGTTAGATTAGAGTGGTATGTTTCAGAGTTGCGAAATTCTGATATTCAAGTGATTAGAGCTCGATCTACGAGCACAGCTAGTGTAGATTTGATCAAGGTTTTAGTAGGCAAGTGCAGCTGCACTGAATCTTGCTACTATTAAAGTGTGAGGTTTCATGCTGTGGAGCTCGTTGTTTTCAAAAAGATTTTGTTTCATTCGCGTGTGTGTGTGGCAGTGACATGAGTACTTCAGTCGGAATGAAGCTCGTGGTGGCTATTCTCGTGGTGGCGCTGTGTTCAGTACCATCAGCGTGGTCCATAGCTGTTCCATCAGCATGGTCAAGCGACGGCCACATCACATTCTACGGTTCCGCCAACGGCCAAGGGACACAGGGAGGCGCATGTGCGTATCAGAACACTTTCGCATTGGGGTACGGGACCATGACAGCGGCACTGAGCACTCCTCTGTTCCAGGGCGGAGCGGGTTGCGGAGCTTGCTACGAGATCAAATGCAAGTTGATCAAGGAAACCAGCACTGCCAAGAACTGGTGCTACAGCTACTCGCGCTCCATCATCGTCACCGCCACCAACTTGTGCCCACCCGGCTCTGAAGGCACGTGGTGCGACCCTCCCAGACGTCACTTCGATCTCCCCATGCCTGCTTTCTTAACCCTTGCGAAACAACAAGGCGGCGTGGCGCCTGTGTACTACAGGCGTGTGCCTTGCAGCAGGAAGGGTGGAATCCGGTACACCGTGGGAGGCAATCCTTGGTTTTTCATGATCCTCATTCACAATGTCGCAGGTGCTGGGGACGTGGTGTCTGCAAAGGTGAAGTGCCCCACCTCAAAATGGCTCCCCATGTACCGTAACTGGGGTTCATTGTGGACCGTTCAGTATCAACTGAAAGGCGCCATGTCTTTTCAGCTTACGCTCGGCAATGGTGCCGTGGTGACCACCAACAATGCCGTGGGGACTGGATGGAAGTTCGGTCAAACCTGGGAGGCCAACAATAACGCCAAATAAAGATATTAGGATTAGAATTAAGCGGTTTCAGGACTAGGGCTGTCTGCAGGATGCGTCGCATCAGCAATTGGCTACTAGATCATTGTAAGTGGTGCGGGGAGTTTGATTTAGTGAAACGATATTTCCATGGCGCATAGTCGAGGAGATCCGTGTAGACTAGATTTTCTTTAGTCTTGTTCTACAATATTATTTAGTTTTATGAGCTTATGGGGTATTCTATTGTATTTGATAAAAATGGCGGAGCAGGCAGTTAGTCTGCCGCCTTAATTTCAGCTAATTTTGAGTTGATTTCATTGCGTAATCTACAATCTTTGCATATTGCGCCTAGCCTACGATGTAATACGATACATATAGCTTACTATTCTTAACATTTGATGTAGCTGATTATCTGATAAACTATGGAAGTGCTTAACTTAAGCATGCATTTGAGTCTTATTCTGTCTAAAATGCATGGATGACTAACCCTTCTGGTCGCATCAAGATGCCGTCTTTGTTGAAACGCATATAAAGGTTAGTAATATTCCGTGTTTCGGTGAATAACGTGTTTCAGAACGCCAAAGTCGTGAGTTTTAAGTGCCTATAACAGTATAACTCTGAAAACTAGAACAGGTATAGATCTGAGCTAGATCAGGCGGGCAATTAAACTGCGCCAAAAATCACTGAAATCCGCTATTTCCACGAAGACGAAGTTAAAGCAACATATGTACTTCGACAGGACCTTACTAATGACTTCTCATGTTCCAATGATCTTTGATTCGAGGACACGAACAGTACGTTAGTGATCAACTTTAGAATGAAAATGCTTGAAATTCTAAACCTGGAATTAGAATTATCGGATGTTTCAGTCTGATACTCTGATCAGGCAGGTTAAGGACTTAAGGCTCATAATCTAATTTTGCTCTAGCAAAGGAGCCAAGGCTCGTATCATATTTGTTGTCAACAAATGAGCAGTATATATACTGAGTATATATGGAGTAAAGGAAGAAGAAGTTGCGTGACTGAAACTAATTGTTCCATAGATTCATGTCAAATCGTTAATTCCCTTGACTAAGTACGTCCAGGAGCATGCGACTTGATAGTTGATAGCATGAGTTTGGAACATGATTTTGGGGAGTATCTGCCTGATTTTAGGGTGCAAAACTGGTGGCAGTAGACGGCGCTATGTTTAGGAAAATACTGTGTACTGTTTGCAACAGTTGTTTATTGGTATATTTTTTGCTACATTGGCTTCCAAATGGACCCTAGGCAGACTAATTAAACCACCAGAACATGAGGCTGGGAATCCGCACTGAAATCTTGTAATTCGGTGGATAAACAAATTAAATGATTTGTTATTCTACAATTCGATGTATTCGTTTAATTCACCATTTCCAAATTGAAAAATTCAGTTGAAGGATGATGAAACACAATTTCGAGTTTCTCGATGAGGCTAGCTGGCTAGTTTAGATTAATTGGAACTTGTCCGGAAGCTCCATTATTTTGGCAAAATTGAGAGCGCCAATCTTGGGTTGCTTGGATGTTGTTTTCATTTTGTTTTGCAATGGATTTTCATATATTTTCAAATTAAAAATTGTGGCATTCAATATTAAACAAATATTTGTAAATTAGAAAAATATAGGTTTAATTTTATTGAACAAACTTCAACTTTGTGCAAAATTCCATCACTTTTGTACATGGTTGTCATACTGGACAAGTTACTATTCATTTCTTGTCCTGTAGGACGAGTTACTATTCATCAAATGTATACCTATTCTATATGATATTTTTATGATTTATGATTTATGATACAAAGTATGCATCTATACCTTAAATTTGGTTGTATGGGGAATTTCATTAAAATGGCGATATTCCATGTGCCATTTGCACAGTGTGCCATTCCCACAGTTCAGACCGGGCAGTCTGAAATCTATTAGTGTACTAGATTTCAGACCGCCCGGTCTGAATTGTGGGATGTCAAAGTCACAGAATTTTCGCCATTTTAATGAAATTCCCCATTTGTTTGTTTTGTTTGTTTGTTTGTTAAATTGAGATCTCCCAGACTCTACATCCCTCGGTGGCTCGATCGCGTACTTGGTACTATTGAAAAGCCCTTGGCAAAGAGGGTGCACCCACTTGGTTTTGTGGCATTTGGACGTACGGTATGAAGGTTATTGAATTTTGAAGTTTTTATGAATGTAAAATTTTTTAAATTATTTTTATTTTTGTTTTGACTGTGGTATTCAAAGATTGTTCATACTAATTTCATGCTAACCAATTATCCACCCATACTAATTACTAATCAACCATTTCCGTCTGTGTAGCCACCCCACCTGTGACCAACTTCCAAACGACTGCAGCACAATCCCAGATTGTGGACCACCCAAGTTTGAGATCTCCTGCACGAAGGATCTGGCCACTGGAACTGCCTCAAATCAGAGGCTTGTGCGCGCATGTTCTCAACAGCCTGTCCACCCTCAACCTTTGCAAATTGAATCCCTTTCGCGTTGTCCGCGCCAATCTCCCTCTTGTCTCAATCACAAGCTGCGATGTTCGCTTTGCCTCGGCTGTCTTCGGCACAAGTCAAAACACTTAATGCTGCTTTCTCCCATTGTTATTACCGTTACCTTTTCATAGCTGTCACCCAACTCTTTTTTACCCTCACAATTAAAACAGGGACACTCCATTCTTAGGTGCGAAAAAATGCTTCGAGCCTTCGAGAACGCCAACCAGGAAGTGCATCTCAATTGCGTGGTTGCGCAGTTGCGCACTTGCGCGCGGAGGAATATAGTTATGAATTGGGACAGTCTGAACTCTGGAAAGGGTGCACGTGTTCCTTCTTGCTTCTAGAAGTTTCTAAATATGAGTGTGAAACTCGCTGGTTTCTTCCTGAAGATGAGGGCGCGCGTTTGAGAGAGCTTCCGTTTCAGTGAAGGGAAGGGAAGCACAGTACATGAGCATCCTTAATTTTGGTTGTTTACTTCAGTTTCCCCCGTTTCTCACAAACAGTGCGTCCATAGGAAGCTACTCTGTGAACATGCGACGCGACGTAAACTTCCTTGGTTTGGAAAAAACAAGTGAAGAAATTACAGTATTTTTGGTGTATGGTGCTACGTTTCTGTTACTATTTGTACATTTGCATTGCATTTGTGATGGAACCTTCTCTGAATCAGCCGGAAATGTCAACCCTGAACTTGCAGGCCACACGCCCGGATGCAATCCTCATCAGAGTACTGTAAAAGAAAGTTAAAGAAAAGATCGATCAACAGTGGCCTAGAGTTGAGTTGAGATTAGATTAGATTGTAACTTAAATTCACTTTTTATTTATCATTTGTAAATTTATAATTCTCTTTTCTTTTGCTAGAAATGAAAACAAGCGACTACTCTACAAGAGAATTTGTCTCTACAATATTGGCTCACTTTTCAAGTTGAGTAAAGTACCTCAAGGTAGCTTCTATCAATGCAAATTGCAAAGATCTTTCTTTTTGTCCAAAGCCAATGTTTTTCATTCCAAAAGAAGTAACTACAAATACAAATTTAACCCCTAAAGTTCCAAAGTCCCTGTGGGGGACTCTTGGGATTTTGGATAGGCTCGTGTGATCTCAATTTTTGACATAATTTTTTGAAACTTTTTTTAAAGATTAGAAAACAGATTAGCTTTGGGGGAATATAATTTTTATTTCAATCAGTGCCTAGAAACAAAAGGTATGCCACCATGAGTCTAAAAAGCAACTCAAGGAGCAACCAAAAAAAATCACAAAAAGTTGAATTTTTTTAATTTTAATCATTTTTCTCAAAGATTATATTTTTGTCTACATTTGAAGCTTTGATTCATTCCATTTGAACTAATGATGAGAGAGTTATGGACAATCTTATTTTTCAAGCAATCTAAGCATCTTCTTGAGAAAATAATTTATAGAATCCATTTTTGAATGCAATTTTTATATATATATATATATATATATATATATATATATATATATATATATATATATATATATATATATATATATATATATATATTTAAATGTTAAGTAGCGTTCAATTTGCTTTCTAGAATGATCTCACCATTAGGATTATTGTGTTTCAGTTCCATCTTAAAGCTATTAACAGTTTAGTTATTTCTTCAATCTTGAATCTACTTCTACTTAACAATTTTTTAATGAGTGAAAAATAAGTTCTTTTTTTTTTAGTTTTTTTTCCTAGATTCTCAATTCAATTCTCCAAAATAAAAAATTATAAAATCAAAATCAATAGTGCAAAAATTTTAAATTAAAAAAATTCAAAGCCAAAAAATCTAGCCAATCAACTGAAGGTATTAAGTAAGCTTGTTTTCTTCACTTTAAATGCAAATATCTTGCAATCTACGTAGTCAAAGTTTCTGAAATTTTTTTCACACATTTTTATACTAGTGTAGTACAAGATCCTATGGTTAGATATGCAAAAAAACAAATTTAAAAGATCTTTTCCTCTTTGCAATAGAAATAACAATTTTGAATAGGTTTTGATGAAAAAATGCCTTGGGACTTTAGGGGTCAATGCAACATGGAAGGTTAATGAGAAAAAAATCATAGAATATGCCCAACAAAAAAAAAGACTCCACACACTAACTTTGTTGTCACTAGGTGGTGACAACACCATGAATCGTTTGTAGTGGGCTTGGTTGACTTCAACACTTGATACAAGGCAAGGCTTAGTGTTCTTCAAAAATAAAACCATTTATAGCAACTAGTTAGTTGCGTGAGAACTAATCTAAGAGTTTACAATTTAGAGAAGTGTGTTGATTATATTAAATTGAGAGGTGAAAAACCTAGTCATGGCAGTTTGTTCAAAATTCTTATAACATGCAAAGCTTGAAACCATAATATCCATTGAATTTGTTGTTGTTATGGCAACTTATTTTCATGTTGGCTTCATTCCATTTGAATTAGTGTTGAAGAAGGATAATGACCTATTTCGAAATTATCCTATTAGTATAATAAATTCGTTCCAAGGGAGACAGTCAAGGATTTTTTCTATACTAATAGGTTCAATAACCAATTTGAAATTCTATAGCCAAAATATCACTACAACGACACTACATACTTCCAACTAGACACAAATTCACTCAAACATCTCCATCATTTAAATCAAATAAGGCTCTATATATTCCAATTTGAATTACATCATACTCCACAAATTGCAACATTATATACACACATTTAAACACACATTCTCCACATTGAACACCAATTCGGACTTAAAATTGACTTTGATATATTGCCAAATTAGTGATAAAATCATCATTTACAAATTATTCACTATTTGCATAATCCAAGTAGTTTTATTTCTTCACTTCATTCTATCTCCTATTTAGATACTCAGTTATTTTCAACCAACTTCTTCTAAATTGACTTCCAAATATTCTCACAAAATTATCACTCATCTGCTTACATTACTTCATCTACTTTTCACATCAACTTGCCCAACTTAGACATCTTTATCTCCACAAACACACTAACATTAGCCAAATACCACACAGACACACATATAACTCAAGTTCATTCAATTAACACACTCATAAACTCCCAACCTGGACATATACACAAGACAATGAAAAATACACAATACACCTGGCTGGGACATGACTGGAATTTCATCAAACAATAAAGAAAATTGACGGTTAGGAAATTGAAAGAGACAAATTAATTGCAAAAATAACCATTACACTACAACAAAAGTAGTGTTTTATGACTGTAAAATATGACTGCAGTGAGTCGTAAAATCAAAAAATATGACTCACGCAGAAATCACTGTAGATGACTTGGGATATGACTGACTCTAGTCGTTTGGAAGCAATCGCTTCAGACATCAGTCATACTGGCAGTTATATAAGTTGAAGGGCATAAATACCCATATTTAGCCATAGTATGCCAATATGGCATATACTTTGACTCTCCTAGGGGGTCTTGACTTTTTGTTGAGTTGCCCGGGTAAACAAAAAAATCCTACGTGGAATATAACTGTGGCGAGTCATATTTTTTGATGACGTGGAATATGACTGCAGTGAGTTATATTTTTTGATGACATGGAATATGACTGCGGCGAGTAATATTTTTTGATGACATAGAATATGACTGCAGTGAATCATATTTTTTGATGACATGGAATATGACTGCAGTGAGTTATATTTTTTGATGACATGGAATATGAATGTAGTGAGTCATATTTTGCAATAATGTAGAATATGATTATAGTGAGTCATATTTTGTAATGATGTGGAATATGATTGTAGTGAGTCATATTTTGCAGTGATGTGGAATATGACTATGGTGAGTCATATTTTTCAGTAACACGAAATATGACTTTTTCCAGTCAAATTTTTGAATGATGTGTAAAAGAATTATTTTCAGTCATATTTTTTGATGATTTATAAAACGACTATGTGTAGTCATACATCAACATAATTTAGTAATTAAGTAAGAGAATCCATTTAAATAAAAATGAATATATATGATTTTTTAAATGGGCAAAAATTAATCACATTAGAAAGTCAAATACAAGAAAAAATGTGATTTTTTTCAATAACATTTATTAGTTACTAACACAAAATATATCACAATGGCTCTTTATATATGTATATTTTGACCTACTTGTAAAACCTATATTTCAACAAAAATGGAAAGATGTTACCTCTTTTGTATTGCAAGTAGCCTTCAATAACTTCATTTCAATCTCCAATGCCTACATGTATAAACAAGAAGGTTAGTTTTCAATAAATGAACAATATAATTCAAACTTTAAAGATTTAAAGCAATACAAAATATGTAAACATGTTTAAGATTAAAAAAAGTTATAATCATTATATATTCAAAAATTATAAATAACCAAAAAAAATAACAATGATGATAGAAAGACTAAGAAGCAAAAAGAAGCAAAAACTAAGTGACATTATGATTGCAAAATATAACTACAAAATATGACTACAAAATATGACTGCAAAATATGACTAAGAGGCAAGAAAAAGAAAAACCTAAGATGGAAGAAGTAACAAAAGTTAAAAAACAAGAAGAAACAAAATCTAAGATGGAAGAAGAAGTAAAAAAAAAGATGGAAGAAAAAACAAAAGTTAGGAGGTAAGAAGAAGCAAAATCTAAGAAGAAAAAAGAAGAGAAATCTAAGAGGAAGAAGAAGCAAAACCTTAAAAGCAAAATTTAAGAAGCAAGAAAAAGCAAAACTTAAGAAGGAAAAAGAAATAAAAGTTGAAAGGCAAGAAGAAGCAAAACCTAAGAAAGAAGAAAAAGCAAAAGCTAAGTAGGAAGAAGAAGCATATCTAAGAAGCAAGAAGTAAAAAGGAGCAAAATCAAGTAAAAAGAAGCAAGAAGAAGAAAATCTAAGAGGCAAAAAAAAACAACTTAAGAAGCAACAAAAACAAAGAAGAAGAAGCAAAAAAGAAAGAAGAAGAAGCAAAACCTAAATAGGAAGAAGAAGCAAAACCTAAGAAGTAAGAAGAAGTAAGAAGAAGCAAGAAGAAGAAAAACCTAAGAAGCAACAAGAAACAAAACTTAAAAAGCAACAAAAACAAAGAAGAAGGAACACAAAAGAAAGAAGAAGGGGCAAAAAGAGGAGTGGCTACAAAAAGTGGCGGCTAGGGTTTCAAAACCCTAATTTTGTGGCAGCTAGGGTTTCAAAATCCTAAATTAGTGGCAACTACAAAAAAATGATTTAAAAAAAATATGACTACAAAAGAATCCTACGTGGAAAAATATGACTAGGTACTTTCTAAATATATTTCCTACTCAAATTGTTTTTGGGCTGCCCTAAAAAAAAATCTTACTATTATAGAGATGTGATTGCAAAATATGACTAAAAAATATGACTGGGCATTCCCTAAATATGTTCCCTACCGTTCTTTATGAAGTATTTTGGTGTTCCCAATGGTCATATACTATACGGCCATGATGTATAAGGCTAAAATATGACTCGTAGTCATATTTGCAGTCATATTTTTTTTACCTTCAAAAATATGACTACAAGCAGTCGCCAGTCATCCTCAGTCATAATTTTGCAGTCATAAAACACTTCCATTGTTGTAGTGTTACCCAACACAACCATGAATCTAAAATTGGTATTACCCCTACAACTTCCAACTCAAACTAGACTTTCCAACTAGATTCAAAGCCTGATTTGATAGCTAACACCTACTAATACCAAACTCCGACTTGAACTGACTACCAAATTGGAAATCATAATTAGCCCCAACACCTAATTGTTCATCCATCACATCAAAAAGATCTAAATTAGAATTAATCAATCCATCAAAATAACCAAATTAGAGACCAAATTCACAAACATCCAATCAAAAACAATAAAACACCTCCCAACTAGGCCCAAAAAAAATGCAAAATACACATCCTAATTGATAATCTACAATTAGTCATTAGTGGTATTAACATTATAGACCATTTTGTTTTGCAAGCAATCATTGACAATTTTTAATTTTTTTCTAAACTATCAACCCAATTCTTCAATATAAAAGGTTTAAAATAAAAATTTGAAATGCAAAAGAATTTAAGAATTTTAAAAAGATTTAAAGTCATATAAATAATGCAGTCACAAAAGGTGCAAAAAAACTTGTTTTAATCACAACTTTAAACACAAGTATTTTGCAATCTATGAAGTCAAAGTTACTAAAATTAAATCCATACATTCTTTTATTAGTTTAGTGCAAGATCCTATGATAGGATATGCAAAATGACAATTTTTTGAAATTATTGATATTCCAATAAAAAATGATAGTTTTTGAAATTCGAATGTTTTTTTATGAAAAAAAGTTATGGTCTCCCAAGGTTAAATTGGAAGACAATTTTGGGTAAACTAGGCCTCTTGATTAGGCACCATTTTGATATTATGAATATATTTTCTTTAGAACACACCTATGTCCACTTACATCTTCCTACAACCTTGGCTTTTGAAAATTTGCAACTAGCTCATTATGAGTCCAAATATTATTCAAACACAAAAACAAGGATTTCAACTTGATTTGCTCTCTAACAGTTATTTCGTACAAGCAGTTGTTTACACAAACCTTGAAATTTCAAATCGAATGACATGAAACTTTGAATCATTTGAATGAAATTGACAATCCTCAGGCACACTAATTTTGGTAGGGTGAATTTACCCTAGGGAAATACAAGAATTTTTCATTTGCCACATGATATTATTTGTAAATTTTTAATTCATGTTTGCAATCAGAGGTCCTAAATTAGCTAGAGGAGGAAAAGAACATAGAATTAACTCAACAAAAAAGGGGGCCTTTTTTCACAATTACTCTACAAAACACAAAATTCAGCCTACTATAGGCCTAGTTCGTAGGATGGATTTAGTGTCCTACCTAATTCTAACTTTTTTTCTATTTAATAAGGTCAAACGATTTTTGAAGAATGTTTTTGGATATAGTTTATTGATTTAATGTCATAATGCATAATTCCTTTCAAATCTGGGGCATCAATCTATTATATGTTATAGAATAAACTTGCTAATCACTACACAAACAAAATTCAAATCCTTTTCCATATAAATATAGAAATGTGCATGTTTTGAAATTTGGAGTGATCATTAAATTTCATATTAAGATTCACCTTCAAAAAATAGAATGCAAAAAGAATTCTTCCTATAAATTTTATTGCAATTTAAAGGTGATGAAGATGAAATCTAGTTAAAAATTTGTTGCAATCAATCACCATAGTGTGCAGTCACTATGCGGTACGTAATAAAAAAAATGTATTTTTAGTTAAACCTTCCTCTAACATCCCTTTTACAAATTGGGGTTCACTTTACAATTTAACTCTATTATACCCCCATCATAGCTAAATTGGTAGTTGAATTGTGTGGTTATTGTTCGGTTATTGGAACAATTATTTTTCTTTTTTTAGATTTTTATGGTAAACAACAAGTTTACTCCTTTACTCTAAATATCATAGAGCTTGGTTGGGAATATGGATTTGTGAACAGTTTGCGATTTAAACATGAATCTTCCACCCACACTCTCAAGAATTTATTTATTTTCAATAAAGTAAATAAATAAAAGAGACACCACATTAGCAATTAAATGTTTTTTTCCCAATAGTTGTTTTTTAGGCCTTTGGAAGATCATGAGTTCTTGAATAGTTCCTGTACTTTGAAAAACACAGGAACACAACCACCCCAAAAATCTTACATGGTCAAGAGATTGCCACATCAAAAAATAATATTTAATTAATATTTAAATATTTAAAATACATATATATTTTGTAAATGATTTTTTGAATTTTTTTGAATTTTTTTTATTATTTAGTATTTTGATTGCGCTATAATTGTGATTTACAACAAGGGGAACAACCCCAAAACAATCTTTTGGAGGCCCAGCATCTAATGACTTAGCCTTATGACAATAGTAACAATAGTAAAGTAGATTGTTCTAAAAGAAACCATATTTTGGAAGTGTCTACTAATATAGAGGGTGCATTTTGTTTCCTTCAATGTACCAATAGTGTACATTTCAAGAAGTGAACACTTTTAGTCACCATTGTGCTTCAACTTCAAAAATTTGTAATTAAATCCATGCAAGTCCCCAAAATATGAAACTATTTGAATTAGATGCCAATTCTATTTTTTTCCTATGCAAAATCTTTTCAAAGAGTTTTTTTTTATCCATATAAGGCAATTAACTCTTCAAAGGTCATTCAATTTAAGAGCAAACTACCTTATAGCATAGTATTATGAGTGGTATATATTGCCCATTTACATATAAGGTAGACAAGCCTATCACCTACATGATTTGCAATGTGAATATCTTGCAGCCAACTCCAAGACGGGCATATATAATTTTAGAGGTGTATGCATGTTTCATAAATAAAACCCAAGTGGAATTATAATTTTCCAATTAAAATTGTAATTTCTACAAATTTCTAAAAGTAGTTTGCCTTTATTTTTATAACTGCCCAAAAAATAGAGTCATATTTAAACGTACCATAAGCAACCCATAATTGGCAAATCAACCACTAAGTATTCACCATTGAAGGAATGTCATGTTATCTTTTCTTGTCATAAAACAAATGGATTTGGGACCAAAAGTAGGGCAATGGAATTGGACAACAAACAAAACTAGGTTGGTCTACCTTAGGGCAATTACTATCAACTAATGTGGCAACTGTTAACAATTATTTATACAAAGGGTATTTGCAAATGATTCCAAAAGTTTTGGCAAGTTTTTAGGCATGAAATCTTTAAATATCTTCAAAATGAAGATTTTAGACATCAATGCAAAGTTGCACCCAAGTCCAATTTTCATTAAATTGGTCTTTGGTTTTGTGTAGTGACTTAAAATTTGATGCAATGAAATATAATTGATTTTAATTTGGTACTATGCATTTGAGATTTGAAACATTTATTGAAGGAATGCAATTCTTTATGGATGTAAACTCTTCATAGAAACAAGCCCAAACCTTGAGCTTGTAAGGGTCCAAACAGTCTCAATTCTTGAATGAAAAGTTGAACTCAATGTAATGAAAAATTGAGTTCAATGTAAACAACACATAATTAAAAGTGTTGCAAGTATTTCACATTAAAGAAAAACAAAACATTTATGTATATCTAAGATCTTTTCAAAATTAGGGGGTATTAGGTTTTAATCCTTGAACACCAAAGGAATCCAAATGTGACTTTTGAATGACAATAAAAACTTCTTTGAGGATGTAGAATAACATATTTTTATCTATTTTTTTTGGTTGGTAGAAAAGATACTCTCTATTAACACACAAAAAGGGCATTATAGGGGTCTCAAAGAGTTTACTAAAAATGACAAAGTGTATGTCATGGATTACAATAATAGCCTTTTTAGTGTATTTTGGCAACTCCTACATCCTTGTTCTTGATCTAAATTTGAGCTATGTAAATGACCTTTTGAAATTTGAGACCCACTAATGAAATGAAGCTTATTGAATCTAGTTTTATTATAATTTGGAATTTAAAAACTTCCTAAAATTGAACATTTTATTGCATATTGAATATTGAGCCAATTAAGATAGCCAATTGATTTCTATTTATAATTGGAAATAAATATTTTATTTAAACTATAATATTCTTCACTATAATATACTTTTGTGAAAAAATGCATATTTGAGTTTATTTTGAATTATAAATGAAACTTTCACTTTTTCTTCAAAAAATCATGCTAATTTGAAATTTTCACCAATAAATCTGAAAATTTTATGACTTATAGAAGATATGTAATTGTATCTCTAATGGTATCTCCAAAATATAAAATAATTTTTACTCAAAGATAGTTGCAAAATATAGGATTTTTTTATAAATAAACTACACTACAATTTGCCTTCTTTTTGTAGCAACGACATACTTATCAAATGAGGTACCTACCCAAGTTTCCTCATATGTAGCTTCTCCCAACGCAAAATCATTTTTTTCTATCATGTACTATCAAATGAAGTAATTCACCTAACACTTAATGTCCATAGTGTCTTGCTAAGTGGAAATGTACATTTAGTATGGAATAAACAAAAATGGGCCAAGTAATTCTTAATCCTCAATGAAGGAGGTTAAGGTTGAAAAGTGTTCAATGGATGACTTGACCTAATAATCCAAACATTTTGTTGACTACCTTGGTCATGGGGGCGTCTTTTAAGGGTTAAAGCTTTTGTTGCTTTGTCATTGCTAGATGAACTAGTGGTTTAGTGCAAACAAGTCATTCAACTAGCTTTTCAACCAAGTGTTGAGATTCATTAAATTTGTTTATTTATTTATGTTGGATACAAATCAAAATAATCTTGTTATTCTTGTATAGAAACTGAGAAGGGAATGTTATTTATTTTGAAAGATGATTGCATCCATTTTTTTTTTGGTGGTGACTTTTTTGCTACAATAAAATTTGTTGAGTGTCTATAGTGATTTAGCCTATTTTAAAAACTTTGATTGCATAAATGCAAAATATTTGTGTTTAAAGTGAAGAAAACAAGTTTTTTTCACATTGTTTGTTAAATTTTTTTGGCTTTGAATGTGCCTAATTTAAAAAAAATTTACTACAAATTTCAAACTTTAAATTTTAATCTTGAAGGATTGAATTGAGAGTTGAGTTCAGAAAATTCTAAGAAAATACACTTGGTTATTTGGTTTTCATTCTTAAAAACATTCCTAAGTCTTCTTTGGACAAAATACAAAAAAATGTAATTGATGTGAGTCCTTAGGTTACTTTAGTGGATATATGAAAGAGTTGGTCCTTTGAATTGGTGAATTAAACATTGGGTTTTTATAGGATTAACATCAACCTTGTTTAGTTTAGTTTATAATATTTTTTGGGGGTATTTTAGTGGGTATGTAGAAGGGTTTGACAAATTTATTGGTGAATTGATCATTTGGTTTTGTAAGGACTCACATTTGTCAAACCCTTTTTGTTGTCTAATAAGGTCATCAATGCCAACTAAACAATTTGAAATTTGAACTTAAATTTTTAAGAATGTAATATATATTTATCAAGTTGATACATTTCACTAAAATTAGACTTAAGTATGTCAAAATCATAAATGAAGAGTAATTTATTTGAAAATCAACCTTTACAATTGACTTTATTGAATGTTGCAAGGGCTCTACTAGATGTTGTTTAACATCTCTTTGTCGCCTGTTTGCTAGAATAACTATAAGAACCTTTGAGACTACCTTATTGTGATTGTATCCACCTATCATTCATCAAGGTATCAATTATTCAATAGTGAGCTAGGTTGATTTTTAATTAGTTTTTTTTGAGACCTTTGGTAATTGGTATCATAAAAATGAAAAACTTCCAAAAGCAATAGATGATATCTTATTCCAAAGATATTAGTTTATGCCTCATAGATGTTTGTCTTTCATTAACCCCAAAATGACTCTGTGATTTTCCAACCTATTGACCCCTATCAAAGAAGCCATCCGAGCATGCTTTTTCACAATTAATTTAAGCCTACTTACAAAAATGTAATTATGTAGATGTGTTGTAAACATTGTGGTTGTGACGCTCAAAGTTTTGTGGGGCCAAATGACTTGTCATGCAACATCAAATTCTCAAGGGATCTAGAGTGCTTACTTGCCGAAACACAAATTTTCCAGGTTTTTGGGTGCTTCAGCTGTTGCTGCATGATAAATAGGATGACAATTGAGGTGCACTTTTCTCAGCAGACAAGAAGACAAGATGCACATAATTGAGACCCAAGAAAATATGCGATAAGGATAAGCAAACTTTGGCAGGGGGCAGGAAAATTCGGGATGTCCGATAGCTCCACTTCAAGGGTGTGAATTGTTTATTTTTCTGGAAAAATGTATAGCTCAATAAAGGATAATCCCCACAATGCAAATAACATGTGTAAACTTAGAAAGCCATAGAAATTTGTTTTGGAAGAATCGAACAATGCATTTCAGAATAAAATCATTCCTACCTACTCCTTGTGTGCAACTGGAAGGAGAGATGGATTTGTAGTGCAGGAATTTGTGTGGGTGCTGTGACATGGTGAGCTCAGGGAAGTACACCAGAAATTGGACAATCTTCAGGGAGCCACACCAAAAATTGAAAGTTTTTGGAATCACATTCGAAGGTCGTTCTACAAGTAGAATGAATTTGAGAATTTGAGAACCAAAATTAGAAGTTCACAGCCCCACTTCTAAACTGCCCCCAAGTGACTCCCAACCTGCCGCATCCTACTACATAAGTGGAACTTGTATCCAAAATTGATCCAATCACGTGCACTCTAAGTTAAAATTGGATGATTGAACCACACAACTACTACGCTCATTGTGCCTAAACCACCAATTTGACTATAACCTACCACCGAATTTGAAATCAAGTTCTATCAAAAACAAAAAACTACAGCAACATGCCACACCCTACAAATACCCAAGCCCCCAAAGCGACTTTGTTGCCATCGCTGTTGCAATTCGTTGATCCTCGCCATTGCCACTACGTCCTCACCTCTCCCTCCAACTGCACTTTTGCATTGAGGTGGTTCTTTACTGAATCCTAAGCTTCTCCAAAGTTTGGGGCAGGGGCCGGGGTGGTGGTGGTGGTGGGTTATTTGCAATCAACGGCTGTGGAATTTTTTATTTGCAATAAGATTTGCAATCAGCGGCCCCCGGCCCCAAATGAGTTAGGGGTAGTGTAGAAATATAAAAAATCATGGCAAAAAAATAGGGGGCTTTTTTCACAATTAACCTTGGCTAGGGCAATGAGGGGGTCAGTTCTGCCTGACCGTTGCCTCGTCACCCATACATTTCATATTTGGTTCAAGTTGACGCTACCCCAAACGTTCCTAAATTGGGGGATGTACATAGGTTCCACATTAGAATCAAAATTGGCAAATTGTAGAGTTTTCACCACTTGAAGCCCTCCAATATGTAGTTAACCATTTTACTTAATATGATGTTGATTTTTCATTATTCAGCATTGAAAAAAAGCTCGAGAACACATTATCTTTTCAAGAGCAGTTTGGGGATAATAATCACCACTTTTCCTCTTGTACATATATATATATATACATATACATATATATATATATATATATATATATATATATATATATATATATAATATAACTTTTTATAAATTAATGATTTATGATTAAAATAATATGTATTATTAGAAGCTTAGAGCTTTTGGAAAAAAGATTCTAAAAAATAACTAATATGAAATAATAGTATGAGACTACAAGTATTGCATTTTCAAAAAATTGGTTGAAGAGAAATTCTTTGACGAATGCATTTACAAGATAGGGAGCCAAACTAAATGTAACAACTACTTAATTTTTTATTATCATGCTTTATTTATCAATTGTGTTATCAATTGAATTGATAATGCAATATAAATCAACTATTGTATATATTTTATAACCATCTATCAAATGCCATCAAAATGTAGATGTAATTAATCTCTAGTACTAACTAATATTTATAAACCATGAAGTTTTTAAACCTAAAATCTATTTAATGTGAAGAATTTTTTGTCTATGGACTCAAAATTTGTCCTTATTAAGGGGCAACTTTTGCTCCTTTTATTATAAATGTTCTCATATTTCAATATAACTTTTAGAAGAAAAGGCTTTGATATAAATTCTTTTTGAAGTAGTGAAACATTCCAAAAAATGAAAAAAATTCTAAAATAGGTGTGAGCCACCACATTGGCTCACAAATTAGATTTATTAATTAGTAGATTTTCTAATAGATAGGAATGGAAATTCTATAATAATGTTGTGAACTTTAGGAATTGCAATTATGTGAAAATGATGTGAAAATTTGAGAGAAAAAATTAAGAATCTTGAATTCAAAAGACACTAAGTAAAAATTGTGAATTTAATTAAATTGAAAAAATGTTTAAATGTAGAGAAATCGGAAACAAAATACTACATGAAAAAAATTGCATAAAAATGAATTGAAAATTCAAAACGCAAATACAAAAAATACACAAATACTTAATAGAGTTAGATTGTTAAAACAACTATTAGAATACTAACATTGTAGTAGACATTTTAAAATAGGAAAAAAATCCCAATAAAATAGTGAGATTTATAGTAAATTAGAGAGTTTAACAACAAAATAGTGTATTTTATAGTAAATTAGTGCAATTTTCTCCAATTTAGTGCATTTTTTAGTAAATTAGATTGAGTTGGGATGAAATTTTAATGGATGAAGCCTTAAACTAAGAGCTCTAACTTAGTGTTGAAAATTAGGTTTATAAACTTTCTTGTTTTTTTTTCCTCTCTTGGAGTGCATATGTTTTGTACTTAGTTTTTTTGATGAAAAAGAATCTTGTATTTTCTTGAGGTTATAGAATTTAGGTGAGGAGTGTGGCTTAGTGAATTTGCCAAATAGGTTTCACCGTTTAGTAATAGTAATAGATGGAAAATGATAGGACTTGTAGTTAAATTGGCAATAGATCTAGAGCATTAGATTTCTTAAGGTAGAGATGGGATTTTGAACGGGATGCTAGGGAAGCTAATTTGACCCAGTTAAGGTGTATGAGGAGCAATATGGAGTTTAAAACCACATTCAAAAACAGGGCGCAATAAAGGATTGGGCATTCATGACCAATACGACAATAGGGATGGAAAGGCCAGCATCAACACCAACCTGATATGATTTATAAGACAAATTGATAAAAATCCAAAGATCCATTAGCTTAGGTGATTGGAATCAGCAAGGCCGCGAGCATCAAGTCTAGTGGCCTCAACTCAAAAACACGAAGAACAAGGAGACGGAAGAGGAGGATCAAATCGCATGGAAAGATCGGAGCTTAAGACCAGCAAGCAACAATGGAGCCCAACTCATGAAGTCCAATTGAAGACATGACAACAAGGAGGGGCATAATATTGAGAAAACAAAAGCAAACCAAGCCATTATGATAATCATATAGAGACCAATCCAAGTGTCAGGGCAACCAAGGCCAGAATCTTCTTGTTTTGAAGGCCCAAATTGCAAGACAAGTTTTGGGTGGATTATCATTGCTTTTGAAGTCCGAGATCATTGGATTGTTTGGAAAGAAATCAGTACATTCAAAGGTGTTGCTGGGATGTAGCATGCTCGGAAGTCGTTAGATAGGTCAGTGGATTGGAATAGAAAACTAATCCAAAGATGCAAAGGATTGAGTGAAGGTGCAAAGGCATCATCTGAAAATAGTAAATTGTGGTGTAGTTGGGAAATCCATTGCTTGGAAGGTTAGAAAGTGCACACTTTCTCCCAAACTTTTCTACAAGTATAAATCTCAAAAATTTTGTGAACAACTTAATTGTTGTGGAATCCAAAATCCCTTCAATTGAATAAATTTCTCAAAATCATTTGGTAGTAGCAATAAAAAATTGAAATCATGAAAGCTCAAAGCTCACAAAAGCACAAAATTATAGAAGTGCAAAGAAGTGTAAAACCAAAAGAAGCAATGGATTTGCTACCTCTATAATATCATCCTATGGATCCTCTTTAATATCACCTTAATTGCAACAACTATATTATTTCTATAATATCATCCTTTGTAAAAAGTGATATTACAGAAGTGATTGCAAATTGCTACTCTATTTCTGTAATATCACATTGTGTGAAAATACGATTTCTATGTATGCATGATTGAAAATATTTTTACACAATATTTAAAATAATTATTTTAAAGACTTATTGAAATCATTATCATACATTCTATTTAAATATATCAAAATTTTACTAATATGTGATACAATGAATGGGTAGCGTAGCAAGTACAAGCCCCTAGTATTAATGGTAGCATTTGTGATATTATAGAGGGACTTATGATTTTAGTAGTATGATTAGCCAATCCATGTTCATATCTCATTTTTGCACTACTATGTAATACTTCAAAAGCTTGTATCTTGAGTCAACTATGTACAATTATTTTGAAATTATCAATATGCACTTGGCACAAATCTCCTTTTAATAGTTTCTAATGTAACAAAAATATTATTAACCCCTAAAAGTCCAAGGCCAATATTTTGTCAAAATCACTCAAAATTGTCATTTCTACTATGTTCATCTATAAAAATGAAAAAAACAAACTTTTATACAATCTAACCATAGGATCTTGTAATTTACTTGTCTGAAATTATGTGGTAAAAATTTCATGAAGTTTGATTGTACAGATTGAAAGATGTTAGCATTCAAAGTTGGGAAAAAACATTTCTTTGAACACTCACCTACAATTTCAAATGACTTTGATTGCTATTTGTGAAAAAAATTGTATTGAAGAATTGAGTTGAAAGTCTACAAAAAAAAATTCACAAAATACACACTTGATTATCATTCTTTATAAAATTATTAAGTAGAAGTAGGTTCAAGATTGAAAGGAATACTAAATTGTTAACAGCTCCAAGATGGAATTGAAACATAGTAATTTCAACGGTGAGATTGTTCTAAAAAGAAAATTTAAGCTTTTCAAACAATTCTTTTTGAAAAATCGTAAAAATTGCATTAAAAAATGAATCCTATGAGTTATTTTTTCAAAAAGATGTTTAAATTGCCTATAAAACAAGGTTGTTCATAACTTTCACATTTACTAATCCAAATGGAATGAATCAAAGCTTCAAATGTAGGCAAAAACATGATCTATAAGAAAAAAAAATTCATTTTTATTTCATTTTTTTATGGATTTCTTTTTTTCCCCACCAAATGAAAATTTGGGCCTTTTATGATATAACTTTTGCTCTTGGGCATTAATTGAAATAAAAACTATATTCCTACAAAGCTAGTAAGTTTTCTATCTTATTATAAAGTTTCAAAAAGTTTCATTAAAAATTGAGGTCATGGGAACCATTTTGTCCCTTGAGGAGACAATGGGCCTTTAGGAGTTTAAGACCATACTATTTGTAGAATCTCACAGATTAATTTTGTATCAAAAAACAACAATTTGTAATATATGTGGAATTCCACAATTTCATACGTTCTAGGTTACACAACTTTCATACATTCTAGGTTACACAACATAAATAGTAAATCCATACCAATCCTAGTTTTGGAAGCAAAGTTGTATATAAAGATGAATGTTGCAATTTTTGCCAATTGTAATTAACCAATGTTTCATTAGAATGGTGGTATTCGACAAACTTGGCCCTTTCACCATTTTATATTTAGGCCATGTAGTTTGAAATCTGTACATGTCCTAGAAAATAGTAATAAACAAAAAATGGCATATGAAATATCACCTTTTTGATGAATTTTTAAAAAATTGTGCCAATTTAAGTATCTAATAAAATTCACATTTCAATGACAAATATAGCAAATACCAAAGATAATTCTCAACACTTAATCTCTATAGGACCAAGGCCTTTTTTTTGCCAAAAAACACTCAAAAGTGTCATTTCTATAGCAAAGAGTACAAAATTTTGAATTTTTTTTTCAACTTTCAACTATTGGATCTTATACCTAACTAGTATGAGAAAGTGTGAAAAAAAATTCAGAAATTTTGACCACATGGATTGCAAGATATCTGCATTTAAAGTGAAAAAAATAAGTTTTTCAATACATTGCAAGACTAAATTATTTAACTTTGAATCTTCTTAACTTAATTTTTTTGCCTCACACATTTTTTAATTTTAAATCTTTATAGTAGGGAATTGATTTGAGAATCTAGGAAAAAAATAATTTAAAAAAAACGTAATTTTCATTCTTAAGATAAATTGTTAAGTAGGGAGTAGGTATGAGATATTAAGATAGAAGGAAAATCTAAGTTAATAAATTATTAATATCTCTAAAATGGAATTAAATTTCATTGATCTCAATGGTGAGATTGTTCTAAAAAGCAAAATAAACCATGTGGATTTTTTTTAAGTTGTAAAAATTGCATTAAAAAATAAATCCTACAAGTTATTTTTTCAAGAAGTTGCTCTAATTGCCCAAAAAACAAGATTGTCCATAACTTTCTCATAACAAATCCAAATGGAATGAATAAAAGCTTTCCATGTAGGCAATATTATAATCTATGAGAAAAAAAAATTAAAAATAATAATTAATTAAAAAAAATTTGTTGCCTCTTCTTCTCTATTTTGAGGTTATTTGGACATAATTTTTTACTTGTGGGCATTGATTGAAAAAATTAAATTCCTATGAAGCTAATTCATTTTTCAACTTTTTCTATCTTTAAAAAAAGTTTAAAAAAATTATGACAAAAATTCAACTCACAGGTACCTACTTGAAATCTCATTTGTCTTCTAAAGGGACAATGGTCTTTTAGGGGTTAATTGTGATCCATTTCTAAATCAATTATTGTAAAGGCTTGTCTAAAACCTATAACCACTACTCACGAGAGCTTAGCTAGGGTTCACACTAAATATTCCTATTTCCATCACTTTAAAAATTCCTAATTAATTTATTATATGATGCCAAAAATGCATGCTAAGAGAAGCCAATGCCCAATGAGATCTAACAAAAATTTACATAATTTAACTCAACCCCTAAAGTCCTAAGGCCTTTTTGCCATCAAAACTTACTCAAAATTGCCATTTCTAATGCAAAGATAAAAAAATTTAAAAATTATTTCTTTTGTACTACACTAGTATGAAAATGCATTGAAAAAATTTCAGAAACTTTGACTACATAGATTGCAAGATATTTGCATTTAAAATGAAGAAAATAAATTTTTTACACCTTGATTGGTTAGATTTTTTGGCTTTGAATCTTCTTAATTTAAATTTTTTGCATTGATGATTTTGATTTTCTAATTTTTTTATATTGAAGAATTGAATTGAAAATCTAGGGAAGAAATTCAACAAAAAATCACTTAATTTTCACTCATTAAAAAATTATTAAGTAGAAGTAGGTTTAGGATTGAAGGAATAATAAAACCGTTCATAGTTCTAAAATGGAATTGAAACACAATAATTCCAATGGTTAAGTTGTTCTAATAATCAAACTTAACTATGCCTAACAATTTATTTTGAAAAATTATAAAAATTGCATTCAAAATGAATTCTATAAGTTATTTTAAAAAAAATATGTTTAGATTGCCAAAAAAATAAAGTTGTTCATAACTTTCTCATCACTAGTCTAAATAGAATGATTCAAAGCTTCAAATGTAGAGAAAATATAATCTTTGAGAAATAAATTAAAAATTGAAAAATTTAACTTTTTTTTTTTGGGCTGCCCCTCAAGTTGTTTTTTGGACTCATGGTGGCATAACTTTTGTTTCCGAGCACCGATTAAAATAAAAAATTTATTCCCAGAAAGCTAATATGATTTCCTATCTTAAAAAAAAATTCAAAAAATTAGGTCAAAATTTGAGATCACATGAACCTATCCAAAATTCCAAGAGTCTCTTATAGGGACTTTGGGACTTTAGGGATTAAGGATCATGGCGTTTTTTTCATAAAAAATATTGAAAATTGCCATCTCTATTGCAAAGAGTAAAATACTTTGAAAATATTTTTTCTTGCATATCTAGCCATGGGATCTTTCACTAGATGAGAATGTATGGAAGAAATTTTGAAAACTTTAACTACACATATTACTGTTTTGATGCTCCTTACACTAGTCTTTTAATGTTTTTAAAGTGAAAAAAACAAGACTTTTTTCTTCTTGCATGACTAGATTATTTGACTTGGTAGGAACCATTCTCAAATAACAAATATTTTGTTGACATGGGAGTATTCATATGCCATTTTCTCATTCATTTTTTAGGACTAATATTGATTTTAGATCGCAGAGTCTGAAATTTGGTTTGAAATTTGGTCTGAAATCTAGGAGTGGTGTACATTTTAGACCGCATGTCTAAACCTAAAAATGCCAAGTTTGTGGATTTACCGAAATATCCGTTAAATGCTCATTTGCTCTTACCTTTGAGATAAAACCATATTAACGACCAAGCTACTAAAGTAGGCCTTCGCAAGTCATGGCCCTAGCTACGACATTTGCTGTCTGCCCTCTTTTTCTATTTCTTCCCTCAACTGGTGCTCCTCGAACTCATTTGCAGGCGCTCCAGTGCTGCTGCCGACGTTGTTTGCTGCAGCGTTGTTTAGTTGTCGATTGCTGGAGCTCAGAGAACGTACGTCCGGAGGTAAGGAAATCCCTGTCTCAAGTTCTTTTCCATGCTACTGTAATTCTACAGTTACTGGCTTTTAATTTGCCCAAGCTTTTTTGGTTTCTGTTATCAATTGCAAAGAACTTCAATTCCAGGGAAAGCTAATCCCACAGACATGCTGCTAACATTTCTCTGTGAGTTTCTGGTCCTGTGCGTTCCTCAAGGCGCTTCTAGCTTTTCATGAACTAGTTAAATTGGTTCACCGGTACAGCTCTGATCGGTCATTTCGAAAAGCTTGCAATCGGTGTAACTAAGCTAGCAAGGCGCTCATCTTTTTTGCTGCAGTTAACGTGGCCGAGCCGAGCCTTTGATGTGTTGCTCTGTCAAGGTTGTCATTTGCTTTTCAGTTTATGGAATTACCTTTGTTTAGTTTTGTTGTGCGCTCTGCATGTACGTTGACGAGATCACTCAGATCGATAGTTCTCTTTTTAGCCTTTCCTTTCAGTAGAGCGCAGTAGCGCACAAAAAGACGTGAGAATTGAAGTTTTACATGCATTTCTCGTTGCTAAGACCCAAGTTCTGCAATTCTGTACTACCTATATGCATACTAGCTATCTTTTATGTTCCACGGCCTGCATCATATCGACGATCATCTTTTTCAGGTTCTTTTGGTTGTTGTCAGGGTTACAACTTACTAGACAGTCATTCACTCATGAATTCGCTAAACTTCGGCTTATGCCGTATCCGTGATTATATTCGTCGCTCTTAATTCTAGCTTACAAATCCAGTCCACTATTTTGAAAATCTACCCTAAACCTTAAAAGCAGATTCAGAAGTTGACTAACAATGCTTGCTTTTTACAGTAGATCGGGGTACTAACCAGTAATTCCATGCATAAATCTCGATCAGATTAAGGCACGAACTGACCGAAATGATGACATGATATATCTGTATGTTATTTCAGAACAATGGCTACCGACCCTGCTGTTACCGGTCCTTCTGTTTGGCTTCAGCTTGTGGAGCAAGAAGTGGAGACCGGCGGTATTGATAATGCTGGTTCCTCCAGTACTGCTTTTGCTGATCCCATTTTCACCGACCTTGCTGATCACTCAGACACGAATAGTGAAGAAGACCTTGTTCTTCCTTCTCTGGAGCTCGAAATGGAAAACACCGCTATCCACAACACAGGAGCCTCGACTAATGACTTTGCTGATCCCACCTTCACCGAACTTGCTCCCTCCGACACTAGTAGTGAGGAAGACCTCGCACTAAGTGTTCTTCCGTCTCTGGAGCTAGAAGTGGAAAACGTCGGCACTCACAGAGCTGGTTCCTGTGATGAAGAAGAACTCGTTCTTCCGCCGATCTCCGTGCAGAGGTACTACTTCTAGGCAGTTAATTATTTCCGTTCTGTAGTCAAGGAGATAGTAATAAGAGTCGCAATAAGAGTTTCCTGCACTAATAAGTTAACTTTGCTGCATTATAAAATTAACTTGCAGGTGGGTGGAGGACAACGGCTTCGGTGCACTGTATTTTGGTCCTTCGGAACTTATCAGGTACAAAACTCATGTTTTGTTGAAAGGTTTCAGCGCATTTCAGAGTGCCTAATTAAAGGATTGGACAAGTGTCCAGAATTTGAGTCAAGATAGATGGACATATAACATATTTGATATAATATACTAACCGCCAGTGGAAATGTTGTGAATGTTTTCAGGGAAGAAACGGAAGATGCCAGTAATCATGTGACTCATATCTGCAGGTTAGAAATGAAACTGCGTTACATAATCATATATCCTTCATCATCGGTTTATATTATGATCAAGTTGACAAGTTGTTAATCACCGAATTCTGGGCCACTCCTAGCTTCAATTTCAGATCCTCCAGTCTGATCTTAGCGGTCTTACATTTATTAGGATGGGCAATTTAGTTAAAATGGTGGTGAATTTTGGCCATTTTCCATACTCCGTGTGCCATTCTAATGGAATGTCGTATCATCTTTGACATATTCAGTGCCATTTTAATTGAATGTAGTGCCATTCTATACGAATACCGCCATTTAATGAAATTGCCCATTTAGGCAGTTTACGTCAACTGGGTTAAATTGGCGGTATTCCACTCCTTATTCTCCTTTAGCGTTTATCGAGGACTTAAACGTAAGTCGATATATACCTTTTCAAGCAAGTTTTTAGAGCATTGTGTAGATGTATGTCACAATCAATGGCGCCGAAATCGTTCCAACTTAACTAAATTGACGTATAGTTGAATGAAGCAAGTAATAAGCCTCATAAGAAGCCAGGTAGTCTATGAATACATTGCAAGGTGGTTATTTAATTTCAGTGACAGATTGTCTGAAAGGCTTTGGGTTTACGATCGATGACCTGTTACAGAAACAGCTGCGGCCCCGATGACGAGAATACAGATACAGTGAGCTCGCTGGACGCTCTGGTAGAGCTTGGATGTCAGTGTAGAGGAAGCATGAGCAGGATGTGCATTAAGTGCCTGCTCAAGTGGTTCGGACCGAGAATTATGCTTGAAAAAGACACGACATGCGAAGTATGCCAGTGAGTAATTTCTCCCATATAATATTATATTACTCATTTCTGATTGAATACTGCTCTGTATAGTAAAAAATTACTTGAAATTTTATGTAATAATTGACAAAACTTTTCAATTTATACTGGCCAGGTTTATAAGACAAAATGTAGGATTGATGGAGAGATTTGCATATCCAGAATCCAGTCTGGAAAAGTCCTAATTTCTTGTAATTTCGGTATTTTATTGAATACGATGATTTGGTTCATTGGAATTTTAACACATGCTTCGAATTGATTACTGGTTTGCAGGACTCGGATGAATGAGTCGGTCAAGAAGACCGTGTTGAGTGCATTGGCCGATCATACCGGAGGTAGGGAAATCCTCATCGAAGCTCTGGGACCACCTCTGGTCCGCGCTCACAATGCCCGCGGGGGTTTAGGTCGTATGGATCCAGTCGTTGAGGTAAGGGTCTCTTAGCATCTCTTTTAATTTCTCACCCAATTAATTCCTGTGTTTTCAACGTCAAGGTCTTGGATAGCATCGAACATACATACAGAACAGAGCACCCAATTAACTTGCTCTGATGTATAATTATTAACTTATGAGCGTGATCATACTTCTAATAACTCGAACTTTCAGTAATATTACACTGTCAGTCTCACGAATGAACTTTTAGAAAGCACTATAAAAGAATATTGGAAAGTATGGGAGGTCTCTCTTTAGTCACAATGATCATTCTAAGGCCTTCCCTTGATTCAGGTTGCTACAACAGAAGAAAAGGGTATATACGATGACACTAAACCCTTAGAAGTTAGAATGATACCACTTGTCATTTTGGAAGTGTCAATTATTTAATAACACCGGATTGTTGTTTAGTTAGGGTTTAGGGAGAATGATGTACATCACATTCCCCAAATGATAAGCGGTTTCATTCTAGGGATGCCATTTCATGTCCCTTTTCTTCTAGTGAGGGCACGTACATGGGATGACCTCCCTAAGGAAGATACAATCTCTGCATTTAGTTCCTGAAACAGTCGAGCTTGCCTTTCTATTTCCAATTGCTGAAAACTTTGCTGTGTTGCCAGTTGTTTTATCTTTATTAGAATAGATCTAGTTACCGAATTACTGCTAAGCTGCGAATGCTCCCGTCGATCGATGGAACAGGAAGAGGAAGACGACGTGAATGTAAACGAGTTACCAGATGTCCCAAATGGCGCCGCTCATGCTTCACTTATTCCAGTAGTAGCTGCTCCACCAGATGCACCTCCAGCGACTCCAGTTTCTCCGTCTACTCCTGCTCCAGTTTCTCCAGATTCTCCAGGTTCAGGTCTTCCAGCTCCTGCTCCGATTCAGCAACAGAGCCGCTCATTTTGGACCAAGATTCGCCTCTACATGTGTTGCGCTACGCCGACAGCAGTGTTGGGACCACATTAATGACATACCGGCCTATCATTGAAATATGATCAGCACCGTTTTGACTGATCCTATTACAGTTTGTTTTTGTTTTTTTTGTTATTTTTTTGTTGTCAGATAGTTTTCCTAGTACAAATGGGATCATCTAGACATTGATCAGGTGCAAATTTTAAAGCTTGCGCTTTTTCCAGTTCTCCATTTATATCTTCCTCAATAACTTCTACAGGGCTATTCTATCATCGAGGTCCTTCCGGAGTCCTGGAGTGAGTAGGTCGATCGGCAGTAGTGTCTAGAATTTTTGTGGCGACGGCGACAGTATGACTGAGCTGGTCCCGAGTGCATTCATTTCAGTCTTTTTGCAAACTTCTACAAATGCATATGAATTTCATTCATTGAACAATAAAACTTAATGTTTATTTATGATATGTAGTCTCTAAAGGACCAAAGTCTTGGAATGGGTTAATTCAGGATTAGTGGTAGGTTCCTATTATATCACTCAAAACTTTCACTGACGGATGTTTTGGAGCATTTTGTTCCTGAGGGTGTGGCCATATGGGAAAGTAATTTTGTATTTCAATTTGTTCTTGAGTAGTAAAACAAAATCACAGAATATTGTAACTATTTTTAAGGATTTTTTCACATAGGATATTACTATATTTATGTGTAGATGGAAAGTTCTAGTTTTTTTTTGATTAATTTGGATTTTTGAGGTGAAACTTATGAATTTATGGGGAATTTCGTTAAAATGGCGGCATTCCATGTGCCATTTTTCAAACCGCCCGCTCTGAATTGTAAAAGTGACATCTAGGACAGGTATAGTTTTAAAAAATCTTGATTATTTATAGATTTAGGAAATCTATGACTATTATAAATTTTAGACTGCACGATCGGAATTGTAAAAGTGACATCTAAAACAGGTATAGATTTCAAACATCTAAGAGTGATATAGATTTAAGATATCTATGATGTTTGTATACTTCAGAACGCCCACTCTGAACTTAAAAACTGCCAAAGTAGAGGAATTTCGCCATTTTAACGAAATTGCCCATATTTGTGTTTTGTTTGGAAGGCAATCACAATATCTTTCTAGAAAAATGGGCAATTTGAATGAAATGGCCAAAATTCTGCTACTTTGGCAGGTTTAACAGTTCAAACCAAGTGGTCTGAAATGTACAAATATTCTAGATGTCTAAAATCTATGTTTGTCCTAGATGTCACTTTTATAGTTCAGATCGTGTGTTTTGAAATCTATATTAGTCCTAGATTTTTTAAATCTATATAAGTCTAAGGTCTCTAAAATCTATATTTATTGTGGTTGACACATTTACAATTTAGATTGGATGAACTAAAAATGGCACATGGAATACTGCCATTATAATAAAAGATTTCATAGAACTAATGCATAGAATTCATTTTGAATTTAATTTTCACCATTTACACAATTCCCCCTGAAAAGGTCCAAAGTGTATAGATTGCGTCATTTATTTGCTACATCAATCTCATTGTCAAAATCAATTTGATATGTTTTGATTCCATTCAAGTACTATTAATGATCAAGATTTTTTTACCTAGTACTTTCACTTTACAATTTTTAAAGAATGAAAATCATAATGTTTTTAAAAAAAAATTCCATGAAGATATCCAACTAAAATGCTAAATTCTCCTCCATAAAAATTTAAACCTCAAAACTTAGGGAATGTAATGTAGAAAGCTATCAAAAAAAATTTCCTTTTACTTTGAACACTAATATCTGACAATCTACTAGATCATCCACTACCTTTGCACAAGTGTAGAAAACACAATTTTTTTTTCTCAAAAATAAAAATGTTTGGAAAAGAGAATCTTTAAATTAGTAAAATTGATTATTTGAATTTTTATTATTTGAATTTTTTTAATTATTTTTATAAATCAAACATCAAAGTAAAGTATCTATTTTTTTGGTATTTTTATCGTCATTTTTTTTGCATAATTTTTAAAGATAAATTTTTCTAGGTTTGATTTTTCATAGACACTCTATTTTCAATGCTTTAAAATTATCCATATTATGTTTTATTTTAAAAAAAATTATTCCTAAAGTCACAATACACATTGAATCATTGAAATAGGTTGTAGGAGGTTTTCTTGCAACAAACCATTTGTAGGAACCTCTAGTCTAAAATTTTGATAAGATGTACTTGAACAAGTTGACTAAAAGATCCTACAATTGAATTATTTTTAGAGAATATAGATGAATATTATATTCAAGATTACCACGGTTGTCATAACAAGCGAACCGGACCGGACGGACGAACGGTCTGAATGGCTTTAATTTTGAGAGTTTTGCACTTTGACGATCCCGTCCGCGCCCTAACGATCCCGTCTGCGCCCCGACGTCCGCGCTCTGACAATCCCGTCTACGCCTTGACGATCCCGTCTACGCCTTGACGATCCCGTCTACGCCTTGACGATCCCGTCCACGCCTTGACGATCCCGTCCGCGCCCCGACTATAGTGTCCACGCCCTGTCGGGCGAATCGGACGGACGGGCGAACCGAACGTCCGCCCACTATGAAAACCCTGAAGATTACTATGTTTATAAATTTTTTGAAGCAATTTTGGGCCTCGTATCAACGTAATATTTTTAGGTATGAAGCAAAAACATTATTTTGTACATATCCAAACTCTTGTCAAGTTGGGGATTAAGCAAAAACTAATAAATGGGTGCTTTAAGTCAATTTTCAGCTCTTACTGCCGAGGCTTATATTTCATATATTAAATCAACCTTATCCGGCCTAAATTAGCTTACTACCAAGGTTCTCTTATGCTTCTCTACAGAGTCTCTTGCTTCTTTCCGATCCATGCCATAAAAGCATCTTTATAAGGCATTGTGATTCATTTCTCTTGTGTTGATTCAAAATTGAATTAGTTGTTTCTGGTCGATTGTGGACTATGAAAGAGAATTGAATTTGATTGTACTGGAAAGCCTCAGTGCACCTAGCTGACGATCATACAATTTGCTCTAGCTACTTCTAATAGACTAATACATGCAAAGAAATTAGTTGCTTATTGCCAAAATGAGAATTTTAAATGTAATCGAACTAACTCCATACAACGATTGTGAGTCTAAAGCTTGATGGATACTTAACTTCCCAAATTCAAATTAGATGGTACAAGCATTAGAACGTATGCGTGTTATTGCAAGATTTTTGCAGTGATATATAAATTCATGTTTGCAAGGTATGTAGTTAACCACAATTGTATGCACTTGAAGTCTAACAAAGCCATAGCCTGCCACCACCAATTCTTGATCGGCCTCAATTTATTTTCCATTGCAGTAGTGTCCCATTTTTCTGAAATAGCGTTAGCTGGTTGAATTGGCAACGATGCTAGCAGGCGAGCTTGGAGCGGGGAGCTTGCGAGCCGCGAGTGAGAAGTTTGTGAGCGGTGAGCACCAAAAGTATATTTATGGAAATTTTTTTCGTCAAATTTTTTTTCATCCAAAAACTTACTATTTATAGTAATTTTTGTGACCTATGACCGTGGATCCTATAACCGTGGATCCTATAACCGTGGTCTACATTTAACTTATAATTTAAGGATTGGGTTTCTTATTTTCTGACTTCTCAAACTTCTAAAATTATGTATACATTTTAAACTCTTATTCATCCTACTGCACAGAAGTAAGGATATAATACTTGTTATAAAATAGACCGTAATGGGTTTGGAAGAACTCTACAGTGTTGTTTGAAGGGGATAAATTGAGAATGGAGAACTAGGGCTTCTAAATATCCCATGATGATTGCTATTTCTAACAAGTGCTAGTATAAGAGGATTCGTATATAAGGGGTAGCCAAGCTAAAGGTCAGGTTTTGCTGACTACCGCAAACCAATGCGGTAGATTTTTATTTTTTATCCTTAAGTGTTTTACTTTGTGTATTTTAAATTTCTAATTTTTTTTCTTTCGACTTCACTATGACTAGGATTATAGAAAAGACGTGGCAAAGCAAAAAATGTAAATTAGGTTCATCTTCGTAAATGTAGGATAGCACGAGAGTAGAGGATTAGGGTTCAACCCATGCATTGGAATTTCATTTCACACGATTTAGTAATGACACTTCTGAAACATACTCCCACACTTTGCAAATGCAACAACATTTTGATTGGTATATGTTTTAAATCATTTCTATTGCCTGATACATAAACAAATACTGTATGCATGAATTCATCAGAAATTGCCACTAAGCCTACTCAGGGATAGTGATGAGCTCCGCTCGAAATAGAAGTAGCTTCAACTCATTGAAGCTATAACTAGGTGCATGAATGAACTTGTCATCATGGATATCCATCTTGCAAAAATACCTATACAAATAATATAGATGTTTAGGGTTTACATACTGCTGCCTTCCTCCAATTGCCAAGATAGCCATATTCACAAAATCCGGGCAACTGCACGAGGGGAACATACCAACCGTAATTCGATATACGTTTTTGGTAGGGTCAGATCCCGTCTCCAATTCCACTATTGCGCCAAGGCTTGGAAAAGGGAGTAAGGTCACTCTTAGAATTTGTCCTTTTATGTTCCCAGCACTCTCCCACTTGTTCCGTTGTTCTGTACTTGGAGGATTTGCAATTCTTCTGATGGTTCGGTTGTTCCTAACTGTTGGATAAGCATCCAGGTTCTTGGGTGGTGGTTCGTCATACAAAACACTTTCAAAAATCTTGGACATGGTGAACAATCGGCGAGGCAACAGGGTGGGTTGTTCTTGGAGGTGGAAGCCCGCATGCTGCAGTAATAAAGTTTCGTCTCGATTGAGATTTGTCCCAATCAATACGGGCCAAACCTCCGGCACCTCAGGCCAATCAATGACCCATTTCCGCTTTGAGCCTTTCACGCACCTTTCGATGTCGTCCCAACAGAACCAGAAGTCCGAGACCACCTCGCGCCTACTCCCATATTCTTCTTTCCGCCCACGATAAGTGGGAGCTGGGGTTCCCTTCTTCCCTTTTGCAATTTTTGCGTTACACTTGATGTTTGATGTCCGTTGTTGAGCTTGACATCTGGCATTTGACTTGTGGCTGATCCTTGCAATGTGCCACTTCGATGTGTCACAGTCACTTTCAAATGCAACGGTCACATACTGCAAAGGGCGACCCTCAATTGTATTGCCCTTGTTGTCCATCAATTCTTCTGAAGCCTTCGTAGACCTAGTCCGGACACGTGGTTAAGAGAAATTGATCTTATCTGGTCTATGGGAGTCTCCGGCATCACCAATAGGTACATCCAACTTTCTCTTTGTGCTTCCAAATATTTCCTCCCCTTCCAAATGTGGTACACGACTTCATGTAACAAGTCTGCCATCTCCTCCAAACTCAAGCCCTGCAAATTCACACATGACAATAGATGAAGGACTTCCCATTTCATATTAGAAAGATCCAACACTTTCCTAACCTCCGGGGAGTCCATTAAGCCATGATATAAAGTACACGCCGAAGTCAATTTCCTTCATGCAAAGGAATAGTTCACAACTTCTATTCCCCACAAGTAAAGTATATACGAATGAGCTACCTTTGATGGTTTAGGGTAGGTCATTTTCTGGAGCAAGGCCAACTAGTCTTTCATCTCCTGTAGATGTTCAACAACCTCCTCTTTTCATTTCGAAAAGAAATGTGCATTTCTTCATACAAGGTACCTAAAATAGTATTGGAAGGGAACACTTGGGCATCCATCGGATCCGATGGATGCCTAAGTGCTCTTTGGTGGTACTTCCGATATCTAGACTTGAACTTCACGACAACAAAAAGAAAAGACTACCTTCCATTACTTTTAGAGAAAACTTTGCATTGGAAATGAAAGATACATTCTCTAAGGCTAGTGGAGAGTATCCTTGGATGTCCAAACATCACAAGATAATAAAAATAGAGTACCACAAACATTTTAGGATAGAAACAAACATACTACCTAGACTACACAAAAGACTAGTACACTGCAAAAAGAATACTAGACAAAAAAAAATTGATAAAAAAACATTGGATTTAAAAAACTAATACTGGATAATAAAAAATACATTTAGACATATGTTGTCACACGCGTAGATATAAGTATGTCTGGTTTCATGTGCATACAAGTATTTGGATTCAAGGGGAGACCAGAAGGGCACTTACCATTGTCATAAAGCCTCCCCATTGTAAGTATCGAAAATGCCAAAATGCAAGCCAGTGGTCTAGATGATGAAGTGCTTCTTCAGTCGCGGCTCCAGATGACAACCACCACGAACGGATTGCAAGGTACCGAAGCTCAGCTTCATCCATGGTCTTCGACTCTTTGTACTGCTTGCATATTGTAATGTGTTGGTGTTGGAGTGCTTGCTTGATGTGTTTTTGCGTGTGCTTGTGAAGGGAAGTACTCCAATGTAGCAAACATGTCCTCTCCCGATTCTCCATAATCTCATTCGCAGAGCCACTTCCGTACACTATGCGAACCCCATTCCAATTAGCCATAGCACTATCTGCCATGAACCCTTTAAAGTTTGGGTCACGCACTCCATGTCGTGCCATGACAGCATTCAAACTCCTCCAGAACTGTACTTGGACCTCGGTATCTTCAGACTGCATGTCGCAGACAGCAATTGTCATTACTTTTTTGTACTGAGAATCATACACGTGGCAGCCCATCGTAGTCCAATCCTTCACGCGCTTCACGTGGTCGAACATCATCCACGCATTTTATAGATCGCCTCCAGCTTACATACGCCTAACCAAATCCACTCCACTTTCGGGTCCTTCTGTCAGTATTTTGAAAACGTATACTTTCTCTTTCCCTTGGCCAGGGAAGACGCTATCATGTATGAACTCGAACTTCGACTCTTTCTTCATAGTCATGATGTTGTCAATGACCCCCCCTCGGCTATTTGAGCGAAAAGACGAGATGACATTGCGTATGCTAGGGCTGCTTAGATATTGGAAACGATCCATCACTTCGTCCATTTCCTCTCCCTTCAACATCACCTTCTCTCCTTCTCCATGGTGAAATAGATAGGTCGATAGGAAATCTTTGCTGACGGACAAAGCTATGGCAGAGTTTGTGGCTGTAGGTGTTTTAGCCACTTGCTCTGCGATGAGTTCACTGATTTCGTTCCTAGAATCTCTATACATACCCTTCCCTACTAGGTGAGTATGGTCTCCAAAGTGAATACAAGCCCTTGTCATATTTGGTTTATCGCTGTAGCAATAATAGATCCTAGCATTGCAAGTGTAGAGGCAGGTGGGTGTGACTTTGCAGACCTTACAATGTAGGCTACAGTCTATTGGTGGAACGTTTCCTATTGCAAATGGAAACCTACTGGAACCGCTCCACTCTGTTTCGTTTCTTTTCATGGCCCTCTTTAGGTACTCGCACTTTGGATTATTACAAACAAGGTGACCAGCACAAAAAGACTTACGGAACTTCAGATTGTCGATGTTGTGGATGTTTGTGGTCACGAGCTTGCACCATGGATGTCCATCATAGCGGTTGTCCATTCCTTCCAAGTTCTTTGCAGCCGATGATGAAGAAGAAGAGCGACATGGATATAACTCGAAGACAACATCTCCATTATACAAAGGTGGGAGATACTGCACGCGATGGTGCTTCACAGCATCAAAGTCTAAAGTGGACAACTCACTCCGAGATCGATGAACCGTGGACAATCTCTTCAAGCAATCTATAATACTCAGTTGGCTATTAGGACTCGCCAACATAGGAGGACGTGAAAATGAAAGGTACTGCGAACTACTGGATGGGGTGGTAAAAGTAAGTTTAGAACTTTTCATCACATGCGCTCCGGAGGTGGCCTTCTGTGAAGTGGTTTGCGGGACCTCTCCTTCGGATTCACTAGACAACTCTACAACAGTATCCAATTTCTCGACCTTCACCTTTGCAAGCATTGTATTGTTTGGGAGCATGAAAGGGCGGTCTATTAGAGGACTAGGTGTACGTGCTGGAGATGTATAAGGCATGTCTACCGTAGAATTATCTGACTGTCGGCTACCTAGCTCAGTGGCTGCCCCTAGTAGACTTAGGGGAAGCCCGAAACCTCTATAATTTCCTGCTCCTAGGTACCAGTAGTGGCCTTTGTCATCTACACACTTCTCTATAGGGATGGATTGTTGTAATTCACTTGAATCGGACTTCCTCTCTTCTTCAACATAGATTGAATTCTCTACAAACTTGAATCTCACATGAAGGAGGTGACTCGGGACTCTAGCCAGTCCTTCATCATTCACTGGGAACAGTAATGGTGTGTCATGACCATCTACTCGAACGTAAGCCATAGTGCTAACACGGACAGTAAATGAGATGGAAATGAAAGAATGGTGTTCGAGAAACGGTAGGTGCATTCTTATACATGATGAAGGGCATTTGTGCAATCATTGCGGTGATTAATTTTTAAGGACGGCATGAGGACAAGGTCAGTATAAATTATTCCTCATAGATGTTGATATTTGATTCTCTTATGCCTCCATTTGTAAAAAGCCTTCTTCATTAAGAAATAATTGTAGGACAGAAGCCCCCATCATTTATTACCATGCTGTAAATGAGACGATGTAGTATGTTGAAGATACCTAGGATGCGTATACATTTATAATTAGAGAGTTGCACATTCATTTTTTCATATTATGTTTTGCGTGCAGGATCGGAGTTTCCCTGATATTTTCAAGATCTAAGCATTTTGGGATTACTGCTACCAAGAACACGCACATGGGAAGAGGAGCCGTAGCCGCCATTGGAGGTAAATCAAATCCGGCACGGACCAAGCTTTGAAGGCACACTTCAATCGAGAAGGACAGATCTTCTTCAATACTTCAAGGCATGAAGAAGGCACTTGATGTTGGTCTTCATTAAGCGTTGTCATTGGCTCTATCATTCAAACGAACGGCGCATTAAAGTAGCTGTCGCAAGTCGTACGATGTCACTAAGAAGACGGTTGTATTGTATAGGATGTCATTAAGAAGACTACTTGCAAGGTTTATTGGCACACTTTGAGCCTTCCAAGGTCTCTCCACCGTGACAATAAGTTGGACCTTAGCACTGCTCAATTCCTTTCTTATTATGTTCAGAAGTTCTAGTATTGGTGCTCCTATGTAGTGTTGATGCTCTTGTAGTTATGTCATGCTTTTAGAGAACGACGTCTTTCTCTCTACTATTCCATTGAAGAGGAGGAGAAAGAAACACCGCTTGTTCTTTTTCTCGTCACCTAGAGCTTTGAAGAGGGCAAGGATGACACGGGCGAAGAAAGTGATGTCAAAGACCAAGCACAGTGGATCCAGCGACCTCCAAAGGTCACTGCAATATGAAGGAGGCGATTTTGGTGTGGTGGATGAAGCGGGCCATGTCGAAATGTCAGCGTTACAGGGTGTTCAAGCGAGCTCCGCCACTACTACTGGTGCTAAGGGTGGACTTGAACATGTAAGTTCCATCCATGTCATCAGCCCTATTACTCATTCTCAATTGTAAACCATCTTGTATCGTCAGCCTTCTCCCATTCTAGGATACAAGGGGTAGATGAATATGGTATGTACAGTGCAAAGAGAAACCAAGGTTTGCACAGAAGATCAGTTGGAACGATTGACACAGCATTCTGTGTTATACAAGTTTGTGGAGGTTGTAACGAGGGTATAGTGAAGGGTTCGTATATGTAGGTAGTGCTTTGAAGACAACAGTATAGCACCCATTCTTTTAGAAGGTCTGTTCCTCAAATTGGGAGAGAAGTTCACGGTCTACGATATTCACCCATGTTAACAACAACTACGAGTTTGCAAGATTCACCTTCAACTTCCAATCATTCTTAGGCATTCCAAGCAGATAGACATTTGATATTATGAAGAAAGGAAATTCTTGTAGAAGCTTCAAGAATTCTTATGTGCAAGAAAACTTTACTGTGTATGATTGCTCCTTTAGTGGTCTCAAATTGGAGTACTGCAAACAAGCAAGTGCTCTTGTCCAGTACCAAATGTCAATTTGTTTTTAGGGACCAAGGTTCAACGTGTATGGATATTTTTGAATTTGAGATGTTTGGAGTGTTTTGGGTATTTGAGATATTTCAAAGAGTTGGGTATTTTGAGTAGTCTCGGTAATTTTAGGTATTGACGTAGCACCCTCTGTTGGGAATTTTGGGGTATTAGCGTATAGGCGTATCTACGGTACTTGGGTATTTGCGTTTTGTGGGACAGAAATAGATGGATATTTTAAATGGGTGGGGTACTGGATTGTTGTGGTACCTTGGGTAGTACGGGAACTAATGAAGTTGAGTATATGGGAATTTTGGTTTTAAAAAAGGAAATGGATGATTTTAATAAAGGAAATAGATGATTAAATAAATGAGAAGACGTAGCTATCTTCCAGCAACTCGTATTCACTTACCCCCGCGCCACCCGCTAAATCAGTGAATCAGAAGAGGCTTTCTAGTTAAATTTGAACTGTGAATGTAGCTGCATGGGTCAGGTCCTCCCGCATTCTGGAATTTGGAAATGTGTATAAGGAGGTGAATTGAGGATAAAACCCCGGATTTCCGCCGCAGACATCCAACCCAAGAGAGTCCCGAAATACCCGAATCTGAACGCTGGCTGCATTGATTCCAACTAGTTCACTGCTAATTCGCTATGTCCACATCCAAGAAGAAACGAACTCACTGGCAGTCCGTGCATTTCCTGTCGGTCTTGCTCGTAGTTTGTAGAGTTCAATGCATGCTCCATCGCATTCGCAGGCAAAGCATCCTCTTGCACTGAGGTACTCAAATTTGTCGCTCTAGCTGGGTCGAAGCCGCAAGGAAGCTCTGATTTTCTCTTCTCGTGATTTCAGCCGATGTTGTCTCCGGGCACTGTACCTCCAGTGCAAGATGAATTTGATTTCCATGTGCTTGAAGCCCAGCGACGTCAACAACATTGCTAATTCGTGGATTCCCTTTGAACAGCAGAACGATCTAGTCATGGTGCGGAGCACCTGCAGTTGCTCAAGGAACGTTGTCCTGGACACGGAGGTTACCCTCGAGGTTCGTGGATGTTCACTTCTCGCGATGCACTGTCTCCGGGCACTGTACCTCCAGCGCCCATGCTTTCAGTCTCTACCTCTAGCGCCACTTCAGTCAGGCGCGACGAGTTACGCGCATCACACGCACCACGCATGGCTCGTGACGGATGCGGCAGTAGAGGCAGCGACTGAAGGCATCCAACATCATTTTTCTGGAAAAAGGCAAGTAGGACCCGTCCAGCGTCCAAGAATATGGATCAGGTGGAGGTGTCCGGGAAAACACCGTCGGATTCGACGGTGTTTTCCCAAACACCTCCACCTGATCCATATTCTTGGACGCTAGACATCTTGTAGGCGGTTATTGCCATGAAACATTCGTTGTATGAATCGGTCATTGGTAGCCGATGTGACGCGTAGCGCCCGTGTCGCGTAGTGCGTGTGACGCGCGACGGAAGTGGCGGGTGCTGCACCTGGCCCATGCAAAATTGAATTGCTACCTTTGAGACGCTCAGCGGGCAAGAAAGTGGATCAGCTCCAAGTGTCCAGGAAAACACCGTCGGATCCGACGGTGTTTTCCTGGACACTTGGAGCTGATCCACTTTCTTGCTCGCTGAGCCTCGCGCGTAACGGATGTGGCGCGTCACGTGAACGTGGCGTGGCGTGTCACGGATGTGTCGCGAGTCGCGGATGTGGCGCGGCGCGTCGCGGATGTGGCGTCACGAACGTGGCGCGGCACGTCACGAATGTGGTACTTGACCAAAATGAAACCGGATTCGTGACGGATGTGGCGCGCGTAACAGATTGACCATTTCCAGGAACGAAATCAATGAACTCATCGCGTGACCGTGGCGCGTCACGGTCATCGTAACGTGCCATGACCGGGATGGCGCGTGACCGTGGCGATGAACCGTGGTGCGTGACCGTGACCGTGGCGCGTGACCGGATGGCGCGTGACCGTGATGGCGCACGACCGTAAATTCCTCGCTTTGAGACGCTTAACAAGCGAGAAAGTGGATCAGGTGGAGGAGTCCAGGAAAACATCGTCGAATTCGACGGTGTTTTCCTGGACTCCTCCATCTGATCCACTTTCTCGCTTGCTGAGCGTCTCACTTTCAGAAATAAAATGAAAATGCCTTTGCAGTCTCTGTCAAGTGCTAGCCAGGCGGGACTCGCGTCACATTCGTGACGCGCCGCGCCACGTCCGTCACGTGCCATCTGGTCACACGCCACGGTCACCGGGTAACCAAGAATTCGTAACGGATTCGTGACGGATGTGGCGCGCGTAACGGATTCGTGACGAATGTGGCACTTGACCAAGAATGTGAAGGCAAACGTTTTATTTTTCCCAAAAGGGAAACTCTCAGGAAGCCAAAAAATTGATCAGGTGGAGGTGTCCAGGAAAACACCGTCGGATCCGACGTTGTTTTCCTGGACACCTCCACCTGATCAATTTTTTGGCTTCCTGAGAGGTACTCACAGCAGGTACTTGAGATTGCTGAGAGGTACTCACGGCAGGTACTTTGGCTTGTTGAGAGGTACTCACGGCAAGTACTTGGCTTACTGAGAGGTACTCACGGTAGGTTTCTCTTATCGTCGTTCGGTTGTACGTCGATGGTAATGGGCTGAGAACATATACATGTACGATTTTTAGATTTTAGGGCAGTGCGACGTTGGTCATGGTGTTCATGAGGAGAGATGAGAGCAAATTGTTCACGTACCTCGGAAAGTCCGCCTGTGTCCTGGCAGCGGCACTTTCCTTAAAACTGATGTCCATGTCTGAAACTGTATCGTCGTCCACGAAGAGTACTGTGTAGGGCACACTTTTGGCCCTCGCTCTGTTGATTGATAAGGAGGTGACTGTCTTTCAATTGGAATGAATTCAGCAACGCGACTTTGGCAGTCCTTGGCGTCACGCCTGAACATTGCTTTCCTTCTCATCGGATCCTTGGAACATCATCCTTGGACGTCAGTCACGCTAATTCATAACAGTGATTGGTTCATTGGGCCAGGGTGACCAACGCAAAGGCAAGCGCCCAAGGGTGACATCCAAAGAGAAGCACACTTCCATTGACCAGTCCTTCCCAACACTTCAAATTGGAGGGTCATCACAGCCAAAGAAGTGGCCTCAACCTGGCCAAGAGCTCTCTAGTGACTCCTACGATGACGAAGAGAACTTGGTGAGTTTTGCAGACATCATGGATGCTGCAGAGCGCGCAGCAAATGACTTTGAGGGAGATAGGCTTAGTTGGAACCGGGGGCCTGGGCCATGGTTCTCACCTGAGAGCTCGGAGATGGAGTATTCCTCCGCTATTGAGCTCTCAAATGCTAGCTCTAGTCCCCCATTTGAAGAAGTGTGTGAGAGCATTGACACTGGTAGAGTTTACACAAATGGGGTCATCATCTTGAGCTCAGACTCGGATGAAGATGATAATGTGGACATCATCCATTAGGCTCTCTGGACTTCATTATATATCTTACTGGCAGAAAACATGGAAGTAATTTCCCTTTTTGAAGTAAAGCATTTTCATTTGGGCTTCAACATACATTCTTTATACTTACTTGACCTCTTTTGTAATTTGCGAATGAAATCTTCTCTGACTAAAATTCTACATGCAGATGGATGTCTCACCCACTGGAGTAACTTAAGAAGATACCATCTTGGAGACTCTGGGAACAGATGAAACAACGCAACCACATATTGGGGACGAAGAAGAAGACGATGAAGAAGAAGACAAAGAAGAAGGAGGACAAGATCCCATGCAAATAGAGGATCTTGAGGACGAAGAAAAAGGACTCATGGAGGATGAACTGCGACGCATACAAAAAGGGGACTCAGTGGATATCCTCGCCAGTCTGCGCATGAAGCCCGAAGAACTCTTCCGGCTTCACATCCCGCTCTGCAGACTGGTCGTCATGCCCATGGTTAGGCCCACACTTGCTTGTGACATTACAAAGTTGGAGCAAGAATTCGCAGGAGGGTACCGTGATGGAGCGGTAGTGTTCTATGTCTCCACTACAAATGAGGAAGGAGAAAGCCAAGAGTTCACAGAGGACGAGATGAACAAGTGGGATCCAATCTGGAGAGAGAAAAATGAAGTGTTCACACGCTACCTCGACTCCAGACTTGAACTCAAGTTCCTCAAAAACTTGAAGTTTTTCATTTGCGATGGCAACCATCGCCGCCTTGCATGGATGAATCTCATTGACAGGTGCTACCCATTGCTCCCAAAATGGCACTGGGTCGTAGACTGCATTCTACTGGAAACCAAAGGGAAGATCGAGCTTGTCATGCAAGTGATGCATGACATCAACAAGTGAGTTCTGCCTTTTTGAATTGCTTCTCCTTACTTTGGTTTTCGTGTGCCCTAATTGTGAATTCACATAGGGTTGTCGGATTTGCTAAAACAGTGTTGTACTTCCAGGTCAGTGGAGGACTCACACGTGAAGACAAACTTAGTGCACACTCTGTACCAAGTGCAGAAGTATGGTCTTCTCCCAATCAACCGATTTGCTGATCTCCTCAAGCCAGGGGAGAAGAAAAGGTGTTTGCAATTCAAGGTTTCAAAGAAATGGTATAGCATACTTGTGGAGGTCTTGACATCGTTCATTTTCAGGGTAAGACACTATGTGTTATAGAAAATTGGAATCCTTTAGTTTGTTGCAGCTTGCTACCAAAACTCTCGACATGACTAACTTCTAATTCGAGGTGATTGTCTTCTTATGCAGCAAGAGATTTCTCAAGCTGCGGATGCTGCAGTGAGAAAGTATACCGACGCTACACCAGAAGAGGAGAGGACCCCAGAAGAAGTCGCGTAGGCCATGAGGGCTGGAGCAAAGGAGAAAACCAAAACTCTGATGGTCAAAATGGGGAAGCTGCTGGTAGTGGCTCAACCATCTAATGGGTCAGGCTTCTTACAGGAGGTCAGTCGAATTCTAAAACTTGGCACCACTACGGTTTCCCTCATATTGTATTCAAACAGTAAGAGTAATTGAATGTATTGTTCTTACAGGTGAAGAGGCATTGGAGCACTAATGAAGTGCCCGAAATGACATTGGAAAAGCTGCAAATGGTGGCCACGTGCAACATGGCGCCCGCACACAAGATCAAGATCTTGAAGTGGTGGAACTCTTCTGCTCCATCTCGCGAAGCAAGGAAGTTCCCACCCAAGCTTGTCTCCGAAAATCTCCTGCCCCATTTTCTTGCCAAATGCGTCTGGTATGCCAGGGTAAGGGAACTATTTCGTAGAGTCAAGTAACTATACCTGGCGATACTTGGTTTTAAAATTGCAATTCACAATTTCAGAATGGGACCATGAACATCTTCTATTGTACATGTTTAACGTGTATTGTTCTTTGCAGCTCGAAGATGCAGCAGTGGAGTACTTTGACTCGGTGGTGAAGCAGAACAACATCACTGTCAACTACAACATCCCAACGCAACCACAGTACTTGGTAGAGTACATTGAAGAGTGGAGGCGCACAATTTGGGAGCACGGGTTTCAGAATTATTTCAAGGGGCACAATTACTTCAAGAAAGGAGACTCATTCATAGTTCACGAAGCCTTTGCCGCTGCTGTGCGTAGAGTTCTGTACCGGTGAGTTCCACTATCTCAATATTGGGATATGTCTCATAACTTGGAGGACAACAAGTTAGCGTACAAATGAGTATACTATTTGAAGTCAATTACAATATGGGTTCAGATTGTCACTTCAACTCTAACTCCTAATTTTAGAAGCCTTCGAAATTGAATTGTATGGTGATCCTCTTCTATTGTTTCTACTATAGGCTCTGATATTAGCTATGCATTTATTTGTCACAAATTTGTTGGTCTAACCATTCGAGATTGCTCACAAAAGTATGTTGTACAACTTTCATGCTCATCATATACATTCTACTGAATGCAAAATTGTGCTTGTGTTGTAGATATTTCAAATTTGAGCTCGAAGGAAAAGGAGCCATCAATCGCTCAGACCTCCCCCCCTTCCTATCATCATATCTAGATCGCACATCCAAAGCTTGTATGTTCACCGCACACCAGCTCCGTACCTATACCACAGCTCATCTCACTGGTGGAGGATGGTACTTGGATTGTGTCCTTGAGTTCACTCCTCCTTCCGAGGTTGAATTCAGGAGATCTTTGGACGGAAAGGGGGTCCTAGACAAGGTTGTCTATCCGGACGTGACGTCCGGATGTCATGACGCGTCCGTCCTGACGTGTCGTGACGTCGTTAGGATCCGTCACCAATACTAACGTGACCGTTTCAGCATGGATGAAGTCTGTCCAGCTGTGGACGGACTCCTGGACGGCCTCCCGAACAGTAAGCCGTCCCCAGGACGAGAAGCTATCCCTAGGACGGGAAGCCGTCCCCAGGACGAGAAGCCGTCCCCAGGACGGGAAGCCGTCCCCAGGACGAGAAGCCGTCCCCAGGACGGGAAGCCGTCCTCAGGACGGGAAGCCGTCCCTAGGACGGGAAGCCGTCCCTAGGACGGGAAGCCGTCCCCAGGACGGGAAGCTGTCCAGAACGAGAAGCCGTCCCTAGGACGAGAAGCCGTCCTCAGGACGGGAAGCCGTCCCCAGGACGGGAAGCCGTCCCCAGGACGGGAAGCCGTCCCCAGGACGGGAAGCTGTCCAGAACGAGAAGCCGTCCCCAAGACGGGAAGCTGTCTAGGACGAGAAGCCGTCCCTAGGACGGGAAGTCGTCCCCAAGACGGGAGGCCGTTTCCGTTGGGCTTAGGGTCCACCCGTCGACACATCAACCGCCTACGTCAGTCCGTCTAGCTGGGTTTTAGGGTTTTAGGATCGCCCTGAAAGGTGTATATTAAGGACTTACGCCTATTCAAGATTACTTTTCCTTGCTGATTTTGGCTTTCATGACTTGGTTGGAGTACAACCGTTGCGGTAAAGCAAAATCCAAGAAGAATGTGTTGTGGTGGCACTTGTTGTGAGAGCAACAAGTATTGCTTCTACATCGCATTTCATACAGAATACTAATCTTCTTTCTTGTGCAAGGGCAAGTAGGAAAGAATAGATAAGAGCAATGGGTGGAGGAAGATCACATTGGGAACCTTGGTACACACTACGAGTGGATGGAAAAGTTGCTTGCAAGTTTTACGAAGCTTTGCTAAGCTATCGAAAAGATCGATTGCTTTTCCATTTGGGGTACCGACGAATAGACAAGCTCCCTAGAGTGAGAGCCTGCACTAAAGTTAGTGCAGCCATGAAGCTAATGTTTTTTAATTGCGGAGGGGATATAGCTGCAAGCACTTCGGACAGGAGTGGACAGGATGTGGAAGTGACATCTCCATCAATGGTACTTCCAAGTGTTGTACGTGGTGAACAAGAACCTGATGCCTCAATCTCAGGAAACGATGGAGGAGAAAACACTAGGGGACAAAGCTCTCAAGTACGATCATCAGACGCACCCAACCCAAGTTTGGCCCATAGTCGATCAATGAGGCAATTGTCTGTGCAATGAGGCAATTGTTTGTGCAAGAAGGAATGAATACATCAAACAAGCAAGTACTAGACAAAAAGTGGGCTAAGTTCTTCTATGAAGCCAATATACCTTTCAATGTAGCGAGGCATCCGGCTTTTTTGGATGCCGTGAAATCAACATCAGAATCGAGAGTTGGCTACAAACCTCCAGCGTACCATGCACTTCGTATAAACCTCATGAAATCTACAAAAGACGAAGTGGCGGCAATGGTAGCGGAGAAGACAAAGGCACCAATCCACAAGTACGACGTTACAATATGCTCTGATGGATGGGACAATGTTAACCATCGACCATTGATGAATGTCATGTTGGCATGTACAAGTGGAGAGGTGTTTCTTGGATCCATAGACACAACAGGCGAACGCAAAGATGCTACTTATGTGGCTAACTGCATGGGTGATTATATTGACAGGGTAGGGGCGCAAAATGTGGTACAAGTTTGTATAGACAATGCAGGGAACATGTTGGCTGCTAGTACTTTGTTACTTCGTCGATTTCCACACTTATATTTTCAAGGGTGTTCAGCACATGTACTTGACCTTCTACTTGAAGATTGGGGCAAACAAGATTGGATAAAAAGTATGGTCAAGAAAGCCAAGTCAATTGTGAAATACATTCGCACACATCACATGCCACTTGCAATTTTTCGACGACATTCTCCTAATCTCATTTTGAAGAATCCCGTTGAAACACGCTTTGCAACCATGTTCCTTATGATTGAGCGTTTGGTATATGTGAGGGTAGCGATAGAATCAACAGTCCACGATCCACAATGGAATGAGTACACAGAGAGATTGACATCAGAGGAAAAGAAAATAAAAGCCAACGATGTGCGACGGTATGTACGAACGGATGAATTTTGGAGGAGATGTTTAAATTTTGTGCACATAGTGGAGCCCGTATTGGTTGCTCTTAGAGAGTTTGATGGCAAGCACCCATGCTTAGACAAGGCATGGCTTGTGATGAAAAAGGTGGAAAAGCATGTTTTATCTCTACGGGATCCACCATTTTCTTTGGAACCACGGTATGCAATTCTTGCCATCGATGATTTCTACAAGCGTTGGGGCATCCTAAGGACAGATTTGCATTATGCTGGGGCTCTATTGAATCATTTTTTACTTGACGAAGTTTTGCTAATGGATGATGACGAGGCAAGAGAAGGCATATTGAGAGTATTGCGCAAATTGGCTGTTCCAGATCAAGCATTTGCTTCAGCTTTGTCTGAGTACCAAGCATTTCGAGATTGTCGGGGCATTTTTGGTGGACTTCCCGATGTAAACACTTTAAATTTGCAGCCTCATGAATGGTGGGACCTTCTCGGAGCCGGTGCTCGTACACTTGCACCAATTGCAAAAAAGATCCTCGTCCAAGTGTGCTCTGCATCATCGTGTGAACGCAATTGGAGCATGTATTCGTTTGTTCACAACAAATCACGCAATAGACTGACATCAGAGCGTGCTCAGGAATTGGGTTACATTTACACCAATTCCAAAACTCTTAGAGAAAGGGCTGCAGCAAATCCGACAAGGTGGTACACCGAGAACATGATGTCAGAAGATTCCATGACCGATGAATCGGATGGTCTAGACCGTGGTTCGGTTCGCTCTAACCCCAATGATGACGATTCAGATGATAGTTCCAATGATGGCGATGACCCACCATTCCATGGATTTCAGGGGACGAGAGGAGTGCGTCCTCTAATTGATGCATCTGTATTTGACTTTGAAGAGGGGGATAATAACGACAATGACCACGAGGGATATGATGGAAGTCCACCACAAATGCCACAAGGGTGGAATGTTGGGCCAAGCGGGGGAAATACGAATGAAGACATTGTGGCACCGAGACCACTAAATCCAGATCCTATCGATGTACAAGTTGATGCCCCAATGGAAAGAGATAGTGTTGACATGGAAAGAGGACGTGAACAAGACATAGTAGTACCACAATCATTGCCTACGAGGACCACCCACGAAGAAGGGCCCCCTCATGGTGGAGAATTAGATATACCCCCTCCAAGTCAAGGGGATGTTGCACTACAACGTCAAACACCAATACTAGAGAATCTACAAATCCAAAGTTCAGCCAGGCCATCTAATTCCGGAGTTCGTCTACATGGACCCACTTCAACGATAGGTACACGATTGGCTAGTATGGTGTCCCAGCGTACGACTACAAACCCGACTTCATTGCACCCACCTACACGCGCCAATAATCGAGGGAAGCATTCACGACATGAAGGTACTACTAGTCAACGTGTGAGTCCTAGAACACGTAGAAGACTAACGAGAGAAGAAGCGGCATCCTAACCATTTTCAAGAGAAGTTTACATAGGAGGGCCTAGTATAGATGGCATTATGGATGCAACGGGCCAACGGCCTCTTCGAACATTGTCTTCTATAATTCGACCACAACGAAATCGAAATTCGAATGCCTCTAGCGAAAGTGGTAGTGCAACATCCAGTGATGATGGCGAGTCCATCGGTGCTAGTATAGGCGAAGATGGTGAGGTTCCAGGAGATAGTGATTATCTAGGGACAGTGCCTCGACAAGGTCCACGAGTAGAAAGTGGTGGTAATGAATCAATTGTAGCAGAAGCAACGGCCAATACTTTTAGGCGCGTTCTTAGGCATGGAAGACGTTGAATGTTTTTCAAAAGACAATAGGATCTTCATGTTTTCAAATGCAATGGATTTTGAGGCTTAATACCTTACATATTGAAATCGGCATTAATATGAAGTACTTTTGTTCCTTTCATTCTATCCTTCATTTATGGTAAGGGTTTCAATTTATTTTGATACATATTGTAACTAATATGATTTGATTTCCATGTTTAGCTTTTCTAAAATCAAAATAAATAGATTTTTTCATTAAATTAAAAAAGGCATAACTAGAAAATGGATTCTTATACTAGCCAAAAATATTAAAATATTCTACTGATTTTGAATAAAAAGATAAATTTGGGTTGATAGTCAAATTTGACTTCAAGGTGTTTGTTGTAGTTGTTTACTTGTTTGAGGTGTGATAAAAAAAAGATACACTCAATGTTTAGATAAAATACATTTATATATATATAAAAACGAGTACAAAATGGATTGAAGGCACAAAGTGTGCTACATTGCTATGGATGTCCTCAAGCCGATACTATAATAACCACATTTGCTAAGAAAACATTAATTTTGCAAATCTATGGTAATACACTATCATCTAATCCTCATTGCACGCTTAGTCATCTTGAAGGTCTTGTTCTTTCCGGGCCTCGCAGTAGCAATCCACGGGTGGTGTCCAAAACGTTAGAGCACCACTTAGACGTTGCACGGCAAATGTCACTGAGTGTCGTTGTAGTGGCTCCACCTTGCACAATTCACCCAGTGTCGCTTGAAATGTACCAAATGCCGTATGGTCAGAAATCATCTCTGTATTTTCGTGATCCTTTTTCCATACCTTCATAGCCAATCTCCCTATGGAGTATCCATCCGTGTGTATACTAACAGATGGTGGCTTACCCATGCGACTAGGAGATGTTGAAGTTCCTGTCTCTCCAACCATGTACATCAACTCCGGAGCCACCCACCAACGTTGCTTGCGAGTTGCCTGCAACTTATTTGCACAACTGAATTGGTAAAGAGAAGGGGTTTCTTCATTGATGCGGCTACCCATTCCCCAATCACATAGACCAATCCACACGGTTCTTCCATCGTCATTCGGAAAGTGAAGCATGATGTTCTCCGGTGTAATGTCATTGTGCAGTACTGAACATTGTTGCACTGCATCCACAATGCAGAGCAACACCCACGCAAGTTCGGTGCGCTTCCGTCTGTATGCCATAAGTCGTTTCATAGCTTACATTGTTTGTGGAGTTGTATGGTAAGCCACCTCCCCAATTTCGTCTGGATCTCGGGTCTTCTCATCAAGGGTAAACATAGCGCCCAGAGTACCTCCATTCCACCATTGAAAATAACACTCCATGGTCATGTCATTTATGGCAAAGAATTTGATGATCCCTGCATGATCGCATGGACAAACCAATGCCTCAATGGACAACTTCTCCCTTGACTTCTTCAAGTCATCAACGCGCACGGCCGACTTCCCAACTAATTCCATATTCTCGGGAATATGGTTCGAATTCTGAAGACAAACCTTGCGCACCCTCCCGTGCCCCCCTTGTTTGTTATGGCCAGACAACGGAACCACCACAACTCCTCTCTCAAGAAAAACCACTCCACCTGCAGCTTGTTGACCAAAGGCCAAGTTTTGACTTCGCTGAAACCACGGAGCAGAACGGATGTTATTCGAAGATAGTCCCCGCATTGCTTCATGCCACCAATACACCTTCTAGTGCAACAAATTCAATGCTTGTTATTTGGGAACTACACTCTTTTGAAAGCCTTTGATTTTTTCCGCAACTTGGGCAAGGTTGAAGATGAACGTTTGCACTTGTGACTCCAGCCAATGATTGAAGGATTCCTTTGTGCGGTCTTCCAACCACTCATCCTCGCTCATTGTTGTCCAAAACATGTGGTGGAACTTTTGTTTGATGGCATCCACCCCCTGTAATCCGCGCGACACATATGTTGTGTTCAACTGCGGAATCGAATACTGCTCAAAAAAACCCAACGCCACTTCATGCAATTTGCGCGTTGCAACCTTGCTTGGCCACTTCTCTGGATTTGTGGCCTTATGCCTTTTCTGTTGTTTTTTCTTCGACTTCGAAGACTCTCCCGCACCCACAATTGCTATGACTCCTTCTGCAGCTACAACCTCTGAAATCTGGCTTTCTGATTCCACAGACGGGTCCAAACTCGTTCCATCTCCAACTCCTGAAAACCACGCATCAACCTTCCTCTTCGAGAAATCGCGACCAGCCATTGTAATAGTAGTGATAATCCAGAGGAATTAGGAATTCGGATTCCACAAAGTGAAAAACCGCCCCCTTATTCCTCAAACCAGCCTCTCACAAGCATCCGCGCTCCCAAGCAAGGACTGCAACCAATCCAAGACAAGCGAGCACCGTCAGAGCAAAAGAGACTGTGGCAGAAATGAATCCAACCCCCTTCTATATACCCATTTCCTCTTGACGGCATGACCGTCGAGCTGGACAGGCATGCCGTCCACAGGACGGGCATGCCGTCCACAGGACGGACATGCCGTCGAGAGGACGGACAGGCCGTCGAGAGGACGGTCATGCCGTCCACATCGACAATCAGGCCGTCGACAGGACGGACATGCCGTTGAGTGGACGGTCGCGTCGTTCAGATCGACAGACAGGCCGTCGAGAGGACGGTCATGCCGTCCACATCGACGGTCAGGCCGTCGACAGGACAGACATGCCGTCGAGTGGACGGTCGCGTCGTCCAGATCGACGGTCATGCCGTCAAGAGGACGGACTCCGTCCCCCATCCACGGGCGTCCAGGGCGTCCAGGGGACGAAAAGACCGTCGAAACAAGCTGTCGCCCAAAGTGCTAGAAGCATGGAATTAATTGCGAATCCTTGTTCTGGGAATTTCTCAATTATCTTGTTTTCCACCCTGGGACTTGTCAGGACAGGTGTCCATGTTTGAACTACTACATTGTCTATGGTGGCGGGAAGTTTTGGAGTGCCAATTAAATGTTCACGTTTGTTCCTATGGATGTACAAATAAATACCAATAATGACATTCAAATGCAGATGAAGGGTTTAGGGTTTAGGCTCGAATAAAATGGAATTTTATTTAGTTGCACATAAATAAAGGGAAAAACATAGACCAAAATTACAAAAGGCCATATTCAAAACATCTTAATTTAAGACCTGGAATATTTTTGATGTTCACATAAAAAAATTGGGTCATTTCATTTGCACCCATAATAAGAAAGTCGTGGCCAATGTTTGTATTACAACGATCAAGGCATCCCCTCACAACTTAAATAATTTATATGGATCAAATTTAAATGCAATGAATTTTAGAATTCCATATAGAGTAATTTCACCTTTGGGATTATTGTAATTTGATTCCAAGCTTCCCTATATGTAAGTGCACCTAACAATTTCACAATTTAGTATTTCTTGAATATTCAACCTGCATGTACTCAATTCAAACATACAAACATCCACTAATTTACTAAGTCCATATCAAATATACAGAATCAAAGACAAAATGGCCCTCTAAAAGCTAAACTCTGATATCGTAAAGTTAATTTTAAAATCGTTCATTAAAAAAGATATCTAAAAAACGCCGAAAAAAAAATGTATAATATAGAATCATTGATTCATTACAAACATTCTTACTTCTTGCATTTGATCCAATACACCAAAACAAGAAGACTTCCCCTATCTATGCTGAAAGATAAACTTATACTCTGATTTATGTTTCCAAGTAAACCCTAAACTCTAATAATCCATACCCTATACTCTAAACCCTATATCCTAAACCCTATACTCTATACACTATACCCTAAACCCTAAACCCTATACCCTATATCCTAAACCCTATACGCTATACTTTGTACCCTATACCCTAAACCCCACACCCTATATCCTAAACCTATACCTTAAATGCTCTTTCTTATTTTCCTTTTAAGACTATTTGATGTTGCTCAACTTTATGTGATTTTAGCAAATAATTTCAAATTGAAGTAAGACCAAATCCAAAAATAGATGAATGTCTTCTAATATTTCATATAGTTTTCTAACAAATGTTTCGCCGAAAACTGTAATATATTACATTTGTCCTTTGGGTTGAAATTTTGATCTAGTTTCTTGTCCTATATACTAAAAGTCTTCTAACTAATGGTTTTAGTTTAATTTAGGATACTAACACTTTTGAATCTAAAACTCATATCTATATTTTACTTATTTCCTATTACATTAAAAGTGAACCAATATGGTGTTTCATAGAATAGAATGTAGATAATTAAAGAATATATAATCTTTAAATGGAAATACTGACATCCTCATATAACCGCTAGTTAATTCTCAAAATCATCGAACCATGCAAGTTGAATGAAGTGTGAAGCCAAGAATACCTTAACATCCATAATATTCCCTGTACCTTTATAATATCACATTTTAACACTATGTGATGTTACAGAAGTGGAGTGGCTGTTGCAATTTTGTATTATTATACGGTGTTAAAATGTGATATTATAAAGGTATTGGGCCTCTGTAATATCACACTGTGTAAAATTATGGTATTACAAAGGACCTTGTGATTTTAGTAGTATGATAGTGGTTGGCGCTTGCTATGCTACACATTCATCATTTGAATTTTATTGAATTTTTATGTATTAGATAAAATAAAGAACACAAAATTTCAATAAACCTTCAAATAAAAGTTTCAATAAACCTTCTATTTACTACTAAAATCTTTATATAATTTTGTTTATAAATAAGCATATATTGAAATGTACAATAAAAATTTATTGAATGATGAATAAAATATATGCAATGGGCAATATGTAAAAGATCTACATGTATTATTAGAATTTTAATGTATTTGACAAAATGCAGAACACAAATTCCAATAAATTTTCAAATCCAAATTATTAAAATCTTTATATAAATTTTTTATAAATAAGAATATATTGAAATATAAAATAAATATTTATTCAATCATGAATGAAATATATCCAATGGTGAATGTTGTAAAAGATAAAATATATAATAAAATGCATTAGTAATTTGACTCAATTGTTACAAACAATGGCAAAACAAATTGAAGAATTGAAAAGAAAACTTGTAAATCTCAAAAACTTTGTAAACAACTTTGTTGAGAGATCCAAAATTGCTTCAATTGAATGAATTTTTCACATCATTTGGTAGTAGCAATAGAAAATTTCAATCATGAATACACAAAGGGCAAGCCGTCAAGGGGACGGGCAAACCGTCGAGGGGACGGGCAAGCCGTCGAAGGAACTCGCGGGCGGCGCCGTAATGATTTTCCAATCCTCTTTTCGGCGCCCCGAGCCTTCGGACGGCTTTCCAAACCTGACCCGAACCTCTGGACGGCTTTCCAAACCTGTCCTGAACCTTCGTGGACGGATTGACCGTCCATTCCAGGGCCGTCCCACATCCCTGGACGGTTTGGATTCGAGCTGGACGACATGATTACGTCCTAATCACCGGGCGTAATTGGATCGGTAATTCGGAGGTATAAGTATGTTTATTCCCCTCATTTGAAATCGCTTCCTCTTTTGAGTTGCTTTGTCCTTGCTTGAGAAAGCTTTGCATTGTAATTCGAGAGGAAGTGTTATACATCTGGCATTTGTTTTGCCACTTTTCAGTTGCCTTCACGCAACAGAAGGCAAAACAAATTGTCAGTGTATCCGCAAACAGACTACAGGTACAGGGAATTTGGGACAGGTATCCAAAATGGATGGAGAGGATGCAGCACGAGGTTCAGGATATGGAGGTGAGCCCGCAAATAGAAAGAAGAGGGGGAACAGGGCAACCTTAGATTGGGGCACACTCAATGCCCCGGAGATTCTGGCAAACGAGGGGTGGATGAATGAAGATTCACCGTGGACAAGAGTGACGTGTCGGAAGTTCGTAGATTGGGCCCACATCAACCGCCATTGGGCACCTGACCGGTACGAGGTAAATGTGAAATGCGGGATTGTAAATTTCGACCAGTGCCGACATCCGCACTTCAAGAAGAGATTGATTGAAGTGGCATTGGCAATTTGGGGTTCGAGATCCAGAAGAGATGGGACCCTTTCGTTGTGCCAAATGGCATATGCGGAAGTTTTTCTTGGGAAGGATGTGGATTGGAGAACCTTCCTCGGCAAGATGCGTCATGGTCAATTACCAAATAGACCTCGCAGCATTCCACCAAACCCTGCCGTGCCATTGGACAATGTACCCAATGTGCAAGAAAACCCGGAAGAGCAAGTGGAGCAACCCGGGATGGAGGTGATGGAGGTAGAGGGTGGCATGGGCACTGGAGAAGACCTACCCAATGAAGATGCGATTGGTGGAGTGGAAGGTGAAGGTGATGAAGTACTTCGCTTGCGACAATTAGTCCAAATACTGCAAGCAGAAAAGGAAGCCGCATTATGACAACATGCTGTAGAGTTGGAAGGGCAAAGGGCTAGGGTGCAGGCCCTTATGGATGAGAATGCAAGACTCATCGCACGCAAAGCCGACCTCGTAGCACGTGAAAGGCAGTTGAGTACGGACGAAATTCCACCACTTGATGTGGTGGTCGAACGTGCTACATACGGTGCAGACGAAGACAAACCAGGCCCCAGCAATGCAAACGAGTTTAGGGTGCGGTCACGGTCCTTGTTTCCAAGTGTTGGAGGTGCCACGTTGGATATTATGCGTGCACGTGCGGAGCGAGCTGAAGCAGAGGTTGGAAGTACTAAAGCCCACGTTGAAGAATTGACAAACGCTATGCGGGCTTTAGAACTTCGCGCCAACAAAGCCGAGGCAGATGTGGTGGTGCTTACTACAGCTCAAGCTGGCTTGGAGCAGACCATGACCGCATTAAAGGCTCAAAATATGCGGTTGGTCCAAAACCCGCAGAAGGAACGCATGCTGCTTCAAATGTGCAACATGAAGTTGACATGCAGCTTAGCACTAAGCGAGGTTGAGCAGATGCAACGTGAAGTGAAGAGAGTGGCTGCGGAGTTCAATGATGGCGGCGAACGTTATTTTGGCTTGACCTCGTGGCCTCGAGTGGAAGAAATGTTCACTGATGATTTGCTAGTGAAGCTTGAGAATGCAAGCATCGATTGGAATAGTTCTCCAGACTTGGAATTCCAATACGACACGGAGCGCTATCGATACGAGCCAGCGAACGGCGATGGGATTAGGCCATTAGTGTGGCCTTTGGTTCCCGATTTTGTATAAGACGGCACCACATGTATGCTTTGCCAAGAACCATTTGGCCCCGAGGGTAGATGGCATCTTGGTACATGTGGCCATTTATACCACCCCATGTGCCTCATTCCACACATGGTCACCCGAAAAAGATGTGCACAATGCAAGGCTCCATTTCATCCGAGGTTGTACAAAATGTTTGGCCTCCAAGCCCACATGCCTGAACATTACGAGCACAATGAAGAAAATTTGCCGGGGCCCGCGAATAGAGCGCATTGGGGAATGGACATGACTTGGCTTTGGAAGTGGGGCCACGACAATCGACACCTCCCGGCAAGAACGGTTGCGGAGATACACTGGGAGAATGATGACGCGGTGACAGAGGTGATTAAGAGGGTAATTGGAGATGGTGATCCAGGGCGGCGATTATATTTTGGTCAAATTGCTGGTGGACATTGGGACCCGGACCTCTCCATTTTTGTGCGTGCACCACATCCACAAGGCATAATGTTTAACTCTCAAGGCATGCCTGTCGGATTCGAAGGTGAATTGAGTTTTGAGGAAGAAATGAACTACATTGAAGACAATACCTTCCATGAGCCTGCACTTGTGAGTGTCATTTTCTCCTATTTACACAACAGATACGATTATGACGCACATCAGCTTTTGACGACTTTGCAATCAAGAGAAGAGTTGCAAAGATTTTTGAGAAGCAGCATAGCACGAGGCATTGTAATTGAAGAAATAGAATAGATAGTTTTGGATGACGTTGTGTACAAATAGATAGATGCATAGAATTAAATTTCTAAAGTTGTACAAAGTAGAGCAATGTAAAGCCTAAACCAATGTACCACGTTTTGATGGATTTATAAAACATTGTACATTGTACATTTTCTTTTCCCCTCGTGTATTGTTGCTTTACCTTTGTCTTTTGGGTTAATCCATTGGCTGTTTTCCTATTAGTGTAGAAGAATCTTATATACTTAGATGGTAGAACCCTCACGGATTATTATTTTTTTATTTCTTACCAAACAATGTAAAATCAATTTAGCAAGTTTTGTAATTAGAAATTCAATAACGAACTCTAATCCCTTATCCTTAGAATCCTAGATGCCCAAGGTTTGCTTTGAGCTTTGTAGAATTTGCTCTAAATTGAACAACATGTCAACATTTTCATTAGGTGTATCAATTTTCAAAAAATTGTAATTGTATAAATTCGAACTAGGCATGTTAGTTACCTCATAGAAAAGGAATCCTAAACAATATCACTTATGGAGTAAAAGATTATAATGTTTGCCCAGGAAGGTGCTAAAACTAAAAAAATGATGTGAAGTCTTACAATCCTCTTTTCACAAGTCCAATTTAAAAAATTGGTGACCAAACAAATATGAAATTAGAGGACCTAATATGTATAACCCCAATCAATTTATGCCTTTTAAAAATCTATACCATAATTTTCTTTAATTTTAAATGAATTTTGAATGTGATTTTTCCTCCAAGATCCAATGTTTTTGAGGCACATTTCCAAGACCTCTCAATACTACAACAAGTCAAGATTGCAATAAGTACCCTTGCACAAAGTTTAGAATCGAAAAATCACTATCACATATTTTTAAGAACAGACTATTGATGCTATAACTAGAATTCAAGAACAACTTTTTAACTTCAAAGTTTGAACAACACCAGATTTGGGTGCCTTGGGCATGTAGGGGTTAACCATTTTTTGAACGATGAACAAATTCAGCTTCCTATTTCAGTTTGGTTTTTGCTTGGATCAAAGTCATCCTAATTTTTGGTGATACTTTATCTAGTTGACTAGTTCATGTCTTATCTAATGGTTTGATTTGTTGTTCTTAGAATACACATTTTTCTAAAATTACAAATGTGGAAGTGTGTCAAGTAGTCAACTTGCATTGACCCTAGTTCAAAATTGGATTTGCAAAAATGAGGTCATAGATGTAAAGAGTATAAAAATTTCAAAAAATCACCATGTCAACGCAACCTCATTTTAAGTCCATTCCAACAAATTTCAATCGAGGAATGATAATATTTTGCTTGTAATTGAATTTTGAAGGAATTTTGAATTTTTCCTTTCAAAATGTATAGAAAAAGATTGGTGATAGCATTGGTGGATCTAACCTTACGGATGGAATCTACAACTCAAAATCTACAACTTCTGTTTGTATACCAATTCCAAAATATTCTTCTAAATCATACTTTATAATGGTATTTTCCAAATTGTCATTTTGGGAGAAGAGTCCAGATGTTTAGGGGTTAAGTGCAACAAATTCAAAGCCCGTCCATCCCGACCGTCCAGCCAAACCGTCCATCTCGACCGTCCAGCCAAACCGTCCATCTCGACCATCCAGCCAAACCGTCCATCTCGACCGTCCAGCCGAACCGTCCATCTCAACCGTCCAGCCAATCCGTCCATCTTGACCGTCCAGCCAATCCGTCCATCTCGACCGTCCAACCAAACCGTCCATCTCGACCGTCCAGCCAATCCGTCCATCTTGACCGTCCAGCCAATCCGTCCATCTTGACCGTCCAGCCAAACCGTCCATCTCGACCGTCCATCCAGACCGTCTAGATCGACGGTCCAGATCGACCGTCCATCTCGGCCGTCCAACCGGACCGTCCAGCCAGACCATCTAGATTGACGGTCAAGATCGACCGTCCAAATCGACCGTCTAGATCGACGGTCCAGATCGACCGTCCAGCCAGGCCGTCCAGATCGACCGTCTAGCCAGACCGTCTAGATCGACGGTCAAGATCGACCGTCCAAATCGACCGTCCAGCCAGACCGTCTAGATCGACGGTCCAGTTCGACCGTCCATCTCGGCCGTCCAGCCGGACCGTCTAGATCGACCGTCCAGCCAGGCCGTCCAGATCGACCGTCCAGCCAGGCCGTCCAGATCGACCGTCTAGCCAGGCCGTCCAGATCGACCGTCCAGCCAGACCGTCTAGATCGACGGTTCCGCCAGACCGTCTAGATCGACGGTCCAGATGGACCATCTAGGTCGACGGTCCATCTCGGCCATCCAACCCGACCGTCCAGATCGACCGTCCAGCCCAACCGTCCACATCGACCGTTCATCCGACCGTCCATCGCAGCCGTCTAGAGCTCCCGGCGACGAAGCTCGTCCATCCATTTCTGTAGTCTGAATCATCCTCTATCGCCGGTTGTCATTTGGATTTCATCCTGACGGACGCCGGGGATGGATCCTAACGTCCGTCCGGACATCCTGACGGACGGACGCGACGTGACGGGGACAACCCTGGTCCTAGACTTAAACATCGACGAGTTTGCAGGCCTCGATGACAAAGCGAGGAACAAGGCCATTGCAAGGAGGGATTTTCTTGACCGGAAGGAAGAGGCACGGGTCCAAGTCCATCTTGAAACGAAGGAGATGAAGGCGTCCGAGCTTGCTGACAAAAAGTGGCAAAAGAGAAGGAAGACAAGGGTAAAGGCAAGGGCAAGGGAAAGAAGAAGGAAGAAGCGGGAGGCGAAGTGGTACCATATTCCACCGCAAATGAAGGTTCACAGGCACAAAGTGCAGTACAAAAGAAGGCTACTCTCTTGCAGCTCACCGAGGAAGTTATCACTTGCATGACACAAGCCATGGTCATTACAGAAGGTGATGCCGCCAAGACGGAGGATTTGATCCTGAACATCTCCATCGAAGTCCTAGCAAAAGACATGGTCGAGGAGAAGCCGACGTGGTACAACAAGGTGCTGCATTTCTTGAAAAAGGTATCCATTTTCATCTTTGTACTCAAAAGCGCATTTTGTGCTTTCATGTCTCATGAATGTTGTCTGTGCTTATTTTCAACTTCACCATGTTCTACATGTTTGCAGATGTCGCCCGGAAAGACTCGCATGTTCGAGGAAGTGCCAAATGCTCGACCGGGGGTGGATGTCATATTCATTGATTGTCCGGAGAACTTACCCGTGCCAGGGCTCTCTAAACCAGTTCATGAGGTGCCTAAATGGAATGCGGATGCAGATGATGAGGCTCTGCAGTTGGCATGTAGCTTTGCCGCAGAGCATCTACAAGATAATGGGTGCATCATTCTACTTCACTCCTACAACATCAAATCCAAAGAGAACATTGCTGGGGTATGTGAGGCATATGACTTGCTGATGAAGAAGGACTGGATGGGGATGAACCGCATGCACATCACCTCGGCTATAAACAACACAAAGACGGTAATTTCATAGAATTTTTTTGATTTTTATGAACAAGTCGCAATGCACTCCATTCAATGCATTCTTACGTACATTTGCTATGGACGTTGCAGACACAGAAGTTTGGAATCACCCTCCTCGTGAAGGACCTCGAATCCAAAGGAAAATCCAAATTTTCCTTCAAAAAGACTAACACCATGATGAAGGCTGGTGTGGACTTGGCTATCGATGACATGTTGATCAATTACATCCATGCAAATGACGTGGCTATGAATGGAAACAAACCTTGGCGAGGCGGATGCGAAAAAGATCCAAGGTTCTTCACTATCCTCTTGGAAGCGACAAGCGTCCCCGGAGACTTGATTTTGGATTGTACCGCATCCACAGGTAACGACTCAATTCCAAAATTTACTCCTTCAAATGTGTTCTTCCAATTCTTTCATGGAACTAACTCATTTTGATTTCAATACCTCCAGGTGCATGCATTACGGCTTGCCGCGGCACCGGCCGCCACATTGTGGCTTTGGAAGGGAATCAAGACATTTATGATGCCATTCTGAAACCCATGAGGAAGTCACCAACACCCGTAGTGGCAACACCAACTGCGGCACCAGTACTTCACCTTTCACAAGATCCGGAGGATATACCAGTGGTGTCTCGCAAATTCATTCGCAAGGGAAAATCCAGTAAGTAAGTTGGCATTTTCTTTAATCTTTGCTTGGGTGAGGACGTTCATGTTCTACAATATTGACAACATGTCTTCTTCCGTTGCAGAGATGGGAGATTGATGCCAACAAATGCCACCCTACCCCAACTAAGTCTTCTCATCAGTCCGGAGAAGCCTTTTGAACTTCCAATCTATGCCGAGCAAATGGCGAGTGCCTTCGCAGAGCTTGGTTGCTCCAAACCCAAACGCTGCAAAGACACTTACGCTCTAAATGTCTTACAGTATTTAGATGTTTTTGCATCCGAAGGTAGAGAGTCCTCTGGGTCATCTAGAAGTTCTGATTCTCTGACGGAGTCCTACACGACTTAGATTCATGAGATTGACAAATCTCTTCAATGGGTCAAACTATTTTGTGTTCATTTCTATTGTGGTAGGATTTGTGTGTTTCATGGCTAATTCTTCAATGTGTTCGGTTTTCTTGCATGTTATTTACTTGCTTCACTTTCCTTAATTGATAGTATTTTGTCTCTGCTAAGAAGAAAGATTGAAAAACATTTGCAGACCTCATTGCCTAAACCCAAAACTAGATCTCACATTATCCGCTCTATACACGACACAATATCCACGGTCATAGGTCACCTCTACAAGATTATAACTTTTTTCAATTTTTTTTTTTACGCTTACAAGCTCATAGGCTCACAGGCTCGCCAAATAGCAACCCTGGTTGAATTGGCTGCCGATTCTTTGATAAAATTGTGACTTGAACCATACCAAAGTAATGAAATATCACCAATTTCATGAGATTGACTTTATAGAACTTGAAGTCCTTGAGAAGTCAACAAAAATCTACCAAAAAAGATTAGAAGATCCTAGGAAATTGAGCATTGTTTAAGGATATGCTATACATAAACAATTAAAAAAAAACATGTAATACTATCATTTATTTCTTATTTCATATTGCATATCCTTAAACAATGGGTAATTGGATCAAATGTTAGATGGGTAATTGGATCAAATTGTTTCATATTACCCATGCAATATGAAACAATGGATAATTGGATCAAATCTAGCATCTATTAGAAGAACATTTGTTTTAATGTATACTCAAAACAATGATAATTGATAAATATTATAGCTTGAGGTCACCTTTAGCGCATTTTTGTCAAATAATCATTTAAATTTAAAAGGATTGCTTCAACAATTAAATATTTATTTATGAACTATTGGCATTCCTTAAATATTTTTTCTTAACTTTTGGCAACCTTTCAAATAATTTTGGAAGTTCAATGGTTTTGTCAATGAACTTGTTACTTTCATAGTGTCCCTATAAAATTAGAGGATTGAATTTGAATTTCACACTATTTAGTAGACATGTCTTAGGATCAAGTATTACAAGTGTATTTTCCAAAATTTTGACCTATTTTATATTTAGTATCCCTTGAATTTAGCAAAGTGGCTAATTTATTTTCAAGGCTTTTGGAATTTTAATTATCTTTTGCTAAAATTAACCTTAAGTTACAATAGACATATCATAGTACAAGGGTGATTGCAAGAAACACTTAAAGTCCTATTTTTTTGTCCCCTTGGCCTTGGATAGGTGTTTCTTTGCTCATAACTTTTGCATTGTGTATCAATTTTAAGTGAAATTTTAAGTGAAGGCACATGTAGTAGATTTAAGCATTGCATAATTTTTTGCATTTAAAAAAATATTTTAATATTTTAAAATAGTCTCCAATTGGATATCTACCTTGACCACTTTGGATATTTTAGTACTATTTTTGACCTAAAAATGCAAAATTTAAGTTCAAAACTTAGATACAAGAACTTTTACTAAAGTTATACAAGCCCACAAAGATACTTCTAAAAATAGTAAAATTTCCACCTTCTACATGTACTTAGAAAGCACTACCTTGGTACAAGTGCAATGAGCACAATTTTTTTTCCTGAACTTAAGATGAAAATGGTTGAAAATAAATATCTTCAAGTTAGAAAAAATGAATGTATTTTATTTTATATATTTGAATTTTTTTTACTATTTTTTAAAAATCAAACATCAAAGTATTCATTTTCTTGATATTTTCCATTGTGCTATTTTTGTGCATAACTTTTCAAGTGAGATGAATTTTTCTAAGACTAAACTTTTGGAGACAAGCTATTTTCAATGCTTTACAAGTTATCCATATTTTATTTCATATCTAAAAAACTTATTCCAATAGTCACAATACTTAGTGAAATAGACCATTTCAAGCCAAATGGAGTTTTTTTTTTTTGTAACAACCCACAAACTATTTCTAACAAGTGCTAAAGTGCATAATGCATACCTTCACTTCAATGGAAATCATCATCCTAAATTGTTTTTTAAAAAGGTAAAAAATACACTTTCTTTTAACTTCGAAGTTCAAACCCTATAATCTTGCAATTTATGCAATCAAAGTTTTATAAAAAAATTTAAAATATATTTTATATTTTGATTCTATATTTTCACTAGTTATATTTATTTTATAACAAGTTTCTAGTACATTCATTTAAAAACAAAGAACCATCCCAAAATGGCTAGTGTATTTTTGGTTTTCTTGACCTTTTTGTACAATGTAATGCTTTATCTTTTTTACAACTGCAAGTATTATAAAAATATCATTGTAAAGGACTAAAAGAGCTCAAAGAATTCAACCACTAAAATAAAACTCTCATTTTAAATGTTATAGTCTTGCAAAGTTGCAATTTGTGCATGAAGATGGATTGAAAGTTTTTCATACATTTTTATAATAGTCTTTTAAACTTTTTATGATTGAAGTTAAAATAATATGGTACTATTTTATTTTGGTCTATGCACCAAAAACGGCAATTTTTTCTAATTTTTTTGTAAAAATATCCTTAGTAAATATTTAAAAATAATACATGTTTTGCACAATGTCCCAAATAGAGATGGCCCAAGTATGCAACTTACTTCCATTTCATAATCAGATATAATCAAATTAAAACAATCTAGAGACTAAATTAGTACATTATAATATGAAATAAAAAAATAAAAAATGCTGGTTGTAAATGTATTAAAAGAAAAATTGGAAGTCTAAACCTAACTTCACAGTTCACACAATCACATGGTATTAAGAGTCACAACCTAAAGCACAAGAAGTCAAAGTCAATATCAAGTTTGAATTTCGCAAATGGAAAATGAAGGTTCTAAAAGTATCATCAATTAGGGTCCAAAAGTTTCATTTAGCTATAGTTTTTTGCATTGTGAGATAGGTCCTATATACCAAGAAAAATATTAAAAATATTTTTAAATAGTTTAATTTTTTCTTTCATTTAGTACAACCTTGTGCCTCACTTATTTATCATGATGTGCCTTCAAGTTTTCATGGCATGACATCACATCACATCCTTCATGATCGATACCATTGACATGTCATGATATGTCAAAATTTTGTTAAAATCCTACAATTCTAAATCCTACAATTTGAAACATTTTAGAAATTTTACTATTTTATGATAATCATGAATGAAAAATCAAATGCATCAATACTTTTTATAATACTAGACTTGGCCACGTAGGGTTAGACCAATTCAAGTCATTTGTTTTAAACAATTTTATGATATTCCATCCAAATAGTTAAAATATTTTATGGCGTGACTAATTTCAAATTTGAATTATGTCATGCGTCATGATTAAGGTTGTTTCAGTCACATCATATCACAACATTAGGATGTCATGACACTAGTAGAAAAATGGTTATAAATTACTATCATAATGTTTGCAAAACCAATCATTTAGGACACTTATGAGTTATAATTGAACTATGACTCAAGCTCAATTTTAGGGTTTAAGCAATTGTGGACAAATTTTTTATTTTCAATAATCATTTATTTTTAACAATTTATTTTTTATTTGATTGATGATGTAGGAGTTCATTAGCCTTTGGTGTCAATAAAGTTATTGTATTGACAGATCTGGTTGAAAGGATTTGGCTAACGTGGGTTGTGGCACATGACGTGCCTGAGTAGGTAGAGGTGATTAGTGAGTGGGTATCATTGATGTGGCAATTGCCATTCAACATGGTTGTTGATATGACACAAGTTATAGACTATTGTTTAGTTACTGTGTTATTGCTAGTCAATTGCGAATCAATTGCAAATCATTGTTCAGTCATTTTCAATCATTAGAGAAGTCATATGTTGGTTATACAATAGTTGTGTGTATGGCTATTGTAGTCATTGATTAATTAGTTTGTAGTTGTGAATACAAAAATAAGAAACAAGAAGATTTCAACATAGTTGTTTTTTACTCATTTTTTATGTTTATTATTAAAAATAGTAGTACACTATTATAACGCAATTGAGATAAGTCACTAAAGCAATTGTTTTCATAACACACTATGACTATATTATGTTTCTATGACTACATTATGTCTCTATAATTGCATTATGATTACAATATGACTACAAATCACTTCTTTTCACCATGTTATAAACTGATATTGCCTCTTCGTATATTGAAAATTGCAACCAATCACCAATTGAAAATGAATCAATATATTTTATAAAAATACTATAGTCCCTCTTCAATTTTGACAAAAATTAATTATTTAAAAAAAATATTATAATTTCAATAAATCAAAATGATAACAATTGAAAATCTTGAAAATTGAGAGCAATGATTATTGAAATCAAAATGAAAATTGTCTTCAAGGCTCTCAATGGCCCTTACATCTTCATGCTCTACCTTTGGTCACTTGTTTTGACAACTTTGTATGCTTGTAAATAGAGTTTAAGCAAGATGTTGTGGTACAAGTTTGTTGTGTGGTGTAGCTTTAAGTAGCTATTGGATTTCTCACATTGTTGATTTGGTAGTATGTTTTATTTTTTGTACTCATAGTATTGTGCATTTGGGTTTGAAAAGTGGATTGCACTCCATTCAAGTTCTCTAAATGCTCTCTTATAGAATTGGATGTTGTAATGGTGATTCTAATGTTGTTATTCTTATTTTTGTGGATTTTTGCTTTCTTCTTATAAATTTTTTTTATTCCAATTGTTAGTTAAAGTTTTTTGCTATGGTTATGAACATGTACAAGCTTTTTGGATTCAAGCTTGTACTTAGCAAAAGTAGAGCAATAATTCATTGCCAAGCTCTATAACTATAGTTTTGCTCTATTGATTTCATAATGTCAATTTTTTGTTGTATACATGTGTGTAAGCCAACATATTTTAAAGAATGGGGGATTCAATGATGGAGACGAAGGAGGTTCAGGAACAGATCAAAGAGGTGGTGTATACATTGCCTAGCAAATAGAGCTCACAATGTCTAAAAGAGGTCGAGGAACAAATCAAAGTGGTTGTCTATACATAGCCTAGGAAAGAGAGCTCATAATGGCTAAAGGAGTTTGAAGAACAGATCAAACAAGCGGTGTATACACCACTTAGCAAACAAGCTCATAATGGCCGTAGTAGTTATGTAGCAATGCTAGAATATAAGTGGGGAGTGATGAACAATGTTCGACAACTATTTAGACTTGAGTGTTTGCTTTTTTTAAAATAAAAATAGATATGTTAGAGCCATAAATAGTGATGTCAGACTTCAAAATAGAAATGTCAAAATTATTGAAATAGAAATCACTAAATTTTTTAAAAAATGGATTTATTATTAAAAAAACACTTTGTTGAGGTAGTTGATTTAGTATCAAAATGTTGCAAGTAGCATCAAGAATAATAGCCTAACCTCTCTCACAACAAGAAAAAGTCTAAGTTCTTATTCATGACTAATCAATAAAACATGGCTAATTTTTTTTATAAGATTTAAAAAAGGCAGGATTAGAAATCAATGACAAAGCTTTAAAGACTTAATCAACATGTAAATGAAAATGAAATGTATTCTATATAGAAAGTCATTTTGCATTCATTTTTCATATTTTTATAGTAAAATCTACTATATATTTTACATTATATTTTACATAGAAGGTGAATTGATTTCTATTCATGTGATCTTTGGCAATACTTGCTATGACTTCAAGTGTTTTCCAAAATGATTGCAATTATTGTTATTTAGAATATACTAAATGCTTTTAGTACTTGTTAGTAGGAATTCATTGACATTCAAAAATTTACTAGACAATTACTACATAACAATTATATTTTTGTCTTTTCATTAAATAGCAAAAATCAACATTGTATGATTAAAACAGGAATTTAGCAATCATTAACAAAGTGACTAAACCATTACTAGTTCTAATTAGACATACTAAAATGAAAATTATTTATTTCAAATTTCAACTTGTTGTAATGGCAGTCATTCTTCAATTATTTTATAATCAACTATTGCATTCACTTTATTCTTGAACAATTGAAAAATGACTAGGCACACTTGACATTAGTTATAGAAGCTTAGAGTGCAAACATAACCATAGATGAAACTAGTTTTCATTGTTGGTTTCATTAAGGCATCATCTGCTAGCCATTTGAACTCATGAACAATGACTACAATGCACAATACATTTGCTTTGGCGCCTTTTTAATGATTGGGAGTCATTATTAATTTTTTTTAATAACTAGTCATTTTTCCCCTGATTACATTTAACCCTCTTTACTACTAGTATGAATGCTAAACCCTAAATCCCAAACCTTCAATCTTGTTACATCTTGAGTTGTTTTATTTTGTTCTTAGTTTTTACAAAGGTTAATGTATATGAATACCTCTTTGAAAAAACATTAACATTGTTAATAAAAGAAGAATATTCGTTATATATATATCTATACATATATATTTGAAAATTAATACTTAGCTTCTCTTTAAAGGCTATTTATTTTAGTAACTTAGATGGTATAAGTTTTAAATTGAAATATTTATCATTTATGCCTTTGTTAGGATTGTCCTCCTACCTTCCCTTCTATCTAGTACCTTATTTATTAGGATGGATTTTATGGCTACATATAACCATTGTCTTTATTTGCTATTATGATAGATGTTGAACCTTTCAACAATTTGAATCATGTAATATTATCAAGCTTTATAACTTGATTCATAACATTGCATGCCAATACATATTATAAAATCCATCCATAATGAAGGAATATTTTAATCATATAGGATAAATTATCATCCAAACTCTTTGAGTGCATATCATAATCATGAAAAGAATTAAGTATCTCCCATGGTTGCACCATGAATGACATAGGGTTGAGATTAGAATGAATTATGATGGAATTATTTTGACCCCTCCATCTTTAAAAGCAATATTGACAAATTTTGTTTGAGGGAATCATTGACAATCTATTATGCCTTTGTTAGTAGATGAAATTGTTGATTATTACAAATTCTTAGGACAATATCATCCTTTGTCATGAATGTACACACTTTTGAATGAATAATTTAAATTTCATGCATCCATGTATATATACAGTATTTGCAACTTAATCTCTCTACCGAGGGAAAAAGAAAACCTGCCCTTTGTCGGGAATGTATCTTCTAGAAGTTATAAGATGAGGAAATTTCATGTTAGCTTACTGCCGAGGCTTATATTTTACTGTAATTCAATCTCATCCAGGCTACGCTTAGTTGGCTACCTAGTCTCTCATAATTATGCTTCCCTAACGAGAGAGCCTCGCGCTTCTCTCTGATCCGTGCTATAAAAGCATCCTCACAAGGCATTGTGAATCACTTCTGTTGTGTTGATTCAAAGCTAGTTGAGTCAAGTGTTCGGTGTTCCTGGTAGATTGTGGTTGTGGGAGAGAATTGAAGCTGACACTGGTAAGCCTCACCTAGCCGTCGATCGTACAATTTGCTCTAGCTACTTCTGATACATGTAGAGGAATTGAAGAAATTAGTTGGGTGCTGCAGGAACAAGACATTTAAATCTGTTAAAATCTAGCTCTACTTGAACTAATTCATTACAAAGATTGGTAGAGCTAGCGTTACAACCTGCTGTGAGTCTAAAGCGTGATAGATATATACTTAACTTCCAGAATTCAAATTAGATGGCACAAGCATTAGAACTTATGTGTACTTTTGCAATCTTTTTGCAGTGATACAAAAATTCATGCTTGCAGTTAACCACAGCTATATGCACTTGAAGTCTAACAAAGCCATAGACTGCACCACCAATTCCTGATCGGCCACAATTTGGTTTTCCATTGCAGCAGTGTCCCATTATTTTGAAACAACGCTAGCTGGGGTTGAATTGAATTGAATTGGTTGCCGGCCTTTCGACAAAATTGTGACGGTGAAGAGATGGAGCTGAATCTACAGGTGAAAAACATCAACACTACTTCGAATGGTACCCGTGCCGAAGACGACGTGCTCATGGTTCCGATCCCACGTCAGCCACGGTACGTACACTCAGCACTATCCTCGTTAATTCGATCTAGGCACCCCTAATGCATAGTATGATCGTATTCGTTAATTAGAATGGCATGTTTCAGAGCGCCGAAAACTACGACTGTATAGATCTGAAGTGCCAGGTGATGGGCATCTGGAAAAGCCAGTGTCGATGTCCTGAAGTTTCATGATCACCATTTCAATGAATACAAGTTCGCAATATGATATGCAGGCCCGCTCAGGAGACCGTCTCCAGTGGAAAGGGACCCCAATTATGCCCTTCTTCGTCACTTCTTTGGTCTCCTATCGGGTACCAGCAGAACATTAATTACTACTACCGCCCAACCTAAGGGAAACCTGTTAGGTCTAACTTCTTTCATGTCCATCGACTGTCAAAGTCAGGGCATGCTTCAAACCACCAGTTGTCAAGTGCGAAGAGCTCTGTATACTAGCTGGGCACTGTACGTATAAATGTTTGAGGTTCCTGCAAAAGTGCCCATTTTCAGAAACTAACCCTGCCAATTTAACATTTAAAGAGTTATGACAAATCTACAAAGTCAAGTGACTGTATTGAATCTCGATCAAAACGAAATTCAACTGTGTAAGAGCTAGCTGGGAGGATAGAGGGATAGTGTGATGAAATATATATATCAGTCGACTTCCGGCTACGTGGAATTATGGTGTATCCATCGAAAGGGTGTATGTTTCATAGTGTTGTATCTGTCTCCAATCAAATGATTTGATTTGGATACGCAACTACTGAACTCACTTACAAGTGGCCATATTGAGCATGTTAGCAGTTATGCCGAGCGGATTGGCTCTATGGAGAACTCGGATCACAACACTAGAACCATTCCGGAGCCTCAAATCTGCAGGTATGAAACCATGGATAATTTTCAGCTTTACACTTGGGAGATCTTGTCAATATCTATGTAATCACAGCCTTTGCATGTTCAGCCTTGCCATGTGAAGGACTCGACTTACAATTCATTTGCATGACAGGATCTGCGATTTTGATGAAGAAGAACATGCCGACGACGTCCTGGTGGAGTTGGGTTGCAGCTGCAAAGGTCAGATGAGCAGGATGCACCGAAAATGCATCCTCAAGTGGTACGGAGTGAGAATGCTACTGGAGAAACTCTACAAGTGCGAATTATGCAAGTGAGCCCCTCGATCAAGTGCCATCAATTGAATTTTTCACTTTGCACAGGCAGCACTGACAGCTAATGCATGTGTACGGTTCAATTAATCATGAGTTTATCGAAACTGATTCAACACTTCGTTGATACACCAAACTTAGTTTTATAGCTGATGGAAAATTCAAGTTTCACTGAATAACGTCAATTCAAGCAAGTCAAATTCGTGAAGTGGCGGAATGTCACGGCATTAGCAACGTCAGGACACTGTCGCGCTGAAACTCAGCTGAAATCCGAATTCTTGCCCACTTGAATGTCACAACCAGACATACATATCATGTGTGAAGAAACATGATATGTATGTCTGGTTGTGATATATCAGCTTGATCACTTGACGAAACCTGGTCCTCATGCACATCGCATTAGATCGACTTTCTGCAGCTGCAGCTAGCTTGTACTGAAATGGATTTAATATATTCGGAGTCGTTCTAGTTTATTCATGAAGTCAACTAAGTAATACTATGTTTCTTTCGATCTGCCTTGCAGTACTGTTCTGCATCCCAAGGCCCAGCTGATAGTGGCGCGAGGAGTGACCGATCACGAAAACGGCGGCCGAGCCGTTCTCATGCAAGCTTTGAAATCGTCACTGGCGTCGTATGCTCCTCACATCGAAGTGGATCGTGCCTCTACTTACAAAGAGCTGGTGCAACTTTTGCTTGATGAGAGAGCCGAGTGGTACAAACATCGGAGACAGGTCGTCGTCAACATTGCAGCTGCTCAAGTTGCAAATTCCCAGGAGGGTCGAGGAGAGCCGTTTCCGCCCCGGTGCAGCCGAGGAGCTTTGGCTTTGGTGATGGGAGCCACTGTTTTGGGTGTGGGGTTGTGGATTCTCATTCATCACTTCTACGGGAATGCTGCATTCCATTGACTTCAACTGGTCGATCCATCCAGATGGAGGCTAGCTAAGATCGACTACTAAAATGTTTTGAGGCTAGCTAGTATAGATGGTGAATTTGTTACTGAGTAGATATATATAATTCATCAGTGGTGCGTACTTGCTAGAAAGTAATTCAGTGATCGACTTCAATCACTGGAAGTTTTATAGTGACTCAGTGATTTGCACACGATCGATAAGTAGAGCTGACTGACTAAAATCCGGATCTGTAGCAGTCGATGGAATGCAGCGATGGATCGGATGGTCTCTAGACTGCAAGAACCTTCAACTGGTTCTGTGGTCAATGGAGCGGGGAGGGTTATGGGAGTATTATGAAATTTTGTAGAAAAAGTGAAAGTCTGGAAAAACATCCGGGTAAAAAAAATTAAAAGATAAAAAATATTAAATATATTAAAACATAAAAAAAAACTGGAAAAGCAATTCAAATATGTATTTCATAAATTTCAGGTCTAGGAAAATGTATCTTTGAAGGTTTCACTGAAAAGTGGGTCAATGAAATTATTTAACCCATAAGTTAGGAACTCACTTAGGTTTTTTTGGAACTTGGGTAGGCTCTAATGTGCTCTCGAGTTGACTTCATAATTGGGAACATTTGCATGAATTTTTTTGGATGGATGGATTGGATGCCAATTGACTTTCTCTAGGTGAGAAGCTTTGTTTCACGCCTTCATGTCATTCTAATAAATTTTGCAAAAGTTAAAAGGTTTTTAACTTCAATTTCAAATTGGGCAACTAAAAATAGATTCTTAATAAATGGGCAATTTCATTAAAATGGCGGTGACTTTTTGCCATTTTTCATACTTTGTGACATTCTAATGGAATGTTGTGTCATCTTTGACATATTTAGTGCCATTTTAATTGAATGTAGTGCCATCTTTGACATATTTAGTGCCATTTTAATTGAATGTAGTGCCATTCCATAGGAATACCGCCATTTGAACAAAATTCACCATATAAATTGAATGATTTTATTGAATTGCATCTACTAAGACTTATTCAAAAACATTTGAACCATTCAATTTTGAATATTGAAGCATCAATAAGTTATGAGGAGTTTTATTTGCAAATAGTGAAAGAAGAATTTTTTGAACTCAATTTTGAAAATTTTCAAAATAAAAAATAAATAATGGATACCTATTGTTTACTAGAACATTTTCACCATTGTGATTAAAAAGTTTCAATATCTTGTAAAAAATATTAGCAAATTAAGTTTTTCTTTCAATTAGTACCACCTTAGTTTTATAATTTTTTAAAAGATGAATATGAAATTTTTTGGCTTAATTCTTTTACTTATATTTTCAAATTGTTTTTCAACATATTGACTAAAATTCACAAGTTATAAATAACATTTTTTTTCTTAAAATATTGAAAAACTAAACTTTACCTTTTGGAAAGGCTAGAAAAGCCTACATTTTGAAGTTTAGGCACATTGAACCTACAATTGATGGAAACATTCACTTTAAACTTTTGAAAAAATATAATTAAACAAGATATCTAAATGATTTACAGGTTGGGTTTGTTAAATAAATAAATATAGATATGAAAAATTGCATTAAAATGACAATCATTTTATAACTTTGAACCCATATTTAACTATTTATGGACAATTACACCAAATATGGACAAATTAATAGTCCACATTCACCTAAAAAAAAAAAAGAAAGTGATGAAAAGTGTGGGCGGCCCACCAACACATTGTCCATTTCCATTGCTTTTCTCGCAAAAGAGAAGAAAGTGATGGAAAGTGTGGGCGGCCCACCAACACTTTGTCCATTTCCATTGCTTTTCCCGCAAAATGGATTCACGTAAGACAATTTGATTTTAATAGAAATAAGAAGTATTAAATGAAATGGATCGAAATGTTAAAAGTGATACCTATAACCGTGTAAACCAAACAAAGGCATATCCACACTTCAAATCCTATCATTTCCAATGCAAATCCCAAACAGAAAACAACCCCAATCCTTGTACATGTATCAGTTGGCAGCCGATAAGAGGGTACAGAGTATCGTGCGTATTCATATGTAAACAGTGCAAGCACGAACCTAGAGCAGGAGAAGTCAGCATTTATGGTAGCATAATGAATAGTGTGCAGTTTCAAAATGTCCCCCAACAGAGCATCATTTATATTCAGAATTGACATGTACAAATCCTATGCAATTTCAACAACAGATGAGCAGACTGGAGATGAGCACGACTGAAAATGTCGAAGCTAATATTGCACTACTCAAATACACAATGAGTGTCAGCTGGCCGCCGATAGTAATGGCAAAAGCATTTGCGTAGAATAATGAGATTGCAGACATGAGGCTACTCCCGTCCAGACCGGAAATGAGAAGAAGTGAATTGGACATCTAGGTAGAGTCCATGAGAACAAGCTTATCATGGTGATAAAACAGTGCATTCCATAGTCAGCAATGTCACGCCTATCGGCTGGCAGCCGACACCACTGCCCGACTGTTGGATCTGACCTCAGAAGTACTGTGATAAGCCTTCAGCGAACATGAAAGGGTGTTATTGGCTGGTAGCCGACACCAGCGCCCGATTGTTGGATCTGACCCGAGAAGTACTGGGATAAGCTTTCAGCGAACATGAAAGGATGTTATCGGCTGGCCGCCGACACCACGCAAAAGAGTCGTGCTATTGGTCATCTCCCTCTTCGTCAACATCTTTGTCAATAGCCTCCCCGGCAACCTCCAGATTAGCGATTGTAGCAATAACAGAGGCCTCCGGAATAACATGAGATGTTGGCGGACCATTCTTTGCATGCGAGGGCATTCGGTGCGAGTACAATACAATGTTGACATGAACAACCTATGGAAGACAGAGTTCCTTATGCCATCTACGGGTCCAACACTCCCTGGCCACAACCGCCTTTCCTTCCCTCTTGGCTTTCATTGGAGTCCACCATTCCAGTTTGAAATTCCCATACGATGGCCCTGGAGTCATGTTCACACACTCCAGTACCCGCCCAAGCCAAACAGGCAGATAATTGTTGTGACATGGTCGATAGAGAACAAAGTCTCCCAGTAGAACATCCCTGAATGGATTAAAGCTCAACCTCGGCCTGTCCTTTGCAGGCCCACAGAATGGAAAAGGTTCCATGTCGTCTTCCGGAGTCGTGTCAATCGGATTATTAGGATCCACCCCCTCCTCGTGACATGCGGATCCGTGATCTCTTGTCCAGTCAGACATCAGCCAGAATCCTTCCTGAAGCAATGTGGGTGTTGTCGGTAGCGGCGAACTAATTTCCGACAGAATTCGTTCCCAGTATGCCACACAACCTGCCATTTCCTCTGCGTACCGCTTGTTTCTGGCCATTCTGGATTTCCAGAATTCGATGTATTTTGCTATTCCATTTTTAATGAAGCACTGTTTCTCATTGCATTTGCTAGCCCTAACAACTTCTTTTTCTACGTTTCTCTTCCTTGGATTTATATCAACGTTCCCCCAGAGTGCCTTGAACTGAACCGGTCCAAGTTCCCCCTGTGGAATTGCCGGTCCCCCTAAAGCGTTGGCTGTCCACATTTTCACCGGTGGCCCAGGAGGAAGCCACGAAGAATCCGTTGTCCTTTTCTTGTACCTCATGACCGGCCATCCTCGGTCATTTCCAGACTCTTCCACGTAGAATTTGAAAAGGTGCTTATCTCCGAGTCCCACGATCTTGTTCACCCCATCATGATGGAAGCCCTTTAGGTAGGATTTGAAGTCAGCAACCTCTTGAACGAACTCCGGGATAAAGGCTACAGTCTTTTGGGAATCCATGAACGCCTTCATGAGATCTGCAAGAACGTAAGTGTTCTTCCTTTTGATTAGCTTAGATAGATAACTGAAGTGCGCATCAATGTCTTCGTGCGTATGACCAACAATGAGGAACCCAATAGTTACTTCCTTGAAGATGCGCCTAGCAGTGAGTAACGAGCAGAATGCCATGAGGAACCTATTTTTATTGTCTTTTGCAGAATTGTCGAGTTGCAAGAACAACTTCCTTGGAAGAGGAACATGTGGTCGTCCTAGTCGTGGCATGTTTGTGATTTTATCAGAGGCGGGAGGAATGGAGGAGTTGCATCTTGATTTCCCATGAAGTAGAGCCTCAAAGAAGGTGTTTTGAGGAGGAGTCGAGAACAGGATCTTGGATTCCCGAACAGGCGGCAGCTCCAGAGCTCGAAGAACCCTACATAGTGACAATATTGTGAAATTGGAATCCCCAGGCCACAAAGCTGTGGAGTAATGAGTATACGCGCCATCGCCATGCCCATGCGTGAGCATGCCAGTATATGAGATTGGTATCTGCCCCAGCCCAGTGGTGGCCTTGGTGATGCGCTGCATCCTCGGAATTGCTGTCTTCGTGGTGTCCATCTTGTCGTGAATTATGCATAGGAACTCTAATGGATTCTGAATAGATTGTGATCTCCATCCACCATATACATTTTTGCAAGCGCGTTGGTAATTGAGATGTCGTTCTCTGTCATCCACTAAGGCCTGCCACTCATCACAACCTCTTGGATACTTGGCAATGAACTCGACCAAAAAGTCACATTCTGTGCATTTGGAAAAATTGCTTCCTACCGCCTTCACCTCGACGTTCTTAAAATGAGCTTTTCGAAGGCAACTAATGGCAGACTGTGAGATCGGCTTCATATTGCAGACTCCATTGACCTAAAGGACAACCCCAATTGCATAAGATCCCTTGATGAAAGAGTCGTTTGTATCGGCTGGCAGCCGACAGAATATGAATACCCGAAAATAACAGAGGACAGGGAACAATCACTAAACCGCAAGTCGGATAGATTCTGAAGGGTGCTAATTTGGACTGATGGTATTATATCGGCTAGCAGCCGACACAAGCTACGACGTAATGCAGAAGAGGAATGCAGGATAATGGATACTTATATAATTGACCTGCTCGCGCATGTGTTCTCAATTCATTGCAGAGGGGACGACCTTGAGATTGTCCACGCGATTGTTTCCCACTAGTCTGAACTCATTTGGCATCTGGTCAGCATTCTCGTTGATAATCGTCGTGAGAGTTGCTTGAGCTTGAACAGTGTGCGGACGTGGTCGCCAAGTCCCGGCGTTTCCATGTGACCCGCTGACGGATCCTCCAACGGCCGCGGCCTTGTAGACATGGTATGCCGACCTGGAGCCCCCGTGTATAATATACCAGGCGTTCTCGCAGACATCGACATTTGCGAGAGTAACAAACTTCTTCCCTAGAATAACACCAGCCTGAAGTTGACTCTGAACTACATATGCCATCTCCCTTCTTGCCTCGAATGTGCAAGCGTAGAACTTTTGACGTAGACTTCTTGTATCCTCCCAGGGAAACGTCTAGCAGCATCTGAGCTTGCAGCAGTTCTGGGAGCTAACCTTTCGTATGTCAAGGTCTGACGTTTTCATTTTCAATTTGGATAAGCTCACACGATCCTTGGGAACCACTTTTTGACGCACAGAGTGGTATGGATTCTTGGGCACTCCCTGCATTCCACCATCGTCAGACTCGTTGAACTCAGCAGCCTCGGAGCACAGCGTGACAATTTCTGAGAGTAGCCTGCCCCCTTCTAATCTAATGTGCGATAGCCTCCAGCGCATAGTTGTCATTTGTAGTGCCTCATGGTCAGATACGAACATGACACCCACATCCGAGTCCCCGAGGACGCCGTCGTCGCATGCCTCGTTGGGAAGGCAGACTTGTATCATCGCTCTACCAAAGAATGAGAAATCGTCATTCAGAAGTTCACAATATTGATTTCTCCAAAGCGGTCTATCAGGGAAGGGAAGACCCAATTGTATTCTATCGGAGCTATAATTGAGGTCTCTACTTCCACTAGTCCCAATAAACACGTCTGCATCAACGATGCTGTCACCAGCACTAGGGTCAGATCCGCCATCGCCAGAGGTACTGAAACCATGAACATTAGAGAGATGGTCAGCAGACCTACGGCTGTCATCGTCAGATGAGTACAGCCTATCATCACGTTCATCTTCGTTTGATGCTTTGGCAGGAATCCGTTGCAGTGCCGCCTCTCAAAATTCAGCTCGGACATCAGAAGAGCTCCCTCCACTTTCGCAGTTACCATCCCGCGAGGGTTGCGTCAAAGGAGTCACTATGGGTCCTATTGGCTGGCCGTCGACAACTGTAGGAGACACATTAGAGGGATTGATAGGCCTGACCTTGTAACCAGACCAAAGTATTCTGAATCCAACACAATCCTTAAGTGTCATGAAATGTGGAATCTCGCAGTATGCACTATGACTCTTGAAATCATCAACAACTTGTAGAAGTCTAACAATTAGGAAGAAACTGTGTGGAACTCGGAAGCCTTCCCAGAACCCCTTTGGAGAGCATTCAACAATGACGCCAGCATCTGCATATTGCAGGTCGGTGCCTATAGTCTGCAGAAGAGCGACCTCCATGTTGACTGTGAATGATAGAAATTGTTGTATGGGTTTTTCATCCATGTTCACTTGTATCGGCTGCCGGCCGACAGGAGCGCAACTCGATCCTTCTACCTCTGCGTAGGGATAAACATTACTTGCCTCCCACACGATTGACTTTCCTGTGCAGTGCCGGAGGAAGACCAAATCTCCCTCAAGAAACGGAATATTCATGTCTAGGTTCTCTGGAACATCAAGTACATGAACACGCACAAGGTAGGGGGCGCGGTTCACTACCCTCTCTATAACAGCCCTCCCCGCATAATAGAGTCCTTCAAGGGTAAGAGCAACGACTACTCCCTTCCGCAGCGTCAGTCTCCCAGAGCTGCCATTCCTTGTGAATGCTTCGATAGGATGTGCATCCAATCCAATGTCAACAGATCCAGTCATGATACAGATTGGGCGGGATCCTCATACAATATTGAAATTGTGCTTGCTTGAAGTCCCCGAAACACCTTATCGGTTGGCAGCCGATACGTCAGAGAACAAAGTGAAAGACAACCTATCAACCATGTACTAATATGTAATTGCTGCTCTCCTCCCGCTAATGCAGTCTGTATCGGCTGGCAACCGACATCCACCTTGCTTATGGGCTGGCAGCCGACAACGCAGATTGTACGGACAAGTATATGACCTTCGTTCAGATCACAAGCTGTAAATCAGTCAGGGAGCTAGATTTCAAATATAATGATGCAATCAAGGTAGATCGCACAGATTATCAAAACAAACCCGATCTATAAGAACATGAGACATGTGATTGAATTGGATGTACAAAGTGAGGAAATAAGTTATCACAGACTGGATCTCCTCATCTCCTACATAGAGTGGGAATGTGTCCTAAACTATTGATGCACAATCCATTCCATTCTACTGCAATCTACTGCAAGGATCTATTCAGTATTGAACAGTTCACCTATGACTCATGCTCAGAACCTGATCCTCATCCCTCATGTTCCCTGGAATACCTAACTTGTGACTCTATATCTGCAAGGCGGAAATGAAACTGAAAGAGGGTTACCCTCTTGGAATTGGACCTTAGTGGGGAGGTGAGAGACGCAATTTGGCGCTTGAAATTTGAACGCGGAGGTGGCTGATGTTTTTGTGATTACAAATGAGACAGGTATATACGCTTGACGATCGCCATTGGAATCGTACGCATGTCCTTGGATGAGTGTTCGTCACATTGATGTCCTTGGGAGGAAGTGGTGTACGCTTGCGGATCGACAATGCGAACGTACGCATCTCCTTGCAATGAGTATTCGTCACTTTGGTGTCCTTGGGTGGAAGTGGTGTATTGGATTTTGGACGGAAAGCGAGGAATGGATGAAATCCGATGATGAATGGAAAACGACTGTCATCATTGTGCCTCCCGTTGGTAGTCGACACTTGAGTGTGGGAGGGAGGGGTATACACCCCTGGCCACTTTCATTTCTCCTCATTTTCTCAGCCTCTTCTGCTCTCGCTCTCTCTCTCTCTTCCCGGTTGGCGCTGACAGTGCTAGCGGATTTGAGGAGGAGCGGCCCCGCCTGAGGATTTTAGTAAGCAGCCGACACTGTATAGTGGGCAGCCGATACTTCCGGGTGGCGTCTAGAGAGAAGAAGATTCATTTGCAGCCGACAAGTGACGGAGTCCAGCCGATAAGCAACAGCAGCCAACAGCAATGGCGTCCTCCACCACTGAAAATGACAGGTATGGGTTCGTATACTGTACAGTTGATTCTGCTCTGTTTAGGGTAAGTCATTTTGCATGCAAATTATGCTTTTTCAATGGAGAACACACATTGCTCATGTTATCGGTTGTCAGCCGATATGAAGCGCAGTTCCCGCATGGAGCCTGCTCCCCATGTACGTCGGTCGAAAACAGATGTACATATGGAACATGAAATATGATCTTGTAGGTTGTATCGACTGCCAACCGACACATTAGTCTCCATGTTTTTAAATTTTGTTTGATCTGTCGGCTGGCAGCCGATACCTATGTACATATTGTGCTGAATGCTACCGTCACATCTACACAGGAAACCGACCCTGATGGCTAGACTTCTCGGCGAGCGCATCCCAAACTCAAGTATAATGGCTGACGGTTTTCCCCCACGTGCGACTTGGATAGCAAATCCAGCCATCCAAGAGTGGGGCTTGTGTTGGAGGGAGTTCCCAGCCCGGCTAGTGGAGATTGCGTATTCCTTCAAGCTTAAGGGGAACATGATGCCTGGCCACGGCAACGTCATGGAAGTTATGGCAGTTGGTGGAGATGTCCACGTGATGATCTGCCTTTTGCCAATCGGAAATCCAGACGGCGTCGCGGACTATTTTGCGGTGGAGTTGCTTGTCTACAAGTGCACGAAGGAAGCTTGTGGTGAGAAATCCATGGCGAAGGGAATGACATTTGAAGGGAACAGCCCTAGCGATAGTGAAGACCTTGTTATGGGATGGGAATGTTTGAAGGCCGAGAGGGATCACCAGAATTCCCTTATAACTAAAGACAGGGCAAAGGGCAAGAAGAAGGTGCCAGCGCCTAGGAAGCAAGTGACAAAGACACTGGTTCAGGAGTCTGAATGTACTGAAATCGAGGACGGGTCGCCTAGCAAGCCGAAGAGGAAGGCAAAGGGGAAGGACAATCCAAATAGGGTGATTACACTCACACTAGACGAAGCACTGGTTCGTGGAAATCACCTCACAACGAAGACAAAGGACAATGAGGTGAACGCCATCTACCAAGCGTTGGAGACGAGACTCCTTCATGCATTTCCATACCAGAAGCGGCGACTACCAGGTGTCATTTCATCGGATAAACTTCACATTGCACTTGATAAGCTGAAGTATCGCAAGATAGCGAAGGATCGCCTTAGTCAGGTATGTCATGTGTTTTCTCTGCCATTACCCCCATGTTCCAGTTAATGTCCTCCTGCCAGTAGTGTCGGCTGGCAGCCGACATCCTCAGGCTTTGATTCTTACTTGTTGGGTATGGGTCTATCAGGAAGAAGCCGGAAATACACGGCATTCCGCTGAAACGGGCTCCTTTACATACAGACAAAGGACTAGACGCGGTGATGGACCAATGTCCGGTTGAGGGGTCGACTGTCATCATCAGTGGTATATCTATGCCGTAGTGGCAAGCACCAAATATCAATTGGTATATCATTGGGGAACAACATACTGTCACCGCCTGCCGTGAACTAGCCGAACAGTACCCGGATGGCTAGCCTGCAAAGGCGGATCTCCTAGAGTTTGAGGTCATTCCGGTATTCAGTAGAGACCCAAACACACTTGTCCGGGTATCCAATGCTCTAAACCTGAACATCGCAGAGAAGGTGGCAAAGGAGACCTTCCGATCCTGTGCTGAGATGGGGAGGGCGGCATGGGTGAAGGCGGGTTGTCCGGAGCCACATCGAGGAGGAGGCAAGCCGACGGCTGCGTTTGAGGTATTTATCATACAGTCCGTTTCATGTGTAGGATTTTATTTTTATTTTATGTTGCTCTCTACCTACTGTGTCGGCTGCCAACCGATGCATGACCACATTCACAATGTTCATACATAATCTCTTGTTTGTCGGCTGCCAGCCCATAGAATGTAGTCATGTTCTCACAGCTTGATAATTGCGATTATGTAGGCAGCAAAATTGAATGTCATGGCGCACTTTGTCGACGAGAAGGTGTCTTCAAAGCTGCCACTCATCTTTGTCAAGGAGAGGACATGGGAACTGTGGATTGAGGTCTTCGACGCTTGGGAAAACGGTGAGCTTGTGGGCGATGATGGGACTATTCCGAATTCCATCGTCGATCGAAAACCCCTAACTCATATAACAAAGACCGATCTCACACCTACACTCGGCCTCCGGGATGCCGACCTCTGTGAATTTGTGGGGGACATTCTCAACCTGCGCGTGAGCATTAAGAACAGTGCGAAGGCCCGATCTTCAGGAAAGGTGACACTCTTCGATTGGTGCCGGGATAAGAAGCTCGACAAGGTCGTCATGAACGAGATCATGTGGCTCAGGAAGAAGTACCCGTTGCCTTGTAAAGATACTGCTTGGGTCCCTTACTCTGACGAGGCCTGGCAAGAACTTGCAGATGCGGAAGGGTATTCTGCCGCTGTCGTCCAGAACGTGTGGAAGGATGTGAAGAAATTCATAGACGGTAGCAATTGGTTGAACGGGCGAGTCAACCCCATGCATCCCACAACGGATAAATCCATCGATGGCAAGGCGCCGGGGGTTTTCTATACAACGTTAATGAGCTACGCCACTGTTGCTGTGGATCCCGTCCAGGGGAGTGGGACAGACCTGAAGTACGAATGCCGACTTGCAGAGACCCTTAGCAATGTCATGGAATCCATTCGGGGTGGTTCCGAGTCTTTGGGTCTGCAACCTAGGGACCGCATGTTCTTTGTACTATTTGGATACACCGACTCTGGGGAACTTTTGCAGGTGAATAAAGACAACTTCATGGAATTAGCAATGGTTGCAAAGGATCCCTCGCAAGATGACAATGAAGATGAGGAGTCAAACATTTCGTTGCCAATGCTCTTCATGGGCAATTCTCGCTTCAGGGATTCTCTTGCTTCTGCCTCCTATTCATCTGTGTCCTCATGGTACTTCCACATGTTGTACTACCAACCATCTCCAGGCGGGGGGGTTTTCAAGTCCGAGATTGAGGCGAAGCCAATGGTCACATTATCCTTGACCTATCCGAAGCCGAAGGACCGAGGCAGTATGCACGCGGCATTCAAGAAGTTCACCGGAATCCAAAAGCCGCTCGAATGGTACAACCAAGATGTCAAGGACGAGGTCGATTGGAACGGAGGAATGTGCGGCGTTGGACACGGACTTCTGGAGCTATTGATGAAGCCGACACTCAAAGCCAAGGGTGCCACTGTCATCAATATCTAGGGAGGTGGAAACGTGACAGAGATCGCTCTAGTAAGTCACGCACCATAACGCACTACAAGTAAAATGCTTAGTTCATATAAATTCTTCTATGTCGGCTGCCAGCCGATACATAGCGTACCTAAATGTAGTGTTCTATCTTTTCAGAGGAATGGCTGCCCCGTTCTGGAGTTTGTTCTGGAGGAGGATGGCGTATCCAGAGCTCATGAGCGTGTCAAGGGAATGAACCTTGTTTCCGCTGATCATGTCTTTGCTCCTCCGCAAGCCTCCGCATTATTGGAGTTCAGCAGAGCTGGAGGATTAGGGCAGGGGACTCAGTCGCCTTGCTCGTTCCCTCCGCTAACCCGCCCTCATTCAGCCTCCGTGACTCCTGGACAAAATATTGTCAGCTCTGGTGATCCACCTTATCCTCCCTCGATGGTCGGGCAAGGCATTAATCAGCCACTCCTTTCACAACCGATTGCCGTGGGTACCTCATCCAGTGATGACTCAGGAGTGGAAATTCTGACTCGCAAACCGAGACGTAACCAAAGTCGTCCACCTACACCAACCGCTCCTCCTTCGCCCACTCATACCGCTCACCGGGAGTCGGCACCAACTAGCAGCAATATCGTGTCGCCCATTGATCCCATTCACTGTCAGGAAGCATGTCGTGACACTACTTCGGGCGTTGTTGGGGAATCCAGAGAAGGTGGAGTTGGCGATGATGACACTCCGGAAGCCATGGTCGTTGATTTGCTTAATGAACCGCCATCTGAGGAGATCCTAAGAACTCAAGCAAGACCTGAGGATCTCCTCTCAGCACGGCAGGATGCTCAGGGATCGAGACAAGCGGGACCCAACGAAAACCCGGCAGAGTCAATCGTACATGTCGGCGGGCAGCCGACACTTCCAGAAAATTCTGTTGGCGGGCCGCGACGTGGCAGGAGCAAGGGCAACCCAATGGACGGGACTTCTCTTTCGATGGACTCTCGTTGCTCGGGCCGGTCTAAGGCAAAATGAAAACGCACGCAGGTGGAGGTTGATGATGTCGGGTCATTGCAGAACATGCCCGAGCACGACTTCCCCAACGAACCGTTGTCTCCCGTTCATCAGGGAGCATCTAAGCGAACGCAGTCTAGAGGTTCGTCGTAGGTAATAGATATGTGCCGATTAATTTGAGGAGTAACTAGATGAAGTCATTTAAGTTAGTGCTATCTGGCTCCGACTTGTTCTTTGGGACTTGTCACTCTGTGCGGTCAGCTATGCAGACTAGAGTATTTATGTAGTGTGTCAGTTGCCAGCCGATACATTAGAGTATTGATGTCTGAATCCACTCATTGTATTGCATCTAAGGCTTTATGTACTTCATCTCTCATTGCAGATTCTGATTCTGGAACATCTGAGTCCTCAGAGAAGACTGTGTCTCAAGGAGGAGACGAGTGTGACAAACCGGAAAGTGACCCCACAGCACCCGCTTCAGTTCCTGATGCTCCACAGGTAGCATCTTCGAAATTGTTCCTTTTCATTGAGGTCCAGGGAACCTTAATGTTCTACGAGCCGCTCATTTTGAAGGGAAAGAGTTTGCATCAAAGGTCTCAGATAAGAGATCGTCCAGGACTTCAACAATTTCTGAGATTTTGTATGAGTCAGGACATCACAATTATTTACTGGTCGGATTTGGTTCTGGACTCTCTCAAGCATCGTCTAGGCAATATTAGATGGAAGGTGCCGGAGATTAGAGAAAACTTTATTGCCTTTGGGCAAGAGTCGTGTGACATGAGCGCTTATCGGGATCCAGCGAATCCCGGTAGACCAATTTTCTTGAAGCGTCTTGCACGTATCCTGGCCTCCCCGACACTATTCAACAGTGGTACCTCCATTCATAATTCGTTGATCATCGATCATGTTCCTTATAGGAACATTTTGAATTTGCCGTATAATGCAGTTCATCCACCTCCTTGTACAATGTACTCAGAGGCGAAATTGAAGGCCCCTAAACTTCCCTACCTCCAGCAAACAATGATCCTGTTCCTGAAGGGATTGTTGTCATCTAGCCTCTCGATTCCCGAGTATTGTGAGCGGAATTCAGAAATTGGTCTTCCGCGATGCATGCCGGGCTCGACTCAATATAATTTGTGCATTGAAGTCACGCCAGACTGTAAGAAGGGATTTGAGGTCCCCTATTCAGAGGAAGAACTTCAGGCCATGGGAAAGAACTGATGCGGACGCTATTCAACCTATCGGTGGAGGGAGCATATTGTATCGGCTGGCAGCCGACACAAAATTAGAAACTGTATATAGAGTAAATGTCTTGTACATATAGCATAGGACTTCTAGATTTTCAAAACTTATGTATAGATTATTTTGATAAACAATTATCATTAATAAAGGCATTTACGGCCAGCTGTCCAGCCATATAAGATGGATAGTCGTTTCGCTCTCGAAGCATTCAAATGTTTCCTTCGAGAGTTAGAATGTTCTAGCACGAACACTGTAATCAACTGTTATGGAATTCTTGGCTGTCCTCGTTGAATCTCCACTATACAGCATGTGCTACATGTTATGACTTGGTCTCGCAGACGGTCAGACGACGCTTCTGGCTTTGCACTCTGACGGGACTTTGGCATTACCTGTAGCAATGCTTGTTTAGTAGTGATTCATCGCATGCATCTAATCTTCTATACCACTTGATTACTATTCTCTACTTTACCCTTTAACTCTTCAAGGAAACATTTGATTGCTTCTTGAGCAAAAGCGTGCTCTGCCATATATGGCTCGGCATGGCCCACTTTTATTTTACAAACTCGCACACTTCTAATCAATTCATGTGGATGCATTTCGTGGCGAATCATTGCTTTCTGGTTTAATATTATTGCTCAAGCTTGCGTATCGACCGGCAGCCAATATCTAACATTTCGGATTCTCAACTCCCTTGGACTTATCGCATAATTTTGTGTCGACTTGCATTTCTGTTCTGTTCAGGAGTCCACCAATGGGTAGCCCCATCCATTCAAAAAGTGTGTGGTTCTCTGCGTCACGGGATTGCTTTGTTTTGTCAACCCGAATATCGAGGTGGATAAATGGGACCCTCACCGAAACATCGTTAGACGTCCAGGGCTTGTCGGAATGTTTTCCTCGTTGTTTGAAAAGTTTCACGTCGGGATTTGGTCGAAAATGCCAATGCAAGAACTTCGGCCCTTGCTTGCGCACTTACTTCTGAAAGACGTCATTCACAAGCTATCATTTGTATATGGGAGAGAATACTGTGTAGATAGGCTAAATTTTCCTTAGTGCTACAAAATGCTATCAACACTGTTTGCAAAGGGACCGTCCAAGGAAATCTGTTCTTCTGACCAAGTGCTCATGGTCGACGTCTGCCCAATTTCACTACGGAGGACACCTGATTCGGCGTGCTATATTCCATTGCCATTTATGGGGCATCTCAATTTCCCCAATGCGAGTAGAGTTATTCCAAATATTTCAACTGACATCATCCCGTTCATATACCCCATGTACGAGCATGATTCAGTCTCGGAATATGTCAAAGTAGCCAAAAGATTGGGCCAATTACACTATGAAGTAGCCCAGGCCATTAAGTACGGGCATCCTAATAGGGAGGGTGTATTCTGGTAGCTACTTCTACCGTGTATGGGCTGCCAGTCGATACACTGCTCTAGTTCTACCGTGTATGGGCTACCTTCATCGCCGTCATCAACATGTTTGTCTTCATCAACTGTATCTTCAAAATAAAGTGGATCAACATCAACACCTTCTTTACTATCACATGCTACTTGCAGGTTCGACATGACTTTCCTTGTGATCTCGGCTAACGCCTGCTACATTTCTCTGTAGTTGATCTAGTTAGTGTATGAGGCACACGTAATGGGGCTTGCGCTTCTAGCAACTTAGAGATTGTCTTTTCCTACTTTGATACTTTAAATAACTTAGCTAGTTCATGTGGACTATCGGCTAGCATCCGACACTGTGCCACGCCTTCTGGTCATACCTGCTAGTACCTTAGTATCAGATATGTACTCTGTCATTTTCAATATATTATGTTATTTTTCCTTTCCTATACACTGATTCCTATACACAATATATTATGGTATTTATGGAAATTGATTATTGCACACAAATCATTAGATTCCACTTTATCGGTGGGCAGTTGATAGAATTTTGGACTATGGATTTGTCCATAATTAGTTAAATATCGGTTTTGGGCACTTTTATTATTTAGACAACATGGTCTAAAATCTACATTGTTCTAAATGTCTAAAATCTATCATTCTCAAATTTTTGAAATCTATACCACTCCTAGATGACACTTTTGTAGTTCAAGACATCCAATCTAAAAATGGCACTTTGAATATTGTCATTTCAACAAAATTTCCTATAGATGAAGATTTTAGCATTGCTTGGAGTATTAGTTTTGAAGTTGTTTTGGACTTCTAAAACATGGGCTTCTAAACATGAAAAAATTTTAGGGGTTAAACATTGTAGACTAAACATATGCTTGCACTTGGTGTTAGATTTGATGTTTGCAATGTGAATTTGGTCTAGATGTAACTAAATTTGTTCCTATGACCCTTAGTAACGACATTCTTTAACACCAAGTGCAAATATTCCTTTGAAATTACATCTAATTTTGACTACTTTCTAAAATTTATCAGTACAAATTCTTGTTTAAAATTTACTCTCATTATTCATGAGAGTCTTTGGTTGGATTTTGAAACATCTATTTTTAGCACTTCAAAAATTTATAGTTTATCCATACATTATTCTAAAAAATCATTCTAAGAGAATCTAGAATGTCCTTTTGACTACCAACAAGAACCTACAAAATATTTTTTAATATAATAATAATAATTCGAACCATATGGAATTACTTATTTGTGTGATTTTAGATGTAGTTACTTAACTAGGAGTACAACTATAGAGAAGCAACACATAATATTATTTATCAATGAGGCAAAGGGACCAGGGTTGTTAGCAAGCGAGCTTGTGAGCGTGAGCCCATGAGCCTATGAGCGAGAAAATTTTTTTATTGAGAAAATGTGGGGGACCTATGACCGTGGATGTAAGTATCTTATTTTTTTTGAAGATATGAGCTCACTCTTCAGAAATTTAACTTACTTACAAACTTAAATGAAATTATAAATTGCAACAACCAATTGTGTTTAATCCATAAACGCCGCGGAGGACGTCAAATGTTTAATGAATGACAAAAGAATCTCATATATAGGACATAATTACAACTATTCATCCACATAATTAAGGGTGGAAAAGAGAGATCTTCTACAGTACTTTGACTCCCAATAAGTTTTTTTGGTATTTTTAAAGTAAATGATATCACAGGGTTCCAGAATCACTGATTTCTACGGTAACCAGTCCAACGTTCAAGAATTAATTTTCATAGAAAACATAAAATGCAAAATTTTGAAGGGGAATGAATCATACTAAAGATGTAGCCATAAAACACACAATCAAATCAAATGATATTGAAAATGAATACATAACAGTTTGACTCATGAGATATGTCAATCTCATAAATCTAGGTTGTAGTAGACTCAGCTGCAGACGCCAAGCTACTCTCAGACTCCGAAGTCTCTTTCCCCTCTGATGTCGATCCATCTATGAATTGCAAAACATTAAGAGCATATGTATCTTTTCTACGTTTTGGTTCTAAGCTACCAAAATTTGCAAATGCTGATGCTAATTGCTCAGCATAAATTGGGAGATCAAAAGACTTCTCTGGACTTAGTACCAGTTTGCGTTTCTTCCTCAATGCATCTATGAACATCAGTTTTTGATGCCTAAAAAAAAACATATAGAATATTAGAGTCACGAAATAGAAGAAGTAGGATGTCAAAGAACACTTCAAAAATATGAAAAACTTACTTACTAGGTTTAGTTCGGTGAAGAAATTTTCGAGGAACCACAGTCATTGCGTCGGGATCTTGTGAAGATGCAACTGGCATTGGCAGTTGCGTTTCAGTTATTATCACATCTTCTTGAGTGTTCCTTTTCATGGGTTCAAGGATGCCATGAAAAACAGTATTGTCTTCCTCTAAAGCCACTATGTGTCGTCTTGTGCCGCGACATGTTGTAATTGATGCACCTACAATTTACAAAATGCAATTCATATCAATGAATCACTATATCAATACATATATGAAAATCCAATTCTTGAAATGAAAACTAACCAGTGGATGCTGTGCAGTCCAAAACCAAGTCGCCTTCTTCAGTTGTCCCCTCTATAAGGAATTGGAAGAGCCTAGTATCCTTTTCGCGAGGCCCTCGCCATGGAATTTTGGTTTGTGGATTGACCAACATGCTCTCTTCAGTTGTGTAGTTAATTAATGTATCATCCTTGCGTAGGTCTACTTTTGCCTTTTGCCTTTTGCTTGTGACCGCTTCAAAGAAAACTTCGACTTCTCTTTATCACCGAGGTCCTTCACCAAGAGAGTGATTCCAAATTTCAAAGTCTATAGTTATAAAAAAATTATATATTAGAAAAGAATACAACCATCTGTGAATGTCAATTTCCATTAAAATCATGAAAATATTTGAAAACACTAACCGTTTCTGAGTCATCCACAGCTGACGTTAAATGCATACAATTGATGCCCAACCATTCCTTCTTTTTCACTAGTGAAGGATAAGACTCGCACAATCCTGCAATAATGCCCTTTGAATCGGCACACCATGACTGAAATACTATCATGCAACCATGGTCTTGTAAGTGCATATCTGCAAAGAAGAAAGATGATTGAATGGCTTCATACTCTGGATCTAAATTCCATGAAGGTATTGCTTTCTTTGGAGTATGTACATCCAGGACAGGTAAATTCTCTTGGTAGTCAAAAAAGATGAGGTCCACTAAAGGAGCTCGGCTCACTTTACCTCCATACATACGGGCCTTCCCTAGTGCCAATTGCACAAACAAATTTATACAAACAATCAATTATTCATACAACTTTGTTTCAAAGGTAAAAAAAAAGGATTCTTAGTTTTAGGCAAAACATCATGGTTACCTTTTTCAAAAAGGTTGTCACTTCAGTATAGCATGTAGGCACGTCGGACTCCATGTTATCCATCACGTCGACAATAGAGACGTTTAAGATCAATTCCTCTAAAGTGATGTCTGCATCACCACCAAGGACTATGACTTGAGTACCTTGTGTCACGATGTCCTCTGTAAAATCTGGAAGTATTGCCTTCTTCTTCAATCCACTTTGGTATCCACTTTGCATGTGAGAGTTTTGATCAACCATTGAAGAGGCCGGTACTTGCTTATTACCTTCTTCCTTGTTCTGCCTTTGCCTTTCCCCTTCCCCTCTTCTTTCTCCTTCTCCTTCTCTGCCAACTTGAGAAGATGCTCTGCTTCTTTTTTCTCCTTGTTCTCACGAATCTCTTGCTCTTTGTTCTCTTTCTTCTTGTCAGCAACCATTCTCCTTGCAATTGCTCTCTTCTTTTGTTGATCATTGTAGTTGTTGAATTCGGGAACATCCAAGTCAATGACGCCGAGACCATCTAGTGATTTCCGAAGTTCTATTTTTGATGGATGAGTGAATGTCAACGGACAATCTAGGTACCACGCACCACCACTGAGATGAGCCGTCGTGAATGTCTTCAGTTGGCTTGATGTGTACATGCACTCTTCAGAACTCCGGTCCAACCATGTGGTTAGAAATGAAGGAAGATCCTCCCTAGGGATGGCGTTCTTCCCTAGAAGCTCGTACTTGAAATACCTACAATAAGAACATTACAAAAGTTAGTAACAATCATATAGCCAAATTCTTTGTTACTAATAATACACATTCACTGAACAAATAACTATATATGCTAATCCTTCAAAGAAATCAAGGAAATATGAAATTCATTTTTACATAAATGTACCGGGAAATAACTCTACAAACAGCTTCATTTGATCCATCAAAATTCGAGAAGGTCTCTGACTTCTTGAAAGGGTTTGATCCCTTCAAAGACGGGCTAAAACCTTGATCCCAAATCTTCCTTCTCCATCCCTCTATATACTCTGGAAAATACTCCGGTTGAAGCGGGGCTGCCATATTGATTTCGAGACCATCTTTATTGACTACATTGTCAAAGTACTCTACCGCACTATCCTCAATCTGCATCATGTTGTTGTCAATATATTTTCATTGTTGTTCGATACACATAAAAAAACAAAACTTTACAATGTAGTACTTCAAGATTTTGACATTATATATATATATATATGAAAAGTCATTTAAATAAATACAAACACTTATCCCTACCCACCAAACCCATTTATTGAGGAAGGGCCCCAATTTCTCTTCGGAAACTGGCTTTGGAGGGAAACGCCTAGCATCCTGTGAAGGCAAAGATGAGTTCCACCACTTCAACAACTTTGTCTTCTGTGCTGCAGAGGTATTGCAAGTAGCTATCATTTGGAGCTTTTTCAAAGTCATTTCAGGAACCTCATTTGTGGTCCAATGCTTTTCAACCTTCAAAATGAAATAGAATTTTATCAACAATAAATACACCATAATAAACAAAAATATAACAATCAATTTTCACATCAAAATTCTTCATCACCTCTTCCAAAAATCCTGGACCATGAGTAGGATTTGCCACCGCAAGCAATTTTCACATTTTCACGTACAGCTTTGCCGCCTTCTCCTTAGCTCCAATCCTCATGGCATTAGCCACCCCTTGATCGCTTTTATCTTCATTTGCTGTCACTTCATTGTACTTTCGTACTGCGGCATCCGCTCCTTGTGCTATCTCTTGCTATAAAATAACATCAACACAATTTCAATTATACCAAATTTTCACATTTTTCAACCTTTCCTATATTATCATGACATAAAATGAAACATATATAAAACAGTTAGAACATTTTCACTCTTACCTGAAAAACAAATGTCGTGAAGACCTCCATTGGCATTGAGTACCATGTTTTTCTCACAAATTGCGTACCACAACGTTTCCTCTCAGAAGGTCTCAACATTTCATTGAACTTCTCCATGGGAAGAAGCCCATACTTCTGAACACAATAAAGAGTGTGAACTAGATTGGTCTTCACATGGGAATCCTCCGTCGACCTACTATTCACATTAAACAATAAGTTCATTTCATAGATATAAAGAAATTGAGCCTCAAAATACTAAAAGTCAAAGATTATGTTAAATCAAACAACTTTATATGATACGCTCTTACTTACTTGTTGATGTCATGCATAATCTGCATGACAAGCTCTATTCTCCCTTTTGTGTCCAAAATGATGTTGTCTACTGAAATGTGCCAAGCCCTTTCCGCCATATGCAGCCTTGATATATGATTCATCCATGCCAAGCGACGGTGATTTCCATCACAAATAAAGAACTTGGAGTTCTTCAAGTAACTCAATTCCGGCAAAGAATCTAAGTACTCATTGAAGATGTCATTCTCTGATTTCCACAAAGGACCCCAAGCATCTATTTCATCTCTTGAGAATTCCGAAGACTCCCCCGCCTCATTAGTTGTGGACACGTAAAAAATTGCGACTCCATCCCGATATCCATGAACAAACTCTTGTTCAAGTTTTACAAGATCACAAGAGAGGGTGGGCCTAACCATTAGCATGGGTACCAATCTACACAAAAGTATGCGCATTTGGGAGTGTTTTTGAATCCTCATCCTCAAACTCTCAATGGTAGCCACGGAATCTACCTTCTGCAACCATCGGAGTTCATCTTCCAGCAACTCCTTCTCCTCCTCCTCTTCAACATCATTCACCTCAACATCTCCTTCTTCCTCAGTGCCAATTTTGGGTTGACCTCTTTCACTGGTAGGTGGAGTTGAATGAACTTCCTCTGGCTGTGACAGATTAATTGGTGACTCCTCCATCTGCAAGACCATGTACATTTCCGAAGTCAATTAGGAAATACACGGAAGTCCTCATGAAGTTCCAAGTTCAACTTGCAAACCAAATCTTTACTATGATGGTAAGAAAATCCTCAATACAAAGGATTGTACAAGTAATACATAATGGAACGTTTTATGATAATACCAATGACTAAGTAATACAAATGCTGCAACACTGGAATGGTGTCTATACCTTTCCAACTCAATCAATTTCTACACAATTTGAAGTACACTCTAGTTCTAACACTTTATTTATAGAACCTCATCCAAGCACAAGCTTCCCAAGGTGTACATTACTAGTAAGTTAAGTTAAGGTTGAAACACCAGTAGTTGATCATTTAAGTGATTTTGGAATAGATGGTGAGGAGTATGAGGTGGGGAAAATTTTTCCCATATAAGATAGGTAAGAAAATAGATAATATAGGGATTATAAATTTTTGATAATCTTATTCCTAAAATTGAAATTATTGTAAACTTTGGGAACCAAAAAGTGCACTTGTCCAATAGCCAATGTTTAGAGTCTTCCAAATCTTATTATACATGAACTACTTTCCCACTCATATTACTTTTAGTCATGTGTTGTAACCATATTATTATTAATTTTTTGTCCAAAAAAATGGACAATTTCCATTGATCAACTATATTAGTAACTTTATTAATGTTGGACATGTGTTGTAACCACATTTATTTAGAAAAGGATTAGAAAAAAACATTCCAAGCTTGAGTTCCTAACTGAAGATTGGAAGTAGTGCACCCTATACGGTGGCAGGCTGAGTACTAGGTGTGGTTGACAACTGGTAGTCGGTCCATAAAGTGGGCATCTAAAACTGAAACTGAATTTTGGTCAGGTGAAACTTCTCAAAATATTTTTCAGTAAATTTTCTTTGAAAGAAAAGAGGAATTGGCATCTAACCCAAGTTGTTTCATATTTTTTGGATCATTTTTGAATTAGTTATGAATTTTGAAACGAGATATGGTATAGGTCCCTATTTATGTCCCTAGGGCTTCCATGAACTATTCACTTGCGCAACTTCTGAAGATAAATGGGAAAGCAAAGAGTATGATTGGCTCTTGTGATTAACAATGCTTTTTTCTTTCCATTCATTCAAGGACTACAAAGGTCCATTTAAAAATCATTTTATTTCCATTCACAACCACTTATAAGGGTAGTTCTTAACCCCTGAGCAGCCAGCTTACATTCACTTAAATCCAAATCCTTTGGAACTCATTCCCCTTAAACTTCCATTCAAAATCCACAAAATATTGACCGTACCGTTGGTAATAAGAAAGTTCTAAAGGTGCATAGAAATGAACTAATGATTTGACTGTACCATTTAAAAGATAATAAGAGCATCTCTACCGTGACACGCAAGAGGGACACAGGGTGGAAAAGTCTTGGGCCCAGGGTCAATAATTGCCCCATTGTGGCATGGGGCAAGGACACAAAACCATTTTTTGGGTTTAGGTCGCAAAAGAAAAGACCCTGGGTTGAGTGCCCGCAAGATGGACACTCAAAACCATTTTTTGAAATTCTTTTTGTGTCTTGAGATTTTGGCGGCTAAAAATTCAAAAAAAAAATATAATATTAATTGAGTACTATTTACTGTTTCAGCTTTTTCATTAATGGAGCACTCAAATTGTGACTAGGCCGGGCCCATGTTGCGTGTCACAGTGGGGGGCTCTTAGAATCTTGCGTGCCCGCTTGGCAATATGCACACGGGAAAAGCCATTCTTGCGTGTGCATTGGCCTGTGTCACGGTGGAGATGTTTTAATAATCAAACAAGGAACCTTCCAAGTCAAAGAGGCCACATTTTGCATGTGGGGGCGCTCAAGGGTTATCCCCGCTCGTATTTCGAGCCTCCTACCTTTTAAGTGCTTCTGTTGTGCACGCCTTGCCTCGCATTGTGTGCTTTTTGTTCCAGGGATCTCGCATTGCTCGTCGGGCCTCCACATCATGGGTTTCATGGAGGCTGCTGCTGTCGTGCATCCTTATCTGCCCACTTCTCTGGAGCTTCCGGGCTTCCACCCGGCGTTGATGAGCGTGGAGTTCATTTTGGGGTGCTACGGGGGCGCGTCGGCGCTGGTGGTGCTCGTCGTCTGGCTTGCCTCAGGTCTGTAGTAACGCTTTGGGAAAAGGAAAAAAATCGGGGTGGAGCTCCCAATGTGGGGCTTTTTTTTCCTTTGGGGAGGAGGGGTTCATTTTTTTTTCTGGGTTTTGGTTGATGGATCGTGATGTTGATGTTGTTGTGGTTGAGGTTGTGGTCGCTGTCGGTGTCGGTGTTTGGGTTTGCTGTTGTGGTTTTTGTGCGTGTCTGGGGTGGAGCAGTGTTAGTTGGTGATCAGGGGAAGGGGACGGGTTGGGAATATGCACTTGCGAAAGCCCTGCGTTGGATTGATTTTAGGTCAAGGGGGATCCAGTGATGCATTTGGGATCGTAGTATCGAGGATCCGCTGTGCATACCCGGCCTTATACTCGGCATTGAAAGCAACGAAGTCCCATCTAAAGTACAAATATGTATAAGAGGTCAATAAAACCAACCTTTAGGGACCCCTTTTGTGCAGAAATTATTAGACTCCAAGCAGGTTGGATGGCTTGTGGCCGTTCTGGCCTTATCACAAACCCTACTCGCTCTCTTCCGTAGGATTCGTGATTAATAAGAATCGTTGAAGAACACTGTGAAGCTGGGACGGGGTTCTTTATCTGCGGGGTCTTTGAGAGCATGCGGCCTGGAGGAAGAAATTCTAGATTTTTTCTGGGTTTCCACCTCTGGGATCTCTGTAGCGCAATCTAGCTATGCATTTCTCGACTTTGGTGTTGTGGTATTGAAATTGCGGGTGCTGGGGCTTTCGGAACAATTTGCAGTGATTTGTCTTTTGGTGTCACGATAGAAATGCATGGTCTGCCGAGGTTTCTGTTCAGACCTGTGTTCAGATTTTAAAAATGAGACCTTCGCGTGACAGGGAGGTTGTGTCGTTTGTTATAAAAAGTCGTCTTTTACTGATCATGAATTGTCTCCTTGATTGTAGATAGACGGGGGTGAGTCAATCTCTGAGTTTTTTCAGTGATTTGATGGAGTAGATGGGGCGTGCGTACGGTTGAGGTTAGGGAATCTCCAAAGTGATGAGTGTGTAGTGGATCGCAGAGTTCCATTTCATCAGAGTAGCATAAGTGACCTCATCTCTATGCTCTTGACGTCTTATCTTTTTTCGAGAATCCCTTAAAGCTGCTCTAATTTGCAAGGAAGCTGAAAGTGTGATTAGAAGTAGAATTACACAGTGCAATACGAGTATTTATGATCATAATGTGCTACTAGTATGAGTTCTTTATAAGGCGACGTTTTCCTGATTCGTACAGATTTCTTTAATTCTATAATGTCACGCAGTCCAGGTGCCCCCAATACTCGTAATTACATGGCATCTGGTTACATTGTGGCTATATCGATTATTTTGGATGTAAATGCAAAAGTGACACTAGGGAAGGCCTTGGGGTTGCTTGAAAGTGATCTACACTTACCAAACACTTTTTTATCATGTTTGTATGCAACTTCTTGGGACATATCATAATTGAGTGTGATCCTGGATCCGCCTGTTTCCTAGGGTTTGCTGAGAAACTGGAGGATGTGATATTACAGAGGGTGATCACAAAGGATAACCAGTCACGGACTGATTTAACTCTGTTGTACCCACCTTGTCCATGTGTGCAGGGCGTGTGGCAAAGTTGAGAACAGTGGACAGGATCCTGATGTGCTGGTTTGCTTTTTCGGGGCTAACACACATAGTTCTCGAGGGCTACTTCGTTTTCACCCCGGACTTTTTCACATTCTCAAAACCCCACCTCTTGGCGGAAGTCTGTAAGTTCCTCATCTCTGACGGCTCTGTTATGCATTTCGATGCAGAAATTTTATCATTTTTTGTCCATAACATTCCATAAACTAGAGAACACCTCCCGCCCCCACATAGTGTTTTTGCGATGCTTGACGAGAGGATGGAATATCCCTCCCTGTGATTCTTGAGGACGGATTTTAATTAAGTTAGCCATGATCCTTCGCTTAATGCTTGGGTTTGGGTTCTAGTTTTGGCAGGCTAGAATTGGTTAACAATGCTGTGACGCTCAACTAATTAGTAGTGGTATTTTAATCCACATATGGCACTGGTATGGTTGATTGTGGCAGGGAAGGAGTACAGCAAGGCTGATTCCCGTTATGCTGGACGTGACCCCACGATTGTGGTGGTAGAAGGCATCACAGCTGTTCTTGCTGGTCCTGGCTGTCTTCTTGCAGTGTATGCTCGCTCTTGCCAATCCTGTTAAGATTTGAGTATGGTGGCTTTAGCTTACCGGTTTGCAAGGACATTCAATCCTCTCTAATAACACACTCTGTAATTAATTGCAGTTCCTTCTATGTCTATAGAATCTGCCATGTTGTGTACACATCTGATTGGAAGACTGTCACATGTGAGTACATTTATAAGCCATTTGTCTTCCCGAGGCAATGTCATGAAAGATGGTTGAGTGCAGAATGACAAATGTTTACCCAATTCTGCTGAATAATACAATTTACATGGGCCAGCCTTCATATCACAACAATTATTGAAGAACATTGTGTGTGTTAGTTATAACGATACTACATTAGACAAAAGGAATTCTCATTAATGACCTACTTGAGAAGTTTGATGCTGGAAACAAAAGACGAAGCCCAGTTTGATCCTTTAGGGGTTTGTTTTTTCATTTAATTCTCTCCTCTCAGGACACGTACAGTAACACAAACTATTGGCGTGGGTGGGTGTGTCTTGGATTGCAGGTATGCTATCGCAGCTAAATCAGCATATGAGCACTCGACCCAGTTGGTGGTTTCCACTGCGCAGCTGTATGGAGACCTTGTGTATTACTTAACCGTGGTTTTGGCAGGAATTGAAATCTGTTTGCCTCAGCCCTTGTACTTCTGGTTCTATTTCGTTTTCATGAACAGCATTTGGATAGTGGTCCCCTTTCTCATTGCTTGCCGGTCCTGGAGTGCAATCAACGCAGTCTTCGCTAGCGCAAAGAAGAAGACTGCCTAAACGCGCTGGGCTTGAGCTTTAGCCATATTGTTGGCTTGTGCAATGTTACAGATTTATGATCTTTTTGTGATTTTTTTATCTTTGAAGGATGTGAAATTGACATCTGTTCTACAATACGGGTAGAACTTCTCTTAGTGCATGGTGCAGGGACTATGCACTGAGAGAGGCCACAAATACTGGAAACATTTAATTCAGCTTTCCATCTTGAATCATGCACAGGCCCACCTCTTGTGCAAACTCGTATTTCATATTACGCAATAAAGGAGGATGCACTAATAGAGCTTTTGGAATTCCATTACCACTACTGTAGTGTGCATGTGTTATTGCCACAGTAGAAGAAAAGAAAAAGAAAAGTAATTTTTTAATTTTTAATTTTACTAGTGGTTGGTGCTTGCTATGCTACACATTCACCATTAGAATTTCATTAGAATTTTTATGTATTAAATAGAATGTAGAGTAAGAATTTCAATAAATCTTCAAATAAAAATTATTAAATTTTTTATATAATTTTATATATATATATATATATATATATATATATTGAAATAAACAATAGAAATTTAATGAGTAATGAATGAAATACATGTAATGATGAATATGACAAAAAAATACATATACATTGAAATGCATTAGAAATTTGATTTAATTGTTACAAACAATGGCAATCCAAATAGAAGAATTTAAAGGAAAAATTTGTAAATCTTTGGCAATTCAAATAGAAGAATTTAAAGGAAAAACTTGTAAATCTCAAAAGCTTCATGAATAATTTAATTGTTGTGAAATCCAAAATCGGTTCAATATAATAAATTTCTCAAATCATTTGGTAGTAGCAATAGAAAGTTGAAATTAGAAGCTCAAAGCTCACAAAAGCACAAAATCATAGAAATGCAAAAAAAATATAAAGCCAAGAAAAGCAATTGAATTGCTACCTTTATAATATCACCATATTGATCTTCTTGAATATCACCTCAATTGCAACAATTATATTATTTCTGTAATATCACCCTTTGTAAAAAGTGATATTACAAAGGTGATTGTGAACTGCTACTCTATTTCAATAATATCACATTGTGTGAAAATACGATTTTTATGTATGCATGATTGGAAATATTTTTATAAAATAATTAAAAAAATTATTTTAAAGACTTATCGAAATTATTATCATATATTCTATTTAAATATATCAAATTTTTACTAATATGTAATACAATGAATGCATAGCATAGCAAGTACGAGCCCCTAATATTGATAGTAGCATTTATGATATTATAGAGGGACTTATGATTTTGATAGTATAATAAAAAATTTGAGATTTGATATCTTTTTTTCTGTGATTTTGAAATCTATACCTTAAATCAGGTTGTTTCTTACTTTTGTTTTATTTGTTTGTTTTGTTGAGATCTCTTGGATCGTATATCTTGTAGTTGTGTGTTCAGTACCGTCGGAAAGCCCTGGGTGAGGAGGGGTGCATTGGCTTGATTTTGTGGTATTCAGACGTACGATGTGAAAGTTATTGAATTTTGAAGTTTTTATTTACAAATTAAAAAATTACTTTTATTTTTGTTTAGACTGTGGCAATGGCATAGGGTATACTAGTCTATACCTTAAATTTGTTTGTTTGTTTTGTTTGTCATGTTGAGATCTCTTGGACTATGTATCCTACGATTGTGTACTTGATACTATTAGAAAGCCCTCGGTGAGGAGGGTTGCACTAGCTTGATTTAGTTGTGTGCTTGATACTGTCAAAAAGCCCTCGGTGAGGAGGGGTGCGTTGGCTTGATTTCGTAGCATTCTAACCCACAATGAAAAAATTATGCATTTTTTAGTTATTTTCACTACTAGAAAATTTAGTTTTTCTGTTGTTTTGGTTACATTGATCCGGTCAAAATCTGACAAAAATCTATTGATCTGACTAGATCAACGTGACCAAAACAACAGAAAAACTAAATTTTCTAGTAGTGTTTTGGTTCTTAAAAAATTAAAGAATTGCTTTTGTTTTGACTATGGCAACGGTACAGGGCACACTAGTACCACCTAATGGAGCCTAGGTACCTCTTTTTATTGAGGATTTACCAATGATACCAAACAATCCAAGAGATCCATGGTCCAAGAGATCTCAATATAACAAACTAAACAAATCAAGTAATCTAATTGAAGGTATGGATTTCAACCTTTACTTTTAATGAATATGAATTTGGAAGCATTTGGATATAGTCATGGGTATGGAGACTTTTAATGGGATAGTCCTAAATCACTAAATTTATATATTTTGTATTTTTGAAAAGTGGGTGCAAAAATATAGGAGTTGAATTTATATTGATGCGTGGACATTTAAATTTTTTTTATTGACTTCATGCAATTGTGATGAGAGTGAACTTTCCAATTTTTTATTTATTTGTTACCTTTCCATTATTTGAAGGAGATCTATCTATATTCAAGCTAAGAAATAGATCTTAAGAGTTTTGTGGATTCTTTGTTGAGATTTTAACAAGTGTAATTAATTGTGCTTTCTTATATAACTATCTCTAGTTGTAGTTTATTAACTATATTGTTGACATTTGGAAAGTTTTGCATACTTTAAATTTCACTTCAATCTATAGTTACTCTTTCGCAATTATTCATTTTAATTTATAAATGTTTAATAATCCATACCTTAAATTTGTTTGTTTGTTACATTGAGATTTTCCAGACTGCATCCCTGCTTATATTCTTAGTACCATCAAAAAGCTCTTGGCAAGGAAGGGTGCACGGACTTTGTTTCATTGTGTTTGAACCTATAGTGAGAAAGTTATTGAATTTTGAAGTTTTTATTTTTGTTTTAACTAAAGCAATGGTATAGGACACACTAGTTGTTACTATGTAATGTATTTAATTTATACCAACTCCATGCATTTGTCATACAAAAACAAGATAAAAACTTTCATCTATGCAAAAATGCAATTATTTTTTTTGACCTTTAACTTTAGACATCAGTACAAAATCACCACTCCTATTGTACTTTAATACCATTTTGTATCAATTTTGAAGTTTATAGGTCATTCTATTGTACCTCATGTAATCAAGTACAATAGAATAAAGAATTTTGTAATTTTATTAATAGGAACTACTAATTTTATATTTAAATTTTAGATGTAAAAATGATATTCTAAAAGATGATAGATAAACAAGCTTACAAATTATTTATATGTATACAAAACATATAACATATTGTAAGGTAAGATTACTCAATAATGAGCATGTTTCTAAAAGTGAGCTCCAAACAATTTGGAAAATAAGTAGATTCTTATTCCTTTAATGTACAAAGTTTAGATATAGAAGTTAGGTTTGGATTAATAATTTCTGCCAACTCAACTTTGTCCTCTTATCTCTTTTGCATATTATACTTTTATATCTTCTTGAACTTCACACAACTTTAGATGCACTTTGTCATCGTGTGATTAAAATATGAAAGCTTCCAGAGAATAAGTATAAAATAATAATTGTCACCAAAATTCACTTGCTACCTTACAAATTTTTTATAATTTGCAAAGCTATAAAAGGTTTTCAAGCTCATAGCTTGAAGATTTACTACTTAAAATTAATATAAATCTCTTAGAAAAGTTTTCTAATTGCAATTAATTTCTCACTTTTAATGATCTATTAAATTGCAAAACTATACTTCACTACAAACCACTCCCAAACTACCATTTTTAACATAAATATCTAAGATTAACACCTAAATGACTAAAACACTTACTTTATATTTTTTTGAGAACTTGGATAGTTTCTATTGACTTTATAATTTGAAATTTTTAGAATGCATGCTAATCATTCTAATTTACATATAAAACTTTGTCTCATATCATTCCAATGAAGTTGAAACATAGTGGCCACTAAAAGCGTCCACTTTTTGAAATGTACACAATTTATACATTGTTGGAGCTATAAAAAAGTAAAATGTACTTCTACATCACAAAATGCTTCAACAATGCTAACATGTGAGCATAATTATGAGTCTCAAGTGAGTATATATATAAGTAGTCATCCTACAATCATTGAAGGTACTTATAATATAAACAACCATAAATATAGGTATTAGTTATATTAATAATTTATAATCATAGAAGATAATTATGTGCTTTTAATCCTAGGCACCCATGGATTAAAAGCATAGACTTCATTTGATGTGGAAGTCTTAGAGATCATGAGGTTTAGATTTTGGAAATGTATGTTAACAAATAGTCAACATTGGACCTTATATTCATCAAGACAAACCCTTGATTCAAATATTAGGAACCATAGGTTGCATCAAAACCTTTCAACTCTCTCATTTAAAGTTCCAAATTTTACTAACCTTTGTTTTGGAAATTAAATTGATTCCAAAGGTTCTCATTAATTTCCCAGAAAATCTTTTCAACTCCCTTAATTAAAAAGACACTATGGACTTCAATTATAGTTGTATGGCTTAAAAATTCCGTTATTTTTGTTTTGTCTTAATACCTCTAATTTCATCCACAATTTGTCAATTTTCTCAAAGGGTGTTCTCATTGAACAAGACTTACAATTCTATATGATAATACTATTATCATAATAGTAGATTGAAAAATATAGTCACGGAATTTTATTTTTGGTTTTCTAGTTGCACATGACCATTCTATAATTCTACTAGAATTTGAGTCAGTAATTGACTCTTTTGAGCTCATTGTGACAAACTATCACAATGAGTTAAAAAAAAAATTAAATCGAATTTTTTTCATCCCCCAAATTGAAAAAATATATATATATATATTGTTTAATTTAAATTAAATTTATATATCCCCCAATCCTGTCCCTTTGTAATTTTTAGGTGGGGGTAGGAGTGGCATTTGATATGGAATATATCCCTTACCTGTATCCATACCCCATATCCCGTATCATATCCATATTGTATCTGTATCAATATCAATATGTATCTAAATGTATATGTATCATATTTGTATTTAGAGTTGTTTTTCAATGATGGAGGGATTTTTAAAAAATCAATGGCTTTCAATTTTTTTGGGGAAGGGAAATGGAAGAATAAGAATCAAGAGGGTTCATTCTTTTTAGTACATTGTTAGCAATGAGAGTTGGTGAAACCATTCTAGTAAACAATAGCAAGGTATCCTATATATATATATATATATATATATATATAATTAAATTCAAAAAATGACTTCATATATATTTTTCTTTCTTCATTGTCTGTAAAATAAACCCTTTCTCATAAACTTTCACATCAATCTTCAGAATTGAACATCAAACTTTCACATGTTTTCGAATAGGTACCAATAGAACAAATCCAATAAGATCAATCAAATATTTTTAGAATCTACTTTTAGGCTTTTAGATGCTTGATTTGATACTGAAATTGAAAAAAAGTTCTAAATTTTGCAATATTTATCACAATGATGTAAAACAAAGTTACAAAGCTTCACACTTAGATTAGGATGATCAGAGTCCAATTCATCCATCCAAATTCCAAATTATGAAGTCAGTAGATTGGATTAGACGTGCTTGAGTTGTAAAAACCCCAAAGTAGTCTCCTTAGTCCCTTCAAGGGTTAAAAGATTTCATTGACCCATAAAATCCAATAACCTTTAAATAAACATGTTTGTAGATGTGAAATTTTGATTGTTTTTCCAGTTTTTTCATTTTTTCTACAAAATTGAAATTTTCATAATACTCCCAGAACCCTGCCCTCCCTTCATTGGGTACAGAACCAGCTCAAGATTTCTTGCAGTCTAGAGACCATCCGATCCATCGCTGCATTCCATCCATCGTCTTCGACTGATCCGGACTTTAGTTAGTCACCTCTACTTATCGATCGTCTGCAAATCACTGAGTCACAGACTGTATAAAACTTAATCCCAGTGATCGAAGTCACTGAATTACTTTCTAGCAAATACGCACCACTAATGAATTATATCTACTTAATTAGAAATAAATTCACCACCTATACTAGCTCAAAATTTTTTAGTAGTCGATCTTAGCTAGCCTTCACCTCAATGGATCGATCAGTCGAAGACTCGAAGTCAATGGAATGCTGCATTCCCGTAGAAGTGATGAATGACATAAATCCACAACCCCACACCCAAGACAGTGGCTCCCATCACCAAAGCCAAAACTCCTCGGCTGCACCGGGGCGGAAACGGCTCTCCTCGACCCTCCTGGGAATTTGCAACTTGAGCAGCTGCAATGTTGACGACGACCTGTCTCCGATGTTTGTACCACTCGGCTCTCTCATCAAGCAAAAGTTGCACCAGCTCTTTGTAAGTAGAGGCACGATCCACTTCGATGTGAGGGGCATACGAGGCCAGTGACGATTTCAAAGCTTGCATGAGAACGGCTCGGCCGCCGTTTACGTGATCGGTCACTCCTCGCGCCACTATCAGCTGAGCCTTGGGATGCAGAACAGTACTACAAGGCAGATCGAAAGAAACATACTTAGTTGACTTCATGAATTAGTTAGAATGACTCCGAATATATTAAATCCATTTCAGTATAAGCTAGCTAGCTGCAGCAGAAAGTCGATCTAATGCGATGTGCATGAGGACCAGGTTTCGTCAAGTGATCAAGCTGATATATCACAACCAGACATACATATCATGTTTCTTCACACATGATATGTATGTCTGGTTGTGACATTCAAGTGGGCAAGAATTCGGATTTCAGCTGAGTTTCAGGGCGACAGTGTCCTGACGTTGCTAATGCCGTGACATTCCGCCACTTCACGAAATTTGACTCGCTTGAATTGACGTTATTCAGTGAAACTTGAATTTTCCATCAGCTATAAAACTAAGTTTGGTGTATCAACGAAGTGTTGAATCAGTTTCGATGAAGTCATGATTAATTGAACCGTACACTTGCATTAGCTGTCAGTGCTGCCTGTGCAAAGTGAAAAATTCAATCGATGGCACTTGATCGAGGGGCTCACTTGCATAATTCGCACTTGTAGAGTTTCTCCAGTAGCATTCTCACTCCGTACCACTTGAGGATGCATTTTCGGTGCATCCTGCTCATCTGACCTTTGCAGCTGCAACCCAACTCCACCAAGACGTCGTCGGCATGTTCTTCTTCATCAAAATCGCAGATCCTGTCATGCAAATGAATTGTAAGTCGAGTCCTTCACATGGCAAGGCTGAACATGCAAAGGCTGTGATTACATAGATATTGACAAAATCTCTGACGGTGAGAATAGAGGTTCAGCTTTACACTTGGGAATCCACTGTTCACATACAAATAATTTAGCTCATTCAATTAATGGTTATGGATGTTTTGGAGCACCAAAATTGCCAATGTGGAGGACATGAAAATTATCCATGGTTTCATACCTGCAGATTTGAGGCTCCGGAATGGTTCTAGTGTTGTGATCCGAGTTCTCCATAGAGCCAATCCGCTCGGCATAACTGCTAACATGCTCAACATGTCCACTTGTAAGTGAGTTCAGAAGTGGCGTATCCAAATTAAATCATTAATTGGAGACAGATACAACACTATGAAGCATACACCCTTTCGATGGATACACTATTCCACGTAGCCGGAAGTCGACTGATATATGTATATATATTTCATCACACTATCCCTCTATCCTCCAAGCTAGCTCTTACACAGCTGAATTTCGTTTTGATCGAGATTCAATACATTCACTTGACTTTGCAGATTCGTCACAACTCTTCAAATGTTAAATTGGCAGGGTAAGTTTCTGAAAATGGGCACTTCTGCAAGAACCTCAAACATTTATATGTACAGTGCCCAGCTAGTATACAGAGCTCTTCGCACTTGACAACTAGTGGTTTGAAGCATGCCGCGACTTTGACAGTCGACATGAAAGAAGTTAGACCTAACAAGTTTCCCTTAGGTTGGGCAGTAGTAGTAGTTAATGTTCTAGTGGTACCCGATAGGAGACCAAAGAAGTGACGAAGTAGGGCATAATTGGGGTCCTTTTCCACTGGAGGTGGTCTCCTGAGCGGGCCTGCATATGATTTCGCAAACAAGTATTCATTAAAATGGTGATCATGAAACTTCAGGACATCGACACTGGCTTTTCCACATGTCCATCACCTGGCACTTCAGATCTATACCGTCCTAGTTTTTGGCGCTCTGAAACATACTATGTATTACGGGGTGCCTAGATCGAATTAACGAGGATAGTGCTGAGTGTACGTACCGTGGCTGATGTGGGATCGGAACCATGAGCAGGTCGTCTTCGGCACGGGTACCATTCGAAGTAGTGATGATGTTTTTCACCTGTAGATTCAGTTCCATCTCTTCACCGTCACAATTTTGTCGAAGGGCCGACAGTCAATTCAATTCAACCCCAGCTAGCTAGCGCTGTTTCAGAAGAATGGGACACTGTTGCAATGGAAAACCAAATTGTGGCTGATCAGGAATTGGTGGCGCAGTCTACGGCTTTGTTAGACTTCAAGTGCATACAATTGTGGTTAACTACGTACCCTGCAAGCGTGAATTTATGTATCACTGCAAAAAGCTTGCAACAGCACTCACACGTTCTAAAGCTTGTGCCATCTAATTTGAATTCTAGAAGTTAAGTATCCATCACAGCTTAGACTCACAACACGTTGTAACGCTAGCTCTACCAATCTTTGTAATGAGTTAGTTCAAGTAGAACTAGATTATAACAAATTTAAATGTCTTGTTCCGGCAGCACCCAACTAATTTCTTCAATTCCTCTACATGTATCAGAAGTAGCTAGAGCAAATTGTAGGATCGACGGCTAGGTGAGGCTTACCAGTGTCAGCTTCAATTCTTTCCCACAGACCACAATCTACCACGAACACCGAACACGTGACTGAACTAGCTTTGAATCAACACAACAAAAGTGAATCACAATGCCTTGTGAGGATGCTTTTATAGCACGGATCGGAGAGAAGCGCTAGGCTCTCTCGGCAGGGAAGCATAATAATGAGAGACTCGGTAGCCAACTAAGCGTAGCCCGGATGAGGTTGAATTACATTAAAATATAAGCCTCGGCAGTAAGCTAACATGAAATTTCCTCATCTTATAACTTCTAGAAGATACATTCCCGACAAAGGGGCAGGTTTTTTTTCCAGAGAGATTAAGTTGCAAATATTGTATATATACATGGATGGATGAAATTTAAATTATTTATTCAAAAGTGTGTACATTCATGACAAAGGATGATATTGTCCTAAGAATTTGTAATAATCAACAATTTCATCTACTAACAAAGGCATAATAGATTGCCAATGATTCCCTCAAATAAAATTTGTCAATATTGCTTTTAAAAATTGAAGGGTCAAAATAATTCCATCGTAATTCATTCTAATCTCAATCCTATGACATACATGGTGCAGTCATGGGAGATACTGAATTCTTCTCATGATAATTCTATTGTAATTCATTCTAATCTCAATCCTATATCATACATGGTGCAGCTATGGAAGATACCTAATTCCTTTCATGATTATGATATACACTCGAAGAATTTGGATAATAATTTATCCTATATGATTAAAATATTCCCTCATTATGGATGGGTTTTATAATATATATTGTCATACAATGTTATAGGTTAAGTCTTAAGGCTTGATAATAGTATATAACTCAAATAGTTGAACCTAATTCACATAAGGGCCAACATCTATAATAATAGCAAATTAAGACAATGGTTATATATAGCCATAAAGCCCATCCTAATAAATAATGTATTAGATAGAAAGGAAGGTAGGAGGGCATTCCTAACAAAGGCATAAATGATAAGTATTTGAATCAAAAACTTACACCATTTAAATTACTAAAATAAATAGCCTCCAAAGATAAGTTAAGTACTAATTTTCAAATATATATATATGTACATATATATACATTCTTCTTTTATAAACAATGTTAATGTTTTTTCAAAGAGATGTTTGTATACATTAACCTTTGTAAAAACTGAGAACAAAATAAAGCAACTCAAGATGTGACAAGATTGAGGGTTTGGGATTTAGGGTTTAGCGTTCATACTAGTAGAAAAGAGGATTAAATATAATTAGGAAAAAAATGATTAGTTATTGAAAAATGAATTAACAATGACTCGCAATCATTAAAAAGTCACCAAAGTAGATGTGTTATGTGTTATAGTCATTGTTCATGAGTTCAAATGACTAGTGGATGATGCCTAGATGAAACCAACAATGAAAACTAGTTTCATCTATGGTATGTTTGTGCTTTAAGCTTCTATAACTAATGTCAAGTGTGCCTAATCATTTTTCAATTGTCCAAGAATAAACTGAATGCAATAGTTGATTATAAAATAATTGAAAAATGATTACCACTAGGACAAATTGAAATTTGAAGTAAATAATTTTCATTTTAGTATGTCTAATTAGGATTAGTGATGGTTTAGTCACCTTGTTAATGATTGGTTGATTGCTAAATTTTTATTTTAATCATATAATGATGACTTTTGCTATTTAATGAAAAGACAAAAATATAATTGTTATGTAGTGATTGTTTGTCAATTTTTGAACGTTAATGAATTCCTATTAGCAAGTACTAAAAGTATTTAGTATATTCTAAATAACAATAATTGCAATCATTTTGAAAAACACTTGAAGTCATAGCAAGCATTGCCAAAGATCACATGAGTAGAAATCAATTTACCTTTTATGTCAAATGTAATGTAAAATACATTATAGATTTTACTATGAAAATATAAAAAATAAATGCAAAATGACTTTCTATATAGAATACATTTCATTTTCATTTTCATTTACATGTTGATTAAGTCTTTAAAGTTTTGTCATTGATTTCTAATCCTTTTTAAAATCTTATAAAAAAATTAGCCATGTTTTGTTGATTAGTCATGAATATGAACTTAAACTTTTTCTTGTTGTGGGAGAGGATAGGCTGTCATTCTTGACCCTACTTGCAATATTTTGATACTAAATCAACTACCTTAACAAAAATAATTTTAACAATAAATCTATTTTTTGAAATAATTTGGTGATTTCTATTTCAATAATTTTGACATTTCTATTTTGAAGTCTGACATCACTATTTATGGCTCTAACATATCTATTTTTACTTAAAAAAAAGCAAACACTCAAGTCTAAATAGTTGTCGTACATTGTTCATCACTCCCCACTTATATTCTAGCATTGCTACATAACTACTACGGCCATTATGAGCTTGTTTGCTAAGTGGTGTATATGCCACTTGTTTGATCTGTTTCTCAACCTCCTTTAGCCATTATGAGCTCTCTTTCCTAGGCTATGTATAGACAACCACTTTGATTTGTTCCTCGACCTCTTTCAGACATTGTGAGCTCTGTTTGCTAGGCAATGTATACACCACCTCTTTGATCTGTTCCTGAACCTCCTTCGTCTCCATCATTGAATCCCCCATTCTCTAAAATATGTTGGCTTACACACATGTATACAACAAAAAAATTAAAATTAAGAAATCAATAGAGAAAAACTATAGTTATAGAGCTTGACAATGAAGTATTGCTCTACTTTTGCTAAGTACAAGCTTGAATCCAAAAAGCTTATGCATGTTCATAACCATAGCAAAAAACTTTAACTAACAATTGGAATAAAAAAGTTTATAAGAATTAAGAAGAAAACAAAAATTCACACAAAAATAAGAATAACAACATTAGAATCACCATTGCAACATCCAATTCTTATAAGAGAACATTTACAGAACTTGAATGGAGTGCAATTCACTTTTCAAACCCAAATGCAAAATACTATGAGTACAAAAAATAAAACGTACTACCAAGTCAACAATGTGAGAAATCCAATAGCTACTTAAAGCTACACCACACAACAAACCTGTACCACAACATCTCACTCGAACTCTACTTTCAAGCATACAAAGTTTTGAAAACAAGTGACCAAAGGTAGAGCATAGAGATGTAAGGGCCATTGAGAGCCTTGAAGACAATTTTCATTTTGATTTCAATAATCATTGCTTTCAATTTTCAAGATTTTCAATTGTTATCACTTTGATTTATTGAAATTATAATATTTTCTAAAAATAATTAATTTTTGTCAAAATTGAAGAGTAACCATAGTATTTTTATAGAATATATTGATTCATTTTCAATTGGTGATTGGTTGCAGTTTTCAATGTACAAAGAGGCAATCTCAGTTTATGACATGATGAAAACAAGTGATTTGTAGTTATATTGTAATCATAGTGCAATCATAGAGACGTAATGCAATTATAGAAACATAATATGGTCATAGTGCAGTTATGAAAACAATTGTTTTAGTGCCTTATCTCAATTGCGTTATAACAGTGTACAACTATTTTTAATGATAAATATAAAAAATGAATAAAAAACAACTATGTTGAAATCTTCTTATTTCTTATTTTTGTATTCACAACTACAAACTAATTAATCAATGACTACAATAGCCATACACACAACTATTGTTTGACTAGCATATGACTTCTCAAATGATTGAAAATGACTGAACAATGACTCGCAATTGACTAGAAATAACACATCAACTAAACAACAGTCTATAATTTGTGTCATGTCAACAACCATGTTGAATGGTAGTTGCCACATCAATGATACCCACTAACTAATCACCTCTACCTGCTTAGGCACGTCATGTGCTACAACTCACATTAGCCAAATTCTTTCAACCAAACCTTGTCAACACAATAACTTTATAGACACCAAAGGCTAATGAACTTCTACATCAACAATCAAATGAGTAATAAATAGTTAAAAATAAATGATCATTGAAAATAAATGATTTGTCTACAATTCCTTAAACCCTAAAATTGAGCTTGAGTCATAGTTCAATTATAACTTATAAGTGTCGTAAAAGATCAGTTTTCTAGCCATTACGATAGTAATTTATAACCATTTTTCTACTAGTGTCATGACATCCTAATTTTGTGACATGATGTGACTTAAACAACCCTAATCATGATGCATGACATGATCCAAATATGAAATTAGTCATGCCATAGAATATTTTAATCATTTGGATGGAATATCATAAAATTGTTTAAAACAAAATTTTGACATGTCATGACATGTCAATGGTACCAATCATGAGGGATGTGATGTGATATCATGCCATGAAAACTTGAAGGCACATCATGATAAATAAGTGAGGCAAAAGGTCGTACTAAATGAAAAAATTAAACTATTTAAAAATATTTTTGATTCCTTTTTTGGTATATACTATATAGGACCTATCTCACTATGCAAAAAACTATAGCTAAATGAAACTTTTGGACCCTAATTGATGATGCTTTTAGAACCTTCATTTTCCATTTGTGAAATTCAAACTTAATACTGACTTTCACTTCTTGTGCCTTAGGTTGTGACTCTTAAACCATGTGATTGTGTGAATTGTAAAGTTAGGTTTAGACTTCCAATTCTTCTTTTAATACATTTACAACCAACATTTATTTTTTTAAATTTCATATTATAAATGTATAAATCTAGTCTCTAGATTTTTTTAATTTGATTATATCTGGTTATGAAATGGAAATTGTACACTTGGGCCATCTTTATTTGGGACTTTGTGCAAAACATGTATTATTTTTAAATATATATTAGGGATATTTTTAAAGAAAAATTGGAAAAATTGCCCTTTTTGGTGCATAGACCAAAATAAAATAGTACCATATTATTTTAACTTCAATCATAAAAAGTTTAAAAGACTGTTATAAAAATGTAAAAAACTTTCAATCCATCTTAATGCACAAATTGCAACTTTGCAAGACTATAACATTTAAAATGAGAGAATTTTATTTTAGTGGCTCAATTCTTTAAGTCCCTTTACAATGATATTTTTATAATACTTGCAGTTGCAAAAATAAATCTACCTTACACTAAATCATCACATTGTACTAAAAGGCTTGACAAAAAGGTCAAGAAAATCAAAAATACACTAGCCATTTTGGGATGGTTTTTTGTTATTAAATGAATGTTCTAGAAACTTGTTTTAAGAAAAATACAACTAGTGAAAATACAGAACCAAAAATTTTAAAATATATTTTAAATTTTTTATAAAACTTTGATTGCATAAATTTCAAGATTATAGAGTTTGAACTTTAAAGTTAAAAGAAAGTGTATTTTTTACCCTTTAAAAAAAAATTTAGAATGATGATTTCCATTGAAGTGACAATATGCATTATGCACTTATTAGAAATAGTTTGTGAGTTGTTACAAAAAAACACCTCCATTTTGGTTTGAAATGGTCTATTTCATTGAATATTGTGACTATTGGAATAAGTTTTTTAGATATGAAATAAAATATGGATAACTTGTAAAGCATTGAAAATAACATGTTTCCAAAAGTTCAATCCTAAAAGAATTCATCTTACTTTAGAAGTTATGCACAAAAATAGCACAATGAATTTTTTTTTTAAAATGGACACTTTGATGTTTGATTTTTAAAAAATAGTAAAAAAATTCAAATATATAAAATAAAATATACCTATTTTTTTAAACTTGAAGATAATCATCTTCAACCATTTTCATCTTATGTTTAGGAAAAAACAAGTATAAAAATAGTAAAATTTCCACCCTCTACATGTGCTTAAAGACTTCAAGTTCTATAAAGTCAATTTCATTACTTTGGTAATTGGTATGGTTCAAGTCACACAACTTGAAACCAAGATCTATATATATTTTATTTTATTTCTTGAATTTAGACCTTAGAGAAGATACATGTTACAATTTAATCCTTAGGCGCTCCAACATTCAATTTATGGACAATGAACGGATTCATAAATTGTTTCTTTCTTATTGCTATTTGGATGAAAGTCATCCTAATTTGTAGAGAGTAGAGATACATTATTGATCAAGTCTAATTTGTGAAGATATTTTATTAAATTCTTGTCCTATTGACCAATTGGATTTAGTGTTACTAGAATACATCATACTACTAAAATCATAACTTCCTCTGTAATATCACAAATGCTACCATTAATACTAGGGGCTTGTGCTTGCTATGCTACGCATTCATTATATCATATATTAGTAAAATTATGATATATTTGAATAGAATGCATGATAATGATTTCAATAAGTCTTTAAAATAATTATTTTAAATATTTTATAAAAATATTTTCAATCATGCATATAGAGAAATCGTATTTTCACACAATGTGATATTACAGAAATCGAGTAGCAATTTACAATCACTTCTATACTATCACTTTTTACAAAGGGTGATATTATAAAAATAATATAGTTGTTGCAATTGAGGTGATATTAAAGAGGATCCATAGGATGATATTATAGAAGTAGCAAATTCACTGCTTCTCTTGGCTTTACACTTCTTTATACTTCTATGATTTTGTGCTTTTGCGAGCTTTGAGCTTTCATGATTTCAATTTTCTACTGCTACTACCAAATGATTTTGAGAAATTTATTCAATTGAAGTGATTTTGGATTCCACAACAATGAAGTTGTTTACAAAGTTTTTGAGATTTAGAAGTTTTTCTTTTTAATTCTTCAATTTGGGTTGCCATTTTTTGTAACAATGGAGTCAAATTTCTAATGCATTCTAATGTATGTGTATCTTTTATAGTATTTACCATTGCATATGTTTCATTCATCATTCAATAAATTTCTATTGTACATTTCAATATATGTTTACTTATTAAAAAAATTATACAAAGATTTTAGTCATTTTTATTTGAAGATTTATTGAAATTTTTGTTCTACATTCTATCTAATACATAAAAATTCTTATAAAATTCTAATGATGAATGCGTAGCACAACAAGCGCCAACCACTAGTATTTTTCTAAAATTACAAAAGTGAAAGTATGTCAAGTGGTTGACCAAACCAAAATTGCATTGACTCTAGTTCACAAATGGATTTGCAAAAATGAAGTCCTAGATGTAAGGAACACAAAATTATCAAAAATAACCATGCCAAGAAAACCTCCTTTCAAATCCATTGCAACAAGTTTAATTCCAAAAATGATAACATTTTGCTTACAATTGAATTTTGAAGGAATTTAAAAAGTTTTCTTTCAAAATTTGTAAAGAGATATTAACAATAGCATTGGTAAATCTAATCATACAGATAGAATCTAAAATTCAAAATCTACAACTTTCATTTGTACATCAATTCCAAAATCCTTCCAAACAATACTTAATAACCATTTTAATAACCATTTTTTTCTAAATTGTCAATTCTAGAAAAGATTTTGGATGTTTAGGGATTAAAGTGGTTTGTGGAATATTGTCAATTAAACCAAATTAATGTTCCATCCTTCCAAACTATTGTAGACTTGAAGTTTCATCTATAAACATCATTAAAATGGCGATATTCCGCATGTCATTTACGTGAGTCAAGAGCACATATGACAGCGCTTCTTGGCATGTCAACCTCATACACAAGAAACTCATATCACATTCTTGGTGTTGATTCCCGACGAGTCTCACTTTTCCCATTGAACTTTAAAATTTGATACCTATAAAAACTTTAATAATTAGAGTAATTTTGGACACATGTTGCAACTGCACATACAAAGGAAAAATTAATATGAGACTCACCCAAAATCAACATCGGGAACACGATATGAATTTTCTATTATAAATGTGCCAATTTTGTCCCCAACAAGTTCAAATTGCAACACAACTCCCATATTTCTTCACCCCGTGTCATCTTTCTATGAATTTCTTCCATTTTGTAGTCCCCCTTTGTGTCATTTTCAGTTTTTCACAAAATAATCGCCATTTTAATGAAACTCCCCATAAATTATCTTTTTATTAAAAAATGTGTATATCATAGTAATCATACTTGGAACCTAAAGAAAAACAATCTTACTTGTTTGAGACTTAAGCTACAAATCGATGCACCAAGTACTGAATCCTCAATTCCACATGTCTCTACACCATATGATCTCTTTGGAGTTTGGAGCATTTGTTGTATTTATGCTTGAGGATTTAGGGACATCCATCCACAATGTGGCAGCACTCTTAACTTCAATTCTGGCAATTGAAACTGGAGTAAACACTGTGTTTAATTTGCTTCTTATAGAAGGCGGATGTTGTTGTAATTTTTCCAACAGTTGTACTCCTAAAAATATGCTTGAATTAATTGCATGCACTAGAATGATCCAACTCTGTCAAAGTCGAAGTCGATCGATCAATTGAATCCAACATTCCCGTACAAGTGATGAAGGAGATAAGTATACAGCCCCACTGCAACTGCAGTCGCACCAATGCTCGTGATCAACGCACCTCGGCCGCAAGCCGGTGGAACCGTTATTACGGGCTCTGCTTCTTCTTCCTCCTCCTCTTGAGAAATATTGGAATTGGCAGTTTCAGCTTCAATGTGGACAACCATCTGTCTTCGATGTCTGTACCACTCGGCCTCCTCATCGAGTAACAGTTGCACCAGCTCTTTGTAATTAGCCGCACGCTCCACTTCGATGTGAGGGGCATACGAGGCCAGGGAGGATTTCAGAGCTTGCATGAGAGTGGCTCGGCCGCCGTTTTCGTGATCGGTCACTCCTCGGGCGACTATCAGCTGGGCCTTGGGATGCAGAACAGTACTGCAAGACCGAAAAAGCATTCATTTGGTTTGATCAAGTAGCTAGAGGCCGAATTAAATTCAAATCTATCTTATCAAATAGAAGTTAAGGTACCCACTCTTCGTCTCTTCTAATGTGATGGACGATGCATGTGTCTTGAATTTCTGAACAGTTTCATGAATTTGACGTTGATTGAGAATGTTTGGTGTCCTTTTTAATTGTCGACGATTAGGTATGGATTCGTGTTATGTTTTGTGTATTCAATTCAAGACTGAAGTACTGAATCAGAATTCATGGGTCGTGTAGGTTAGGTGTGCAATTTAGTGAAAAGAAATGGGCAGTGAGGGGCTCACTTGCATAATTCGCACTTGTAGATTTTCTCCAGAAGCATTCTCACTCCGTACCACTTGAGGATGCATTTTCTGTGCATCCTGCTCAACTCGCCTTTGCAGCTGCAGCCCAACTCCACCAGGACATCGTCGTCGCCCTCTTCTTCATCGAAAGCACAGATCCTGTCACGCAATTCAATTGTAAATCAAGTAGTTACCCATCACAAGCGGAATTAAATAAAGTCCAGAGCTTCAAGTGCAGAAGTAATGATTAGATAGATAATTATATACTGAAAAGATCTTTGTGCAAAGGAAGGCCTCCATTCTCGTTTTTGCTCATTCAGATTCCAATCCACTGAGAGTACATATAATATATATATCAACTCATTGAATTAATGATAATTTTGAAGTCGGAGGACTAAAATTAATAAAATGGTTTCGTATATATTTACCTGCAGATTTGAGACTCTGGAACGGTTGATGCGATATGGTCCAGTTGAGGCTCTGGAACGGTTAATACGATATGATCCGAGTTCTCCACAACATCGATCCGCTGATCATTACTTCTGATTCAGTAACATGCACAACATATGCATTTACAGTAAGTAAATTAAGCGGCTGCACTTCCAAGTAAAATCATTAGTGCTCACCACACTATCCCTCTGTCCTGCTAGCTCTATTAGCAATTATTCAGATGAATTTCGTTTCGAGATTCAGTAGTGTGCTAACATGCATGTTCACTTGGCTTTGCAACTAGCCTCGACACGTGTTATATATCTTTGCAAAAACGGCAGAATTAAATTCAAGAAATTGGCACATTTCCAGGAAAGTCACAGTAGGTCACAGTTTTCAGAGCTCTCGATCTACGCTCAAGGAAAATTTGAAGCGTGCCACTTTAACGAATATGGTGCCTACCTGATTGCGGGGCTGGCAGGAACCCAAAGCAGCGGCGAAGGAGGGTATGATTTAGGACCATTCTCATTGCAACGGCCCTTCTGAATCCTGCGTATCATTTCGCAAACTCGAACTCAATTATGTTGCACCCAATGTAGATTACAAACTTAAGACTCAAGGCTGCACAACATTGTTTCGCTATATATCTCGTACCCAATTGAATTTCTATACACGCAATCACGACTTCTGCCACACTAATTTTTATCCCTCAATTCGAAGACTGAATATCAATTTTTACTCTTCGATTCCAAGACGGTATACCGATTTTTGCATTGCTCTTCAATTCCAAGACTGAAATGCGAGCCGAAATGGCAACACTTTAGGAAATCGGCACTGGCCCAAATTATGCCCATCACCTGGAACTTCAGATCTATGCTACCCCAGTCCCAGTTTCTGTCGCTCTAAAAATGCCATTTCCGAACTAATATATGCATGTGACCATACTATATAATTATACTTGAGGTCTGAGGATTTAACTGGATGTACAAGGGTTGATGAGGAATCGGAATCATGAGCACGTCGTCTTCGGCACTGGTACCGGAGGAAGCAGCGACGATATCTTCGGTTTGCAGATTCATCTCCATCTCCAGATTCTCCACAACTTCACGTACAATCTATCGAAGGATCGACTGGGCAGCCAATTACTCCTGTCAGTCTCACAATCTATCGAAGGACTCACTGTAGTACCAAACTCCTCACTGCATCAATCCTCTCAGACAGGCAACCGTTACGTAAACTACTCAACTTTGAAACAACACAAGTGAATCATAGGGCCCTGTGAGGATGCTTTTATACCGTCACACAATTCAAGAGCTACGCGAGACTCTGCAGAGGGAGGGAAGCATATCAGTCTCGGTAGACACTGATCGAGCCGAATTCATGAGCCTCGTTAGTGAGTTAAGGTAACTAAGCCTCGTTAGTGAGTTAAGGTAACAAATTGCACAGATAATCAATTCAGCATGGTTGGCATTATTACATGGAATTTTTTTTGGTAAGGTCTTGTTGGAAGCGAAAAGGGGATTCTAGATTCTCTAAGAAAGTATTTTTTGGACTCCATATGAATAAACTACGAATTTTTAAAGTGCTCAAAATAGGGTTCATGGTAACTAACCATAGACTCTCATGAACAGTGAAAGTACATTTAGGCAAGAATCTAGCTTGTGTGGTTTTAGAGAACATGTGATTTAAGGTGTAGTTACCTTAGTAGGGAATCATCAAGGGGAAAAAGATCTTACTTGTATGCGGGATTTGTCAACTTTATTCTTCTTTTCTATCACTACAAATGGAATTTTTATTTTTTCTCTTTGAAATTTTCACAAAACATGTGTCAGAGAAGTAGCTTTAAGCCCCAACAATTTTCATAACTTTTGACTATATGATTAAAAAGTTATTGTATGATATGTAATTTTCAATATTTGACAGGCAATTTAGGCAAAAAAAAAAACTTTTTTAAAAATCACTTTTTAAAAAAATAAAAATTTGAAAATGGTTCTCTAGATTTATTTATACATGAAAAGCTTTGAATCATTCCATTTTGATTAATGAGATGAAAGTTATGAGAAGTTTTAGTTGTAGATAGTTTAAAAGGTAGTTATAGAATCTTTATTCTAAAATAAACTTTGAAGTCCTTTATTTAATTCAATTTTTAATATCTTTGAAAAAAATTAAATAATTGGATGTAGATTGTTTATTATAACATTGCAACCATTGGGATTGACATTTTTCAATTCCACAAAAAAATTATTAATGATTTAGTATTTTAAATCATTGTCTGCTTCTTTCTATTTATTACTTTTTTCCTATATGTTATACAATTCCAAATGATTTGAAATTTTTCAATCATGTAGCCAACTTGCCTTGAAGAATTAATTCAAAGAGTAACCACCATTTTGGACATTTTTTCATATAAATGTGACCTTGTGAAATGTAGATGTCCAATTTTCCACAGGGACTAAAAAAGGATTTTTGTCACTTCGAATGCTAATATCTTGCAATCTATATGGTGAAAAATTTTGAAATTTTTTCCATGTCTTTTCAAAATAAAGTACTATAAGATCCTAAGGTTAGATATGTTCAAAAATTGGTACTTGTACTAAAGATGGGAGTTTTGGAGCATTTTTGGTGAAAACATAGTCAAAAACCTTTAGGGGTTAAGGGTAATTGCAAGAAACACCAGTCCTATTTTTTGTCACAATTAAAGTGATGTTGTTATCTTCTAGTATAACTTTTGAATCCCAAGTTGTAAGAGCATAAAACATGTTTAAGATAATCATTAGATCCCTTATTTCTTGGAATTAAATCACTTTATATTTAAAAGACAATTTAATTTGTTAATTTGTTACATTTGAGATTTAGGGGTTTTCATTACATTCAAAATGCTCAAATTGAATGATTTAGAATTGAGATTTTGGTGGTATATACACACATTAGGTGGGCATATGCCTATCAAGGGGCATCTAAAAAAATATTATTTTATATCTTCTTGATTCATGCAAATATGGCTCCCTTGCACAAGCACTTTTGAACATTGAAGAAGGTGTCAACTTCATTTTTTTGGCAAAATTTGATTACCATTAAGTCCTCTCAAATGTTCAAATTTTAGTTTTTTTTGTTCATAATTTTTTATTCTTTAATAGGTGACAAATCTATTTTTTTATAAGTGACAATCTATTTTTTTTCCATAGTACTATTTCAATATTTGCAAATAGTCCATAATAATTGCAATGGTACTTTTAGCCATTGGCTTTTCTAATCAACGGTTGAGATTGTTCCTTTCAAAGGCTTAGACATGCAAAACAAAGGAAAAGGTATTTAATAATTGACTTCAATTGCTTATATGAATACACTACTTCGCTTCTACTATGCATCTCTAGTTTTTTGTCCCTTGTGGACCATACAATAGGATGGTAGGTAGTTAAATAATGGCATAAAATGAAATATGTGCCAAATCATCAAACATCCAGAATGCTTATTTGGTCAATTTTAGGTGCAAGGTTATGGAAAAAACAAGATCTTGTACAAAACTCAAACATATATTGAAATTTTAAAAAAAAAACATCTTCTATAGTTCTATAGAAGAGGTTGTTTTTCAATTCTAAAAATATATTTTAAAAAATAGGTAGATTTTTTGAATGCCTTATTTTAGCCTTGAAAAACTTGTGAGAAAAAGTGTCCTTTAGATGATTTTAGAAAAAATTTCAAGATGGAAAAAAACATTTTTTATCCAATTTCTTTAGGAGGGACTTGCTTGAACTCATTTTCAATAAATGGTATGGAATAATCTTTCCTAGTAATATTTCTAACTTTCCTACATAAAAATTTATATATGGGGAATTTCATTAAAATGGCAAATATTCTGTGACTTTGACATCCCAAAGTTTAGACCGGGCAGTCTGAAATCTAATACACTAATAGATTTCAAACCGCCCAGTCTGAACTGTGGGAATGGCACATTGTGAAAATGGCACATGGAATATTGTCATTTTAATGAAATTTCCCATATATAGCGTATTTGACAACTTATGCTCTTTTCTCTTGATTTGAATTTGTGCCTAACTAATGAATTAGTTTCTATTCTAATTTGAAATTTTAGAAAATTACTAAAATTGGATACTTTATAGCAATTTGAACTTTGGACCTATAACATGGGGGGCAATATATTTAATTTTAGAATGACATGGTAAAAAAATGCGCACCATGATGTTCAAAACTATATAATATAAACCTATACATAATTTTTTAGTTTTTTGAGCACATATTGCATTTGATATGAATTGTTTCATTTTTTATTCATAAATTCTTTGTAATTTCTAATTTTTCTCAAAAAGATATAATTTTTTTACTAATATAGCACATGAGGGTTAGATTTGGCAAAGAAGTTTGCAAATGGAATTTCCATGTTAGATTCTGAAAGGTTCACTATCATCACTTCGCATAAAAATGTATATGATGAAAATCATAAGATTTACTTTTTTACAAAAATGACTAACCTGCATTTTTGTCAAATCTGACCCTCGTATAGAGTAAAAAAACCATCTTTGAAAAATAAATACAAAAATTCACATTTGCAGAGAGTTGCAAAATGCATCTTAAAAAAACTATTTAACATCAATTTTATAAAATTGGCACAATTTTGGCACCAAAATTGTGTCATATGTATTCTCAAAGATTTGGCATGTAGATTTATCTTTCACAATAGATATTTTGAAAGGTGAAAAAAAATAATAGAATGTTACCAATTTAACAAAATTGATGTTAGCTTCTAAAGGACTAAGGCATATTTTGGGCAAAAATTGTGAAAAATTATCATTTTTTAGGGTAGTGAGAAAAAAATGGAAATCTAGGTAGTTCCTATGAAGTTAGAAGAATTTTTTTTTAACCTTGCCTAACAAAGCAAATAGCCCTTAACTTCTCCTATAGTGAGATTTTTAAACTACTAATGGTTATTATTTTGACATTTGCATCTTATATTATGTAAGTTACATATTTGCTAAATTTCAAAAGTTAAAGAAAAGTTTTGCAAAAGTTGCCCAAAGCTACCCGAGCTATCAAAAAAGTTTAGACTTTAGAGTAGTATAACTTTTGATCCGGGTATCTAATAAAAAAAATAATAAACTTATTAAGAGGATATATGTCCACACCTTGTATCAAAATTTCATAAACATTCAACCAAAATTGACTTTGTAGAAACCTAATTGGATTGAACAAACAATTGTTTGTTCAGTAGACAATTGTCTTTTAGGGATTATTCATTAATCTTTTAAGGATTACTAGCGGTTGGCGCTTACTATGCTATGCATTCACCATTAGAATTTCATTATAATTTTTATGCATTAGATAGAATGCAAAGTAAGAATTTCAATAAATCTTCAAATAAAAATTACTAAAATCTTCATATAATTTTTTAATATAAATAAGCATATACTGAAATAAACAATAGAAATTTAATGAATGATGAATGAAATACATGCAATTATGAATACAGTAAAAAATACATATACATTAGAATGCATTAGAAATTTGACTCAATTGTTACAAACAATGGCAATCCAAATAGAAGAATTTAAAGGAAAAACTTGTAAATCTCAAAAGCTTCGTGAATAATTTAATTGTTGTGAAATCCAAAATCGGTTCAATCTAATAAATTTCTCAAATCATTTGGTAGTAGCAATAGAAAATTGAAATTAGAAGCTCAAAGCTCACAAAAGCACAAAATCATAGAAATGCAAAAAAAATATAAAGCCAAGAAAAGCAATGGAATTGCTACCTTTATAATATCACCATATTGATCCTCTTTAATATCACATCAATTGCAACGACTATATTATTTTTATAATATCACCCTTTGTAAAAAGTGATATTACAGAGGTGATTGTGAACTGCTACTCTATTTCAGTAATATCACATTGTGTGAAAATACGATTTCTATGTATGCATGATTGAAAATACTTTTACAAAATAATTAAAATAATTATTTTAAAGATTTATCAAAATTATTATCATGCATTCTATTCAAATATATCAAATTTTTACTAATATGTAATACAATGAATGCATAGCATAGCAAGCATGAGCCCCTAGTATTAATGATAGCATTTATGATATTATAGGGGGACTTATGATTTTAGTAGTATGATTATTGTAGGCCAATGGATTTTAAATAAATTTATTTTATTTTTGGTTATAAGTTTGAATTTAAAATATTATTTTAACTTATTTAACACATAATGGATTACTATAATCTCATATAACCTCATAATTTCATAACCTTAAATAAGTCAATCTAGGTGTCACTTCAACCAACTTTTCAAGCCTAATGTAGGACCTTAAATGAATATACTCATTTAACTATTTATATTATAACTCAAAATTATATGATAACTATTTATCTATAGTGGTTGAAATTATTTATATCTTATTAGTCAATCTTAGCAATTGGACTTTGGAGGTGTATGTTGACTAATAGCTTACATTGAACTCTATATTTGTCACTTTAAAATCCTAAAGATCTAACTAGATCCCATGGTTTGTGAACTCGTTTGTGAAGTAGATTTTATATTCCATTGGTTTTTGTAAGTCCTATAGTTTGCCTCCAAGTCAAGATTTTTCAACCCTTATTAAAAAAATTCTAATCCAAATTATTCTAGTCTTTGTTTCACAAATTATTGAACTCTAAAGATTCCAATTGGTTACCTTGAAAATCTTTTCAATTGCCTCAATTAAAAAGACTAATTTCTTTGTAGATTGTTGCAAAGTAAACCCTACATTCCACTCATTTTTGTAAATTCCATTGATTGCCTCAAAAACCTTTTAACCCCTAAAGGTTTTTGACTATGTTTTTCTAGTTCAAGTACCAAATTTTAGAAAAAGAATATTTTTGGATATGTATAATTATAGTAACTTATTGTATGCTATCTTGAAAAGATGCAAAAAAAAATTTAGAAATTTTCACTATGTACATTGCAAGAAATTAGTGTTTGAATTGACAAAAATCCTTTTTTGGTCTGTAAATAATTAGAGAGTTGCACTTCATAAGGTCACATTTGTATAAAAAAATGTTCAAAATGGTTTTTATTCTTTGGATTCATTCTTTAAGGCAAGTTGGCTACATGCTTGAAAATTTTCAAATCATTTGGAATTGTGCAACTTATAGGAAAAAATAGTAAATAGAAAGAAATTGAGAATGACTTAAAATACTAAATTGTTAACAATTAATTTAAGGAATTGAAAAACACAAATTCCATTATTTGTAATGTTGTAATAAATAATTTATACTTTTTTTTAAATTACAAAAATTACAAAAATTGTGTTAAATATTATGTTATTTTAGAATAGAAAATCTATAACTATCCACAAACTACCTACAAATTAAAACTCCTTATAACTTTCATCTCATTAATCAAAACAAAATGATTCAAAATTTTCCATGTATATAAATTTTTATTTAAATAATTTCAAATTTTTATTTTAAAAAAAGTGATTGTTAAAAAAGTTTCTTTAGTTGCCCGAGCTACCCACCAATTGCTAAAAATTACATATCATACAATAATTTTTTAACCATGTAGTCAAAAGTTATAAAAATTGTTGGGCCTTAAAGCTACTCCTTAGCCACATCTTGTGTGAAAATTTTAAAGTAAAAAAAATAAAAATTCCGTTTGTAGTGAGCTACCCAAAATTACTTTGTTATAAAAAAAACCGTAGTTTAGAGCTTTAGGGGTTAACTTCCTCATTTAAAAAAAAAATTCAAACTTTTATTACTTTTTTATCAAAAATTAATTGAACCCCAAAGGTTCTCTTTTGGTTCCTTCCATTGAAAATTCAACTCCCTCAATTGAATAAAACCTAAATTCTATATTGGCTTTATTTTTACCTAATATGCGACTTTGAAATTCTACCATTTTTGTCTTATCTTCAATTTTTATTTGTGACTTCAAATTCCCCCCTATGGATGCAAAGCAGACCCCATATTTATTAATAAAAAAATCCTATTAAAAGTCATTTAAAAAATCTGTTAAACCAAGTTTGACTTAAAGGTTATCACTAAAATTTTGCCTGCACTTGTAATTAATATTTTGAAAATTTTATGACTCCATGCCCCAAAATAAGCATTAAAATTTTTTAAATAAAATTTTAAATTCTAACAACATTCAACAAATTCCAACAATACTAAACAAAAAAATACACCTAAACAATAGGATCTATGTTCAAATACTTATTTAAATGCCTAATGAGAGTTGCTTTTCATGTGTTTTATATTTAATGAAGCTATTAGCAAATTGGATGCAGGTTGCATAACTAAATCATTGCACCAAATAGAAAACTATACCAATAATAGTAGATTAATATTTTCTTTATAGCTTTGGTGACTAATAATTTTTTATTATAAATAATTTCTATTTTATTAGGACATGAATGTAATTAAATGTCTCCATTAGACCATCACTAATTTAACTTGTTAGTTAGCATTGCAAGAAATTTGAGCCTTGAAAAAGGCCATCAGTTCTCTAACAACAAAGAACATTGGCTGAATAAACAAAATTAAAATAAAATCATTTAAAACCTTTTTAAATTAAAAAAAATCAAAAATAATTTATAGCATAGGACAGTTATAATAAATATTTTAAAAATAAATTATAAGTAATAATAAAATATTTTTTTAAAAATAAATCCAAAATGACAAAATTATGACATTAGAAGGGATTTGAGGGCTTTAGAGGGCTATTTCAAGCCTGTTCTTTAGGCTAGGAATGCATCAAAATATTTAAATAATAATAATAAATAATAATAATAATAAATGATTAAAATAATAATTTTTTTTCAAAAAAATATTTAAAAATGACTACTTACTTACTTAATATTATCTTACATGGCACAATTGTTTTCATGTCAGATTGTTGATTGGGTAGAATTTCGATAGTCCAAAAACTCATAGGAATTGGCAGTCTTCTTTTGCCCTCAAAACATCTTCTAATGAATTTGATATAATACTACTAGTGCCACATTAGATTGTGATTATTTTAATTATTTTAATTATTATTACAATTCAAATTATTTTTTATAATTTTATTAATTATTTTTGAATTATTAAACAATATTTCCAATGCTGCATTGGTTCAAAGCTTGAGGAATGATTTGTTAATTTTCCTTTCAAGGCCTGAAATTTTTTGTAATGGATGCAAAAATTAGTATCATTACAAATTATTCTTTTGTAGAAATTTGTAAAACGCAATAATATTTCAACATGTACTAATTTAAAATTGAGTGACTCCAATCAATTAATTTCACAAGTATTAATTCAATAAATCAATACATTCAATTTATCTCCATGCCTAATATTGTCACATATGGTGAAACTACTCCCATGCCTAGGACGTAAAAATAAAAGTGAACCTAAAAACAGAAATCAATTATAAATTCTTTAGTATATCCTATAATTGAATCAAATTGCTTAAAAATAGCTTATTTATATTTATACTTTTGCTTTTTTGTCTTGTACATGAGATTGAACACTTTTACGTTCTAATTACAACGTGCATATATTTGGTGCAAATTCAATTTGTCTTAATAGCAAAAAGAGAATATCTATGTCACTTATAAATTTGTATCACTAAATTTTTTTTATTTTCGTGTAATTTGGTGTATAATACAATAACGTTTCCACCTACCCTAATTCAAAATAGTGTGGCTTTGGTACGTTATTGTCATATTAGCTTCGTGTTTGAATGAGAGAGGATATTCCGTTCTCGACTACCGCGCCTTTCTCTCTCCCTCGCAGACCTCGGCAGTGAGATCCTCTGGACTGTGATGTAAGCAGCCGCTGAGTGCGCCTACGATTCATTTGCCTTTTCCTGTCGATGCAGCGTTCTTGATGAAGGATTGCCGGAGAGAAGCTCACGCCTAAATTCCATTTGCGGCTTTTTCTGTTGCAGCGTTCCGGCCTGCTGAAGGATTGCCGGAGAGAAGCTCACGAAACACCCGCCCTAAAAAATCTTAACTAGCTTACAACTGTTTTTCCATACTCTTAAACTTGAAATTTACTCATCTGAAGCTGCAACAAACCTACAAGCTCGATCGGCCAAGCACAGCGATTCTCCGGGGCTCGCTGCTTCTTCAATTCTTTTGCGCACGTGAACTTGTGAAAGGTGATCTTCGCTGATGCAAACCAGCAACGTACTTGGAAGGGATGGATTGAATATATTACACAAGCTAGCTACATAAAATTTCTCTTTGTGTTTCCTGTTTGTTGAGAGTCGATCTCGCTATCTTGGATGTCCAGCTCCCTAATTGAAGGCAATTAGTTAATATAATACTTTCATTCGATTGCTTGCAATTGGAGTTTAGTTCAATCGATCTGTGGGTGCCTTGCAATTGATAATTAGCTGATGAGAGGATTTTTTAATATGTGTTATGCCACAACTTCAGCTAGCGCCGGAGCTAGCTGATGTTCAGTTGACAGAAAGGAGCGGCCTCGAAGATGGTGTTAATATCAGCGATTCAAATGAATGAGTTAAGCGAGGGTTCGACCGGTACCGATGGTCGAGTAGACGAGCTCACGTTCCCAGTCGATGTCTCACATCAGCCTAGGTAAACTGCGTAATTAAAGCATTTCTCTATTTTCTGGCTATGCAAGCGCGCACATGTTGCTGATGATAGAATTCTATTTGTTAGCTTTAAAATTTTTACTGCAGGAACTACTATTGTCGTCCGGATTATAAGTGACCTTTCAATAAGTTCACGAAAATGATACATGTGCAGGTCTCAGCAGGCCCACGCGAATGAAAAAGATTTGGATTTGGAGTTGAATCTCCAGAAGGAAAACTTCGGCGCTGGCCCCTCTGGTGGCAGCAGTGAAGACAACGAGCTCGTGCACCCGGTCTCAGAGTCCAGGTCATTCTAACTGTCCAAGTCATTCTAACTGTGGAAAGCTTAAACCAGCCCACAACTGTCAATTGCTGAAAGAACTTGTTATTTTTAGAATTGTAGTTACAGTCTGAACAAATTGATCAACAGATGAAGTTTACTCCTTTAATGTATACTGGAGCTGAGTCTTACTAATCAAGTACGAGTTCACCTTATGATATGCAGGTCTGAGGCCAAAGTCGAGCCTGGACAAGGTCCTGTTACTCGTTTGGAACCTATCAGGTACTAACAAGAAAGGTTGCGCATGCTTCAATCCTATATTTGCCATTGAAATGAGCTCTAACTGTCTACATTTGGAATCCTACAGCTGCACGTACATATCACTCTATTGAGTGTCATTATCAAGGGTCGGTCCAGATCGATCCATCTAAGAAGTATGTACTTGTTTGGTATTGCGTTACATCTACAAACTAGAGAAAAACTTACTGCAAGTCGACGTGGCTTGTATGTTGTGGTTGTGAGCAGGGAAGCAGATGACGATGACGCCGCCGCCGGTAGGACTCATCGACTGGCAGGGGATCCAGAGGAGGCGGACCACACCGTAACAGTCGAAGAGTGCAGGTTCGAAACTATCATTTTTGGTCCTCCTTCACTGAGTTTCAGAATCAACAAGCGAACTTGAATTAATGATGTTTTCTCACTCTCATTGACTCTGCAGCTACAGTGAGATGAATTTCTACAATGATTATTAACCTGTAGCAGCTCCAGTAGTGTCCAGTGAGACTCTGGTACTTGTGATCCTTGAGTAATATCCTTACTTATCAGAAGTACCGGTACTGTGGAATTCAAAAGTGCTGACCGGTAATGATCGAAATGGTGTCTGTCTGTGCATTGCAAAGTGGGCGCCTTAGCTTTGAATTGAATACCATGTCAGGTTTCGACGGATTTGGGCTCATGATGAACTCTATCTCACAGGACCTGCGGCTCGGATGAGGAGATTACAGAGCCAGACAACCTTTTGGTAAAGCTGGGATGCCATTGCAGAGGATCTCTCAGTATGATGCACAGAAAGTGTATCCTCCGATGGTACGGGCCACGGATGTGTCAGGGAAATAACTACAAGTGCGAATTGTGCAAGTGAGTGTTCTTACTGACAATTAATTAATTTCCTCAGGCACCTTTCAGGACTTCCGGGCCTTCCAAGTGTACATGAACACGTACTGTGTGTGTCTGGGATCGATTCAAGTACCTGCAGGAACTTAGATGGAATATCTCCCAGTGTTAAAGTATGTTACAACTCTCTAAGCACGCATTACGAAAGGGACTAATCAGTCTACGCTGCAACTGTGTCTGAATTCATGTCTCAGCACAGTGTTAGTTAAAATGGAAAACTTAATGGATTGCGTGCTTAGAGAGTTGTAACATACTTTAACACATACTCCAAATAAGAAGAAATCATATCCTCCTTTTTTTATCGCCAATGTTCAGAAATATGCTTTGAAAGTGGACTCCCTATTTCAAAGTGAACAAACAGCCTGGGTTATTAAACCACTTTTTCTTTTTCTTTTTTGGACACATTATTAAATCACTTTTCACTTTTTCAGTACATCTGTCTAACACATAGGCTTCAATTCTTCAATTGCTGGTTGCAGTGCGGTCCTTCACGGAAGGATCGAGCACACCGTGAGCCGTGCATTGCTTGGTCAAGACTCAGGGCTTGACATCCTCCTCGAAGCAATGCGAATGATAAGTCGGAATGCAGTTGCTGAAGCCACACCAACCCATGAACGAATTGAAGCCCATGATGCCAGAAATGCTCACCCCGATTTTCACCAGGTAACTTACTCACCTTGAAGTGATTTCAAGCTCCCCGCCAACTTCATTTTTATGAAATACCCAATTCACTTTGAATGCGCCTGAAAGTTATCTTAATTGTTTCAACTCCCAAGTGTTCAAAACACTCAAGGGTATAAGACAATCAAGACTACAAGTTCTCAATCCAAGGAGACTGACAATCATTAAGCCAGGAATGATGTAAATTTTGCACATGCTAACAAAGATACTAACTTAAGTTAAATGCCATTTTCAAACTGTTCACAAGTAGAAATTGGGAACTCTTTCTTAAACTTACAGCCAGATTCATAATGTCTTTGAGCATCAATAACTTAATGCACTCCAGAATATATCATTCAAGAAGTCAATTTCTCCATATCTTACTACAGGATATATGTGGAATGTGAATTCAACCAATGTAGAGACCTTACATTCAGTACTATATGCACCTTGCTCATCACATTGAGCCTCCGCCTGTCCACCTAGCTACTGCTGCAGCACTTACTGTTGAATGCATAATTTTTCACACCATCTGTTGTGTAGAGCCAGGGCAGTGACACTACATGCTACTGAATGTGATGCAACAACATGTTATTCATCAGTTTTATTCGTACTAAGTTAGCCAATGGTTGATTGAATTTGCATTAGTAACAGAAACTGGAGTGACTATTATCGATCATTGTTGTTTCCTGAATCTTAAAGATGTGTTGCCAACACTTGCAACAGATCGACATTGGGCAGATTACACATGACCCAGCTCCTCGGCCTGATCATCAGCTCGGCTTGTATCGAATCCGAGTGGAAACCGGACGTGATCATGGAAATGCTCGCTTGTGCGTGGTGTTTTTTTTAGTTTTGGCGCTGGTTGGATTCGTGATCGCTTTGACCTTTCTTAACTTACACTGAGCAAGGAGTTTTAATGCAGTGATGAAGGCACAGTTACCAAAACGACACCTTCAGGAAGTTGTCCACGTGTTTGGGATTATGAAGGCGCTTAAGGATTCATTAAGGGATCATCACAGAGTAGGTGTATTTTGAGATTCATTTGAAGATGGTTTCAGTATTCATGCCGGCAAAACTAAGGATCACTGATTTCAGTGATGTAAGTACTCATTAGCATTGAGGATTTGCAACATATACTTATTATATGGAACCAATTGGACCCATTTAGCACTAGAAACAACATTTTAGTAATTCTTTGGTAAATGGTTTGTCATCTGAAATCTACCATAGTTGCAGTTAGTAGTGAGGAGGCTTATTTTTTTTATCATGCTGCAAGTGAAAGCATGAAGCTTAGTTTTGTTGTTGCAGGTCAAAGCTTCTTTAGTTTAGCACCTAACTCGCATTTGATGGGTTCAAATTTAGAACACATTACACTTTGATATTCCAAAAACCTTGAGTAGTTTCAAAAGTATAATTTTTTAATATTGATTTCAAAGTACCAAGTGTTTTGTCATTTGCTTGTATCTATTCATTAAATATATATCCTTTACTTTAATTTGTAAGTGCTCAAATCTAATACCAAGAAAAGGCAATTTTAGTTGTATATTGAACATAATCATCAAAAAATTTTAATGTTTAAAATACTACTTTATACAAACTCTCTATAAGCAATCATGCATATAACTAAATATGCATGTAGAATTCAATTATTTTCATATTCATAGGTCATTTTTTGGAAATTCATAAAGGTTTTGTGCCAAATGGGATATTGTTGCTATATTGAGATTATAGAGAGTATTATTTGAGCTTTTAGAAAAAATTAATTAAAATTCCAAAAATTAGTGGAATGCTAAGTAATTCAAAAATTTACTAATTCCTAAGAATGAAGGACTAAATGTTTTTTCCCAAGAATTATGCAAGAAAATAGGTTGATTAATTTTTTTTATATAGATGTTTGATGTTTGTATTTTAGTTATATAAGATAAAATCATTGTATTTTAGGCCTTTTTTCCATTTGAAAATGCCTTATTTTCCTTTAAAATGAAAATTCTTATTACACTCAAAGCATTGATTTAGACCATTTGCCTTGTAAATGTCCTCTTAAAATTTGCTCTAATCTCCTAATGTAAATAGGGAATGGTTTTCCATTTTTTCCATATATTCTAATAATCAAATGAATAAAGGAAAAATATACCTTAAAGAACTTCCAAGCAATCAAATTTATTTGAAACCAACTTGGAAACCAACCCTTGATTAAATTTCCAAGGATTTTAGAAAATTTTCAAAAAGAATTTAACAAAATTTGAGGCTCAATAATTACTTAACACCATCTCTAAGGTTTCATAGATGTCAAAATGTACAATTTTATACTCGGAGGACTTAAAATATTATAAGTCCTAAAAAAAATGTAAAAAATTCATTGAAGTAGAATATTTATTTTGATATTTGAATTTTTTCATTATTTCCCTTAAAGATGGAATTTGTTTGATTCAAGTCAAAGAAACTTCCTTCAATCTTTTTGATGAAACCAACTTCACAAATTATTACATAAAAATGCTCTTGTGTACTTCACATCCATTTGCTACTACCCATGCAATCAAAAATTGAAATGTCCTAAGCATTTTTTTTCTAATCTAAAGGACCATCCTATTAATTTTTAAAGGATTGGGGGGGGGGTTCAAGGAGACATTGTAAAAATTGTGGTTTTCTACTATGTCATATAAAAATGAAAATTGAAATTTTTTTTGGAACTTCAACAGTACAAAATTGAAGTTAAGTACTTTTCAAAAATGTGGAAGAAATTTCTGCCCATTTGACCTTGTGGATTGAAAGATTATAACGTTTGAAGTGAAAAAAAAAACTTTTTTTCATTCCTGTGAAATAGGATCAGTAAACTTTGGGCCCTTTTGGAGTAAAATTTTTACTCTACACGAATATGATACTTTTGACCATTCATAAGTCTATGATATTAGGTTCACCCATGAAAAATTTTAGAAGTAAATATGGAGTTTAGCTTATTCTAAATCCCCCTGCAATGCAAGAGGTTAAGTGAATTGACAAAACATGATTCGTTTTTTGATAATTTCTTGTGCAATACGGAAATTTTTTATTTGAAATCTGAATGATAAAAAGTTAGAGTCAAACATCTGGATTTTGTAGAAAAAATTTCAAGAATTTTGACTATACCAATTGCAAGATAATAGGGTTTGAAGTTAGAAGAAAATGTTTTTTTCTTGAACCCACTCCAACATAGCTAATAAATTTTGACTTCACTTAGAATGTGATTTGAGGACTAAAATTTGTTTTTTTTAGACAATTGTATGCCATATTTTATTAGTTATATAAACTAAATTTTAGAAGTTGATATTTTCTTGCAAAAGATTCTCCAAAGATTCTCCAATTGCCTAAGCTGTCTAAAAAATTTAGGGCAGCATAACTTTTGATCCAGGCACCCAATTGAAAAAAATATATTTTTTCACAAAGTAGGTACATGTTTACACATTGTGTCCAAATTTCATGAACATTAAACCAAAAATGACTTTGTAGGAACCTACTCAAGATTTATTGTGTATTTTGAATGGACATTTGGTCTTTTAGGGGTTAACACTACTATAGAAATGAAAAAGACCCTTCTATGGATACATACAACATTTCTAAAATAATTTTTACAAACAAATTCCAATAAACTCATATATATCTACTATTCTACCTAAGTATACTACAAATGGATGTCCATCCATCTCCCCTTCCCCATGCATGATGGTCCCCTCTAGAAAACAACTTGCACTTACTACACATATACTACAAAAACAAATAAATCCAACACCAAATCCATCTTATTAAACAACACTTCAATCTACCTCAAGTAAAAGATACATGTCACATTCCTCCCCCATCAAAACTATCCCTTTTACAATTTATTAGTATAACTAAAACCAGCCCACACATAGATATTATCACTAATTTTCCAATTATACAAATACATAAACAACAAGCACATCCCAGTGGCAACATTGGCAAATATCTAGCCACCTTCAACATCATACAATCATATTTATCTTTTCCTCTAATAAGGTCACTTGAATGCTCATAGTTTTACTTAATTCAAAAAATGATCAATAATATACATGAGTCCTTGGATAATTCTTATACACCAATGGACTAGAATTGAAATGAATCTACTAAAGTTTGACTATGTCCAATATGTGGGCATCAATAAAAATACCCCTTTTGACTAATAAAATATTGCTCAATTATTGTATAATTATCTTCTTTGTCATCTTCATCAATCAAACACTTAGTTACATGAGCTTCTCTGTTGTATAGAACTACACATTAAAATACTTCGCATCCAATGACATAATAAAACAACCCATGATATGAGAAAACTCTTTTCACATGCACAATTTAGGTGTCACATGCTTACAAATACTAGAATTTTTTACGATAGTCCCCTACAATACACAACTCCCCATACATTTACCCTTGCACTTGTCTACATCACTATTACTATACATACAATGTTAAATTGTGTCAATAGACATTCTCTGCATCAAAACCTTACCGTTCAAACATACACACCCTCTCCATCTACCAAAAGACCACACAATCCAATTCATAAATTTCACTTATTGCATTGTCTATTTCCCTTAATAAGCCACCAATCTAAAAAATCAAATATACAATTCTCTCACCTATATTTAACACAAAAACTTGAGGTTAGAATATACAACCACTCTTCATTGGCATAGTTACTACAAGTATTAGGGGTACCACACATACCAATTTCCTTTCTGTGCTACTCAACACTTTCCAAATTTTAAAAACGCTATTTAAACAACCCTCTTTAATAATATAAACAAAATTGTTGAATCCTCGGTTGAATCCAATATGCTACTTATAACCTCTTCAATAACAACACTTAGAAAATAATCTTTCGGTCCCAATCTTCATTGACCTACCATAATATATACTACATTCAAACACCACCTACCAAATTGTCACAATTACATTCAATATTTCAAATACGCTATCCAACAATAACAACATATACTCACAACAAACAACACCCCTTTAGAAATAATCCTATTTTCTTATACATATTCCAAAACATTTGTTATATCATGTCACCCAATACTAAATACTATTAACAATTGAATCTTCAACAGTGTAAACAATATAGAATCTCCCTCTTAAGGAGGTATGTAATATTGATATCTCTCATATGTGAAACATTATATGAACATGCCCTTAATTCACACCAACCTATAATAGGTTAGAGTTATTTCTCTCTCTTCAAGGATCTTCACAAATATCATCAGAAGTAATATTCCTCACTTTGAAAAAAGTTACATAACCATAGTAGTTTTATCTTAGACCGATACACTAATGATGATAAATAGTGTTATGTTGTGATTAGTGTTACCTGGATTTTCACCCCGGTCACTCTAAACTTTAGACATTTAGTGTTGTGTTCACTTTTCTGAGCAATAACTTTTTTGAGCATGTAATAGGTTTCTTGAATTTATACATTTTTCTTTGCATTTTGATGAAATAGTTAGGTAACGCTAAATGTAAACTTGTAAAAAATTTATACCCAATAGTTGACAAATAGTGTTTATGTTGACATTTAGTGTTGGTAGCATTAACCAAATTGTTGACAATTAGTGTTATGATTCGTGATTAGTGTTGCCAACACTATTTATCATCATTAGTGTAGTTTGCAGAAATAGGACAAATCAGAGGTTACCCGCTGAAAAAGTTGGATGAAAATCATCCACCTATCCGGTCATCCCCTCGGAAGACGAACCGCAGCAACATCCATCCGCCCGCCATTCAAATACTCTACAGAGCCATGTCAGACCGTCCGATTACGTGTGGAATCGACCGTGCGCGTGCGGAACGGTCGTCGCCTAGTGCAGCTGCCATGACGTCTCCTCCTGCGAAGAAGAGGAAGAAGAACGAAGAGGAAGAAGGTTGAGCTCGCTTGCTCCAGGTTGCCGCAACGGCGGACTTGGGCCCGCCATAGCCAGCCAGCCAGCACTCAGTCTTCCTCCGCACTACCACCGCATCCGTTCTTGCGCCCCTCCCTATCCGTAGACTCCATCGAATTGCAGTCTTGTCCCCGTTCCATGTCCCGCTCCCTTTGGCTTTTCGCCTTCAACTGCGCAGGTACCGGAGATACCGCAATACGTGCTCTCGACTCTCCACTGCTTTCTTTGTTTCCGTTCTCTCGTGCCTCTGACTTGATCCGAGGCTGCAGGAGCTTCGTCGTGGGGGAGATTGACGTCTCGGAGGTTTCTTGCGTTAGTGTGATTGTTGGGAATAATGGCCGTTTGGCGGTATCGTTGAAGACCTATTGTTCTGGAAGAAGATGATCGGTCGGTGGTGATGAGTCTTGGGAGTGATTTGCTCGTGTGTAGCATTTAAGCGAGGCTATATTGTGTAGATTTCTTTTGGTTTTGTTGTTTCTGCGGGTTTTGGTGTGATTTGGAGTTTTAAGGCGGTTTGTTTGCTTTTGTGTTCAGGTTGTGGTGATCTGTGGCGATCTACTACAGTGTAGGCTGGTTGGAGCTTGGTTGCTTAGGTTCTTGAAGGTTTTATCTGTTTATACTGGCTTTGCTGTAGAGCATCGGCGTTTTGGACCGGCATACCGGGTTTCGAGGTGACGTGGAGCATTTTCGGGAAGGATGCTTTAGGGATTTTTTCCTCATTTTAGCTCCCGTGTCGGAGGAGTGCAGGGTTGGAGTAATCAGTCGTGATTCAGGCGGGTGAAAATAGCTCAGGTGGAACTAGTGGAAGGCACGAGTACGCAAGTGTGACGGTATGGCTGATACAGGGGGCCAGGATACTGGAACCGTTGTGTCTCGCCCTAATGCCGGCCGGCGAGACCCTTACGAGGTTCTTGGTTTGCCGCGTGATGCGACAGATCAACAAATCAAGAGCACTTATAGAAAGCTGGCTTTGAAGTAAGTCTATATTTAACCTTTTCGGCGTTTTATTCGTTGAGGACCCTGACTTATTGAGGGTCTTGCTATCTCAGTTATTCATGACCTAACGAGGTCGTGGAAATAGTGCATTTTGTATTCACTTTCTCTGCTCGGTAATTATCAAGCATATGACCAAAATTCGATGTCAGGAAGGTCAGATTTACCTCCATGGCACATCAGAATGTTGTTTTCTGGTGCTCTTTCCATATTGAGATCCTTCAGAATTCTATCTTTGTGTCTGGTTTTCAACTTGAGAACGAGTCACTCGCGTCCTTCCCTTCCTATGACATCCCGTGAAGAAGTAGTCTGGGTACAATTATAAATCAGGTTGTCCACGAAATACTTCGCTTCACTGAAGCTGTCTAGGTCAAGAAGTTCATTTGGTGTTGTACAAGGACAGCGCTTTGCATTCTTATCTTACAATAGGTGGAACTCTTTCGATGTACGACTTTCTTGATGTACGGTGTTTTTGTCAGTTGTGATCTCATTTTGTGGCTTCCGCCACGTGTATGTGTTTCTAAAATTGGATTCAAGTACACATTTGAATTTCCTTTCCGAACTTAAGTTCGATGGTTTAGAATTATTGAAAGAGCTAGGGGTTTCTTTATGGTACAGTTCACATTGCTTCCTTCACAGGAGTGAACGTTGACACGTTGCTGAGTGAACTCCTTAATTAGCATAAATGCATGATGAAGGATTGGTGGTGAGAAGACTGATCAAGATTTAAAGAGAGTCTATTGGAGAACTCGTCCAGTATAAGTTTGTCCTAATTTTATTTTCTTGAATTGACCCCCGTGAGCTATGCCATTATGAACTCTGAGCAATTCGTTTACGGGACAATGGCTGATAACAGGTATCATCCTGACAAGAATACGGGCAATCCAGAAGCCGCAGAGAAGTTTAAGGAAGTGGCATATTCATACGGCATACTTTCAGATCCTGAGAAGCGCAGGCAGTATGATGCTGCCGGGTTTGATGTATGCAACCTCTGATAGATTCAAGCGTGATCACATTGTTTTCTGTTCAGACATGCTTAACCAACGTAGCGAAAGGAACCTATATGATCACTATTCGTGGTTGTTTTCTGCTCATCTACGTTTTCTTTCAGTCCTTGCGAAGGATGGCACGACATATATGTTTTAGAACTGAATGGCTGTATTATTTTACCGGCAAATTGCTGGCGTTTTCCAGTTGCACCGAGATTTGGATACCTTGTGCATGTTCCATGTAGCACTGCACTGTTTGGTCAGTGTTTGTCGTAGGAGAGGATAATTTTCATTAACCCGGAGGTGGCCTTGCATGGTTTCAGGCTGTTGATTTAGAGGGATTGGACATGGAACTAGACCTTTCAAACCTTGGAACAGTGAATACTATGTTTGCAGCGCTGTTTAGGTATGTCGCCTATCCTTGTGTAGCATTTCTGGTTCGTTCTTTGTTCTTGACGGCGTCCTGCAACACATTGTTGCGAATAGTGTTCTGGATACTAGATACTTTGTTGCTTTTAAACCGTTGTGGGCTCGTTTCTAAATGAGCATTTGTCAAGGACTATCATGCATTAACCTAGGTAGGTATCTGTTGCAGCAAGTTGGGTGTTCCAATCAAAACAACAATCTCAGCTACTATTTTGGAAGAGGCACTCAACGGCACAGTAACAATAAGACCACTTCCCTTGGGACGACCTGAAAACTACAAGGTGAGCTATAAACTATAAGGTCTTAGATTCTAGGCATTGATCGCTGCTTTTGAATTCTGTCGCATATTCAACGAGACTCCTTATTTGTGACTTTCAACGAATGTCATTTTTGTGTCATGTAGGTTTTTGTATAGTTGTTCGAATTTTTCGTTTCTTACGTTCTGAGTGATGCTTTATAGTTTCCTTCGCAAGAGTCTTAAACTTGCTGATATTGTTCCTGTGTTCAGGTTGAGAAGCAAGCGGCTCATTTTTTTGGTATTACAATCTCTGAAGCTCAAGCAGAAGCTGGTGTCGTGATACGAGTTGTGTCACCTGCGCAGAGCAAGTTTAAAGTATGTTCAGTACAGGCCCCACGAAACTGATGCTTGGTAGATGATGCTTTATTCGACATTTGTAGTCAAGGAATTTCTACAATTACCTTACCATTCATACAGTTCTACCGTACCCTAGGTCAGTTTATCACTTTTGTGTCGAATTGTTTTGATTTTGGAATTCAGACTGTTCGAACTGTCATCCTTTAATTTTACAATTTTTTGGTCGGTCTCTAATTCTGGCGGTTCAGGTTTCTCATAGGACTAAAAACTTCAAATAGTTTTTAAATTTTTTCTGGATATTGGTATACAAATTTAACAAACGTTGGACATACTGCAAAGTTTGCTCAATTATTTACGAAACTGACGCAGGCGTAGGGTATTTCAATTTCAGCTGATAGGTCTATATCCGCATTCAAGAGCCGTGACTGGTAGGCACCATCTGCTAGGTTCAAACGTAGCATAAATGTTCAATTTAAAGGATTTCCAGTACCAATCTATTTTGTGCTTATTTACCTGTGCAGCTTCTGTATTTTGAGCAAGAGGAAAATGGTGGACTAGGTTTGGCGCTGCAGGTATTCGTGCATAAATGTGATTCAATTACAGATTGTTAGCGATGAGCACCTTTATTAGGCCGTAGATTCTAGTATTTTACCGAATGCGATCTCATGCTTCAATCGTGGGAATTATGGTTGCTGAGTTGGATTGGACTGGGCAGGAATAATTTATTTTAGGCTCGTCTTCTAGGTTCTCAATGGTATGACTTGTTCGAGATAACATACAAACACATATTCGTTCTAGTTTATATTTACTTCTTTGAATTTCGCCAGTAAGCTGATATTTATTCTTGATTGGTATGCACAGGAAGACAGTGTCAAGACTGGAAAGGTCACGTCTGCTGGCATGTATTTCTTACACTTCCAAGTTTACCGATTAGACCAGACAGTCAATGCGGTGAGAGCATATTCCTCGTAGGATTCTTATTTGTCAATAGTGGCGAACAGAAAGTCTGGGTGATGTTGTCGACAGTGATTTATGTATTATTAGTTCATGTAAGGTGTCTCTGGGTTTCTGCACTTCTCCTCAAACCACTGGAAACCATCTTAAACCCTGCTACTTTATCGGATTTCAATCACTTAAACGCGAGACTTCAGAGTTGCTGGTTGATTCAGGCATATTGATTGGATTGAGTTAGTTTTTAAACAAATACGATCTATTTTTTTTACCAAATTCATGACCACTTCTGTTATTTACCAATGCAGCTTGCAATAGCTAAAGACCCGGATGCAGCATTTTTCAAGAGGTTGGAAGGTCTGCAACCTTGTGAAATGTCAGAGTTAAAGGCAGGCACTCACATTTTTGCTGTATATGGTGAGTGCTGTTTTCATTTGTGTTTCTCAGAGTTTGCCTGTTGTGCTTCAACGAGCATGTTACCTTTCTAGCAATATCCTGCGTAGTTTTGTAATCCTTTTTATACATAAATATATGCTGTTAAAGATATTATTGTTTCATTGTTGCTTTGAAGGTGATAACTTCTTTAAAAGTGCCAGTTATACAATCGAGGCTATCTGTGCCGAGACATATTTGGAGACAGCAGTCAAGTTAAAGGATATTGAAGCTCAAATACTGGCGAAACGCAATGAGTTGAGACAGTTTGAAACTGAGTATCGGGAGGTGAGTTCTTATATTTTTGACGTTTGGATGCATGGTTTTTCCATTTGAATTAAACGATTTTTCAACATCATTCTTCCCTCTCTTCCATCTTATCCATGTATCTCTTCCTACTGGAGCATGTTTGACACGACAGGAATTTCCAGCAATTCTGTTTGCTAGTACATACATTTATCTAGCAGACATTATGATTGTATTAATGTGCAGGTCTTGGCTCGCTTTCAAGCTGTCACGAACAAGTACACACAGGAAAAGCAAGCGGTATGTGAAGCCTTTGTCATGCATACTTGGCGTTTATATATTCCTGGAGTACTACAAATTTCGAATTTCATGCTCGCTCAATTTGGCTAGATTTTTGAAGCAGAGAGATTTAGTTTCAGTGCCTTCTATATGTGATCATTTGCCATGTACATCGATACTAGCTATGTGGGATGGACGATTAAATCATATCCAGTGTGAGCTCTGGTATTTAGTCACTTGTTCTTGTCATTGAGTTACAGGTGGACGAATTGCTCAAAGCACGTGAAAAGATCCATGAATCTTTCACATCTGTTCCTCCTCTTAAGAAAACAAGCAGCAACAATGGCACCAGCAGCAACAATGGCAAGGGGGTCGGAGAGGACTCCACTGTGAGTGCAGATGAGAGCGAGTCTCCAACGACTGAGGAGTCGAGTGCAGACAAAGCCAACAAGTCAAAGAAGGGGTTCAGCTGGTTCAAAACAAGTATGGGTTCAGCTGGTAAATATTCTCAAGTCTAACAGTTATTTGGAATTTGTTCTGTCCTGTATGGCTTGTAAAATCTGGTGTAGTGTGTCTGTAGAGATAGGGAGCGAGAAAGACTACAGGGCGAGGCAGACAGAATCAGGGTATGGTTACATTAATCCGTGTGGTAATAGTTATATATTCTACTGCTGCTTGTGTCATCAAGAATTCACGTGTTGGACACCATATTGGAGTCAGTTTCATCACAATTACTTCACTTTACTCCAACAGCTTAGTTGGGAATGCCAGCAGAAGTGGGCTGATTGCACATAGCCTGGATTACGTCAGTTGGCAAGTTGCAGCCAATTAGGGTCTGCTAATTTGAATTGTGTAGCAGGTCCCTGGTTTTCCTTAAGAGGGATCGATTTGTTGTCATTGTCGGCTCTGTTTGGGAGCCTTATTAGCCTTGTATCTAGTTCACTGCGAACAGCTATTCAGAAATGTTCCGACAATGGATAGATCAATTCAAACATGAATTGCTACTGGTCTCAAGTTCACCCTTGTCATTTGTTGCAAGGGAACTATCGTCTTTCTTTACTTGCCAATTAGACTTCCCCTTTTTGTGCACTTATTGTCTAGCTCCCTTCCTGTAGTGCATTTCGCACTTTGTTCGCAATTGCTTTTTGTTTAGATCACTTGCGTATGACTGAAACTTGTCGTAAATTCTTTTTGAAATTATACTCCTTTTCGTGCTAGGTGCAATGAAGCTTATCCTCTCTTTTCATTCGAAGAGCTTGTCCACACAATGTACGGTCCCAGAGTTTTACAATACATTTCATCCCACCGGAATTGACTAACACTGACATAGTAAATCGGGTTTGTGCCTCTGGAACAGTATTCATGCAATCAAACGAGGATAATGGAGGACATCTACTTTGACATTTCCAGAATTTTGTAAATATTGAATATTTCTGAAAACTCACTCTAATTTGCAGAGTTTCATTGCCGTGTCATCATAATGTTCTTGATCCAATCACTATTCGGAATCTTTATTGTGTTACCGTATTTTGCCCCTGGGGGCTGCAAAATTTCTTAACAAAATTTCTTTGTAATCTCCTACCCATCTGATATTGTTTTAGCCTCTATGTTTTTTTTTTAAAAGGATGGTCTCCCAAGAGTGGTTGAGACTGTTATGCTCCCTTGGAAAAGGACTCCATATTCTCTTTTCTATGCAATGCTACCTTAAGTTCATAAGTCCATCTCAAGGAGAAGGTACGAAGAGCTACAACAAACAGATGATAAGCATTGGCCACCAATTCAAAAGATATGAAGTGTGAACTAGATTACAAAGATGGATTCAAATTTTTTGTGAACTTACAAGCCATTGGTAGACTTATACGATTGTAATGAACTTGATTTGGAGGACGTTGTGACAAAGCATTGATAATACAATTGTAATGGATTTGAATTTTTTTTTGTTACTGTAATTGTCTAAAATTTGTGAATTACTCAAACAATTTTATGCATTTGTAAGAATGCCTTTTATGCACAAAATTTCCAAAACAATATAATTGCATGTTGATCACTTCACACTAGGACACCAAATGTAGAAAAAAAAAACTTAGAGAAAAAAACACTAGGACACAAAATGTAGAAAAAAAATTTAGAAAAAAAACTCCTTATGTAAAAGAAAAGCTCCCTTGCAAATGTTTTTGTACAAACACAATTACGATATGAGGCAATTACTGCCTCTTTTGAGCTCATTGTCATTGTGACAAACTATCACAATGAACTCAAAAAATTTAATTTAATTTAATTTACCTCATACCCCCGAAATTTTCATCCGCCCACTTCAATGAGCTCAAAAAAAAATTGAAATTAAATTAAATTGAAATCATACCCTCCCTCCATCCCTTTACCCTATTTGTAATTTAATTTAATTTACCTCATACCCCCCAAAATTTTCATCCGCCCACTCCAATGAGCTCAAAAAAAAAATTGAAATTAAATTAAATTGAAATCATACCCTCCCTCCATTCCTTTACCCTATTTGTAATTTTCAGGTGGAATGGAGTCTAGCATATATATCCCAAAGTTTGTATCCATATCTATACCTAATTTATATCCATATCCATACCCAATCTGTATCCCATATCTATATCCGTACATATATCCAAATATCTATGTCCATATCTATGTCCATATTTGTATATCTGTATTCTAAGTTGATTTTTTAATATCAACAGCATTGGAGGGGGGATAGATTTTTTTAACAAAAATCAATGTCTCTCAATTTTTGGAAGGTAGGGGGAGGAAATGGTAGGACAAGACATGTTGCCTCTTTTGGGTACATTGTTTGGGAGTATGGCCATGCATACTTTTGCGGCAAAAGAATCTTTAAATTTCAATAAATCATTTAGTAATACAAGTTGAAACTCCAAACACCATATATATGATTTGCAATATTAGGAGAAGATGAAGTGCATACAAGAATGTCATAATTGCGATCATTTAAAAGCAATGATCATTTTAATTTAAGGTGACTTCAAAAAGTAGATTTTAAAAATCATATGGAAAAAATAATATAATATAATTTTCAATTATTTCAAATTTGTGATGCTTGTAGAACTAATAGAGATTGGTGAAACAAATTTTTAAGTATACTTTGAATATGCCTCAAATTCCTTTTGACCCCTAAAGTCCCATTTATAGAAGTTTTGTATCCCTATCCCCCTAAATATAATATAGACTCCAATTTTGTTTTTCATAGGTACAAGTAATGTTCTATACTAGATTTAAACTGTTCTAATACTTGTAATTCTTGTTATTGTCCATAATTGCCTTTCTAAAGATCATACTATAAGAAATTGTAATAAATTGAATAAATTGGAACATTAATATCCATTTGGAAACAAAATAATTATATATAGACTTATATAAAGCTACAACAATAATCATTAATTCTTTATTAACAAACTTAGTTTTGTGAATTTCATAGAATTTTCAACTATGGTAGGGCATCCTAATAATGTGTATTTGCACATTCAAGCTAGTACCATGGTTGGAATTCCAATTTTAATTTTTTTTCCTTTGATTTACACAATTTGAAAGCCGCTTAAATGAATGATTCGATGAATGTTATGAGCAATCGATGGATGAAAGGTGCAATATATACTTATGGTACAATTTCTTTCTTGATTGAGACTTGAATGGAATGTGCAATATTAGGACACCTTTGAAACTCCCATAAGCTTCATAATAAGTATTCATTGAATTTTTGAAGGTGACCTAATATTATGCATTTTTTTCTATCCAAATCAAGTGTGTTCATTAATTTAGGGAACACACAATATTAGGACGCCTCGACCATAGACCATAAATCAAGAAATAATGAAAAGATTCCTTTAAAGATAAAGAACATATAGTAAATCTTTCAATTGTGCTAAATTAAAACTTTTCAAATGTTGTAATAAATCAAGTAAATCAGTAAGTAAATTACGAGTAAACAAGGAGCCATCGAGGCTAAGTAACTTCAGTAGGATAAAAATTCTTCAAGTGAGAGAGAGCAGTTCAGTGTTTTATTCCCGCTTTTCTTTTGCAGGTCGTTCCTTTGCAGAACTCCGCTTTGCCGATTGATGCTGGTCTCCGTCTTCGCATTTGTGCAACTGCCATCGATCGGGATTCTCCATCAAGTTGTTTTTCCAATTCGAATTGGCTTCTTCGATCCGATCAATTCAAGCTACTTTGTGTTGACTCCCACAGCAAACAGCGCATGCAGTTCTTTGTTTCCTGTAAGTTGCCATTGCATTCATTCATGTCCGTGCGTTCTAAATTTGTGAACTCAAGGAGAGTTGTCGTAGGACGGTGTTGACAGGAAGCGGTTGTAAGAAGAGAGCCTTTGAAGTGTATTACCATCAGTACTCTGGAGAATTTTTAAAAAGAGGTGACGCAGATCGAACTGTTTTTCTTCTTTCAGTCCGTTTTCTTTTTCAATTCTAGTTGGTTTTGCTTTCTTGTTCAAGTATTTCATTATGTGGATACAGTGTGCAAAAGATTTGAAGATTCCAAATCCTATTGGTATCTGGAGCATGCTCTTCATAAACTGTTGCAAAAATTTTGGGCTTATTAGAAAATTTACATATCCGGATCTTCAAGCAGCACATATGATTTTGTTTCAGATTTGAAGCTTTTGAATTCGTATGTTCAAGCAGCACACATGCTGTTGTTTAAAGATTTAAAGCTTCGTTTCAGATTTGAAATCATTGTTTCCGGACATTCTTGTAGCACGCATGCCATCGATTCTGATTTGAGGCTTTTGTATCTGGATGTTCAAGCAGCACAGATGCTATTGTTTAAAGATTTGAAGCTTTCGTTTCAGATTTGATGGTTTTTCTATCAGGACGTTCAAGCACCACACATATCTTTCGTTTTCGTTTTGAAGTTTTTGTGTTCTTTGTTTCTGACTTGAAGCTATGGCGCTGCTGGCCTCAAGCCCTGCCCCGTCGCTTCTCTATTCCCCTCTCTCTCGCACGCCGAAGCTTAATCGGTTAGCATCCCCTCCGCGCTGCTCAAACCGTGAGAATTTCGTGAAGCAGGACCTCACAACGAAAGGCATTCCCCGGCGCGCTGTGCTCCTGCGTCTCGGCTATGGCGTAGGGTTACTCTCTCTCTCCCTCGTCTCTCTTCCCGAAATTGGACAATGCGCCACAGAGAGAAAGCGAGACGACGAAGAGCCCCGACCTAAATTTTATGAGCTCGAGAATTCAAGCGGCGTGAAAGCTCTCGACATTCGCCAAGGAACAGGAGCATCCCCCGGGGACGGAGACAAAGTGGAGGTTCACTACTACGGCCGCTTGGCTGCGAAGCAAGGGTGGCGGTTCGACTCGACCTACGACCACAAGGATTTGTTCGGGAATCCGGAGCCGTATGTTTTTATTGTGGGAGACGCAAGTGTGATTCGGGGGATGAACTCGGCTGTGAGGACGATGAAGGAGGGTGGGGTAAGGAGGGTGGTCATTCCGCCGTCGCAGGGGTACCAGGATATGAGCCAGGGGCCTGTTCCGCCGGATTACTTCGACAGGCAGAGGTTGTATACCACGATTTTTAATCAGACAAGGTTGGCGAACGGGGAAGGGGAGACGCTGGGGACGCTCATATTTGATATTGAGTTGGTGAAGGTGAGAAAGACGGAGGCGCAATGATGATGTGGAGGGCGAGCGGTTGCGTTGCGCTGTTTGCCGAGTTTTCGAGTGTTGCTGGGGTTTGGTTACTGTTCTGGTGTAACCGGTGTTTTGTATATTAAGCATGGCATTCGCCTTGCGATTGAGCAGGCAATTGAGGGAATAATGCGGTGGATCCCGTACAGATTTAAGTCGCAATTAGGGTTACAGTTTGTAACATACTCCCATTTTCAGTTTTCGACATTGAGTCGTTTAACTTGGAAGGCCGCTACGTCCATGATGCAGAGGGCCTGTTTGCATTGCCGGCTAATATATCTTCTGTATGCCAAGTATTCGAGTGTTTGCTGTGTTTTGCTTTCTGTCTCTCGATAACTGGTACATTGTTTTGCTTCGGAGATAGCCCTGCGATTGAGCCAGTACTGCAGTGGACAGAATTGAGACTCAATTCGTGCAAGTAGGGTTTTAAATTTGTAACATACTCTCATTTTCGACATTGAGGTGCTTTAACTTCCACGATGGAGAGAGTGCCAGTTTGCGTTGCAGCTAGCGTTTCTTCTGTACACCGAGTTTTCAAATGTTGCTGCGGTTTGTTTTCTGTGTCTCGATAACTGCTAATTTTTTTTTTGTGGATTTGGCCTTGCGATTGAGCCAATACTGCATTGTCTCCCGCATTATGTACACGATTTAATTCGGAATTCACGCAATTAGGATTATATATTTGTAACATACTCTCAATTCGACATCGAGTTGCCTGAATTTCGAAAGCTGCAACCTCCATGATGCGGAAGGCGTTTCGCTCTACCAATCAAGAAAACCCCCCAAATGACTGAATCGTGCTGTGCAATTAGAGAGTTCTGGGTTTACTTGTTGTTCCATTGTGGTTCACTTTTTGTCACGTCTTCCTGCTTTCCCACGTTGCAAACCAGCAGTTCCTGTGCTCCACTTTTGTCCGATTTGGTTTCAACTTTTGGGATTCATCTTCACCAATGCAGGTTGAACCAAGTGTTCTGAGCTTGTAGACATTCTTTTCGCCAAGCTCATTTGAGCTTTTCCTCCCCATCAATTTGCGGTTCAACGTAGTATTCTCGGATGTGAAGATGCTGCTTCTTGTATCTGCTCAATGAATTAGCCTCTTACAATCTCTTCGAAACTGCAATTTCGAAATGCGCAACTGTAGAACCTGAGGAGGCCGACGAGCTTGCTTTGTAATCTCTTTCCATTTGAATTTTGAATTTTTTCTTTCGGTTGTGAAGGTGCGGCTACGTGTATTTGGTCCGTGAATGAGCTTGATCAGAACTCTCTTTCAAATTCAATTTCAATTTCTTTAAGGGTTTTGTTCTCGCAGATTTTTTCCAAACCCTTAAACACTGGTGATCGAGGGTTGGCAAGCTCATGGACTGGTCACAATGCCAGAAAGGAAGGGCTCGGAATCTTCTCCCAGTACTTGCGTTCGAGGATGCTGCCGGAGAGATTCTTTCCCTTTGGCCATCCCGAGGTTTGAAATCCAAATTGTGGCTAAAATTGCTCGGGGTAAGTAGGAATCTCATCTTTGTAAAAATTTTATCAAAAATATTGAAAGTGGGCACAGGTTCCTGTTTATAGAGTTTTAGATTACATTTCTATTTGTCAGGAATTCAATCATACCGGTTGGTTTAGTGGATTGCTGATGACTCCGTACATACCTGTCAGAAAATTAGCAAATATGTAGTCAATGAAAAGCCTGGATTTCAGAAAATTTAGGTTCTAATAAGGTTGGGAACACATGGTTTTGAGTGGTTTCTCTTATTATTTGGAAATATTTAATGTGATTTTATTCTCTATTTTTAGATAGGGTTCCAATGCACTTGAACTCTGGTTATCTATATATTGTAAAAATAAGTTATGAATTTTCGAAATGTGAGTAGAACAATGGGTGGGATTTGGCTCCTCATTGTCATTTTCGCTAGATTCTAAGTATGCAATTCTCAATAGCATTTTAGTCCACTTATGGCAAAAACTCTCTCATGAGAAAGGATTCACTATTTTACTTGTGGTACTCATCTGTGTATTATTTCCTATATTCAATGTAGTGGATGACGTGTGTTGATTTTGTACAGTGTTGTGGCTTATGGTTGATTTGATGGTCCAGGGGCTGAAAGCGTAGTATATGAAGCCCGGTTTGGTGGCAAGTCCGTACCAACGAAAAATCCTCGTCTGTCTACAGCTGATGACATGAACCGATTCCACACAATTGCAGATTTTTGGGTTAGTAATCCTTCACGTTTTTGGTTCCCTTAATCTTTGATTATGCTTTCTCGATTGTTTTCTCCAATCTTTATTTTTAGGGTTGATATCAGATTCTAGTAAAGTTTCTTCTTACTGTAAGTGCAGAACGCTCTGCTTGTGTTTTTTTGTTCTATAGCAAGTTGAATCATCCAAATCTTGCTACTTCGATTGATGCACGTGCTTATCTACCCGATACTACTTCCTGTATGCGCTCTATATTGCAGGTCCAGAATCTGGAATTCCATTACAGTCGTCGACCTTGATCGAACAATGTTGGCACCCTACGTACAAAGCGTCCGTCTTTTGACTATGTAGTGGAGTCTTCTCATGAGATCACTGCCAAACTATTCTCTGAGCAAATATTGACTGACTCATCAGATGGGAAACCAGATGTTTTTATCTCATCAAACACGGATAAGGCTGGGCTGGAAGCAGTTTTGAACTGCACTTGGGAGAAGAGAACAGATGTGAACTGGGTCTCTCGGACTGTTGAAGGGTTGAGATCCACCATTATGGAGCCTTCATCTCCAGGTTGGCTAAACCAAGCATCCGAGGACTAAAGCTACCTCCCTGGTGCTGTCAATGGGTTCATTTGCAACAAAAGGAGCAAGACAAACAGAGGATACATACTCCTTAAAATCTCAGCTGGAAGGAGCTGCGACTGTTTACGATTTTGGCGTCTTTGATGGACATCGAGGTATGTTCTTTGAAATTCACTTTTCCGTCATTTTGGGTAAATTTTATATCAATGTGTTTAATATAAGAAACCAGGAGAAAGAAACGCTGACCTTGCTACCATTTTGCTTGTGACATGATATTTTACGAATGAATTAGGGCCTGAGGCAGCAGTGTTTGCAGCTATCGCAATTCCTGTGTTTTTGCTGTCAATGGCTTCCACTTCTAGGCAGGTTCATCATTTATTCTAATTAGCATATTGGCCACTTGTTGCTAGTGTACTTTTCACTCAAAAGCTTCTTGATGGTGGTCTCAAGGTACACTACTAACAAGAAGAAATCATTTACTCTTTGGCACACTGTTATGGTGTTACATAAGATTATGGATAACACTAGATAGAATAAACGGTACAGTGAGACAGAGTTGTGAAGATCCTGCTCTATTTAATACAACTTCGTGTCTCATGTCACTCAGTTTGCCACTATTTGTAGGCTCGGTTGGCCAATTTCTTGTGTGGAGCCGTTACTCTCCCTTTTTGGAAGTTGAATGTGCCTTTTGTTACGTGAAGAAACAGACTCATTCTTGAAAACTATGTTACTTCGGTTGGTGATTGACACCCCGGGTGTGCTGCAACCACAGCGCTTCTTGTGCCAATGCTGGAGATTCATTGCCGAACCATTGTTTGCCGGACAGGAAAAGCTGGTCCTCTTAGCACTTCGGTATTATCCGTTATGTGTCTAGTTCTAAACATTTCTATTATTCTGAACTCAAAGCTGGCCTTGTTTCAGTGAAAAAGTAGGGTGAATCGAGTGAACAATGAATGCCATGGACACCAGGGGTTGGTAGTGTTCGTATTTAATATTTATTACTAGTATGCCCTGTGCCATTGCCACAGGATATATGAAATAAGAGTAAAAGTAATTTTTTAATTCATAAAAACTTCCAATTCAATATCTTTTTTTGCCGTGAGTTGGAATGCCACAAAACAAAGTCCTTGCACCCATTGCACCCCTCCTTGTAGAGAGACCAAGAACATGACTAGAGATGCATGATTCTAAAGTGATTGGGGACTCATAGTTTTAGAGATCTTACTCTAATAAATAGCTTTAGAGATTTCACTCTAATAAAGTAGAGAAAATCAAATAGCCTAATTTAAGTGATTTTTGGAACACATAGTTTTATAGATCTCACTCTAATAAAAAAGAAATAGATTAATTTAAGTGATTGGGGACATATGGTTTTAAAAATCTCACTATAACAAACAAAACAAATAGCCTAATTTAATATATATGGATTTTAAGACTATGGATTTTGAGATTAAGATCCAAGAAAATATTTTAGTTCCTATGATGAGGATCTAACTCTAAACCTTAATGAATTAAATGAATGAACATCAATATCATTATATTGATGGTATTCCAATACACTAGTAGAATCTCGTGCTTATTTCAACATGAGTTGTTTAACTTGACGTTGTTTACCTAAATGTTCAATGTAACAACCCTATGTTTTTATGTCATTGAAGATATTACAGTGAACATTAGTGGATGTCAATGTTGACATAATATTGACATAAAAACATGGGATTGCTACATTGAACATTTAGGTACATGGCGTCAAGTTAAATAATTCATGTCTAGATAAACACAAGATTCTACTAGTGATACTTTGGCACCTTTTGGATATTAAAAAAAATATTATTAAAAAAATTATTTTTTAATTTCTTACTTTTGTTATATATTTGCATTGTTGATCAAAGTCAAAAAACCTTTAGCAAGCCCCATTTTTTTCTAATGACATTTTAAAAAATATGTAAATTTGCAATTCTCCTTGATTTTAATCTTTTATTTACATATAGGTCACATTTTTGGCATTGGAATTGTGCCACTTGGACAAATTTGATGCTTATGGCTTTAGATAGTTTTTACCTTAGCTAGTTAGTCCAATATTTCAATTAAACTAGATTCAAAGTCAAATAGTTTTGTTAAATTGACAAAATATTGCAATTTTGGCATTTACTTTTTCATGTGGCTGTATAAGACCTAGCTAATTCAATACTTTCCTTGATTGTATATATATTCATTTTTTTACAAATAAATGTAACAAATTTTGACGCCAAAATTATGCCAATTTAACAAAATTGACCATACTATCATTTAAAGACATTTACAAAGCACACTACTCTAAAATTATAACTATGAGAAAGTGAGTGGTCTAAACAACTAAACAATGACAATTTTGTTGTTTAAATTATATCAATTTTTTAAAATTAACAATATTCCATACACTATTTTGACATTTTCATCATCATGGGGAATTTTGTTAAAATGGTGCCATTCCACAACTTTGACACTTTTATGATTTAGATTGTATAGTCTATATATGTCCTAGTTTACTCCTAAATGTGACTCTTATGGTTTAGACCATGCAATCTGAAATGTATACCTGTCCTAAGTGTCACTTTTACAATTTAGACCGCAAATCTTGAAATGTATACCTCTCGTAGATGTCACTTCTAAGATTTGGAATGCGTGGTTTGAAAATAGTATATAGAATATGCCATTTTTAATGAAATTCCCTATCAGTTTAATAAATTAGATTATACAAACTGGTATGCTACATTTCAACACAGCATGCATTGCACTGTTCGCTAGGCTACAATTTTCACCCCGCATCCCCTCCCTGTGACTTCATGAGCTCTGGCTCCCCAAATCCTTTCATTGCTTCAGAGTCCACTTACAAAATTACAGTGCCATGTTATTGAATTGCAAGCGTGTCCGAAGAAAAAAAAACAGACTCCTCTCGATCGCATTTTCATGCAGTCACGCAAACACATGCATCCCAATGCAAGGCATGCATGCTCGGTCATGCGTGACCAATATAATCATTCATCAATTGAATCAAAAGGTTGGATTGATCAAAAACTTCAGTTTTTGCCACAAGCTTGAATCTTCGGGTATGCTACCAACAAGACTAACATTCACGAACCTATCTTACCGACGAGACTTTCTTAATTCCCCAAATCACGAGACGTGAATGCTTGAATATATTGCTTGCAAGTGAACAGAAAAACTGATAGTTAAGGTCGGCGGGAAGGATTGTTCTCAGACTACATCACTACATGCATTCTCGAATTATAAAGGCGCTAACTAGACTCAGTAGTCTCGTATTTGAAGCTACTCTCGGCAGCAGGATTTGGGTGAAGAGCAATTGATGGTCTCCAGAGTTGGGATCGGAAGCCAAATAAAAGTAGGTTCCAACTAGAGATTGAAACATTTTTCTGCGACTTGGGCTTGGAAGGTGCTGCACCAGTCCAACTGCTGTGGATCGCTTCTAAGGCCATAGCATCAGGTACATTCAACCTTCATTTCATTTTCTGGCTTGAGTTTACTAGACCATTTGTGGTGCAGCTACTGATGCTGGAGACCTTCCAGTTCTGTAATTAAGTCATGTTTGAATTGATTGTTCATGTTGCAATGTTGCAGCGTTTCTTGGTTGCATCAACTAGGACCAGTGTCGACGTACCTCCAGAGTCCAGATCCGCCCATTGAGAACCCAAATGAGGGAACCTGCAGGCTGCTGCGTCGGGATGAGTTGATGGGCAAGTATGGCGACATCATTGCCAAAGCTGCCAGGGAGCTTGAGTTGGAGAAGGAGCGCGAGCATGAACGCATCTCCCAAGCCAACCGAGCTGCAGCACTTGCTGAGCACAATCTATTGAACAGTGATGATATTAATGAGCGACGGGCAAAGAACCGTAAAGCGATCAAGGGGCAACTCCGATTCAAAAGGCGGCCCGGAGGGCATCTCGTAGTGCCATGAACGCGATGAAGACGACGGTGGAGATTGCGGACGGGACCTCCGATTTTCCCTTGCTCATGGATCATGTGACTTCGAAGTTGACTGGCTCGAGCTCGCGAACTGTTTTCGAGGACGTGACCGGTCTCCAGTTGGTTCAGGAGACTGAGGACGACGTACGAAAATTCTTGCAATCGATTAGGTAGTCCCCCCTGCCACTGATGTACAAAGTGTTAATCTTCTTTGCGAAGCCAGACGTAGCTAGTATCGTCAATTTCGTTACTTCGAGGATGCAAGAGGACTGGGACGTCGATATGCGGTGCTCTGCGTTTCCAAAGTCCTAGCTAAGCTATGAGTTAGTTCGTGAGTTTCAATTATGTGGCCATTCAAATAAGAACAGATTTCAGATCAATGCCATTGGAGCAAGCAATAAAATTCATTGGGTTTTGGTAACTTACTGCGGGACTGGTGGTAATTCTATTGTCAATGGAAATTGCAGAAACTAGAAAAAAATTCAAAAATGGTGAATTATATTAAAATGGTGGTGATTTTTTTGTTATTTTTCATACTCCGTGTGCCGTTCTAATGGAATGTCGTGTCATCTTTGACATATTCAGTGCCGTTTTAATGAAATGTAGTGCCATTCTACAGGAATACCGCCAATTTATCGAAATTAATTGCCCATATCCATTGAAATTATATGTTTGCGCATGCATGGAGCTCACTGCATTGAACGTCAATTTGGTTAGTTTAGCCTCGGTAGTCTCATATTTGAGGCTAATCTCGCCAGCAGGTTTAGGGTGGAGAGCAGAGGATGGTCTCGTCAGTAGGTCGGGAAGGCAAATAAAAGGAGGCTCCAACCAGAGATTGAAACAGTATTCTGCCATATCTGCTCTGAAGGCGCTCCACCAGTCCAACTGCTCTGGATCGCTTCTACAGTAGGGCCATTGCATCAGGTACTTTCGACCTTCAGTTCATTTTCTGGCTTGAGTTTACTAGATCATTGGTGGTGCAGCTACTGATGCTGGAATTAATTGCTTACTCTCAATTAGAGTCGTTGATAGCACTAGATGACCTTCCAGTTCATTCAAGTCATGTTTGAATTGATTGTTTGTGTTGCAATGCTGCAGGGTTTCTTGGTTGCATCAACTAAGTCCAGTGTCGACGTACCTCCGGAATCCAGATCCGCCCATGGCGAACCCAAATGAGGGAACCTGCAGGCTGCTCCGTCGGGCTCAGTTGATGGGCAAGTATGGCGACATCATTGCCAAAGCTGCGAGGGAGATTGAATTGGAGAAGGAGCGCGAGCATGAACGCATCTCCCAAGCCAACCGAGCTGCAGCACTTGCTGAGCAGAATCTGTTGAACAGTAATGAGAATGAGCGACGGACGAAGACTCGTAAAGCGATCAGGGAGCAACTCCGATTCAACAAGGCCGCCCGGAGGGCATCCCGTCGTGCCATGAACTCGATGAAGAAGACGGTGGAGATTGTGGACGACAGGACCTCCGATTTTCCCTTGCTCATGGCTGTTACTTCGGAGTTGACTGGCTCGAGCTCGCGAACTGTTTTCGAGGACGTGACCCGTCTCCAGTTGGTTCAGGAGACTGAGGACGACGTACGAAAATTCTTGCAATCGATTATGTAGTCCCCTGTCAGTAACAAAGCGTTAATCTTCTTTGCAAAGACGTCCAGTCAGTCACGTACTAGCTAGTATCGTCAATTTCGTTACTTTCACGAGATTTTGGAACCGAAAATTGTAACATCTATCATTCCTCACACAGGTCAAATTTCAGGGCACAAACTAGGATCGGACAGTTATGGATTTATGTATATATCCTGGGCGTGCGCGTCCTGAATCCTGGAATGAGCCAATGTATTGGAATATATGCCGCCAATTTGATGAATTCGAGGTGTACTTAGTCGATCGATCTGTTTTAGATTGGGCTACACAGAAGTAACTGTTTGAAAATGCTGTATTGCCGGAACTGGAATTCTATCTGACAGTTTGGCATTTAGGCTGCCGTAATGTGTGTCAGTCTTCCCCATGTGGTTTAGGTAACAGATAATGTTTATTACTTGTGATAAAGTTTTGCTTAAGCACGTAATAGCACATTCTAAACTTCTACTGTAATTGCATTTGTTTTTGGAATGGTTTTGCAATGGCCACCAGAAACTCAGTAGCAGATTATTTTACAATAGTGTCTAGTACAGCATTGTGCAATATATTTGCTACTAATTTAGATTGCAATTTTTTAAGAATATCACAGTTAGTTAAAGAATATTACATTGGTTCCGTGCCTACTGCCCAGGACTTCTACAACATGTTTAGAGCACTATATTAATGCAATGGTTTGTATTTTGTAATAGACCATAAGTTTAACCCTTAAACATCGAGGCGGACATCTTGTGTCTAATGAATGACAAGGAATTCTCTTGTGTAGGATAGAAATGCAACTATTCATCCTCGAAATTAGAGGTGGAAAGCGGAAATCTTCTATAGTAGTTTGACTCCCAATGAAATTTTTTTATTTTTGTAAACTAGATGATGTCACACGGTTCCAAGGGATTGATTTCCACGGTCACTAGCCCAACGTTTAAGGATTAAGGCATTATTTAGAACCGCTACAAAACCTTAGCAAAGTAATTGATGATGTGGTGCTAAATCTAGATTTCTACTTACTACTTAAATTCTATGAGTTGATTTTTTTATGCCTTTAATATTTGAAAAGTAATGAAAATAATCATTATAATTAATTTCATTTGATTTCATGTTCACTTAGAGTAAGCCATTGATCAATGAACACAACTCAAATCATTGTTAGTTTTTAAGGTAGAAGCACCAATAGTAGTCAATCATTTAAACAATTTTGGAGCTAATGGTAAGGAGTATGTTGTGGTATAAATTTTTTCCTTGCAGAAAGATAGGGAATATGGGGATAGCAAAATTTTTAAAGTTTTATTCCCAAAATTGAAATTACTAAGATTTTTGGGAACCAAAAAGTGCACTTGTCTAGTAATCAATGTCTAGAGTCTTCCAATTTAATCACTCAAGAACTACTTTGCCGCTTACTACTTCTTGCTTTTATACTCACTGCTTTGAGACATGTCATAACCTTATTCGTCATAGTTTTGAAAAAGACAAAATAAAAAAGCATTCAAAGCTTAAGTTTTAGCCTAAGGTTGAAATAGTGCACTTTACAAGTTGGGTACCAGGTGTGGTTGATAATTATTGCCTCAACCTTAATCATTGGCTTAATTGTTCACAAAATCAAGCAAATGGCTTTAATTTTACAACAATCAATAAAAAAAATTTGCTTCCATCAATTTTTAATAATTTCGATGATTGTGAAATATATATCATTGATTTCTATCATTCTATACATTGTAAATTTGTCAAAAATGGAGAGAATTTACTCATAAAAAATTAAATTACAAGAGATTGGTTTTTTGGCCCGATACCCTAATATGTTTAGATTTTTACCTATTCTTGATTTAGAGCTTTTAACATACTTTTAGTATGTTGATTAAACAAATACATGTAGGATGAACAATCTTTTACAATTTATTGTTCTTTGTAAGTTTGTATAGGATTTTAAGTGTTTAAAGTTTGTATTCAAGTTCAAAGAAATTTTTAGAGCTAGCATGATGATGTTTGAATTTATTGGAGGCCATGTCAAGTACAATTGGTACTCCTACAATTTTCGACTAAAAACTACGGATATATTTTGAAACAAAGAAAGTAGAAGTTTTTTATGATGGTGAAGTCAACATATATTAAGTAAATTAGATTTGATGCTTATACGATTACATCCCTTCCAAACAATTTCTAACATAAGATCCATTCAAAATACCTCAAAAATCATTTATTAAAGGCTTAAAGTCTTGCCGGAAATCTTGCATCAATCCATAACAAAAAAAAATTCATTAGATGAGATTTGGGCTATAAGAGTTCTTTATTTGTATTATACAAGCATAATACCAATTAGTAGCACAAAATCAACAACAAAGTGAACAAATATGAGTGACAAGATTGATTATTTTGAAACGCATATTAAATAAAATGTTTTTTAATTGAACTAATCTTAAGTGTTCACTTGATGCAAATATGCAATCCACAATCAGTCTAGAGAAAGTTCCATTGTTAAGTTTCCAACCATAGCTCACTTGAGTTGATGTGCTAAATTGAGCTAAATTTAAGTGTTGATGCAATCCGCAATTAGTATAGAAAAATTCACTTGGTAAATTCCAAACTTGGCTTACTTGAATTGATCAATGCCAACAACATCATTGTGCATCTAGTACACAGTTGCCCATATTCTTTGAAATTGAAAGAAATTAATTAAAAAATCATAAATCCTAGCTGATTTCTATTTGAACAATCCTTTTTACATCAAATTATTGACTTACCTACCTTACATTTGAGTATTCAATTGGATGTCAAATACACGCTCTAGAAACAAATTTTTTGGCCCTTGATATTCCTTCACCTTATTAACAAGAGCATTGAATATCTTGTTGTGCCTATAGATATGCAAATTAGTATGTAAACTGTCATCCATGTACAACATTGTGTACCAAAAACTAAGGTAGGATTTCCACCCTCACCCCTTTTTTAGCTAGCTCCCTAAATCATTCATTACTTTCCAATTTTGAGGTTTAAAAATACTTTCATTGTACCATGTCACTGAATTGCTCCAATTTTATGGAATTGACATTAATTTTTATGTGAAACACGATGGAATTTGCTTCACTATGGCAAGGCGACAATCTTTGGTTCTTGATGATCCTCATCAACAATGTAGGTGGTGCTAGCAATCTAAAGTCTTTGAAATAAATAAAATAGACAAATAGATAAGTAAAAAATTAAAACAACAAAATTTGTAAGATAACATCCAAAACTACCTAAGAATTTGCCAAAAAATAGAATGTAAAAAATATTTAACATGAAAGCTATATCTAAGTGGCAAGGTCATTGGATTTAGTCTAGACGCCTTCAAGATGGTGATTGAGTGCATTTGAATTGTGCATTAGAGTTAAATAGTTCCTTTAGAAGTTCATTTGAGTCCTTTGAGTCATAATTTGAAGAAGATGAAAAGTGCATTGGATTTATTTAAACAACATTTTAGGGATGATTTTGGGTAAAGGAATAAAATTCCACATAGATAGAATCAAAAATAGAATACAAGTATAAAAAAAGGTTTTAAAGAATCATCTACAAAAAAGATTGTTGGCAACCTTTTGAAGTCATAAAAACCATTGATTTTCAAGTCTTGAAAGGTATTTAGGAACCTTTAATCCTAATTCGACTATCATCTCTATTATAAAATATATAGGGTGGTTGCAAGAAAGACTAACTAGTTTTCATAGCATTTTCCACATTACTCAATTTTTCTTTCAAGAGTACTATAGTATAATTATTAATTAGAAAGAAAAATTTTAATGTCAAAAATATTTTTAATGTATACACTTTTAAGAAGAAGGTACTTTAAAAAAGAAAAGCATAGAAAAATCTCTACGTAGGAGAACTAGAAAAGTCTCATGAACTAGCAAAATCTCAAGAAAATAGGTACTTTCACATTTTTTTTAAATAAAAAAAATAATTTAAAAAAAATTAAAGATGTGAATTTGGGATAATTTTATGATGAAGAAATTTCACCAAAAGAATGATCTTAAAACCAACACAATGTTTAGAAATGCATATGCAAAGGAGCCTTGTTAGCATGCATGTGGAGGACATAAAATAAAATATTTTTAAATTTCCTTTGGTAGAAACATGACTTCCCACTGTAGAAATAAACCACAAAATTTTCAGTTCTAGATTACTAATTTTGGATACTCCCCAGTACTAAAAAATCCTAAACCGCAAATTGTGACAATTAGCTATATTGAAATTTAAATATAAAATGATTTTTGAATTTTTTGAAAAATAAGGAATCTGAATAATATCAAGTTAGACATCTTTAATAAAAAAATTTAAGTTCATCAAGTTCATGCTTCAAAAGTTATAGCGGATGACAAAAGAATCATTTTCATTGTAACACAAAATAGTACATGTGTTTCTTGCAATCACCCTATAGTACTTGGAATTAGAAGCACTAGTAGAAAGGTGGTCATAGGGAACCAAGCTATAATAGAATGCAATGCTTGGTGCCTAAATGGGCCTCTTGACTATAGTTTTGTTCTCCCAAACCATCTTTCTACTAGTGAAGGGTGATTGCAAAAAACACATGTACTATTTTATATCACATCTAACATGGAAATTTAATTTTTTGCCATAACTTTTGCATTCTAGTTCCATATAACTCAAGATTCATATAAAAAGTACTTATTACTATTATACACCTTTTTTAATTTTTTAATTTCAAAAATAGACCCCAATTTTGTCATACTTGCCAATTGGGAGGAGGGAGTATTATTTAGTACCCAAAAAAACAAATTTGGAACTTAACTTTCAAGGAGACTTGCAACTAGTATTGCGAAAAAGAATTTTTAAAATAATAAATTGTATATTGTATGGAAGTCTAGTAGTCTACAAAGTGGATATTTTTTTTTTGCATTTTGAAACATGTAAAATATTATTTTGGTGCTTTTTTAATAAATGACCATTTCCACAAAGTTGTTACAAATAAGAAATTGAGATAAATTCTTGGATAAATTCCTTATCTGTCACAATATTCACACAAGGTGAATCTCTTTCCTTTCAAAGATTCCCTCCTTTGAGTAGATTAATAAAGATTTAGAAATAGCTTGGCTTCTCAAACCCTAGCAACCCTCTAGAGAGTCCAAATTTCTTCTAATGCATGAGTACTATGAAATTGCAACAAAATCAATAGGTGTTTCTTGCAATTGCTTGACGATACTATCTATTAGATATACGATTAGATATACTTCTAGTTGTCTCCTTTTTATAGTCAAGGTTAAGCTTATTCTTATTGTTTATGAGAGGCATTATTATTTTCTTAGTTAAAACTTAAGTTACAAATGAAAGAAGTTTGTATCACCATCCCCCAAAGGCCAAAACAGTATAGCCTTTAATTTTTTCTTATACATACAAATAACATTTCATAATTAATTTAAAAAAATTTAAATAATACATTAATTTATAACGATTCTTCTTGTTGGCTATAATTAGCTTTCACAAGAAACTTAATACAAGAAATTGTCATTTCTATTGAATAAATTGGAACATTAATATCCATTCAAAAATAAATTATTTATACGTTTATGTAAAGCTATAACAATAATCATTAATTTTTATCTACAAACTTGGTATGTGAGTTTCATGGAGTTCTCAACTAAACCATCTGTAGATAAAGAAATAATGAAAAGATTCTTGTAAAGATAAAGAACACATAGTAAATCTTTCAATCGTGCTAAATTAAAACTTTTCAAATGTTGTGATAAATCAAGTAAATCAGTAAGTAAATTGCGAGTAAACAAGGAGCGAGGTAAGTAACTTCAATAGGATAAAATGAGATAGAGCAGTTCAGTGTTTTATTCCCGCTTTTCTTTTGCAGGTCGTTCCTTTGCACTCCTCCGCTTTGCCGATTGATGCTGGTCTTCGTTCTTCGCATTTGCGCAACTGCCATCGATCGGGATTCTCCATCAAGTTGTTTTTCCAATTCGATTTGGCTTCTTCGATCCGATCAATTCAAGCTACTTTGTGTTGACTCCCGCAGAAAACAGCGCATGCAGTTCTTTTTTTCCTGTAAGTTGCCATTGCATCCGCGCGTTCTAAATTTGTGAACTCAAGGAGAGTTGTCGTAGGACGGTGTTGCCAGGAAGCGGTCGTAAGATGAGGGCGTTTGAAGTGTATTACCGTCAGTACTAGCTCTGGAGAATTTTTAAAAAGAGGTGACGCAGATCGAACTGTTTTTCTTCTTTCAGTCGGTTTTCTTTCTCAATTCTAGTTGTTTTTTCTTGCATCCGATCAATTCAAGCTATCTTGTGTTAATTCATTGAATGTTCATTGTTTTCTGTAAGTTGACATTGTCGTCATTCAAGATTGTCCGTTCTGATTTTGTGAAGTGGAGTTGTCGTAGGTGTTGCGAAAAGGTAGTCTTAGGAGTCAGTGTATCCAATCACGAATCTGGAAATTTTTAAGAAAATGTAGCGCACAATGATTTTTCTTCTTTCAGTGAATTTTCTTTTTCAATTCTAGTTGGCTTTCCTTCGTCCGATCAATTGAAGCTGCTTTGTGTCATTAATTTCCGACAATAGATTGAGCATGCGGTTCATTGTTTATTGTAGAAATACCGTCGCCTTCATTCTTTTGAGCTCCACTTTTGTGAAGCGGCGTCATGACAGTTGTGGACAGTAAGCGGTTGTGATAGAAGAGTCTTGGACATGAATTACAATGCTAATCGTGTGGAAATAGTAAGACACCACAAAACGGTGATTTGGAAACGTTCTTGTTTAACTAGTACTTTTATGTGTGACTGATATTTCTTCCGGGTTTTGCTATTGAAAGAGCTCTCATACTTAGAGATATACAAGGGAAAACTGACTGATCTCATCGACGCATAGAAGTACACGAAAAGAGTACAAGCCTAGTTGAATTGAAAGTGCAGTAACCTTGATAGAGCTAGAAAGTGTTGGTGCTCCTAACTATCGGAAAATTAAAGAGAAATGATGTTCGTTTGATTCAATCTTTTCAAATTGAGTGACGCGTATAGAACACCACGATGTCTTGCAACGTTCTGAATGCACAATTGATACTATTTTGCGGAGTCACGGCTGGACGGTGTCGTAAAACGTCAATGTCGTTAAATTGGTGGTATTCCATGACATTGGCACAATTCAAACCGCGAAGTCTGAATCGTAAATCTATACCAATCCTAGTTTTATGAGTTTCCGTGTAGCAGTATGTCAAAACTTTTGGCGCCAGAATCTGACATTTCCACAATTTAAATTTCAAAAGAGATTCTTGCAATCTCAGATTGTTTCTAAACTTCGATGAATTACATGATTGCAGGGACATCATGGAGATGACCTCCGCATTCCAAATGAAAGCGGGGTTTGCAGCGGTGCTTCTTTTGTTGGCGCTCTCTTCGGTCCCTGCGGATGGAACGCCCAGCTGGGCTCCCAAGGGATGGGGCTACGCCCATGCCACCTTCTACGGTTCCCGTGATGGCCACGGAACGGAGGGAGGCGCTTGCGCATACGGAAACACATTCTCTCGTGGCTACGGCGCCATGACCGCGGCGCTGAGCACTGCTTTGTTCCGAGAAGGAGCAGCTTGCGGCGCCTGTTTCCAGCTCCGATGCGTGAAAATCAAGGAAACTCCCACGGAGAAGAACTGGTGCTGGAATTACGCTCGATCCATGACCATCACGGCCACTAACTTCTGTCCCCAAAACTCGCAAGGCGGGTGGTGCAATTTTCCCAAACAACACTTCGATCTGTCGATGCCTGCATTTTCAAAACTCGCCAAGTTCGAAGGCGGTGTTATCCCAGTGTTCTACCGGAGGTACTTGCTGTAGACTGCAATTCTTGTGTTGAAAATTCTTGTGAGCCTCTATATAATGCCTGTGGTTGAATCAACTTGTAAGTAATTGGAAGTAATTGGAAGTAATTGCTTTACAGAAAACATTGAAAGATGTCTAAATTCCTAACATCAATTCTTTTAACTTGGTGTAAATCCATGAGCCAATTAGAAAGTTACAGAGGGTTGAGTTGAGCTGTAGCTTGCTGTGCCTGTACATATGCAAATTAGTATGTAAATTGTCATTCATCACTAAGGTAGGATTTCCACCCTCATCGACCCCCTTCTCGGCTAGCTCCCTAAATCATTCGTTGCCTTCTCTTCTTTTCTTGAGGATTCACAGTGCCATTAAATGGAATTGACGATAATTTTTGTACTGGTAGGGTTCGCTGTGTGAAACACGGTGGAATTCGCTTCACTATGGGTGGCAATCCTTGGTTCCTGATGATCCTCATCCACAACGTAGGTGGCGCTGGCGATGTGAAGTCTGTGAAGATTCACAGTGCCTCCACGGGATGGATCCCCATGTACCGCAACTGGGGTGCCCTCTGGACAGTCCCAAGAAAACTAACAGGCTCCCTTTCTTTCATGATCACTGGAGGGGACCGACGAGTTCTTATTGCATCGAACGCTGTCGGTGCAGGGTGGGGATTTGGGCAGACATGGGAAGCGAAGTCAAACTTCCGGTGATTCAATTCATCAACGGAAAACTGAAAGGGAGTGTTTGGAAATTATACATTCCCATGGCTCTCCATTTTCACAGAAAGAGGGAGCCTCCAGGGAGGATCCTGACTTGGAGACCAACTTGATTCTTGGTCTTGCAGGCGAGAGATTTGCAGTCTAATAAATTGTGCTAGTGCTCATTCATCTAGCAGAGTAGCAGGTAGGAGTCATATGACCTATGAAGTCAAGCTTGATGGAAATTTGTAATAAAGATTAATGGATGGAGTCTCACCAATGTTGGTTACTGCTTAATTGGTTACCGCCACTTAAGATATGCATGAAGCACACTTGTTTTCATAGTGCTGCCTTCACTTGTTAACCCTGGAAGGACGGCCCCAAGGTAGTCACTCAAAGATGCTCCAATTTGTGGACTAATGGGTGCATTCTTCATTCTTTATTTCTATAATGATTTGAAAAGTCATCCATTGGTCACTTTTTGGCCTCTACGTTCTTATGAGGTTAACCCTTAAAGGACTAGATGTTGCAAACTTTCTTTTGGCCAATGAATGACTAGGAATCCTTCTACGTAGGATAGAAATTCAATTGTTCATCCTCAAAATTTTATGTGAAAAGGGGAGGTTTTGTATAGTAGTTTGACTTCCAATGAGTGCTTTTTGTAAGCCAATGATTTATATGGTACCAAAAGGGATGATTTTCATAGTCACTAGCTTGTCCTTAAAGGGTTAACCATGAAAGGAAAAAACTACATCTCAAAGTTCTGGCCCAACGAACTGTTAGCAATTACCATACAGTTACTATTGTTTCATGGGTGCGTACGTTAATTTGTAAGTTATTGCATCGTTGCAATGCCTCCAATTACTGCAAAGAAGTGACACTATTTTGTCATCTGTATTAACTATATGACCTCTATACGTTAATCACAAGTGCGCTAATGACACAAATTATGCACAAAAAACTATTATCTTTGTTGTGCATTTTATTTACGCTGAAGTACATAAAAAATTCATGACAATAATGTCATTGCAATTTGTACTAGGATAACCTTTATTAAATGTTATTAATGTTTGAAAAAGTATTGTCAATGTTAAATTATTGATCACCCTTCTAATTAGCAATAATTTTTTCTTAATTAAATTTCTTTTATGTTTCTTAACAACTGCTTAGTATAATCTAATCAATTATAATTTGAATCTGCATAATTGCACCAAATGTTTGAAATGAATCCATGACTAGACCAACCTGAAACTCGATGATGTAGTGATAGAAATGTATAATTGCACCAAATGTTTGAATGAAATCCATGACCAAACCAACGATAAACTTAATGGTGTAATGATAGATTTAGTCTACTGGCACTTGGTGACAATGGAGAGTAGAGAGGTTCTTTTTATACTAAAATTCATTGTTTGTCATGACCACTCAAAGAATATGGGATAACTTAAGGATGAGAGGCTTGGTTGACCATTCATTGTCAACTTGAAAACGCAGGAATTGTATTAAAATCATAATTTCAAACCTCATTTAGGCATAGTAGAATAACTTTTATGAAAAACTTTAAATTTGTAAAAGGTGGTGAATTAATCCATAATTCATCTACAAAAATCCGTTTGACATTTAAATTCTCCAATCAAAAGTTATAGACAAATTTTAGAGAGGCATCAGAAATTGTCAAAAAAAATTCCTTTCCAACAACTCTTTGAAATTTGTCTATAACTTTTGATTGGAGACTTGAAATGTCAAACGGATTTTTGGAGATGAAATATGGCTTAATTTCACAAATTTTCTTAGTTTAAAGTTTTAAAAAAAAATTCTTCTACTATACTTAAATGAGGTCTGAATTTTTACTTTGAATACAATTTCTACTTTTCAATTGACTTAGTACTAAAATTGTAAAAGATAAAAAAAATGCAATGTTAGTGCAATAACTATGCATGGATTTGATATTGTGTGATTATTGCACTAATTTCATATGTCTTAAATAAATGCGAATGTTGCACGAAGTTAGTAACCCATTACTAAACCACTGAAATCGTGCATATTTTGTCAAGCATAGTTATTGTGCAACTTTAATACTTCAAACTCAAATATAAATGATATGCCTAAACTGCACTATAATCATGAATGAAAATTTCGTATTGTAACATTATTTTCAAATGAATGAATGTAACATAGAAACAATATCTGACGATAATCGTACAATTACTATTGACAATTCGTGATAGGGAAACTTTGTAATATGTGCCATTAAGCAATACTAATATACAACATTGTGAATGCCAAATGACCTTTTCACATCTTTAAGATGCTAACTCTACTACTACTATAACTATATGTTGATAAGTTTAGTTCCTATTTGAAAATACCTAAACTACATCACAAAGTTTAGACCTTATAGTTTGGCAACAGTTATCGTGCAGTTATCATTCTTTCATGGGTTCGCACGTTAATCACATTGTTATCGCATCATTACGGTGCATTGCTTCGCATTGTTACGATGCAATTACAAGTAATGCATTGTAATGATGTGATAACGATGCGAAGCAATGCATCGTGATGATGCGATAACAATACGATTGACATGCGAACCCATGAAAGAACGGTAACTGCACAATAACTGTTGCCAAACTGTAGGGTGTAAAGTTTGTGATGTAATAGTAAAGTTCGTTCCAAAGGAGGTCTTTTTAAATAGGGTTGTCTCTAATTAGGATACTATTAGGCCAAATAAATCATTGCAATCAAAATAATAATAAGAAAGTGTTCCTTAACCATCTAAAACTATCATTATTCCTCACTTGGTAACACTAATTCCAGAATTTGAACTCTCCCCTTTTAATGGCCACAAGGGTTAAGAAATCATCCAAATTGGTTCTTTCAATCTTTAATCTGTAAGTCTTTCTCCAAATCGGATGCATTAGCACCTTAGCTTGACAGAACCTTTTCTTCCAAATTGGTCTTTTCAGCTTCCAGCTACCAAAATGGGTCTTGTCAGTCTTGTTCATCACATCAGCATCCTCTCTCACCAACTCGAGACTTGACACCTCTATTTTAATTTTGTCTCCAATTTGGGTAGCATTACACCTCCAATTGACAACCAAATTTTATTCTTTTACAGAATAGACCTTTCATACAGTCCAACTCGGTTTTGCTTCTCTCAATTTTTTTAATTATCTAACAGTCTCTTTAACGAATTCAGAATTGACATAAACTATCACTACTCTCAGTAATCAACACCAAATCGGAATTAAACTCCCAATTCGGACTCAAATAGCCAAGCAAATTACAACAGAACTCCCGATTTGGATCATTTTATAAACACCAAACAATTCCATTAAAATACTCCCAATTCGACCTCATACAATCTGTTAGAACATTCACCAACTTCCAATTCAGACTTTAAAGTAACAACTAACAAGTCAAAACATAATCAGAACCCGACTTGGAATAAATTAACAAAGTTTCAATTAACCAAACATCCAACCTTGGATCACATCACTGGTCAAACTTTGCTTCCAAATTGGAATTTAACTCCATACATGCAAACAAATCATACCCACACATGACACCAATTTGGGTTGAATGAAATTTATTGTAATACCAAATTGGTGAGTAAATCACCATTTACAATTTTTATATGTTTTTCTAAACTACTCGATCAGAGTTCTCAATATCTTGAACAATCATTTCATCTTCACTGCATACTTTCCAACTTAATCCTCCTTCTAGTCCTCCAACTAGGACTTGCACAACTTCCTTCACACAACTATATATATATATATATATATATATATATATTTTTTTTTTTTTTTTCTTCTACTTCTGTATTTGCTAGCTATGTCTTCTAGCTAACATCTGATCCACTTAGCACCCAATTTGGGTTTCAACATCCTCTTCTAATCTCATCATTCTTCATCTGAATAGGACTAAATTCATAAAATAAATTTATGCCAGTCCACCATTCGCTTATAACATCTCACTAACTTGGAATACTCCAAATTCCACAGTTAGACACACATACACATCTCCATCACTTAAATTCCAAAGACTCAATCACAAATTCACATTCAAACATAAACTCAAGCACGTGCTTGACACACACTCACACACACCACCAAGCATCACCGACTTGGAAAATCACACACAATAAAACAAAAATACACAGTATAAATTGGCTGGGACATGCACTAAAATTCACTCAACAACCGGTGAAAAAAATGAGAGAAAAAAAAACCCTAATAGAAAATCAAAATTAGCGTTGCCAAACCCCAAAATCAACCACTTGGAACTGCTACAACCAACTACCGCACCAACTTGGGTATAACCTAGACTTCAAGACATTGACACTCCTACTTGGAAAATTTAACTACCTGACTTGCCCTTAACTACAAACTAAAACTTTCCAAATTGGACTTCAAGTACTACTATACTCCTACTTGGCTTCCAACTAGAACTAATCCAGCAACTTATTCCTACTTGGACTTAATTGCCAAAAATCATCACCAATTTGGGATTCTCACCATTCTAGCCAACCACTACCGATTTGGAAATTTCCACATCACTTCAGCACATATCACTATTCAATTAGGATCTACATCACACTCCCATACGTTCATAATTCCAATTCGGCAACGAGCCAACTGGCTAACAAGACCACTCAAAATCCCATTTGGATTATAGACTCAAAAATTACTTTAAAAATCACAATCCAATTTGATAAAAGTATGTTCAAAAACATTGAATTGGTCAACAAAACATGACAAACACATTCGAAAACCTCAAAAAGATACACAAAAAAATTAAAAGCTTAAGGCCAATTAGGTTATCAACACTATAGAACCACTCAACCACACTATGTCTTCAATGCAATCATTCATTTGACTTTGTGCTATAGCTACAACCAACTTATAGACATCAATCACCTTAGTCTAAATCAACTTATTTTATAGGGAATTTTATTAAATTGGTACCATTTTACAACTTTTGCAAGTTTTATAGTTTAGAATTCAGACCGGGTGGTCTAAAATGTACACTAATTCTAAATGTCTAAAGTTCTAAATGTCTAAAGTATATACAATCTCTAAATGTTTGAAATCTACAATTGTATGAGATGATACTTTTATAGTTTAGACTAAGCAGTCTCAAATCTATAATAGGGATTTTCATTAAAGTAGCACCATTTTGCAACTTTGACACTTTTTACAATTTAGACCACATGGTCCAAAATGAACACTATCCTAGATGTTTTACAACTATAATTTTTCTAGATGTTTGAAATCTATACCTATCCTAGATGTCACTTTTGCAATTTAGACCACTTGGTCTGAAATCTATACCAAACCTAGATGTTTAAAATCTACATGTGTCTAAGATGTTTGAAATCTATACCAATCTTAAATGGCCTTTTTTGAAATCTATACCAATCTTAAAATGGTATATGAAATATGCCATTTCAATAAAATTTACTATCATAGGAGTCTTAGATTTTTGAAATCTATACTTGTTCTAGATAGCACTTCACAGTTAAGACTAGGTGGTTTGACAATGACACATGGAATATAGCCATTTTAATAAAATTTTCCATTTTTGCAAAATTTATCTTTAGAATCAAATGAATATAAACTTAAAAAATGATCAACCTAGCTTTTATATAGATTTTGGTGCATGTAATCAATAGAATTTGTTGATTTGAACTACAACTATATCTAAATTGTAGATTTTTTATTTTTCTAAGAGGAACATTTTTGAGTTTCTAATGCTTTTTATTTGTGAATTATTGAATTTCAATTTTATCTAATTTCTCAAATTTTAATTTGAAGTTTAAATTTCTCTAGTTTGTAAATTTCTAATTCATTAAGAATATCTTTAATTTTATAAAATTTTAGAAATTAGAGATTCTAGAAATCCTCAAATCTTTAGAATCAAATACAATACATCAATAATTTTCACCTTAGATATTTATACTTTATGTAATTTTTACTTGAAGATGATACCCTTAAGGCCCAGACACTCAATAATACAATATGGGACAATGCAATCTTATAAATTATTAGGTTATAAGAGCATCAAAACATAAGATGTATTAATGTCATATATTCATATCCTTAAAATTATCCTAATAGAATTTCTACAAAAGACAAATTGAAGTAAATTACAAAAAAAATTTAGAAGCTGAAGTGAATTCAAAGTGTTTCTTGCTTTTAAGTGAAATAATTTTCTTATAGATAGTATCTTATTTAATTTTCTTTAATATTTTATTTATTTTTAAAAATTATTTTCGTTATTTTTGGCACATACTATTGGCTATCAACCTACTAAAACTAAGCCACAACAAGAAGTCAAGAAGGTAACTGAAATTATGTATTTTTTTGAAAATTTTGAATTTATATCTCTAAAGACATTAAAGTTTGAATTTCAGTACTGAAATTCAATACTTTTGGCTAGGTGAATTGAAATGGTACGAAATTTATTTTATACATGATTGTGCATTTCTTCATCAAGGTCTTTTGATAGTACAAAATATGTCCCATATGTCCCATTTGGCTAACAATCTGTAATCATAGAGGCTTGAGGTGCCATAAGTCCATCATTGACATACAAAACAAACAAATTAGCCAAGTACAAATAGATCAAAACACCAAAGTGCATTGTAATGTCAATTTTATAAAACTTCAAGATTCATGACTATATTTTATCAAAAAGAATTTGAAAACTTCATTTCTAATATCAAGTGCAAAAGAACAATTGTAAGAATTACATATCCTATTAATTGATACACATTGCATGGCAAAGCATTTATCATTTACTAGTATAATTTTAGATAGAAGTTATCATCAAATATAGATGAAGTTTGTAGGAAAAAATAAATATGAATATATGATTTTTTTTTTTAGTTTTTAAAATATATATTGAAACTAATTTGGTATAAAATATTGGTTTTAATAAATATTTTACAATTACAATATTTAGGATCATCAATACTATTAGGTAGCTATCCTAAAGACTTGCAACCATTGTAAGAAAATATTTTTTTAAAAACTAGTTTCATGATGTATAGAAGTTTGCAAATTAAGTACTTTTCATTTACACTTAGAAACAAATACTTTAGTGATTTAGGTTGTTTAGAACCATATTCATAAACTCATCAAAATTTCAAAACTTCATTTTACATATTAATGATTTTTCTATTTCTCACAAATTAAAATGTCAAAGTATCATTTGTTTTCTTGATTTTTTTGTACTTTCTTAGTTCTTTTAGTTTTATAAGAATATTATATGATTGCTTAATATTCTTGGATTATAATCTTTGTAAAAGCCTAAACATTGGCCAAGTTTTAAGAATTTAAGCAAATGTCTTTCTCATTTGAAAGCTTTCCAAAAACAATGATGCAAATGATGTTGTGGATGTTTTGCCAAACATTGCCGGACATCTTGCATGACACACAAAACTCACAATCATCCTTCTAGTAAAAAATTCTTAGGATAAACCTAAAATATTTGAGGATACTTGAGGATGTATCCAGAATATTTAGGAGTATTCAAGCGCATATACAAGATTGCTTGGTATATGAAAAAAACATTTCTTTAAAATTAGCAGTTGAATTATTGGGATTTTGGTTTCTTAAAACCATTTTTTGCAAAGAATTTTTGCAAAGAATTTCAAAGAACGTCATCTTCTTAATTACAAATGACCTCATTCTGCTCACACTTTTCCATCATCATCTTCATCCACCGACATGGATATGTTCACCTGCTCATATGGCAAAATCCAGGAAGCACACATTCAACATGGAAAAAACAGTCCTCATTCAAATCCACAGAGATCGATCGATTCGGTTCCGTAGAGAAATTTTAAGAACTGAAACCTGTTGTAAAAGATTTTCAAATTTTCGAAAAGCCAAGCTAAGATTGAATTGATATTTACACAATCATATGCATATATACTTGCGCCATCAGACAGTTCCGCATCAACCACTTGTAAAGAAAAAATGAGAAACGTTATAATACTTGAAATTTCAATGTGTAGTGACCGGTGTGCCAACATCCATGAATCGAACTAGCTGTTCAGCATTACTGTCGATCAACGGCAGTTTCGGCGGGCGGTCAATATGTGTGATTCAAAGGCATGCTTCGATTGAAGCAGCCGGTTGTGAGATCATTTGTACAGGGCTTCTTCGTAATTGATTAAAGACCCGAAAGTCTCGCACTAATATTGCAGTACAGAGGTGATTATCCAAAATGACGGACGTACAAAGTCGTGTATAAAAGTACAAATGTGGCATGAGAATGGTTTGCATGCAGCACCTTGAGTTCTCAATTACTAGCTCCTCATGACTGCTTCAAAATGACAATGAGAGAGAGAGAGATAGTGGCCCTTCTCGATCGCTTCAAAAGCTGCAAATTGGCGATCCTTGACAACTCGGACTTCATCTTGTCCAATGTCGATCTGCTTGTTGCCACATTATGAACTCCAGACTCATCAACTTAATTAAAGTGAACTCCCTTTGAAAGTCTGATTAACCTTACGATTTTGTGCGAATATTAAAAAAAAGAAGAAAAAGAGAAAGGAAAAAGTCTGATTAAGCACGACCGGCTGTAATTCACTGCGTCCACTAATTCAACATAGCGTCTACCCTAAGGCAACGCAAAACATCAAACCAAGAATACGGCACTGCTTGCCCGACTATTCCCACAAGGTGCAGGCACTATGGGCGCGACCGCGTAGATGTCTTCATCAACTTAATTCGGTAGAACCGATTCGTGACAGTTAAGTAACTCTCCGCCAATAGACATGCTCCGCATTGGCCAGCAGTCTCCCTCAGAACATGCACAGATCATGCCCGTCATGCCCGTAATGCGTAATGCGTAGACAGGGCATGCTACGGAGTGGATCATTCACAGTACAGGTCATGGGCGTATAAATGCTCATGATCCATATGCTTAAGCATGCTAGGGAGTCAATGGATCATTCAAGATCTCTAGGCTACAATCTAGCTGTATTTGAATTTCTGACATTCAATTGCAATTGAATTCCACGTTTGAAAATTCCACCCACCCCAAGAGAATACCAGAATACCCGGCTACTGGGGTTGAACGGGACCTCAAGTCAAGCAGACAGACGAAGCCCTCATTCGATCAGTTGCTGTCCCTGATGATCATTCTCATCTCTGCCAGTTTGTTTGTTTCGAGAGCCCGCTGCAAGCTCGTTGCACCACCATTTACTGAAACAGTCTCGCAAGCATGGTTATGTTACTGTGGAATGATGCAATTCGCAAGCTTCGTGGACTCTGTTTCTGTGAAACCTTGAAGTCTGGTTGCAGACCTGTGGAATGATGCAATTCGCAAGCTTCGTGGACTCTGTTTCTGTGAAACCTTCAAGTCTGGTTGCAGAACTGTGGAATGATGCAATTCGCAAGCTTCGGTGATGTCAAGTCTCGGTGGGTGGTTTGTTCTGTGATGTCAAGTCTCGGTGGGTGGTTTGTCAAGTTAATTGCGAGTCTCGTTAGGTGCGAAAACGGATGTCTGCCCTATGTAAGGGGGCCGACCCCCCTCTACAAGTCATTTCGACTCCCATTTCCTCATTACCGAGTCTCTCCTGCTCTCCCGCTCGCTCACCGTCTCTCTTTTCGTTTTTTCGTTTGCACTTGTGTCGCTCACTTCTTCAGTTTGTGACGCCTGTAGTGGATCTCGCTTGTGCTTTTGGCTTCTTCGTGCAATAGGCAAATCTCATTTGTCCTTGCAGCATTGTCAGAGGCTCGCTCTCTGGGCCTTCGTTTTCATAAGGACGGCTTTCCTAATTCGGATCTTGGTTGGGATCTTTTGCGAAACAAACAAAGCTGACGGTACGAAATCTTCTTCGCAGCCTAACCATGTCCGCTTATTTATTCCGTCTCTCTCCTTGTGGAATTCTTAGTTTTTGTTTACATGAAGTTCGCTGTAGGTTTGTCCGATCCTTGTGTTCCAGCCGTGAACCTTGCTTTGTCTCTTACTTGAAACGCCAAGTTCATGTGTGTCTGAGTTTCTGTTTGCTGATTGGGGTATTTGCCAAGCTATTTTCTTGTGTTTGTTCTACAGTACATGCAGGGATTTGAGGAAGTGAGAATTTTCCACTTGAGGAGTCAGAATTGGAGCAAAAGACTTTGCATTGCAAACTTGCGCTGATCGTACTCTGCTTTCTTGTTTTTGTGTGCAGGTTTCACCTCTTTGAACTGAAGGATCTCCAAGCAGGTAGAATTGGATTGGAGCAAAAGAGGTTGCACTGCAAACTGTCTTGCGCTGATCATACTCTTCTTTCTAGTTTATTTGTGAAGGCGTCCACCATGTCGACCTCTTTCGCTCTCTCAGGCAGTAGCTTTTTGTGTGATCGTCGTTCTCGCAAGGGATTATGCCCACTCCCAAGGGACTTAGGCTCCAAATTCCACAGACGGATATCTGTGCATGATCCCAGATCTGCTAATGCAGCAGGCCAACGACTCATCATCACTAGCTGCTCCGAGAGTGTGCAAACTCAAGCAGCCCATGATTCCAATACCAAGAAAACGGTGGTGAACGTGCCTCAACGTTTGACCAAGCCTCGAGTGATTCTAATTTCTGGCCCTACTGCGTAAGCGCATTTCTTCTCTGCTGAGAGTTTTACTTACAACTGCATTTGTTCCTGAAAAGTTTGTTCTTTTCAATTTCTGTCTCTTGCAATTTTCGTCTTAATTACTCAACTACGTCTGTAGGGATCCTGGACTAACAAATCCCTAGTTCAGTCAGAAAAAAAGGCATTCCTGCAATGTCGATCTGCGACACCTTTTGAGAAGGAAAGAACGAAGTAAAGCAAACAAATTAAATTATAGGGAACGAACATTTGATACCAGTTTCACATGCAGCAAATTGTGAATAAGAAAGCACCCCCGTGGTTAATATATTATTAGATTCTCAAACCAAATTATTCCCCTTCTTGCAGAGTCGGCAAGACCCGCCTTTCCATCGAGCTCGCGAAATCCCTCGGAGGCGAGATCGTGAACGCGGACTCCGTGCAAGTCTACCAAGGCCTCGACATTGGCGCCGCCAAGGCCACTATGGAGGAGCGCCAAGGCGTCCCACACCATGTCATGGACCTGGTATTGCCCACAGTCGACTACACCACTGAGAATTTCGTCGTGGATGCCAGAGCCGCAACGGAAACCATTCTGTCCAAAGGCTTGGTTCCCATCGTAATCGGCGGCACAGGCCTTTACATGCGCTGCTTCATGCAAAACCGACAGAAGATGACGTCCCACAAATTCGAAGGTGAGTGCGACGTCAACGATCACCAGTGCCACCTCGATTGGGGCTGGGACTATGACTTCCAAGCGTATTTCCTCTACCAGCACCGAGCGGATCTTTTTCCTCGGGTGGACATCCGGTGCGAGCAAATGATACCAGCGCTGTTAGAAGAAGCTTCGTGGTTGCTGAATCTAGGTGTGCGTCCTCGCACCAACATTGCTTCTGCTGCAATTGGCTACGAAGAAGCCATGGATCTTCTGCTCGAAGCACGGGATGCGGATGGGGTTGTGACCGAAGAGCGGTTCCTAGATTTTCTGAGGCTTTTCATGCACAACTCTAAGGGCTTGGTGAAGAAGCAGATTGCCTGGTTTCGCAAAGACTCACGAAGCGATGTTCGCAAGTTTCGGTGGATTCGAGCTGATCAGCCGTTGAATGACATGGTCGGGGCGTTGGGGGAGGAGTATCGGAGACCGGCCTGGAAGGTGACGGGGATGGCCATGGGGGAGGATCTGAAGGCGGCAAGTTGGCAAGAGCAGAAACGCATGAAGCAGTATAAGCCGACGATTAAGATGTACAGTGATTCCAAGCTTGTTGCTAATGCACTGGAATGGATCAAGGCCACTCAAGGTGGGAATCGATGGATGATGCAAGCCACCAGAAAGGAGCTTCTCCTTCCACCAAATCTGAGGGATGGCTCGGCCTATTAGTTGCAGGCGCTATCAGTGGTGATTTCTTCGACATAACTTGAAGGTCCGGGCGGACCCCAACTGGAATGGTGGATTCCGACGTGCATGTGGATCCCGACCACGGCAGATTTGTATTTTTATTCTTTTTTGCTTCGTTTTATTGGCGCTGGAAAAGTTGATGTTCTGATGTGATGTTCAAGGCTGGCGAGTTGGTATGCAGTTCAATTCGTCCTACTAGCTAGACACTGTTCATGATTCAGAGATTTTGGTTCTTCAACAGTTAGCATGCATGCAGCCCAGTTTCCACTAATTCATGAGGCAATACCTACTAGTGATGCTACTGGTTTCTGGACTGTAGCCAGGTTAGATTATTCCTTCTGTAACAAAATCGAGTGACATACTCGTTGTATCAGTGCTAGTATTGACATATTTGTCAAATACTGAATGCTTAATCCTTAATAAGTATACATGATTACCGACACGGGCTCAGCCTTTTAGTTGCACTCTAGGCGTTATCAGTCGTGAATTCTTCGATCGACATCACTAGTTGGAAGGGCGGATCATGACATTCACGGCATTCTGTATTATTTTATGGTTGTTCTATTATTTCATGGTTGGCTTTGTAGTCATTGATGTAGTGATTTGATGTTGAGGGCTGGCCGGCTAGTTGTTATAAGGTTCAATCCCGTTCATGGTCCAATTGAAATGTTTAATTTTGGTTGATCAGCCGTTTGCAGCCTGGTTTGCAGTCATTCATGAGGCATTGCATGCATGCTCCTGAAACATGCATTCCTTTGAACAATTTGGACATACTCGTAAATTTTTTTTTTCAGAAACTTATTAACGATGTGATCCTCAATAAGTTTACTTATAGGCAATTCGTTCACATCATAAGCTGCCAGTGGGGCAATGATGCAAATATGGATTCTAGGCAATTTCGTGAGAGCTCCAGCTAGGACATGCCTGATTGTAGATCTATTGGACTTGACGTCAAGATCAAAGCAACTGCAGCTAGTGGTCTGAGTGGCCTGAGTTAGGACATGCGTGATTGTAGATCTATTTGACTTGACGGCAAGATGAAAGCAACTGCAGCCAGCAGACCGAGATCGTTGGGATCCTTGAGCTGCAATTTCTTTCCATTGGAGTCCAGTCTGAAATCAATGTCTCATCAATACACTCGATCATGTAGACTGGCATGCATGTTTCTAGCTGGTGCTGAGGAAGTGGGGAAGTGGATAACAAACCTGTTGTTACCATCGATCATGCATTGAAGATAGAATCAGAGGCAATGATGGATTATTCAATACACACTTGTCTACGTCACATTGTATGTATTAAAATGCATACATCGATTGAGTTAGTGGTATAATTGTTATTACTAAAAACAAAATTGCCATATAACCAAAAAAAAGTATCATCAACATACAAAGTTTTGGTTTATTGAGAAGATGTTTAGATGTCATTAGATTTTAGCAATATTACATTAGAGAAACATTGTGCATGTGAAAATGTGATTGTTGGCAATTTCAAGCAATTTGATAATCATGATGTCTATTTTGTACATAAAAGAGACTACATTCAATAAAGCATGTTAAAAACTTGCAAACTTGTAATGAAAATATATCACAACTCATAAGACTTACAAGTCACAATACTAATTGGGTTTCAACAAGTTTCAAGGTTTCATTGAAAAGATGTTTAAACTTTGGATCATGGTTGTCATACTGAACAAGTTATTATTCATCAAATGTACTTGAGAGGTACATTTGATGAATAATAACTCGTCTTACAGGATAAGAAATGAATAGTAACTTGTCCAGTATGACAACCATGCTTTGGATGTCATAAGAATTTAGCAAGAATTAAATCAATTAATGAGTGAAATTTTTTGTAAATCAAAACATGACAATGCTTGTATTTTATATAAAAAATGTATTATAATCTTATTAATTTGTAGTACTTATTGGTGATTTCTCCTATGATCTATCTCATTGATGAGAAAAAAAAAATTAGCATCACAAATTTTTTTTTAATTTTTTTTTATAGAAATTGACAGTTTAGTACAATATAATAATATTCTAATTTGCACTAACTAAAAATAATTTGACTTTAATAAATTAATGCAACTATATATACTATTAGGAATTTAGGACAAAAAAGTGTTGTAAAATTGTTTCAAGTTGGAATACATGCAACAATGTATTTCAGGAGGGATTTCTATATAGGAGGGATTTCTATGTAGGAGGGATTATATGTGAGAAATTTTTTACCATTATTATGACCTAAGTGGTAATCTACTATTAATTTATCACTTAAGTCATAGTAATAGTAAAAAAAATTCCACATGTAACCCCACCTATACTCCTATAGTCCTACTTCCCTTGTGTATTTAGTATCTATTCATTCCATTGCATACTTGCATTAGAAATATTGTATTTTTTACTTTTTTAGAATTGAATTTTAAATTCAAGACTATTTTCTAATTATAGATTAATTCTTGTGAATGCTTGATCAATTGACCATCCAAATGGATAAAATTGTAACAATTGACTATCTAATTATAAAATTGTAATAGTATGTATGTAATGTAATAATTAGATTTTTATCAGTTTTATTAGCTAAATAAACATAAATGTCAAAATGGCCAATGAAATATTGTCAATTTTATTAACACAGTTGTTTATAATCTTAGTATGGATTTTTAGAACTTGGGTTTGATAATTTCGATAATGTCCACTTTTATAGTAATATTTTGGATTTCTTTTCACTATGTTTGTAAACAAGACAATAAACATTTAGACAAGAGAGTTTTCATCTCATTTAGTCATTTCTTATTAAAGTAGAAAATAAAAATATAAAATACAATCACACCTTTGAAAGCAAGATTTTAAAAAAAATTTAGAGAGGCCAAAGATTATATTGGCTTTCTAAATATATAATTTTTATTATTGTAGACCTTTAAAAATAAAAATATTATTGCCTCAAGTGCAAAACATGGGGCATTGTGTATTGTAATAAAAAAATTTAAAATTGGTTTTATAAATCAAATCATGTCATTTGCAAAATAGATCAATCATCAATATTTGCAAAAAGATAATTCAATTCATTCAATGTTGATTCCATGATTTCCATCATATTTGTAATAACTATAATTACATTTATTATGCGGGAGAGTTGTAATCAATATTATAGTACCTTGTAGAATTGAAAATGTTAAAATTGTTGTGGTGATTGATTTTAAAAAATTATATAAGAGTTATAATTTATAAACAAATGAATTTAATTTTCTGTTTTTTTCACTTCTTAGTCTTTAACAAAATTCTCTAACAAAATTATTATTTTGTTTAATTTTCTTAATAAAGAATTCAAATCTCTTTATTGCAAAAAGATTCAAAGTTGTTTCCCTTATTTGAGACTAAACAAAGATGCAAAAAAATATCTTTTTTTCTACATGAAAGTTCAAATGCTGTAAATTAACTTATAATGTGTATATTCCATGGTTGTCATACTGGACAAGTTACTATTCATTTCTTGTCCTATAGGACGAGTTACTATTCATCAAATGTACCTCTCAAGTATATTTGATGAATAGTAATTTGTCCTATAGGACAAAAAATGAATAGTAACTTGTCCAATATGACAACCACGGTATATTTGTTGGTTACTTGATTGATGTTATTTTAGACTTAGTTTTTCATTAATAGATTTTTTAAGTAGCATATTAGAATAAAATTAGACAAGATCCTATAATTGAATTCTAAATTCAAATTTTTTTCATTTTTGGACTATTGTAAGAAAATACTATACTATTTGTTGGATTTTTTATTGAATAGAGTTGTATTACCACTATTGGGCATTTTACTAGTGCACTAGGCATTATTGTAAATATACTTATATGCTTGAGTACTATGTAGTACTAAATATTTTAGATATATTCTAAATTTTTTTATTAGATGAATAAAAATTTTTGTTGGCTATGCAAGATGTTTGTCAAATATGACATTGTGATGATTCATAAGACATATGCAATATCATTTGCATTATTCATTGTTTTTAGAATAAGTACTTTAAAATTAAGAAGACATTTTTAGTTTAAAAAAAAAATAAGGCCCAGGTTAAGATCTTTACAAAGATTGTATCATGTGAATATTAAACATATAATAATACTTCATTTAGGAGAACTAAAAAGGTGCAAAGTTTCAAAGAAATGGCAGTTTGGCATTTTAATTTGTAAAAACTAAAAAAATAATTAATTTGCAAAATTAAGTTTGCACATTTTGAAAATTTTACAAATATAGATTTGTAAAAAAATCATTCAAATATTCTTTTTTATGTCCAAAAATATATTTTACTTAGAAGCAACTTAATTTACAAATGTCTACGCAACATAGAATAATAGAATTAGTTTTTTTTAATTAGTTTTTTACAAAAATTGCAAGTCTATATAGAAACGTGTCTAAACTTAGTGTTAAATCTAAAGTCTAGAATGGCTATTCAATAGTACCACGGTTGTCATATCGGACAGAATCTTATTGTTCACGGACAAATCGGGCGAATCAAGGTTGACCTGCAGCAGGTCAACCTTGATTCGCTCGATTCATCCGTGAACAATAAGATTCTGTCCGATATGACAACCGTGAATAGTACTAACGCCCCTAACACTACAATTGTGACATATTATTTTTAAAATCAAATATTTTCTAATAAATTGGTTTTATAATATAAACAAAAAAATTGACATGTGTTTAAAATAGTCATACAATTATATCCACCATTTTCTATAAATTTTACTACATTAGGGTATTGAATGATTATTTCTAGAATTATATTTGAAAATATTTTGACATGCAACATGTATCAAGATACAGTATATGTGATTTTTGTAGTTGCTCTATTGCACTTTGTACTAGAAATGACAATTTTCAAGACATACTTTAATAGCACTGATGCAATACTACAAGTGTATTTGATAACAAGGCTTTTTGTCTTTGTATTGCAATTGTAATATCACTAAATAGTAACCATGATACTTTGTAATAATACAATATTAATAGAATATAAAAGTAATATTATAATATTGTTTGAAAACAATTATTATTTGTGTATTAATGCAATACTACATGCAATACTGCAAAAATGTTGGCTAGTATAGTAGCTAATCCATTTCCAACCATCACCCCAGTTCGAATTTATAGATTACTTTCTTTCCATGAAGTTGTGGTGGAGTTTGAAGAGGAGTTGTGGCGCATTATGATTGGTTGTAAAGCTACCAATATTGCAACCCGCCCTTGGTTGATTTTGCAATTAGCCTATGATTAGAAATTGAAAGGTTTATATCACCATTACAAGTCAAAGAGAATCTTTCACTAAAAAATTCATAATATTGTTATATTTTGTATAATAAAATTGTGGTAAAATATATAATCCTTCCAAACTCTATTTCAATACATAGGAAAAATTCCATTTAAAAAAAAATTGCGTTCCAAATTTGCCTAATTGCTTAAGTGGTTGGAAATGGGTCAGCTACCTTAGCGCTCTTCTTCCAATATTGCATCAGTACAAATAGAGTGGGTGTCATTTTCCTAATGTGGAGAGAGTCTTTGTCATTCATTGGTGAGAAAGTGTTCTCAACATTGTTTAAGGTAGAAACACCCATTCCCACACCTAGTCCTATTCTTTGTTCCAAAAACCCATCCAATTATGTCCCTAAATTTTGGACAGTGAATGTGTCCTCCACATACTTAACATTGATTGGCCAACACATTTGAAGGACACATATTTGTCTATGATGTGCTGATAGCTAATTTTTGTAGGGGTCAGTTTTGGATGCACCTATAGGACAGTTTCTGTGGTTTAAGTAGCCAACACTTTAAAAAATCATAGAAATTACATACAATGTTCAAAAATTTTAATTTTTTTTGAATATTCATGATTTTCACTTGCATATACTACAAAAATATTATTTAAAAAAAATATGCCTCCAACTATGCTGAATTGCTTAAAGTAACGGTTTTGGGTGTTTCTACCTAATGAATGGCACCCTCCTCAGGACCTCATGCATGCCAGCAGGCTCTTCAACTCCTCAAATGCTCTTCCTTCCCTCGCACACAACTGTGGGTAATGGTTGTGTATCAATCCCGCAATCCCGCAATCGCGCGGACAGATTTCTCACCGCATTTTGCTGGATCATCACCCAATTGAGCTCACAGGGAGATTTTCAAACTACCCTCTCTTCATCTCCAGTCCAGAGTAACTGCAAGATTTGCTTCAGTAGTTGGAGAGTTCGATGAATGTGTGAGCCTGGAGAGATTGGTGTGAAGGTTGCAACGCAGGGCCCACTTGTTGCTGCATTCTGCAGCGTGGGTCGGAGCGAAATTGAAATTTTGGGCTGGCGTGAAGCTGGAATTTTGGGTTGTTCAAGGGCAACCCGTTTGAAGCGTAGCGGGGATGGCGATGGCGGCGATGTGGGTGCCTGCTGTGATTGATTGTGCTGCGGCTACGTCTGTTGCCTCCACCTCCTCGACGTCGACAATGCTTTGTCGAATTCATGTATGTGATGAAAACTTTTCTGAATTTTTTCTTCATTTGTGAGAGATTTCGGCTTTGACTTTTGTTGCGCTACGCAATTGATGAGCTATGGTGGCCGTGAATGTTTAGCACCGAGGAATTTCATGTTTAGCGAATGTTTTGTTGAAGCAGTTGTCGGATGATTGGTTGCAGAAATTGGATTTTAGAATGTTGGACTGGGTGCCTGACTGGATTTGATTAGGGTCTAGTGCAATTGGTGTAGAGAGATAGTGAGGATCTCTGAAACTCTACGATCATGCCGACCGTCGTTTTTTTTTTCCGTTTACAATCAAATTGATTGCAAGTCATCCAAACAGCAATCCGCGATTAAATTTGACCCATCAATCGTGAGTTAGGTCATGTGCGCACAGGCATGGCGTTCGATTACATGTGTGTCTCTGCCATTTAGCTGGAGATATTCACGAGCAGATTCCTGAAATTCCTGTAATGTTCATGGCTGATTTATCCCATGCACGCTACTTGCAGGCCTCTCCTAGAGCTAGAAGCGACCCATTGTGCCGGGATTGGTCATCAGTAGCTGTCCTTTCCTCTGGAGTGACTCGTGCCAGACACAAGAAAAGGTAAGAACAAGAAACCGTAATTCTTAAGTACAACTACTTTTCTGGTTCACTAACCATTTGTGTTTGAGTTTTGCGGATAGTTGGCAAGCCAGCAACTGAATTTGGGAAATCCATAAATATTTGCGCAGGACGAATTCGACTTGGAAGCAAAGAATGTTGGCGGCATCCTACAACTGGAAGGTATTTTTTTCGATTCTTCTTTATCTAAATTGGCCTATGTTATCACTTGCATTATAGGTTAAACTATTTTATGGTCATAGTAACAACTTTGACACCTTCCCAACACTATATTCATCCTTTTGTCCTTCTCATAGACAAAAAGAGGGGTAGATTTTTATATTTATCTTCCATGGTGAGAGATTTGGAGTCGTGCATCTTAGGTCCACTTTTTGGTATGAGCAATATGCATGAGTCTTGCCTTTATGTAGGTTTTTTTCCAAGTATAATGTATTGTGTTGTCTAGTTAAATGTTGAAGTAATTAAATTTTTAGGTCACATTTGCATTCTCCACAAGTCCTTATCAATGAGGGAACATTTGGCAAAATCATTCAAAATTATAACCATTTTAGGAGGTCACATAAGGTATAAGATTTAGACATCCAATATTGCTAAGGATTTGAAGTTGCCACTTAATTAGGTACTCAACTAGTGTAAACCCTCTTAACCAATGTATCCCTATTGTAAAAGAATGATTTTAGAACATCTATACCAATACAACTGTGACCTTTTATATCTTTTTTATAAAAATTGCCACTTCATCAAGTACTCAACTGTGTAAAACTTCTTAACCAATGCATCTATGTTGTCAAAGAAGTGATTTTAGAACATCTACTAATAGAACCCTAACCTTTTATAGTTTTTTCATAGAATATTTAAATACCAAATTCTATGGTGCATTGGAACTTTTCTTTTTCATTCACCAATGAAAACATACAATATTGTTACTAGTCTAATATTAGAAACTATGCTCAACAACAAAAGTGATGATTGTAAGTGTCTACCTTAGTAATTTGATTTGTACAAGGTAACCATATCTAATTGCAACCCTTATTCAAAACAATTTTGAAAGATTTGTGTTTAAAATGTACATACTATATTCTAAGCATGAGAGCCTAAGGTTGATTTTGGAAATATTTATAATTAGCACTTTGAAAATTTACAATTTTTTTATATGACGTCCAAAAGATACATGCTCCGATGCATTGACAATCATGTACTTTTAATGTTTGCATTTTTACACTTTTTCCAAATTTTCCAATTGATGGGGGAATTTGTTTATATTCTCATTGGTAAAGAGATCTACACCCTATATTATAGGTGAGTTTGAACAATGATCTTGTTTTGGACATTCATGCAATATTTCTACTTTCATCTATCTTATCATCTAGTATAGTAAACTTCATCCAACTTTGTTTGACCTTTATTTTTTGGAGATACTTTTGGAGATTTCATCCACTTTTTTTTCAATTTTTTTCTAGTGTGAAGTTAGCTATTCCAAATTTCAAGTAAACTAGTATGTCCCTATGCCATTGCCACAATATAATAAAATAAAAATAAAAATAAAATAAAAATTCTAATTTTTTAATTCATAATAACTTCACAATTCAATAATTTTTTTGCCATGAGTTAAAACATCATGAAACAAAGTCTGTGCACCCTTCCTAGCTTCCCAATGGTACCATAAATGTGACCATTGGAAAACAACCCTTCTGATGGTTCTAATACTTCACTTCTACTTCACTTCTACTTTACTTCACTTTTGACTTTTACTTATTTTCCTTGCAAAATTTATAAATTTACAATTTCATTTCACTTTTATTTTTATTTTCAATTTCACTTTTTTTTCCTTTTTTTCTTTTTAGATGTAGTAGCCTAGTATATATGCACACACTGTCAAAGCTAGATATATAATACATGAGTGCAGCAAGAGTAATTAACAACAATCTAGACCATTGTATTCATTTTGTTTTAGTGTTTCTCGTGGAGATTTTATTTGTGAGTTTGAGGGATGGCAGGGCAAGCAGCCTTGATGGCAAGCATCATCAATGCCAAGGCTTTGACGCCGTTCACGCGCTCATCATCCAATTTCGTAAAGCTCAATGTCAACTCTAATGCCACCAGGTGTGAACTTTGTGCTTTTCTCAATTTGCTGGTTGAGTTTTCTTTCTATGCAAGTCTTTGGCTACAGTTGCACTTGCAAAAAGAAAGAAGAAACGTGCGTGCTTGAATTGGAATTGAATCGATTATGCGTGAATTTGTCATTACTAGAATAGAATGTGGATTATTTTCAATGTGCTTTTCAAATCAATCACCTTTGTTTGTGCGGTCGTTTTGTGTGTGCAGATTATGTTGTGTGGTCACGCAAGCCGGCTATCGAAGGACGTTGGAGGTGGGACAGAAAAGTTTGTTCTCAGCTTCGAGTTCTACCATGCCTGCCCTGAAGACGAAGGGTGCAAAGGCGCAGTTGAAGTTGCAGGCGGTTGCCTCCGACAATCAGCAGGTATCCACCGCAGTTTCTTTTCTTATTGTTTATGCAAGTCTCTCTATGGCTGGAGCGTTTCTTTCAAGGGATATGGGATGATTTTTCTGCGTTTCTAATGGATCACGTAGGGTTTAGGATTTAAGACCTTTGGATGTGGCATGTAGATTTCGAATTCCTTGGGTAACGTTTAGGGTTTAAGACCTTCGGATGTGGCATGTAGGTTGCACCAGTGACACATCAGGAAGCGGAGATTTATCACATCTACCGAACTCCGTTTTTGCATGCTAATAAGGCGGCAGCTCTTCTCAGGCAGGTTCAAAAGAAAATTTCTGGAGATGTCATCGACATCAAGACTGAACAAGTAAGTCCTTTCAATTATTCAATCGACATTGATTTCTTCTGATGCATTTGTGTAATGTCATCGAGTATTGAGACAGATGGATGTATTAACCATCATAACTGAATACTAATTATTTGAATCTGCGACTTGCAGTGCTACAACATTGCGTTGAATGCACCACTTTCTTCAGAGAAATGGGAAGTTTTGAACTGGCTGCTCAGAGAGACTTACGAGCCCAATAATCTCCAGTTGACAAGCAACTTCGAAAGTGAAAGTGGAGTAGGTTTGTAGTTGACAGCATCACCATCTTTGTTTGATTGTACATTTTTATTTTTTATTTTTTCTAAATCCATTGACATTGGTTTTGTTATGAACCTTGTACTGAACAACCTTGGGGATTGTAGTTGTGGAAGTTGGGCCTCGTCTTTCCTTCACAACGGCATGGTCAACCAATGCCGTGGCCGTCTGTAAGGCATGTGCATTACCTGAAGTGATGCGGATCGAGCGTTCTTTTCGATACCTGCTTTCTGTTGCTCCAGAAGCGGCACCTTTGGAGCAAAGTCAACTTGACAACTTTGCATCGCTGGCAAGTTGGAATGACCATGGTTTGTTGAATATGAGCTGTGGCTTGTTAGAAATTTTGGATTTGATTTTTTTTACACGTTGTTAAGATTTGGCTTTCGTGCTGCAGGTACACGATCGCATGACAGAGTGCGTTTACCCTCAGAAGCTGATGTCTTTCAGGAATGACACAATTCCAGAGCCCGTAATCCAGATCCGAGTCATTGAAGAAGGGAGAGCAGCATTGGAAGCTATCAACAAGACTATGGGTCTTGCTTTCGATGAGTTTGACCTGGAGGTACATCTGTTATTTGTTGGTTAAAAGTTTCTTGTAACTTGTTTATTTTGTTTTAAAATTTTTTTATGGATTTCTGATTTATACAATTTGAATCACAGTATTATACAAAACTATTTGGCAAGGTTATTAAGCGCAACCCCACAAACGTTGAGTTGTTTGACATCGCTCAATCCAACAGTGAGCACAGTCGTCATTGGTTCTTCAAGGTAAGGAAAGCAAGGGTCCAATAGCTTTGAACTTTGAACTACTACAAAATTTTCAATAGCTACAAACAAAGCTTTGGGATTCATATTCTAGTGGTGTCTATGTTTCAATGTTTATACGTGGATTAGATGTACTATTTGACTTCTTTTTGTGCATTTGTTCAGGGTGCGTTGATAATTGACGGAAAGCTAGTTCCGGAGACACTTTTTGATCTTGTGAAAGACACATTGAGAGCAAACAAGAACAACTCGGTGATTGGCTTCACCGACAATTCTAGGTGCACTTCTTTTGTCTTTGAATGTGAATTGTAACTACTTTTTGGATTAATCTAAACCGTTTTTGTTGTATGTCGTGTAGTGCTAATCGGGTGACACTTGCTAAATTATTTTGTTGTATGTCATGCAGTGCTATTCGAGGCACGGCTGTCAAACCCGTACTTCCTGCGACTCCGGGGTCACCTTCTCCAATGGATGCCCTTCATCGTGATTTTGATGTTCTCTTTACTGCAGAGACGCACAATTTTCCATGTGCAGTTGCTCCATTTCCAGGTGCTGAGACTGGGGTTGGAGGACGCATTCGGGATACGCACGCTACAGGAATTGGCTCATTAGTTGGGGCCGCCACTGCCGGCTACTGTGTTGGGAACCTTCAGGTTCGTTTTCATATTTGTGTTGTTTTCTGTTTATTTGGCGTTTGCGTGGTTCGTCTTTCAAATGCAAGATTTTCATTAACTTTGTTCTTTTTTGAATCATGCTACAGATGGAGGGCTCTGATGCTCCTTGGGAGGACAATTCTTTCCTCTATCCACCAAACCTTGCATCACCTCTTCAGATTCTTATTGATGCTAGTAATGGAGCATCTGATTACGGGAACAAGTTTGGGGAGCCTCTTGTCCAGGTACCTAGTCTTCAACGGTTTCAGAAAATTCCAATGTTTGTCATTCCAATGGAAGTTTCACTGCTTGTTGTCATCAGGAATAGTAACGAGCTTGCAGTGATTGATTCCTGACCCATTTATATTGTCCAGGGTTTTACACGAACTTTTGGCATGCGGTTACCCAGTGGCGAGCGAAGGGAATGGCTCAAGCCTATCATGTTCACTGCCGGCATTGGTCAGGTAACGTACCTCCCATAATGAAGCTTTGTAGTTGAGCATGCGTGCGATGTTGGATACTACCAGTTTTGGAGGTTCAATGTTGAAATCTTCCTTCATGCTCCTATCACAATTTCAAACCTGGGTAACGGTTCAAGGGGCAAAATCAAGTAAGAAGAGGCCAAAGTGTGAAAGTGATTGAAATCGACTTATGGGGTTTTTGTAATCGACTCACGATATATATACTGAATGCAGATTGACCATCATCACTTGGAGAAAGGAGATCCGAAGATTGGCATGCTTGTTGTTAAGGTGGGTTACATGGAACTATTGCTTCCAGCATTACCCAAAGTGCAAGTCTGCTCTGAATCATTTTACAAGGATTAATTAGCTCAAAGGACATTCGCTAATGGGGACAAAGGATTTGGTGGCATGCAGATTGGTGGGCCTGCTTACCGAATTGGTATGGGTGGTGGTGCTGCTTCTAGCCTGGTCAGTTACCCTGTAATCAACCGTCAATCCATTTCTTTGGACCTTTGGGGAAATTTTGTAGGTGTAATGATCAATAAACTTCGAGGAAGGTCAACCGAACTTGGAGTTTAGGACTTCTTTGTGCTTTGTGGAAGCAATGTAGACTGGTTGAGTGTGACGGTCCAAATTGACGTGTTGTGTTTGCATTGTTTTAGGGTTTTAGGACAACTCGGTTTCGTTTACCATTTTGTTGTGTGTTTGATGGTTCTCAGGTGAGTGGACAGAACACAACAGAGCTAGACTACAATGCAGTTCAGCGAGGTGATGCAGAGATGTCGCAGAAGCTTTACAGGGTAGTCCGCACTTGCGTTGAAATGGGAGATGCCAACCCAATTGTGAGCATTCATGATCAGGGTGCTGGTGGCAACTGTAACGTGGTGAAGGAGATCATTAATCCTCAGGTAACTTTAGTTTTCCAATTTGATGTTTATTTAGATTTTGGTAACTATCTGTGATGGAAGGCTTGTGAGTGCTGTCACTGTTGACTCTTTTTGGTTAAATTCTACAAGCTCTCTGACTTCCAGTTATATTTGGCTATGATCATGTAAGGGTGCAGAAATTGATGTGAGGTCAATTGTGGTGGGAGATGAAACCATGTCTGTGCTGGAGATATGGGGAGCTGAATATCAGGAACAGGTATGATTGGGTGATTTTGTGTTTCACCTGTGAGTGTTGTGAAATCTATGAGTGAACTTGCATCATGTTGCTGTTAATTAATCCATTGTGAATTTCAAAGGGACTCTTTCTACGGGCAATTTTCATCCAATTTGAGCTACCTTTTTCCTCCACAGGATGCATTGCTCATCAGACCTGAAAGCGAAGCACATATGCGTTCTATCTGTGCTCGAGAGCGTGTTTGTATGGCTGTGATCGGCACAATCAGGTCTGCTTCAATTTTCAAATCTTGTTGGTGTTAAAGAACCTTGAACATAAACTACATGATATATACACAAACTGAATCTGAACAATATATAGCTTAAGTTGCACAACTCGTCACATTCGTAGAATAGTTGTACTATGGCCAGGAGAAAGAGGGACTGAATTTCTTTGAAAGAACATTCATGTATTTTTGTAACATCCAAGGCTTAGTATGTGAATCATATATGCTTGCAAAATCTTTGTATCCATATGATTTGTTTAGTAAAGTCTTGTTTTATATGAGAGTCTGTAATTCTTGTTTGCTTGCGATTTGCGAGGCACAAGCCTCAAAAGAACATTGGACACTGAAAGCAATGATTTTGGTGTCATGCAGTGGCGATGGAAGAATTGTCCTGTCAGATAGTGCACTGAAGAAAGAGGCAGATGCTCGGGGACTTCCTCCTCCAATGCCAGCTGTTGACCTTGACCTTAATCAGGTGTTTTTAAGTTGGACAGTAAATGTGAAAATTGTATTATTTGGCACTTGTATGAACTTCTATTGTTTATCTTGACTAGTGAGAAAGAATTAATTAGTTCTGGGTGATTTTGTTAGGTCCTTGGAGACATGCCAAGGAAGAGGTATGAGCTCAATCGGACGCTTGAACCTACCAAACCTCTTGAGATACCACCTGGCCAGACTGTGATGGAGGCTTTGAAGCGTGTGCTTCGCCATCCTGCTGTCTGCTCCAAGCGGTTCCTTACCACAAAGGTGATCTTGATTCCTCCACTGTGGTTCCTAACTTGTAATTAAAACTGGATGAGCTTGTGTAAGTCTTCCTATTGAAATCACCTACCGACACAACAACTGCATCATGTTTGGAGCAGGTGGACAGATGTGTGACAGGACTGGTGGCACAACAGCAAACAGTAGGGCCTCTCCAGCTCCCCCTTGCTGATGTTGCTGTCCGTGCACAGGTACTTTCATCTAACTTGGCCTTCATATTTCCTTTAAGAGAAAATGTGGTCTGGATGCTTATCACCTTTTCATGCGTTTTGTACAGGCACACACAGGAATCACTGGTATGGCATTCTCAATTGGAGAACAACCCATCAAGGTAAATAGTTCACTGTGCTTGGCATTTAGAGACTTTGTCGGCATCTCTGGAAGTTTTAAGCACTTGCGGTTTAGTCCCTGCAACCACATTCCATATTTTTTTTACTTTCTTTCGTTCTGCAACTGATGAGGAGAACTGAAACTTTTCTTATTGCTTGTTTGATGCCATTGATTCCTGCAGGGTCTTTTGAATCCAAAGGCCATGGCACGTCTTGCTCTAGGAGAAGCACTTACTAATATAGTTTGGGCTAAGGTACACCTGTGGATAGTGGAGCAGTTGCTGCATCGTCTTCTAATGTTGTCATTCAATTCGGTGGATGAAGATCTTTGATAGTGTTACATCTAGTTTTTCATTCAATAATTGGCCCTGCTCAAATTCTATACTTTTTGTTAGTCTAAAATCCGTAGATATCAGTAGTGATACTGTATAGTACTATTGGTTACTTGAATAGAAGATCTGGTAAATAATTGAAGCACGCAGTGTTCGTCGAGCCTAGTGTTGATTTGCATATTGGTGCATTTGTGTAGGCTACTGCCTTGAAAGACATCAAGGCCAGTGTGAATTGGATGTATGCTGCCAAGATGGGAGGCGAGGGGGCTGCTATGTACGATGCGGCTGTTGCACTAAAGGATGCCATGATTGAGCTAGAGGTTGCTGTTGATGGTGGCAAAGACAGCTTGTCCATGGCTGCTGAGGCAGGAGGCGAGACTGTAAAATGCCCGGGAAACCTTGTCATTAGTGCTTATGTTACTTGTCCTGACATCACCAAGACCGTCACCCCAGACTTGAAGGTAGCTTCTACCCATTGATGTTCCTTGTGTAATGCCTTGAAGCAGTACTTGGATTTGGTTTAAAATTTATGGTTCCTCGGCATGCCATTTCAAAGACAATAGGGATTGCTGTGACGTGTTCCTAAAGGTTTGAATTGTCTACGTGGGTTCCTAGCCATTTGGGTAGGTAAACTGCAGGTTTGGTTCTTTATATCCCTCCCTATTGATTTATTTGAGTCATTCTAAAGGCCATTGTCCTCTGCATATAGCTACGGGATGAGAGTGTTCTATTGCATATTGATATTGGCAAAGGAAAGCGGCGGATGGGCGGATCTTGCCTAGCTCAAGTTTATGGTCAGGTAACATCTTATAATTATAACTCAAGTTTTAGTTTCAGTGATTTGTTTTCGTTGTAGCAATTCTTCCTGAGCATGGGCCTCAACTTGATTTGGCTTCTAATTAAGGGCAATGCAGATTGGTGACACCCCTCCAGACGTTGACGACGTGCCGTACCTTGGAAAAGTCTTCAACGCAGTTCAGGTCAGTGACTTCTGTGCTCTAATACTTGAATTGGTTCAGTGGGGGCTGGATTTCTTATATTCGATATTTTCCATTCTCATTTGTTACTATCCTCCAGTTTTGGAAACCAACCATTTCAATTGTGATTGTACAAATGGTCAGGGATTGATTGACAAGAGAACAATCTCCGCCGGTCACGACATCAGCGATGGTGGTATCGTGGTTACCCTGCTTGAGATGGCGTTTGCTGGCAACTGTGGAATCATTGTGGACTTGCCATCTTCAAAGGATCAGAGCTCTTTGAACGCTCAGTTCTCCACTTTGTTTAGTGAGGAGCTAGGTCATGTGATTGAGGTTTGTGACTCACCTCATTTAACCCTGAAATGCCTGAATGGTCCAATAGGGATTATTCTTATTGAAAAATGGATGATTTTCATGCAAATTTTTTTGGAGTTCCTGGAGTGTGTATGCACCATGTGGAGGTGGACAACCCTTCATTGAGGAACTACAGAATTTTCTATAGAAGAAGATGCAAAATCCATAGATCTCATAAGATGAGTCTCTAGTGAATTTGGCAACTTCTATCTCCGTGCTCTTGATCTTTTTTGAATTTGAGACCAACTAATGAAATGGGGAAATCTATTTTTAGAAATGCTGAATTCTCATTGTCTCTTCAGCATATTTTGTCTTTTTTATGAATTCTTTTCACTTTTCCTTCCAAATATCACAGTGATTTCAGTTTTTCCCAAAATGAATCTAAAATTTTTATGACTCATAGAGGACATGTGATTCATCTCTAAAAAAAATTAAGAAAAATCCTTCACCGTCTTTTAAGGGTTAATCAATTGGGTGTTCCTTCGAGTGAGAAAATTTAGGAACCATACTTTTCGTCATTCGTTTATTAATTCTTGTATCAACGTAAGTTCTGATTTGTTTGCAGGTCGAACAATCCAAGCAGGAAGTCGTGATTGCGGAGTTGCAAGCAGCAGGAGTGACTTGCAACGTACTTGGTCGTGTGACATCCAAACCTCATGTGAGCATAGCTGTGGACGGAGAGGAGGTTGTGTCCATTACCACAGCTGCGCTCCGTGACGTTTGGGAATTTCCCAGCTTCTCGTTAGAGAAGTTGCAACGATCGGCAGCATGTGTGAAAGCTGAACAAGAAGGGCTCCAACACAGACGAGCCCCAGTTTGGAAGCTCTCCTTTGCACCATCAAGAACCTCAGATGAGGTCATGAACAGCCCTTCGAAGCCCAAGGTAGCCGTCATCCGAGAGGAAGGCAGCAACGGAGACCGAGAAATGTCAGCCATGGCGATGGCAGCAGGCTTTGAGCCCTGGGATGTTACAATGTCGGATCTGTTGCAAGGGCGGGCTTTTCTGAAAGACTACCGTGGGCTGGTCTTTGTGGGTGGGTTCAGTTACGCCGATGTGTTGGGCTCCGCTAAAGGCTGGGCTGGTACAATCCGCTTCAACGAGTCTCTTCGTGAACAAGTAGGTTCAATGCAGAGCTTTTACTGCTTCGTGTCACTTGCTTTCTGAATTTTATCAATGAATGCAATCAATTGATGAATCTATTGTGCAACACAATCATGCCATTAATCAACTAGTCGCTTGATTGATAGTTTCATAGTGTCATGGCCATCCATCTCTGTTAGCATTATGTCTTCGGTGCATTTCACGAATGCGATGTTGATGAATCTAAAGTACCAGCCTCTTGATGCTGCAACAGTTCCAAGACTTCTACAATCGACCCAACACCTTCACTTTCGGAGTATGCAACGGATGTCAGTTGATGGCACTCCTGGGGTGGGTTCCTGGGGATGGAGCTGGAGGAACCCTTGTTGGCTTTGGAGGTGATGCCACACAACCTCGCTTTGTACGCAATGAGTCTGGCCAGTTTGAGTGCAGGTTTCTCTCTGTGAAGATTGAAGAATCCCCTGCCATCATGTTGAAGGACATGGCTGGTACAACGATGGGGATTTGGGTAGCCCACGGCGAGGGGAAGGCTCTATTCCCAAACGCCGACATCTTGGAGCAAGTGAAGAGATCCAACCTTGCACCTATGACGTACTGTGACGACGACGGAGAGTCTACTGAAGAATACCCGTTCAACCCCAATGGCTCGCTTCAAGGCATCGCTGCGCTCTGTTCACAAGATGGGCGCCACCTCGCCATGATGCCCCACCCGGAGCGGTGCTTCCAAATGTGTCAGTTCCCTTGGTACCCACGAAACTGGGAGCACATGGAGGCCGCGGGACCGAGCCCTTGGTTGAAGCTATTCCAAAACGCTCGTGAATGGTGCAACTTACATGAGGACGGTGGAAACACCTAAAACCATCAATACAAAGCAATTCAGCATGGTTGGAGGCAACTTTTTTTTGTTAGAGAAAATATTTTTGTAGTATAGCATTTGAAAATCATGAATTTTTCAAAAAAGATTAGAATTTTCGGATATGACATGTAGTTTTTATGAATTTTCAAAGTGGAAGCTTCCTAGGCCACTAAAACTGTCATATCTGGATTTAAAATTGAAATCTCAAAAAATCAGCAATTAACTAATTGTAGTTAAGTAAGGGGCAAGTTTAACCCTTAAACTTTGAGGTGGACGTTTGACATTCAATGGATCTTTCTATGTAGGATAGAAGTGCAATTATTCATCCTTAGAATTTTGTGTAGAAAGGAGAGGTCTTGTATAATACTTTAACTTCCAATGAGTGCTTTTGCAATTTTTTAAGCCAATGATTTACATAGTTATGAAAGTTGATGATTTCCAAGGTCACCCCATCATCCTTTAAGGGTTAATGATACTTTTGAGAGATACTATAGTTGAAGTTTAGGGACATTTAAAGGGAAATCTATTGTGCATGTGCATGAATGGATATAAAGATGGTTTTGGATGTTTCTACCTTAGTTTAGATAAGTTAATTTGCTCCCTTTCCTACCAAGACTAAGACAATTTTAGGAGGTGTACCATAATAACTCAATAGAAGAATTGAGTATAATGTCCTAAGTGGATTAAAGTATTTGTTTTATCCATTGAATTCTGTGACTATGTTTTACAAAATAGCATTTCAAATTTTCATTCCTAGTACAAGGAGCCAAAAACATTATAAATTTAAAATATCAATAAAAATATACTTTTAAATATTTAGCATTAATATCTTTTCCTTTACTACCTATAAAAATGTATGGAAATTATTTTAAAATGTTTAATACATACATTGCAAAATACTTGTATATTTTGAGGGCCATGTTGGATTTTTGCACATGTCTTCATTTTTTAAATGTAAGAGGGAACTAATTGATTTCATTTTTCAACCTTTATATCTCCTGTAACTTTAATGAATTCTAAAGATGATTCATTTATAGAAAATTATTTAGTTGTTTCAAATGCTAAAAAGTTGAGTTGATTGCACACAATTAGTATATTTAAGGTTCACAATGCTAATTGGTCATTACATTATATATTGAAAATTTGTCTTTTGAGTCACTTGGTTACTAAATAAACACCTTAGATAAATTTCAAAAAAACTTTCATTTCACATAATTATGAAGCAAAATATACCCTTTTAACTTTCATGTTTAAAAAAAAAATTCCAATCCAAATTATTTGGCCTTTGTTTTAGAAATTAATTAACCTTTGAGGGTTCCTATTGGTTTCCGAAAAGAAAACTTTTCAACTCCTTCAATTGAAAAGACATGTAATTATCTATAAATCTCTTCCAATGGACCCTTTCAACTTTCATATTTTTCCTTTTCAAATTTCAAATTCTTTTCTTTGTTTTGCAAGTCTCTATAAATGTGACTTTTTATATTAATTTTTTGAAGATGCGATTGTATATCTTCTATTTAGAGGCATTTTTTTAAAATTGTTGTAAATTTCCAACTAAAAAGTGAAAAAAATTGTATCAAATGTAATATGCACTCAAAGTTCCTTGGAAACTTTTCCATGGGTTTATATTACAATGAAAAACATCATGGTGCATTCTTTTAATGGGACATTCTAAAATTAGAAAACTATCATTCCATGGTTACAAATTCATATTCCAAAATGTTGGCCAATATTTTAGAAAATTTTCTATATTTAAATAGAATTATAAATGAATAGCCAAAGAATATCAATAAAAATTGATTATTAATAAAAAAAAAATGATTTTGAGACTCCAATATTTGTGTGAAAATTTCCATCACCAAGGTCATCCAAAATGGGGTCTCAAAATCTTTAGTCTAATTTCACCTACTAGTAAGGAGAGTAATGGAGCCCTTAGCCTAGTTTCATATTTTTTGTGAAGATATTAAATTATTTTTATTTTTGAAAAAAAAGTGAAGAAAATTCATATCAAAGAGGCAATTCACAAATAAATTAGTGCTTAAAACATTGATTTACTATAAATATTTTGTATAGTAAAGAACATTGTTTTGACCCATGTTTGGAAGTTGTTGAAAGTACATTTATACCATAGGATTGTAAGTGTAAGTTGATACTGACTTTATAAATTCTACTCATGTGGTGAAGTTCTATATGAAGTGTTGAAAATTATATTATGAAAAAACTTAATGAATTTTCTATCTATTGTCCTAGCACTTGTATGTTTTAGGTTATAGCACTTTATATTGAAAATTTTTCAAGAATCATTTTTTTGTCTCTTTAAGGAATTTCCAACCATTCTATCATTGTATAAATGGTATACCATTCTAAAGTGCAACAATAAAAGGTTATTTATTAGTGACCCGGGGGTGCACTACAAAGGAAGTTCATGGGTGAGTAGTGACCAAATTTTGGACCCCCTATATTATATCCTAAAATTTTATTTTATTTTCTTAAAAAAAATATGAATAGATTTTCTTACTTTGAAAGTTTATGTTTTGAATTATTGGTATTTTTTTATGTTAATAATAATTAGTTACAAATTTTAGAAGAAAAAATAACTTTCACACCCCTATATTATATAAGAAAAAAAATGAAAAAAATGAAAAAAAATTCTATAAAATAGCTTTCTATTGAAAGTATATTTTGGTTAAATATTGATACAATAGTCATCTTCATGTGATCTCTATAAATACTTTAGTCGAAAAATATGCCATTTTAGTTCATTTTTCAATCCTTTCCAGACAATATATCACATGCCGTTATTTAGGATTGAAATTTTTGGCAATAGAAACCTATAGACATTGTTAAACAAAGCTCAAAATTGTAGGTTGAAATTATAGTTTATTAGAAAGTAATTAGAAAAAGTAGAAATGGGTAGTTAGGGTTTGGTCGCTCCTCACCCATGAACTTCTTTTGTAGTGCACCCCCCGAGATTAGTGATAATCAATGCACTTTCAATTGTCTCTTTTTGGTGACTACCAAAAGTATTTGAAATTACATTCTAGTTATAGGATTGTAGTTGAAAAGTAAAAATATACTACCTTCTTCCTGTTGGACAACATGTCTTGAATTAAGGCTAAAAAATTCACAGTTGTCATATCGGACAGAATCTTACTGTTCAAGGACGAATCGGGTGAATCAAGGTTGATTGGCTGCAAACTTTGGAGGCCAATAACTTTTGGAAAAATTATCCAAATTGGGCATATGAGATGTTTTTTGACATCTATAGAAACTTTAGATTATGTCAAGTTTCACTTTCGAAAATCAAAATGATAAAAGATTTCTTCGTACAAGTTTTATTACAGTTTAAAGGCAATGAAGTTGAAATCTAGTTAAAAATTCCTTGCACCCTTTGCCACACATTGTGCAGTCATTGGGCTATGATACAAAATTTTGTTCTCATCACAATTGAATTGGTAGTTAAATTGTGCGGTTATTGTTCTGTAATTGACACAGCGAGGTGATTGTCCAGTTTTGGGATTTGTGCGGTAAATGGCAGGTTTACCGTATCGTTGCTTTCGGATTATAAACGAAAAGGATTCAGTTCTGAGGGTTCAATGAGGTTGATGATTGAGAGGGGTTCAAGACAACGGTGCAAATGCGGGAATCAAATACGGGTGGAGATTTGGAAGCAGCTGTGCATGGAGCGCGGCATCTGCCAAGAGAGCATTCGTAAGGCTTTCTTCTGGTGAGCTCTGAATTCATTCATCAGGTTTAGTTTCCCTAATTAAAACCTTATGTTGTTTTTTCAGTTTTGTGAATGTTTTTGAAAGTTGGATTAGCCGGGTGTCGAATTACTCCGTTGCTACGCTGATCAAGTACGTTCACTTGGATCTACAAGGAGGTGATTGCAAGAATTTGTCCTCCTCTCAAGCGGATGATGAGCAATCAATTCCGAGAGCATTACGACCGGGTGATTGGGGTATCTTCCGGCACCTAAAAGCCTCAGTCTGTGCGATTATCCTAGACCTTGTGAGATCATAAAACAGATCCTTTTCTGTGCAAATAAGCAGGTCAATGGCCCACAAAGTTCTCCTGCATTTGTGGAAGGAATTCTAAACATGGCCACAGTGAGAGATCTAAATTCATGAGCTGTGAATCATTTTGCTAGAGAACATGAAACGGAATGAAAGGCGAACCATGTTTTTTCAGTATTAAAATTAAAAGTGTAGATTTCTTATGAGTTTTGGTTGCCTAAAAAGTCATACCACCTATAGGTCACCCAAAATCATCATAAAGTGCAACCGTGATGATCATCTTACTCATCTATTATGGTCACATTCTCTGCAAACCTTCTACCATGGACCTACTCCAAAACTCTAGTTTATTCCAAGTATTGTGAAGCTTTGACTACCACTCCAGGGTGATTGCAAGAAACACTTGTACTATTTTCTGTCACATGTTGCGGGCTGAGTTGTTTTTTGGCCATAACTTTTGTGTTTTAACTTCGAATGACTTAAGATTTACAAGGAAGGTACTCATGACTATCCTACAACTTCCTTGATTTTTTGGTAATTTTCAAAAATAATTTACTATCCAAAAATAGGCCTGAAATAAATGTCACACTTGCCAATTTGGAGGTTTTTAGTGCTTTTGAGTACCTTTTTCATATACCCTATATCAAGAGAATTATATGGAGTTCTTCCTTACATATAAATACAACTTTTCACCGAAGGGTTTTTAAAAATAATTAATTTTGTGTGGTGTGGAAGTCTATGAAGAGAGCTTCCTTCTGCTTGCATTTTGAAACATATAAAATATTATTTTTGTAAGTTTTTTGGTGAATGACCATCTTCATAAAGTTCTTAAAAATGGCCACTTTTTATTTTTTGTATTTACTTGTTTTTACTATTTTTAACTAATTTTCACATCAAAAGTCCTATTTTCTTGAGATTTTGTACTTTTCAAGTTCTCCTAGTTAGAGAATTTTCCTACACATTTCCTTCCTTGCAAACCTTCATTTTAGAAGTATATACATAATTCATATTTTTTAAATTTTTTAAAAATTAGTTTTCTATTTTTAAAGTACTACAGAAGAAAAACCATGAGTACTGTGAAAACGCAACAAAATCGACAGGTGTTTCTTGCAATCACCCTCCATTATTGTATTTGAAACTTGATTTGTGCTAAGCATTCACACTTCATAGTGGCCCTAAACCTCAATTCTACGAAAGTGATGGTCTTATAATGAAACTTACTTTTGGTCTTGATTTGGATTTCAATTGGGCGAACCATTTTACAAGTTGGCATATCAATCATAGTTTCTTTTGGTAAGGTCGACAAATGGAAGAAGATACTATTGATATGATCTTCATAGTTTCTTTTGGTAAGGACAACAAATGGAAGAAGATATTATTGACATGATCTTTGCAGAGGGAGGCAAATGGAAGTGCTAGTCTTGAAGACTTTGTTTTTACATTGAATTTTGACCATTGCACCAAAAAATGGTAGTTTTTGACAATTTCTCTTGAAAAACACCCCCCATCCTTTCAAGGTTAAATTTTTTTTCTAATACTTTCTAAAAGTAGAATCATCAAAACATCTATTTCCTTTTTTGAACCTATATGTATCATGTATGCATAATCTTTGGAACACTCAATTTTCTTTAAGGAAGGTTTAGGACTACTCTACTTTAAATGCTCTACTATAATCCTATAGCATAGTTACAATGTATGTTCCAATGCCATATTTTTTTTGCTTTTCAATTCGTTTTTTTCCAATTGCTTTTTCTGCCTTATATTTTAACGTATATATTCAGCCAAAATTTGATAAGTGTCCCTTGCAATGTCTTGGTTCTGCTAAATGGAAACCCCCTTCCCTTCTCAGTTTTGTGTGAAATTCCAAAGCTTGCCTAGAGTCCGCCTCTCCAGCCACGCAATCTCTCGCCGCGTTTCCAGCCTCTCCTTTGCAATGGCTTCATCGATCCACTCCCGATCCTCCAGACTCACAAGCCCCAGCGCACACACCAACGTGACCTTCAGTTGCTCCAAATTATCTTCCAGCTGCTGCAGCTGCTTGATCTGCTCTCGCCTCGTCTCGCTCAGTTCCTTCGGCACCATAGCTTCCACGTCTTCTTCGATATCATCAGCGCTCTCGACGGCTAGATCTCCCTCGTGGAGTGACTCTGAATCCTGGACTGCAGGCTTCTGGTGCCCGTCCTGGTGTTTCTCATCAGTTAAAGCATAACGCAAGCATGACAAGCAGAAGACCTCGCCGTCGGATGAGGTGATGGGGTTCGAAGGTGGGGTGAGAGAGCACATGGTGCATGACGAAGACGTCGACGACGGGAGCAGTGATAGTTGAGAACCTCCGGGATTCGTTTCTTTATCCATAATGCAGGGATTGATGGATTTAATGTGAAACCTGAACAAATGAAACAGCTAAAACGTAATTAATTTAAAGTCAATTTCGTAAAAGTAGGTGGACTTCCATGGAAATGGCCAGTGCTATTCCCCAATTTCAATGGTGCGGTGAACCATAAATTAAGAAAGCAAGGAACTGATATTGTTTACGAAACAAGCAGGTATATATGCTCAGTCCATAGCATTAGAGCACTTTTCGTGTAAGGAATTTTGCAAACAAAAAAATAAACAGTACCGCGCTTAGCTCCACATATCTAGCAAACCAGAAGGGGAAAGAAATGAAATACCTCAGATCGATGTGTGGGTAGTAATGAAAGTGGTGTCTGGAATCGCATCAATGGGGCTTAAATAGGGCGAAGTGGCGTTAATTCAAGCCTCGGTAGTAGAATATAATTATGTCTCGTCTACATGAACAAGCTAGCAGAAGATATTTTCTTGCGAGACCAAATGAATTGTGAAACGTTCACGTACCGCATTCGAGATTGAGACCGAATGGTGTGACATATCACATGTAACCGAATTGCCTTCAAGCCTCGCCAGTTACCAACTGCAAGCAAGAAATTAATGTCAAACTTAGTTTGTCTTGTGAGGTGGGATTCATTTGGAAGCCAAATTGCAATCTATGGAGGCGGTACTTAATTAGCTCCAGCTTCTTCCAATCTTGCTTGGTTTCTCGGTCAGATCCCACAAATTAATTCTGAGCTCGCTCAGATTCCTCGGTCACATCCCACAAATTAATTCTGTAAACTGGTCTGGTCCCCGGGTATGGGTGCAGCAGCCGTGGCATGGCTAGCCCAGGCAAGTGGGAATTAAAGGTCTCAGAAACCTTCAATTGTCAGTGATGAGCAATGATAAGGACATCCTCTTTGTAGCTTCCGAAGTTCTATATCAGCAAATATTTACAGTGTATATTAGATAAATGTATATAAAGAAGGTCACGTGAAAATATTGCATCATTTTCAGGATTTATTGCAAATGTCGAATGACAAGCATACCTTTTCTTCAGTCTGTAGCTATAATTTATCATGCTAGTTTACACAATTGGAATTGCAGCGTGGCATGTCTTAATTGTGGCAAAGCCTTCGATTAACAACTACAGAATTGCACGTCTGGCATCAGCTTCGAGGCCCGCCATTGGTGAAGGAGTCTTGAAGTCATTGGAGCCTCAACACCGCCATTGATCACAAATGATATTAAGTGGTTAACAAGGGAGCTTTAAGAATTTTTCCATGGAGGAAATGAAACCGAGTTTACCATCCAATCGAAGCTAGCAAGGCAAGAGTAATTAGAATGATTGATAATATCCCAGTCACTCAGAGCATGCAATTCCAAATTAATAAAATAATAGGCAAACAAACAAAGGTATGAACACAAGAGCTGCATAGCATAACTAACTAGTGGTCGAATTGAAGCATACTTCACGCCATAACTGAGATCAAGTCTGATATATAGAGCCGTGATAAAAAAATCTAGCTAGTTTGTTGATCTATTAACTACCTAGAATGACTGAGTACTTGACACTCAGAGAGCACGGAGAAGGATAGTCGGCAATGAATGCGAGACAGAGGTAGCAAAAGCGCTGCAGGTTTTGCCCACCCAAGTCACTTTTCCGTTTTCATTTTGACAGTTGCCGGATGACAAGCAAGCCATCGCCATACCTGCTAGCCAGCTAGTTAACGACATGACAAGCAAGGCATCACCATGCCTGCTAGCCAGTTAATTAACGACAGTGATGGAACAAGTCTGTTTTGTTTGTTTTTAAAAAAATGCAGGAGCATGTCCATTGCTTGGAACAAAAATGTACACTGACCTGAGCACCAGAGAGTTAGAGTCAGAGACAGGAATGAAAGCGTACAAAGAAGAAGACGTTGTTAAAATTCCGTTTGAAGATGTCTAGATTAGAGACATCTTGAATCGGAGACATCTAGGGGAGCGTGGACGTTGAGTATACTGCACTGGGTCTCCGATTCTACATTCTATCCGACTTACTCTATAGTGAAGTAGCTCACCCCTCCTTGATTGCCGTGATGAATCTGCCAGCACCCTGGATTTCTGGTTGCTTTGGTTCTCTCTTTGTGCCTGCAGTGAAGGAGCAGTGAAGGGATTTTTATCTGTTGAAGTTAGTTACGCGCGGTGGCTACAGAGATAGTCGGTATGGCAGCACTGTAACTTCCAGCACGTTTTGAATATAATTCAGTGAGATTGCAGATCGCAGATCGATCCAAGTCTATCTGTTAGCAATGCAAATCCACGGAGGTTTGATAAGATTCATGGGCAATTTCGTTAAAATGGCGGTATTCCATGTGCCATTTTGACATGAGAAGCGTTGAGGTGATTTTGCTTTGTCGGCAATTTCGTTAAAATGGCGGTATTCCATGTCCCATGTTGACATGAGCGACCATTAAGTTGCCTTTGTATTGTGCTATGTACTAGTCGTTGGGCGTAGCGCTAGTGAGTGGCAAATGGGCCCCTTGCATACGAATGCAAATCCTTAGGATTTCTATACAGGACTTGTGTGAAAGACAATGACTATAGATGTTGTTAGTGAAAGTCTTGGTAGACTAATAGGTAGAACGTGGAAATCTTGTCATGGAGTTGTTGGTGTTTAACATGGGGGTCATTGCCCATTGAAAGGGGGGGATCATCATCATGATGGGCATAAGTTTGGGTACTTGTTTAGGTTTGCATCGTTCATGAGTGCGTGGTCAGTGAAGTTGGTATCTAAAATATGTCTTGTTGAAATGGATGCAAAACAGAAGGGCAAAAACTTGTATTTCAGATTGAACAAAATGGAGGTTGCATACAAAGATCGAGGACCAGGCAACCTATGATGCCTACAGTCTATTCAAAATTGTACAATCCGTTGCAATGTCATCGGACGAGAAAAACTATCACTACCTGTTGCATAATATGTGAAGGTCCACCTTCTACAATACAAAGGGGCATCGCAAGCATGAAATATGACTGTTGGAATAGTCGTCTCCTAGGACTTCATATTCACCAACCTTGTTCTTCTTCAACAATTCGACGTAAATGATCCACTACAAACTGCACTTGTTGACGAGGAGCAATGAAACTATTTCCATCGTTCTTCTTTGGTTTCCATGATGCCATGATACTATCTGTGGAAACATAGTCAGCTTTGTCGGCCGTTCGGTCAATCTTCCATCTAAAATTAGGCTTTGTGTCCCACCCCGTATACAACCGTTGCACATCTTTGGATGTTCCACATGGGGTGTACCATTGCACTAAGACTTCGCGAAAGTGAATGGCCGTGGGATCAAATTGTGAATTTTCTACTGCCCTTCCGAGCCATACGGGCTCAAGACAATCCAATCCTGGCCTCACAAAGAGGTAGAATCCCTCACGAACATCAGTGACTACATTGTATGCTGGTGGGGGCCTTCCCTCTAGAGTACCAATGTAAGGATCTTCGGCCTCCAACTCTTGACGTGTCCTTCCATCTTGCATGAAATCTGTCATAAGATCTCCAGGTTGTCGAGTCTGAGGCCAAAATCCTTGCTGCAATTCATTAGATTGGAGGGAGTCTTCTTCGCCTCCATCTAGCATGGCATTTCTCACGCGGGTCCAATATGTGACCAAGTTTGACATGTGGATTTTATACTCCACCGTCCCATCTTCTTCGGATATGTCTTTCCAATATTGGATGTATCCATCAAGTCCACACAAAATCTCAGCTTCGTTTGTCATCTTCTTGGGGGTCACGCGCGGTGGATCACCTTGAGGAAGTATAGGTCTATGGTCGACATCTTCCTTCCATAGCTTCAATCCCCCTTCAGGCAACCATGGAATGTCTGTACACGCCAATTTGTATTGCATGATAGGCCATCCGTTGTCATCCATGAAGAATTTGTACTGTCTCCCATGAGAGTGGCCCACCAATTGTTTATTGTGCATCCCAATATAAGGTTTGACATAGGCCTTGAAGTCGGGCACTTCTTCAATTAGATGTGGAATGAATGGACCTTGTTCCATTTCCATGTAAGATTGCATCAATGATGGTAGGGTGGGATGGTCTTTCTCGCGGAGTTGCATGCTCCATTGCCCAAATGATGCATCCATGTCATCATGGGTGTGACCCACTATCATGAAGGATACCACCACTTCTTTCACAATGCGTCTTGCCACCAATAGGTACCAAAAACAGAAGACATATCTGTTTTTGTTTTCCCTCCAAGAGTTGTCCATCTGAACGTGTAGCACCGGTGGCAATGGTTGAGCCTCAATAGGTTGAGGAGGAACAGCGCCCAAAGAATCAACACAGATCTCGCTACCTTGCAGCAATGCTCGATATAGTTCCGTGCTTCCGGCTCCTTCGAACAACGTCCGTGAAGACATTGCGGGGGGCCCTTCTAAATCTCGTAACAATTTGGCGATGGATCCCACTGTAAAGTTGCTGTCGCTGGGAAACACGTCCAAATTGTAATGTGCATATTTGCCATCCCCGTGTCCATGTGCAAAAATCCCTGATACCTTCACGGGCAACTTCATGAACCCATCTAGGGCTTTTGTTTTCCTTGCCAATGCAGGACATGCTGTTTTTGAATGATCCATTTTGTCGTGCATGATAGATAAAAGTTGCATAGGCCGTAATTTGGACAACCATCTACTACGGTAGTAGACATGTCGACAAGCTTCTTGTAGAAACAAGTGCTTCTCGAAGCGCCTTTGGATTCGTTGATAGTCCTCCGATCTAGGAGCAAAAGAAGCTCGTAGTTGCTTTAGATTGTCACAAATGCTACATCTTGCGAAGGAATCTCCCCTTCCCTTCACGACGTACTCAGCAAAATATTTTGTTCGAATTTTACTAAAACATGATTGCGAGAGTGTCGACAGCCCGAGTTCTTCATTGGCCTACAAACAATAGAAACACGTGCACTCAGTCTGCGTATTCAACAAGCACTTCATTGGATGTTGGAGGACTCTATGAGCTATTGTGGTCGATGCGACAATTCGACCATGTCCTTTTCATATGAATGCCATAGGTGACATTGTGAGACGTACCTTGTTCACAGTGGCTAGTAATTGCCTCCATTCGGTACCGGTCAGAAGAACTTCTAGGCAAACCTTTTCACCAGTGGGCAAGGTGCGAGACAAATGGGGCATGTGGTCGGCCATTGCCTCCAATAATGAGCGCAAAGTCTCGATGCCTTGAACAGTGGCAGTCCTTGTCTTTTTTCAATTGGAGTTCCCGTGTGGAGCGCCTCTGACGCTAGCCTTGGCCTTGGCCCTGTATCTTTCGAATGTGCGGAGGGGGATGTTGTGAAGAATCCTCCAAGCACGTGGACAGACGTCTATGCCTTCTAAGGTGACAACTTGCCTCCCCCTCGGAACCGCTTTATGCATTGTCCTATGAACATCCAAATTTTTGCTAGATTTCACTTGAAATGTCTGTAGGTGCATTTCCGTGCGAAGCACACGGATGGTGGAAGGACAGAACTTACGAGTGCATTCATTATTGCAGCAGATTTGTGTGAAGACCTCTGCAATGGATTCATGTGATACCATCTTCGTCTTCTTATCTAGTAAAGCGACAGCTCGAGCTCTTCTATCATAACGATACCGTCGCACGCCCCCATTTTTTCTACTCCCTTCCATTTCTTTATCCAGAGCTTCTCGCTTGCGAGCGTGATCGTAAACACTGACGTACCCATTTTCGCCGTGGTGAAACACCTACCGCATAGGCCAGCGCAAGCACATGTCTCCGACGTTGGGGTCCCCGTTGTACACGTCCAAGACAACAATGCCAACGTCATCCATCCCCAGCCTGCTCTGTCCATCAATGCAAGAGTTGGGATTGACATTGATGATGATGACTTCCGCAAAGTCGGAGCCGTCCGCATGTTTTGCGAGCAATGCCTTCCCAGACCATCCGTCTCGATCAATGCCCTCGCAATCTGGGATGGGACTATTGTCTACGTTTGCCTCGGCATATGCTTCCAAGTCCACGTCCTCTTCTTGACATTCTGCAAACCCCTGCACACCGAACGATGAAGAATTGACACGACATCAACGACAAAGGAACGCAATGTACAATAAGAAACGTGAAAACTGACGAGAGTAGAAAGTTATATACAATACCTCATCACCATCAGAGTCGTCCGAAGAAAACATAGGAGACGTTAAAATCGTAAGTGTTTTCTAATGATAGAAAATAGCGGCCTCATAGGAAGCATGAGAATGACACTTGAAAGAATTGGTAGCATATACATCCTCTTCGTTCAACCCACAAGGGCTAACACGCCTGACAGCAGTAAAATAAAAAGTATTAGAAGCAATGACAAATAGGCGAGTGGCGAAAGCGGGAAATATGAGGACATCAATACATAATCAAATACAGTATGAAATAGTGTAGCATCTGTCTCGAACCTGCCCACTTGCTGTGAGGTTTGGTATAGAATGCAGTGAAGTCTGAAACTAACGGTTCCCATAGAACGTCGACTACCGTGGACCCCATTCAGTAGTGCAATGCCACTATGTCCAAGAAAGACAATCAACCGCACATGAGTATGGACCAAACAATCTAAGTCCGAGGAGACTGGAAGTCTACGCACAAATTCCCCCAAGGACTGTTCACTGAGCCACTCTGAACTGTGTGGAAGAATTATACCTCTCACAGATATTGTTCCACACCCAGTATAGAGGAAGCGCGCCAAAGGATAGACAACACAATGTAAAGAATCACAAAGAAGAACTCGTTCCTACAATGAATGCTCAACAGTCCAGAGTCTCCAAGAAAGAGCTCCACCGAATAACAGTTTAGAACGGCCACTTTGAACTGCGAGGAACAGGATTTATGCGTAATTTATCAACGTGATTGTGCATAATTGGGAAAACGGAGGACTAGGACCTAAATAATGCGCATGCAAAACATAGATCAGAGCGGCCACTCTGAACTAAACAGAGGGTGACGAATCATGAGCGCTGGGAACGGAGGGTGACGGAGCTCTGTCACCCTCCGTTCAGTTCAGAGCGGCCGCTCTGAACTTCAGGGAGGGTCACAGAGCTCCGTCACCCTCCGTTCAGTTCAGAGCGGCCGCTCTGAACTTCAGGGAGGGTCACAGAGCTCCGTCACCCTCCGTTCCCAGCGCTCATGATTTGTCACCCTCTGTTCAGTTCAGAGCGGCCGCTCTGAACTGAACGGAGGATAGCCTTCGCCTCGGTCACCTGACATGCAGTTCAGAGCGGCATCTCTAAACTGAACGGAGGATAGCTTTCGTCTCCGTCACCTCACGTTCAGTTCAGAGCGGTCGCTCTAAACCGAACGAAGGATAGCTTTCGTCTCCGTCACCTCACGATCAGTTCAGAGCGGCCGCTCTGAACCGAACGGAGGATAGCCTTCGCCTCGGTCACCTGACGTGTAGTTCAGAGCGGCATCTCTAAACTGAACGGAAGATAGCTTTTGTCTCCATCACCTCATGTGCAGTTCAGAGCGGCATCTCTAAACTGAACGAAGGATAGCTTTCGTCTCCGTCACCTCACGTTCAGTTCAGAGCGGGCGCTCTGAACTGAACGGAGTGTCATATTGCTTCCCAATCGTCACCCCACGTTCAGTTCAGAGAGGCCACCCTGAACTGAGTAACACTAATTTCGGGTGACACTAATTATCATAAATTAATCTGGACGGAATGCCATCCGAACTTTGTCTCATGTAATAGATGATAATGCTAAGGTATATCAACATTGTATAAATCATGACTCTGAAATACCACAGCACTGTGGATAATTGATTGTCTACGAGAATGTGAATAACTATTCGAAACCGAATGACAGAGCATTTCGAGTTCACAATTCACACAAACTACAATGAGCACAGTTCTAAAATTTGCATTTCAGCAAATGCAGCATTTTGTCTAACGCGAAGACACGACTCGCCGGTTGCTAGTGTGAGATTCTAGGAATGTGGCTCAGGCAGTACTACAGATGCGAAAAAACTGAAGCAGAACATGAAATTTGTTGAAATCCGTTGAAATTGAGTTCTTAGAGACAAAAAACAATCCTGCGAACCGAGAGAAGAGAAACAGGGGATAAATAGTTCATCGAACCTGAAATGAGGACGTACGACGTCATTGGCACTTCTCAGCAACAAAGATGGCCTCCAGCGGTCGACAACGTGCTGCACAACGCCGACGGAAGAGGAAAAAACGGTGCGCGCTCTAATATCGACATACACAATTGCAGACGACGAAAGAAGAATGACAGAAGCCGGTTTCGGTTTTGTATTCTGAGGTTGTACTTCAATGCGACAGCCGCATATGGCGACTGCCACGTCGCCAGCGTAGGGCCACGTTGGTTTTCGACAAATAAATAAATAAAATTGAAAAATTCGGACATCTCTGTCACGCGTACTTTCTACGCCAGTCGCTACGCTAGGTTATTCAGTGTGTTGTCAGAACCAGTTCTCGACCGCATGGTTTTTGCATCCGGAGGGTACAAGATATTTTTGCACAACCCCAAAGTCATTTGCATCCGGTGAAGGGAGTCGACAACGCTCCAGTAAGTTTGATAGCAAAAGGGTGAGAGCGGAGGACATTGCATGTGGAGATCACAATCGCACGTACTTCAAGAAGGTTTGTTCACCGCCACTCTTGAATTTCCATAATCCTCAGCAATTTTTTTTGGGTTTGAACTCCAAAGAATAGTTGTTCTGGCTTTCATCGTGGCTTCATTTGCCACCACCACCACTTCGCTACATCTTCTATAATAGCTTGAGATTTCTTCATTTCGAGTTTGGGAATGGAAATGCTGGAATTCTAAGTGGTAGAGAAGAAAGAAAGGTTTCTTGATTTTGTTTAAGGTTTGCGGAAAAGTTTCTAATGTAGTCAATTTCCAATGTCAATGAACCCACTTGGAAGTGGTTTTGAGATTCCATTGGGAATGCTTCTCATTTGCAACTTCTCAGTAGCCTTCAAGTTCTCATTTTGTATTTATTAGTATATGTAGAAGAGATTTATATTTTCTTAAGACTTTTTCTTTTTCATTCTTGTGAGATTGTATGCTATAAAAGAGCCCTTGTAAGGGCTCATCTGTCTTTTTCATTGTTCTTCATGGTCTATATTCTTTCTAAATCATGTTTTTTAGCAAGAAACAAAGATGTGGAACCTAAGAAAATGCATGCACCAGTGATTTTTAGCAAGATGTTGCAAATTGAAAGAAAAGGATTGTTGATTGTAATAGAATAACAATTTTGCATCTCTTCATTCTAGGGCTGAAGGATTTGGTGGAAGGATTGCCTCATCTTCACTCTCTACCTGTTAGTAGGGTTGATGTTTCATTGTAGGGCACTTTTGGTTCTAAACAGATTCAATGGCTGGCGCTGCAAACTTCAGTAAGTGCTCCAAGCAGCTTAGAGTTCTTTTGGACAATGAGGACTTTGGGTAAGTGACTTCTTCTTTTTCTACACATATTTTTTGGACTTTCTGCGTTTGCAACTGTTGCATGATTTTCTACCATACTTATGATTGCTTCATTGGAATTGATTCAAAATTGCTTGAAATAGGGCTCGCGATTTTTGGCAAGGCTACAAGCTATATTGCTTTGCCCATTATTCTCACTGCGAGACGTCTAAGGAGATGTTCCAAGACACCAAGATGGGTAAATACTACATGGGTTATGTTTTCCTTCTTCCATTTGTAGAATTGTGCACTTCAAAAGCATGTGCAAAACTCTAAGTTTTGGATAATATGTAGGTATCACATGCATGGTTGTTCCTTAGTGCAATCTTTGTTGGTTTCTTGTTGCAGGTCATGTTATGTGTGCATTGCAGGGCACACTTGAAGTTCCTTGGGGAGCACAATTTGATGCTACAATTCGAGATGTGTGGGCCATGATGGAGGAGTATGTCCATGTGCGTCACAACAAGGATTGCACAAACCTTCGGTGAGTTTTTTTGGTTGTCAAGTACAACATGCTATACTATATATTAACATTTCTTGATTGATTTTGATGCTCAATTCTTGTTAGCATTGTTTCTTTTTTAGTTCATTTGTTGATAATTGTTTAGGTTTGCAAAGGTTTTGCTTGGTTTTTGAGATTTCAGTATGTACGTACTTGGACATGTTAATTTTTGATATGATAATATGTCTTGATTCACATGGCATGTAGGGCTCTCATGGAGGAATTCGATGATGAGGATGAGCTCGCCGCATCCAAGAATGGTTTCTTGCTTCTACAACTCATTGAGGTTTGTAATATAGATTGCTTTTGACCTTCCAATAGCAAAGGAAAAAATGATGCCCTTCGATATCTCTTCATTCTTTGATTTTTTTTTCATGATATTGAATTTTTGATGATGTCAATTTCTTGGGTAATGTTGTGATTTTTTGAATTTTGAAGGATTTATAAAAGATTTCTCATTGAAATATGTCTTATTGGTACTTCATTGTTTAGGATGACAAGTATGGGACTGAACATTTGCATAGGGAGTCTCAAACAATTCACTTTGGAACGGATATTTTTGATGAATTTCGTGCCCGGCTCAATCAAGCACAAGCAAATTTGGATAACCTCACACCTGAGCGTCGAGCATCCCGTCGCCACTATCGTTGAAGGAAGACTTCTACTTACTTGTTGTATGTACATAATGAATTTTTGCTAAGTACCATAGTACCGGGAGTAGTTTCATTAGAAAAAGACGTTATGTTTTGTTTCTTTATTTTGTACAAGTTTTTCTAACAAGTAGCTTTCTTACTTTTTAGATAAACTGGAGTCACTTTGTTACCTTGGGATTTACCTTTTTGTAGGCCACATCAGGAGAACATGACATTTCTATTCAACATGTTCAATTAGATGATTAGTAGATCCCCCCAAAGACTTTACATGCAGAACTAATTTTTATCAAACATTTAAAGTACAACATTATGTGTGTGTTGCTCATGAAAAGTGAACAATTGATGAGATTAGTATGGTATGTGGAACTTCTTCCAAGCATTCAGAATCTTTCTAATGCTCTTGTGTTTTACATTGTAGGCGATGTTCAAGTATGTACTTTTGTGCAAGAGATGCTTACATTGTCTTCAAAATACCTTCTTCTATCACTTCTTGCATTTTGGGGGGACTTGTAGTGGCATAACTTATATTTTAGGATGATCATTAAAATGAATATTACATTCCTTGATAGCTCATTTGTTGAAGTATCTCCAAACTATTTCATAAAATCATGTTCGAAATTCAAATCACATGAGGTAACCCTAAATCTCCAAAGTCCTCCATAGTTCTTTTTGGTCGTTAGATGCTTTATTGTAGTGTTGACCCAACAAATTTATGTTGTTGCAATGAACTATGCAAAAACATTAAGTTCGCAGATTAGCAAATTAGCAAATTCTTTTTTTTAAAAATGAAAATTATTTTTATGTCTTAGAAGCTTTTAACTTATTAAAAATCTTATTTATATTAATAGTAAAAAGGAGTTTTCATGAGTAACGATACTATTGCTAATATGATTACATGTATAAGAAATGCGAACTTGGAAAAGAATCGTTGTAGTACTGGACTAGCGGTTGGCGCTTGCTATGCTACGCATTTACCATAAAAATTTCATAAGAATCTTTATGTATTAGATAGAATGTAGACCAAATATTTCAATAAATCTTCAAATAAAAATGCCTAAAATCTTTGTATAATTTTTGTTCTAAGTAAGCATATATAGAAAAGTAGCATAGAAATTTATTGAATGAGGAATGAAGCATATGCAATGGTAAATACTATAAAAGATACACATAGATTAGGAATTTGACTCCATTGTTACAGAAAATTGCAATTCAAATTGAAGAATTGAAAAGAAAAACTAATAAATCTCAAAAACTTTGTGAACAACTTAATTGTTGTTGAATCCCAAATTTCTTCAATTGAATCAATTTCTCAAAATCATTTGGTAGTTGCGATAGACAATTGAAATCATGAAAGCTCAAAGTTCATGAAAGCCCAAAATCATAGAAGTGCAAAGAAGTTTCAAGCCAAGAGAAGCAATGCATTTGCTACCTCTATAATATCATCCTCTGGATCCTCTTTAATATCCCCTCAATTGCAACGACTATATAATTTCTATAATATCACCCTTAGTAAAAAGTGATATCAGAGGTGGTTGTGAAGTGCTACTCTATTTCAGTAATATGACATTATGTGAAAAACATGATTTGTATGTATGCTTGATTGGAAATATTTTTATAACATTATTAAAATAATTATTTTAAAGACTTATTGAAATCATTATCATGCATTCTATTGAAATATATCAGAAATTTACTAATATGTGATACAGTGAATGCGTAGTATAGCAAGCACGAACCCCTAAGTATGAATGGTAGCATTTGTGCTATTACAGAGGGAGTTCTAATTTTAATAGTATGACTAGCGGTTGGCGCTTACTATACTACGCATTCACCATTAGAATTTCATTAGAATTTTTTATGTATGAGATAAAATGCAGAGCAAGAATTTCAATAAATGTTTAGATAAAAATAACTAAAATCTTCATATAATTTTCTAAATAAGCATATATTGAAATAAATAATGATGAATACTATAAAAGATACACATACATTAGAATGCATTAGAAATTTGATTCAATTGCTACAAACAGTGGCAACTCAAATAGAAGAATTTAAAGGAAGAACTTGTCAACCTCCAAAGCTTCTTAAACAATTCAATTGTTGTGCAATTGAAAATCGGATCAAGTCATTTGGTAGTAGCAATAGAAAATTGAAATTCGAAGCTCAAAGCTCACAAAAGCACAAAATTATAGAAATGCAAAAGAAATATAAAGCCAAGAAAAGCATTATCATGCATTCTATTGAAATGTATCAAAGTTTTTATTAATATGTGATACAATGAATGTATAGCATAGCAAGCATGAGCCCCTAGTATTAATGGTAGCATTTGTGATATTACGTAGGGACTTATGATTTTAGTAGTATGGCTAGCGGTTGGCGCTTGCTATGCTACGCATTCACCATAAAAATTTCATAAGAATCTTTATGTATTAGATAGAATGTAGACCAAATATTTCAATAAATCTTCAAATAAAAATGCCTAAAATCTTTGTATAATTTTTGTTCTAAGTAAGCATATATAGAAAAGTAGCATAGAAATTTATTGAATGAGGAATGAAGCATATGCAATGGTAAATACTATAAAAGATACACATAGATTAGGAATTTGACTCCATTGTTACAGAAAATTGCAATTCAAATTGAAGAATTGAAAAGAAAAACTAATAAATCTCAAAAACTTTGTGAACAATTAAATTTTTGTTGAATCCCAAATTTCTTCAATTGAATCAATTTTTCAAAATCATTTGGTAGTCGCGATAGACAATTGAAATCATGAAAGCCCAAAATCATAGAAGTGCAAAGAAGTTTCAAGCCAAGTGAAGCAACGCATTTGCTACCTCTATAATGTCATCCTCTGGATCCTCTTTAATATCCCCTCAATTGCAACGACTATATAATTTCTATAATATCACCCTTAGTAAAAAGTGATATCAGAGGTGGTTGTGAAGTGCTACTCTATTTCAGTAATATGACATTATGTGAAAAACATGATTTGTATGTATGCTTGATTGGAAATATTTTTATAACATTATTAAAATAATTATTTTAAAGACTTATTGAAATCATTATCATGCATTCTATTGAAATATATCAGAAATTTACTAATATGTGATACAGTGAATGCGTAGTATAGCAAGCACGAACCCCTAAGTATGAATGGTAGCATTTGTGCTATTACAGAGGGAGTTCTAATTTTTATAGTATGACTAGCAGTTGGCGCTTGCTACGCTATGCATTCACCATTAGAAATTCATAAGAATTGTAATGTATTAGATAGAATGCAGAGCAAGAATTTCAATAAATCTTCAGATAAAAATCAGTAAAATCTTCATATAATTTTTTTAATAAAAAAGCATATACTGAAATAAACAATGAAAATTTAATGAATGCTGAATGAAATACATGCAATGATGAATACTAAAAAAGATACACATACATTAGAATGCATTAGAAATTTGATTCTATAGTTACAAAAAATGGCAACCCAAATTGAAGAATTGAAAAAAAAACCTTATAAATCTCAAAACCTTTGTAAGCAACTTAATTTTTGTGGAATCCCAAATTGCTTCAATTGAATGAATTTCTCAAAATCATTTGGTAGTAGCAATAGAAAATTGAAATCATGAAAGCTCAAAGCTCACGAAAGCACAAAATTATAGAAGTGCAAAGAAGTGTAAAGCCAAGAGAAGCAATGGATTTAGTACCTCTATAATATCATCCTCTGGATCCTCTTTAATATCACCTTAATTGTAGCAACTCAATTATTTCTACAATATCACCCTTTGTATAAGTGATTGCAAACTACTATTTTTGTAATATCACATTGTGTGAAAATATGATTTCTATGTATGCATGATTGAAAATATTTTCACAAAATATTTAAAATAATTATATTGAAGACTTATTGAAATCATTATCATGCATTCTATTCAAATATATCAAAATTTCACTAATATGTGGTACAATGAATGCGTAACATAATAAGCACAAGCCTCTACTATTAATGATAGCATTTGTGACATTAGAGAGGAACTTATGATTTTAGTAGTTTGATGATGCTTCCCTTAGACTTGGCTTAGGTTCGGCTTAGGTTCGGCTTGGGTTCGATGGATCTAGGTTCGGTTTAGGTTCGGTAGGTCGTCTTCACTCTTCCCAGGGTTTGCATTCTCAAAGTAGTCATTGCTATCGCGCCTCTCCCTGCGCAGGTCTTTCGTCGCTGCGATTTTCCCGCGCGCAGTTTTGCAGTTAGCGCTTTCGTCGACTTCGTGAACATTATTGTTTTCCCTCATTGTGCGGAGCAGCGGGAGCAGAGTCTGGACAACCTTCTTCATTTCCGGTGCTCAAATTTGGACTTTCTTCTTCAATCCCGGCGCGGTGGACAACCTTGAGCAGATTTTGGAGGTATGTTCTCCGCGGACTTAGGGTTTAGGTCCCCATTGCGAGGTTCTTCATTTCTCTGCGTTTTGAATCCTTCTGCGAGTCGGTTGTTTTCCAGAATTGCACGAAGACCATGTACATCTTGCACTTTAGTTTAGTTTGGTTGCTTTTATCTGCGCTGATGTCTGTTTGTTGTGATTTTGTGTTTATCTGAAAGCATTTGTCTGTGTAGTGTCAGTATTTCGTTTCATTGGTTTCCGTGTTTGCATTATTTGTTGTCGCTTTGTTGATGGGGTTCAATCTTGAGGTCTCTCATTTTCAGCTGCTATTCAATCCATTATGCTACGTTTGTTTGAAAATAGATTCCGATCATAAGAGCACTGTGACTGTGATTACATTGAGTTCTATGTCACTTGAACTTCTGTGTTCAGTATTCGGAATTGAGGAGCGTTTTGTGTTCACTTCATCTGCAGCCGCGAAGGATTCCGAGTTCCTGGAGTCTTAACAAATGAAGCAATCTTGTTATTATAGGCTGAAGAAACAGAGTATTGAACCAATTCCTAGCCCAGGTAATCACTACATCCCAATTGATTGCAATTCCAACCATTCTTGAACAATTTGAAACCATGCAAACACAAAAGAATTAGTTAGAACAAGGACCCCCTATAACCGCGCACATGATTACGCTGTTGGCAGGGTTTAGAGCGGTCGCTCTAAACCTCCAGCTCCGTAATGAGCGATGTTGAGGTTCAGAGCGACCGCTCTGAACTTGCACTTGTAAAGTCGGCCAGACTAGTTTAGAGCGGTCGCTCTGGACCGTGAGCGAATTCATAATGGAGCAGGAGGTTCAGAGCAACCGCTCTAAACCACTCTTTGAACGAAATCACAACTCTGTCATTTTGTTCATAGGGAGGTTTAGAGCGGTCGCTCTGAATCTCCTGCTCCATTATGAACCTATAGCATTGGAATCGGACACAGGCAGGATCAGAGCGGTCGCTCTGAACCATGAGCGAGTTCATAATGGAGTAGGAGGTTCAGAGCGACCGCTCTAAACCTCCCTGTGAACGAAATGACAGAGTTGTGATTTCGTTCAGAGAGAGGTTTAGAGCGGTCGCTTTGAACCTCCTGCTCCATTATGAATTCGCTCACGGTCCAGAGCGACCGCTCTAAACCAGCAACATTGAAATCGTGTACAAGTTGGTTCAGAGCGGTCGCTCTAAACCGTGACCATGCTCATCACGAAGCAGAGGTTTAGAGAGGCTACTCTAAACCTGCAGATAACAGTACTCGGAATTGTAGAATTGAGCGCAGCCGTTAGTATGGAGCATGATCACGGTTTAGAGCGACCGCTCTGAAATGAAGCAGTCGCCAAAACCAGTGCAGCAGATTCCTAGTGGTCACTCCAAACCGGCACTTCCATAATGAGAGTGAAAGCGGTTCAGAGCGAACGCACTGAAGCTTCCAGTTGGTAGTTAGGATGTAGGTTCTCATCGTTCGCTCTGATTCTCAACAATGGCAATGAGCGCTGTCAAAATTTAGACAAACCGTTCACAACATCCTTAGGGTTGGAATTAGAGCTACAGGTTCAGAGCGGTCGCTCTAAACTTTTATCGACATGACCGAAGCTTACTAGATGTATGTGCTCCCTATAGTAAAGAGCGGCAGCTCTGATCCTGTAACATCTCATTCAACATTAGGGAGGTTTAGAGCGGTCGCTCCAAACTCATTCGGATGGCTCACTAAAGTGAGCAACTGATGAAATAACATCTTCGCATAGATCGGGTACGGTGAGACTAGTATCTCTGACCGATGAATTGAATGATTCATCTGGGAAGACTATAGAGGATAGAGGGGCATAGAACCTAGGTTATGATCATTTCACATTGTACTATAGGATCCAGAGAACCCGATCGATTAGTATAGTGAAGCCGTTGTGAAATTTTATTGAAACCAAATTAAATAGCAGGAAATGAAGCCCAAACACTAGATATCACGCACGGTCAATGGTACAGAATTGTCTATAAGCAGACAGCTGTGAACATCTACACTGAATAGGTCGTGGATCCAGATCAGTTCAGAGCGGTCGCTCTGAACTAATCGAAGGGCTACAACCCCAGTAATACGGGGCCGCTATGAAGATTGCAATTTTAAGCGGCTTGTCTGATTCTGAGCGTCCGGTCTGATTTGATTCATGTGGACAGTGACATGGAGTCCTTCCTCGAGAGCAAGCCACCTCTCACGGGCTACATTACACAAATACCGCCTGAGCGGCTAATGGAGTCGTGGAAGGCGCACGTTGAAGGGAAAATTCCGCTGACCTTCATTGCAACCAAAGCATTGTGGACCGTGGAAATGAGTTACCTTCATGGCTCCCTAATATTTAATTTAGAATTGGGGTTCACAAAACTAGGAGGGCCTAGATGGAAATCCTTTAAGAACTTGGTAGTCATTAACATTACTGTGATGCGAGAGGCCGTTCTCGTCGACGTAGTGAATTCGTGCAACAATGCTCTGGGAGTAGTCATCATCCGCATAGAGGACGAGATGATTTTCTGCCATGAGCGCCTCATCAAAAATTATGACCGGGTTCCGCATGTGTTCCAAATCCTCATGCTGGACATACAAGCTAGGTGCGAAGCGCACGCTGGGGACTTCGTGAAGACCGCACGGGTCGCGAGCACGTACCTCACTAATGCAAACACCTTATACGTGTCGTCGCTGACTAGTGGTAATGCATCACAGGGAGTAGGGAACGTCGACATGGATGCGCAAGGGCGGACCCAGAAGAAAAAAGCGGTCGCGTCCGCCTCGGTGCCTGCCAACCGTTCCCGGCTGCCAGCAGCGTCAGCGCTGCCAGGGTCCGCAGGCATGACAACTCATACGCCAGCTGAACCTGCACGGTCTGCTCCCGCGACGGTGGCGCCATAGACGACTCCATCCCGATCCCCTCCGTCCCGGCCCAATCCACCTAGCACGGTAGTAGCAGAGCGTCCCAGGCCCATGGCTCGGGACAAACAAAAGGCGCGGAAGAAGAAGTCCGCAACCGTCGCCACCGGTGACCACTCGGCCTCACAAGATGAAGGGGCGTCCCGCTTTCACAAGACACGATGGACCTTGCACGATGTGGAAGAGGATGAAGGTGCCCCAAGCGCATCCACGTAGAGCGCCTTCCCGGAGTCCACCGACTTATCCGAATAGGAGGCACAGAAGGTGGCATTCAAGAAGGTGAATGGCCACTGGGTTCACAACCCGGTGACCTTGCCGTTCGATGAGAAAGCTGTTCCGGATAAGTTGTTTGTGGATCTGGAGATCAAGAAGGAGCCCAAGCGCAGCGAAGAAGAGGAAGCCCGGAAACGCCTCAAGGCCGAGGCAATGGCGAACAAGAAGTTCAAGGAGTTGTCCGCCTACATGTACATATTCGGACGGGGCAACTTCTTCGAGCTGGACCTTGAGGACATGACAAGTGCGGACGAGACGTCGGGAATGATCTTCAGGCCACTGGAGAAGAAGGGTGTCCTAGCCGTCCTTGACCGCATGGTGAAGGTCAACTTCACCAAGTAAATCCTGACTGTCATGCCGGACACGCCAAAGAGGCCTACCTGCTGGGCGGATTGCATCAAGGCCTTCCCACTGAAAATTATCAACGGCCAGCACACATGGAAGGCTGCGACCGAAATCATTTCAGGGACAGCATCCGTCGACGATGAGGCAGTTAAGAAGCGGGTGCAAAAGTGGACTTGTGAGATCGTCTGGTCCAAAAACAAGGACCACCTGCACGCGCTCTCCTGCAAGTGCAATGACGGGAACGTCACCGGCCCGTACCTGTCATCGCTCCCTGCCACGATCCGCCATTGCCGATATCTGTAGGACAACGCGCGGAGACCAACCCAATTCCAGAAGAACACGAGGTAGGCGGACAAAGGAGACGAATTCAAGGCCTACGAGGTATGTCTCCTCCACTTGGTCAGTTTAGACTGCCCGGTCTGATCTGTGATATAGTAGATATTGTCGAGTCCACGTTCATGCTGTTCCAATGCCTTGGACAATGGCACAATCGTGTCACATTGTTCCACTGTAATGGAATGAATCCAAGCCACTTCAGAGCGACTGCTCTGAACTTTCATATTGTATACCTAGGATGCTGTCCTTCAGATCCATTCAAATAAGCTTAGTGCGGGAGGTCTAATGCATGTTCTCAGAGTTGTGATCCTCTAACCTAATCAATTGCGGTGTGCAGGACTTCCGAGACAAGGCGGAACAGAGCTTCGAGTCCACCGGCCTCCTCAAGCCGCTGTCTGGAAACCGAAGAACGTACGACTTGGATAAGATGGGGGAGAGGAAAATCATCATGGCCTCCGAGGAAACTTGGTCGGCTTGGCTGAAGGTCTTTGAAGCTCACGAGCAAGGCACGCTGCACGACACGGACACAGGCGGTCCATTCAATGAAGCGGTGAGCAAGGACGGGAACGCCAAAGTGTACAAGTTCCAACCCATCACAAATAATATGATGAAGGCCTTGCTCGGAATGGAAGATGACGCCGTCGGCGAGTTGGCCCAAGAAATCCTGGATGTGCCGCCCAAGGTGTACCTCAACAAGAGACCCACGGTCTGGACGTCGGCCATTCCTTTCCTCATGTGGTGCACAAACAAGAAGCACAAGATGCAACTGGTGAAGGAGATTGTCGACAAGGCCGACACCTTCGGCATCGAGGAGGCCAAGGGCGTATTCCCCGAGCCGGGAGACATGAATGTCAAGGCTTGGCAGAATCTGAAGACCGCGTTGTGCATCAGTGGCTTCTATATGTGGCATCTCATAAGTCTCGGTTTGGATTGGGTGAAGTCCCAATGCCGGTCAGGGAGGACAGTGGAGAAGCCCAAAAAGCCATTCCTGGCTGCGTTGGATCAGGTCGTGCAAAATGCCGACCGATGCGAGAAGGTTAGGAAGTACTCCCGAGCCACCGTCTGCCGATGGATACGAAGCGAGAAGCACTTCGACCCATAGTTGTACGTGCATAAGAATGGGGCATGGTCACCGTATCGATCGGAAACTGGAGCCGCGAAGACGGAGTACTGCGAGGTCGGCATTATTGACTTCTGACTATTTCCGAAGGTGAAAGGTATGGAGGTCACTTCCGGGCACGCAAAAATCATGGAGGAAGTGAGGGAGGTCTCCAACTCCACTATGTCCAAGACCGTGTACACGTGGATGTTCATCTTCAACTCGAAGCGGGCGGCTGCGGTGGACAGATTGGCGACGGAGCTCTTCTTGTCCTATTCACTTAGGCGGGAATGTGACTACGTGATCTGCAAGGGAGAGCCGACCTTCAAGGAGAGGAACAGGGATAAGGTCATGTACTTGCAGTGGAGTGCCAAGACCTTCATGAACTCTAAGTTGGTGGACGCTAAGGGCAAGGTGCCCAAATTGTCCAAGGACAAGGACAACGACCTCATAGCCACGGATCCCATGTATAAGACTCGGGAGGTCTGCCGCCACGATTTCCCTCGGATCCTGTCCAAGCGCGAGCTACAGTACGACGTGTACTTGCGCTTCATCGACAAGTTCTGCAGGGATCAAGGGACGGTCATGCTTGTCTTCGCTGGAGTGAAAGCAGTCTCGGCATGCACGGTAATGATTTCACCACTCGTGTTTTGTTTCTTTGCAGGGGCTATATGGTCCAGATGAATAGATATTCCACGTTCACGTTTTGTCCCTTCACTAACACTGTGTCCTGCAAATGTTGTGTCGCAGTTCCGTCTCCTTCATGATCTCCACCGAGAAAGCCCTTCTCCTCCATTCTATGCATCAACGGATTGGTGCGGAAATGTGGCCTCATGTCTTCGTGCCGGGGTACACCCTCAAGTACGACTACGACGGGCAGTCCCCGACGTAGAGGTGTCGACCGACCATAGAGGAGGAGCCCGCACCAACCGAAGAGGAAGCCATGTCGGACGAGGCGTTGGACATCGTCGATGCCGGGCATGTGGACACGGAACACCCCGTTGAGGATGAAGAAGCGGACAAGGGGGGAGAAGAGGACAAAGAAGAAGAGGAAGGGGAGGACAAAGAAGATCTACTCGAACGAAGGGGAGAGGATCTTCATCAAAGGGGGGCAATATTGGAGGAAGTGGAGGGGCTCGAAGATGATGATGATTACGAGAATGAAGAAGAGGACGAGGATGAGGAAGACGATCTAGACGAAGACGTATTGGATGATCGAATGCTCGACCGTGACGAAGAAGATAGCGGCCCTGAAATCATAGGGGAATCGTCACAAAACCATATGGAGAGCGAGGCAACGGTACAGTCTGAGGAGGCTGCCATCAGATCGGCGGGTGTTCCTCGTAACGATCAGACTGTGCGGTCTGATCACGCGTCTCCCACTGCAGTAGTTCAGAGCGGGCGGTCTGATTCAGTCCCTTCCTTGTCTCCCACTTCTCCATCCTCCCATCCACATCTTCAAACTCTGCGTTTCGATTCTCCTCCAACAAGAGTTCCGAAACTGCAGAGGGCCCAGACCGATCCTACCTCACCCCTATCGAGTCGTAGTCATCCTCGCCTCCAAGAGGTTCAGACCGTGCGGTCTGAAGTGAGCGGCCCCATCTTCAAAACTCCCGCTCCGCGTACCTCCACAGGTCCATCTTTCAGTGCGGGCGCATCTCGTGAGGGCTCTCCTCCCGCCCTTCCCAGGATGCAGATCGAGGATCTCCAGACGAAGTTGGACGATCTCAAGGCAAGACTCTCTGAAGAGCAACGGGTGGAGCTGGAGAATGTCCGATCCAACGTCGGAGACTACTCCACCGAACCTGCGCGGGGATCGATGGATGAAAAAATTAACAAGGTCAAGGGCGTTCTTCAGGAGTTGAAGTCTGCCGGACCCCCGCTGGACTCCGATGGAGTGAGCAAGCTCATCACGGTGCATGTCGCCGTTGATACCTTGCGGTCGCAACTGCCTCCCGCCGGCCCCGAGGAACTCGTTCTCTTGGCTCATGTGCGGGCCATGAAGCAGAAGCTCTATTTGGCTCTCCAGAATGCCAAGGAGAACCCAATTGACCTCGACGACGTGGATGAGGAGGATCTGAATATGCGGCTCTCCACGGCGAAGGAAAACAGGGAGGAGTACAACCAAATGGTCAAGGCTGCCACCCAAGGGGGGGATTGGACTCCGTCAGACGCGGAGACCGCATCTGGAGGTGGAACGGCCGCACCTCAGGCGTCGGGGAGCTCGGACGTGGGGAAGAAGGAGACGAAGCCCGACACCATGGACACGAAGGCGGGCCTCAACCTCTCGTTTGTGAAGATGATGTCCGAGCGATTAAGGAGGAAGCATTCCGTGGTGGTCGACAAGTGTGCCGAGACCATCGAGGCCCTCCAGAGGGAGAGAGAGGAGAAGGAGCGGCTGGAGCAAGAAAAGAAGGCCAAGCGCAAGGCCAAGAAAGCGGAGAGGGACCGCGAGCTCGCCGAGAAGGAGAGGCAGTTGGAAGAGCAGAGGAGGCAGCAGGCGGAGAAGGATAGGCAGTACGAGGAGGACAGGAGGCGCGATCGGAAGATGCTGAAGATTATGAATGAGCGCTTCAAGATGATCACCTCGGCGATGCCCAAGGCACCTCCCACACCCGTTACTCCCACGGCCCATCCTGCCAGCAAAATCCAGAACCTCTCTGGAGTGTCCACCACCAACTCTGCTTCCGCGACGGCCACAGCGGCGGCGAGCCTACAATTGCTGGGGACCGTGGAGCCTGCAACTATTTCGGTGAGTGTCACTCGCGACCCAGACTACGATGACTTGGCCCTCAGTCAGTTTCCGTTTATTCATGTCCCTGAACCCATGCATTGTCCCAGCGTGGTCGACAATGATCCTTACGACTTGGACGTTTAATTTGGGGATATGGAGGCCTCGTTCACTAACTTGACTCAACAGTATGCTCCTCTGCAGGCAGCAGTTGCTCCACCGCAGCCCTCGGTGACGCGAGATGAACAAGCCCCAGTGGACTCGCCGGCCAAGGACGACGAGGCTCCCGCGGTGGATAACCCTACACATAGCTCCCATCTTTGTAGTTAGTCGTAGTGGTGTGGACGCTATGTTAGGGTGTTACGTCGGGATGATCGAAGATCATCTCGACGAGTCTGTCTTGAGTCTGTTCAGCCGCGAGACTGGGAGTCTGGGGACTCTCGTCTTGGTTAGGATTGTAGTGGTCCTGTTAGGTGTAGACTACTAGACTTGGACGTGACCACTGAACACTATAAGAAAACTGCGTTTTTGGGGTTGTTTTCCAAAAACGTGCAGTTGTTTTTTTAGACATCACTATGTCACTTGATTGACAACCAGTGGAGTCTAAATTTTGTGCAATGTCGGAGAAGACGGGCTACGTTTTTAGAAAAACACGTTCACGTCACGAAAAACATGCCTATTTTGGGTGATGTTGAAAAAAACATGACAAAAATTTTCCAAACATCTACAACAAGTTAAGTCCACGTCAGCAACTGTGTTTGTTTTCACTACGTCAGACGTCGATCCAATCACTGCTGACTGCAGGTAGACGCTGCCCTAAGCCAAAAAAAGGTAGGGAAGGGTAGGTGCTCCCAAGGAAGACCCAAAAAAGGGCTTGGATGAATTGGATGGATGTTTCAAGGTATAGGTGCAGGGCTGATTATGGATTTTTGGGTGTTTCTTATATAGACTTTTATAGTGACCACAACATGTATAACAAATTGTAAAATGGATGGGAACATAGTCTACTTCATTCTTAAAAGATGTCAACATAGTTTAAAATTTATTTGGCAAAATTTTCACTAAAAAAATGTAATAAAATTACATTTACAAGAGAAAGATGTTTGCAATTATTAATAACATTTGTGGACAACAAAGGTTTGTCAAAGAATGGATGCACTAGGCAAATGATGCTAATTGCATCTACAATATCAAACATGGAAGGTTAAATATTTTGCTTTACATTCTTTCACACTCATAGGATTCATCAAATGAATGACTTTTGAAATAATGTGGTCTTCTTCATTTTTTGGCTTTGGATTCCTTGAATTAGTTTCAAAGGCTTTTTCAAATAAACAAAGTGAACCCTTTTCCCGAGTTTTATCATCCTATACCAATTTGTTTTTGGGTTGCATATTTTTTTTGGCTTTCTCTATTTCACTTTTCGATTGAGAATATGCATGTATAGACTAAAGACTTGGCATTTTCTTCCAAGGCCAAATTGCCATGTACCCTTCATTTTCCCTCTTCCTTGAAAAAAAAATAATGTCACTGGACATGGAGCCCTTTGAAATAATGTAGCCTTCTTCATTTTTTGGCTTTAGAGTCCTTCAATTAGTTTCAAAATCTTTTTCAAATAAAAAAATTAAAGTGAACCCTTTTTCCAGGTTTTACCATCCTATACCAATTTTTTTTTTGGTTTGCATATTTATTTTGGCTTTCTCTATTTCACTTTTCGATTGAGAATATGCATGTGTAGAATAAAGACATGGCATTTTTTTTAATTGATTTAATTGTTTTATTTTCCATTATTTTTTTATATGGATGTCAGTCGTACCTACGTATAGTAGACATCACATGGACTTTTGCATGTCAAATTGATATGTAACATTATTTTTTCTTCATTTCTAACCATACCTTTGAGAAACCCTTCTTTCTTAAGTTCATTTTTACAATTTTTTTGTGGACAACTCTTTTCTCTTTTTCTATGGTACAAGAAAAATGTAGAGGCACTTGGAAGTGAAAATGTCCATGCAAACATGGTGAATTGCTAATGTGGAAGTGGAAATGAACAACAATTTCTCAAACATATCTTACCCTCATAAACATGGAAAATTAGATGTTATGCTCATTTACAGCATGCATGTCATGCACTAATACTAAACCTGTCAATGAAGATGCCAACTTAGACGTCTCCTGAAATTGTTTTCTTTTCACAGAAGACATCTTATGCTACATTCCGTTGGACAAGGCAACTCTACTTCTGCGATTTCAGTTCTTGAACTCTATGCTTCTTCTTCCAATTCTGAAGCTTCCTCTTCTTCTCTATTGTCCTCCCTTGCTACTGAAACAAAGACGCCACCATCTGCAGCTGCTTGTCTTACGGGATCTAAGTCAAGCATCTGCGGTTGGAGCCCAACAAAGTTTGAGTCCCGACCCACATCTATCACACTAGGAATTGGCTGGTGCACCTCTAATTGCCCACGTCTTCTCCTAACGTCTGTACGGCATACTATTTTCCAGCCTTGTCTTCCTGGATCATCAGAAAAAACAACTTGTTGTACATGCAACGGGAATGCAAATGAGTCCACATGCACTCGGCCATCCAAGCGGTTGAAGTTTGCCATGCTGAAGCCATATTGATCCCTCTTCATGTTTGGAAAGCGAGGATCTCGACTCTGCTGAATCCAATCACATACAAGGATTGTGGTGCAATGATTCCTGTAGTCAAGCTCTAGAATCTCTTCGATGTAGCCCACGTACTCAATGGTTCTCTCTAGGGGTTGGCCATTGCGAACCCCCCATCGAAGTTGTTGAGAGAAAGAAGCCACAACACCTGAATCGCGTGTTACTAGTCCAGCTTCTGCACTACACACGCGCAAGTGCATTCCAAATGCATACATTTGGCGGTGCGCGATAGCAAATCTCTGTGGTGGTTGGCTATATTGCACAATATCCAAATGAACATTTTCACCTTCATCTTGAAGCATTTTTACTTTTGTTGTCAACCAATTAGAGAAAGGAGGCAAGTCAAGCAATTCAATTGGATAATGCATGGCCATTGTAGGGTGTCGTCGCCTGAAGTCCCTTCTAAATATTTCCCTCTCCTTCCATCTTTGTGTTCTTGCAGCAATGTACTCCCTGCATGCAAGTATACCAAAAATTAGCAAAACTAGTAGAAGAGACGGCTCAGGCGGCTCCTGTCTGCACAGGCGTTGACATGTATCGCCATGTCTGATCTGATGTCCAATTTCTCTATTCTGTGTCATGCCCTATGTCCCCAAATACATCAAAACAGACATCCTCTTTGACAAATGACGAGGACATGTTCCTCTGCCTTTGTCTAATACAACATTGACCTGAACAACAAAGGACCTACTGTATGAAAAGGTCATGGACTGCATGATCCCAAGATGCTTATAGAAGCTACATATATTTTGACTTTGGGAGACAAAGAATTCGTCACACTCACTGGCGCCATTCTTCGAGACATGCTGCATTGTCTAAGACAAAAGCATGTGCGAAGCCACGAAACTGATCGGACATCTTACGCTTCCGCTTGCAATTTGAACGCAGAATTTCATCATTCATGGTTGCATCCTCATCTGGGTCCCATACGCGGTGGAATGTTCCTCTATATTGTCTCATGTACTCTGTGTAAAAACCAAGTGTGTCCTCCATTTGGTACCCTTCTGCAATGCTACCTTCAGGATGCGCAAATGTTCTTACATAATCCTTCAATGTCTTCATGTAGCGCTCAATAGGGTACATCCACCTGCAATGAACTGGGCCACATTTGAACAACTGTTGAACCAAATGTGTCGGAAGGTGAGTTATGATGTTTAGAAACGTTGTTGGGAACTCCTTCTCCAACACGCAAGTGGCCATGACAACATCGCGCATCATTTCCTCCTCATCAGCTTCATGTACCTCTTTGGCACAGAGGCGCTGGAAAACTCTACTCATTTTGATTATAGCCAAACGCACGGTTTCATCCAAGACACCACGAACCGCTAGGGGAAGGATCTACCAATGACATTGCACACATACACAATAATTAGTTTAGATTATGACTAGGGGCAGTGTAGGACAATGATAGAAGTCATTAGGCATTAGCCCTAACATGCACGAGCATTAGAATCAAAAACATTGGTACCCACATCAATTGTAATGTTTGAGCAGATCCAGCTACGTGTTTATTTTGACATCACATTTGTGAGAGTGGTGTCATTTGGTATGTTTGAAGGAACATACTTTTGGATTCTGAGAGTAAAATCTACTTTTTGCGCAATGACCACTTTATCAAAATTTCCAACAAGAGAGCTTTTTCAAGGTACCTGCTGCATTAGTACATGATAATCATGTGTCTTCATGTATTGTAATTTTCCGTCCACCAAGCGCTTGTGAATGCTTCCCACATAGTTTGTGGGAGTTCTAATGTTCGATACAATTGCAATGAACTCCCTTCGTTCGTTAGGATTCAAGATGAATGGGGCATGTGGCATATAGAATTGGTCTTGCTGTCTTTGTGGGGCTTGCAACCAAATCTCTTCCCGAATGCCTAGGTCCTCAGCATCCCTCCGACTTCCTGGACTATCATTCATTCCAAGTAAAGTCTTGACAATGTTTTCACACAAGTTCTTCTCACAATGCATGGGATCAAGGACGTGGCGTTCCAACAAGTTCTGCAATCATAGACGCAATAATTCAACGCAAACATTTGTCAGTGAACTTACATTACAAAGCAACCTAAACTTACAGTTCAAATGCTCATGTCCAAACAGTAGCCTCCAATGACGTCCATTCCAGCAGTCTCTGTGACATCATACTAGATTAGACATGCCACATACAACATGTGCATGTCTACACTTGTTGCATGCGTCGTCTACCTTGACGTCCTCAGCGTACAAAACATGTCAGAGACTTTATGTTTTACCTTCCAATAATCAAACTCATAGAAAGCACTCAAACGCTTCACCCCAGTTGTATGCACTGGATCATCACGTCCATTCTCTTTTCCGCCCATATCCAAGTATGATTGTCGCCATGCCGCATAGCGAATGACATCTTGCTCCGACATGATCCTTGGCACGCAACGGTGCTCCACCTTGCCATTAAATCTTCTATTCCGTCGATAAGGGTGGTTGCGAGGTAAATAACGACGGGCTCCACCATATACAATCTTCGAACCCCTTGTGCGTCCATTATGGAGCACATCACCTGTCTTTGCCATGCGTGAATCTGTATCTGGTCCACAAGAAGGGCAGCCCCTATAGCCCTTGCAACAAAGTCCTGAAATCAACCCTAAAGCTGGGAAATCTGAGATTGTCCAGAACAGCAATGCGCGCAATGTAAAACTTCGACTTCCTATGGGTTGGGAGAAATCTTGGGCTCCAACACCATGCCACAATTCATGCAACTCATTTAGTAGGGGGTGCATGAAGACGTCTATATTGTTAGAAGTAGGTGACTTCTTCCCTGAAATCAAAATGCACAAAGAGATGAAGAATTTCTTGGTGACAAACCATGGCCCCAGGTTGTAAATCAAGATTAGCAAAGGCCATGTAGACCAATTTGTGTTGTTCAACTTGAAAGGATTGACACCGTCTAAGGCCAAACCTAGACGAAGGTTGCGAATCTCAGAACCAAAGTTGCCAAAAGCGATGTCTGTATCAACATGTTTCCATGCAGGGCTGTCCACAACTGAGCGCATGATACCGTCATTGCTGACATGTTTTTTATAGCCTGTCAGCATGCGTGCTATCTCAGACGACCTCCACATGCGTTTAAGTCTAGGAATTAAAGGAAAATGCTGAATGACCTTGGATGGAACTTTGTCTGTCCCAAAAATCCAACGACCTTGGCCACACTTAGGGCAAGTGTTTAGGCTGGCATATTCGTCTTCAAAAAGTACACACCCATTAGGGCATGCGTGAACATTGTTGTAACTCAAGCCTAGGCGGCGAATGCTTCGGCGTGCCTCATAGTGGTTGCCAGGCAACTTGTTCCCCGATGGCAACAAATCCACATGAAGGAAGCGGAACAACTCATCAGTAAATTTGTTGCTCACATGGAAGACATTGCACATGTTCATTAGGATAATAGTGGCCGAAACAATGCTTGTCTTTGAACCTGGAAAGACGGCTGTGGTTGCTTCTTGGTACAATTCGTCCAAGCCATCCATTGTGTCCGCAGCAATGTCATCCTCATCAACCCCTTCTTGCATAGGCCCAGACTCCTCGTGCAACGCATCCCCCCTATCAAAGGCCTCCATCACCTGACGTTGGACCTCATGATATTCATCCAAAGGAGGAGGAACGTCTTCTTGCATATCATTTCCAACATCTGCATGAATGTTGCCTATGTCAGGTGCCTCATCTGAACCAACACCTTCTCGAACATCATCGTCAAAAGCAACATCCTCCACCCATAGACCTCGAGAGGGGTAGCCATCTGGGGGGTCTCCCCCAAGGATGGATTCTTTGATGAAGGGATCCCGACCCACCGTTGCATGGTGTCGTTGAATAACTTCAATACTTTTTCGACATGAGCCCTTGCAATCTCTACAAGGACACCTGTAAGAGCGTATGTTGTTCTCAATGGCCACTCGCAACTCCGTTTGCAATATCAAGTCACCTATAGGAATGTGGCGTAGTGTGCGACCATCATTCGTAATTTGTATGGTGGTTTGACGTCGACGTGCATCTACATTGGTACGGTAGGCCATGGGCACTGTAGAGCTACTGCATGTGTACACAATTCATTTGAACAATTTTCACTTGGGTGGCAGAGCTCCTGCACGAAGACATCATACTTGTTAATACTTGCTATGCAAACATATTGTTATGAAAGACGTCTTCTCTGACATCCTCCACAACATTCTATATTTTTAGTGACATGATAATATTGTCATGAAAGACGTCTTCTTTGACATCCTCCACAGCATTTTAGATTATCAGTGACATGATAGTAGATGTCTCTACAGACGAGGATCATAGAGTGAAAGCCTTATTGTTCAAGTGTTGTTTGTATACCAAACATGCTTAGCAGGATTCCAAAATTTTCTGTGGTGTTCTCTAGTCTTTGGAAATGAGGAACGACGCAAACTAAGGGGAGTCATGCCAAGCTTCCTTGTCTATTTGTATCATTAATGCCTTTGCAAGCTCTAATTGACATGTATACACTACAACAATGGCAGTGTTTTATGACTGCAGAATTATGACTGAGGATGACTAGCGACTGCTTGGAGTCATATTTTTGAAGGCCAACACTTTGGGGAGAAATATGACTGCAAAATATGACTGTCAGTCATTTTTACGCCTTGTACGTCACAAGCGTATACTATACGGCCATTAGGAATACCAAAGTACTTCATAGGGAACGTAGGGAACATGTTTGGGAACATTGAGTCATATTATCACTAATATTTTCATATAATAGTGATTTTTTTTTGTTTTGGGCAATTCAAGAAAAATTTGGGCAATTCCAAAAAAATATAGAGAAGTCATTGTTTAAAATTTTGAAATCCTAGTCACCTACTTTTTTGGATTTTGAATCCTAGTCACCACTTTTTTAGGGTTTTGAGACCCTAGCCATCATTTTTTAGGGTTTTGAAACCCTAGCCTCCACTTTTTAGGGTTCTGGAACCCTAGCTGTCACTTCTTGTGGCTCTTCTTTCTTACTTTTTATTGTCTCTTAGCTCTCACTTGTTGTTGCTTTTTGTTGCATCTTAACTCTTGTTTCTTGTTGCTCTCTAGTTCATACTTCTTGTTTCTTATTGTTGCATCTAAATTCTTTCTTTCTCTTGCATTTGAACTCTTTCTTCTTCTTAGTTCTCTTTTTTTTGTTTCCTCTTGTTTTATAGTTCTTGCTTCTTTTTTGTTCTTGTTGTATCTATACTCTCATTTCTTGTTGTTTCTTGTTATGTCTTAGTTGGTGCTTCTTGCTTTTTCTTGTGTTTTAGTTGTTGCTTTTTCTTTGTTCTTATGTCTTAATTGTTGCCTCATATTGTGTCTTAATTGTTGTTTCTTGTTTTATGTTGTTTCTTGTTTCTTGTTGTGTCTTAGTTGTTGCTTAGTTATTGTTTTTTATTCCTTGTTGCATCTTAACTTTTGATTCTTGTTAACTCTTAATACTTATCTTCTTTTTCTTGTTTCTTCCATCATTAATCTTATTCTTTCTATCCTAAACTTGAGCTAAATATTTTGTGTTTTTGTAAGTCTTTGAAGGTTAGGCTTTGTTGATCAATTACTAAAAACTAACCTCTCATTTCTTTAATTGTATATACAGGCATCAAAAGTTGAAACAAAGACATTGGAAGCTACTTGCAACTTCATGAAGCCAAAAATATGACTCACAGAAGTCATATTCCATAAAATATGATTGACAAAAGTTGTATTCTACATCATTGCAAAATATGACTCATCTCAGTCATATTTCATAAAATATGACTACCAAGAGTCGTATTCTACATCACTGCAAAATATGACTCACCTCAGTCATATTCCATAAAATATGACTGACGAGAGTCGTATTCTACATTACTACAAAATATGACTCACCTCAGTCATATTTCATAAAATATGACTGACGAGAGTCGTATTCTACATCACTACAAAATATGACTGACCGCAGTCATATTCCACGTCATCCAAAAATATGACTGACCGCAGTCATATTCCACGTCATCCAAAAATATGACTGACTGCAGTCATATTCCACGTCATCCAAAAATATGACTGACCATAGTCATGTTCCACGTAGGATTTTTTTGTTTTCCCGGGCAACTCAAGAAAAAGTCAAGACTCCCTTAAGAAAGTCAAAGTATACGCCATGTTGGCATACTATGGCTAAAAATGGGTATTTATACCCCTCGGAAAATATGACTGCCAATATGACTGATGTTTGAAGCGACTGCTTCTAAACGACTGGAGTCAGTCATATTCCGAGTCATCTACAGTGATTTCTACGTGAGTCGTATTTTTTGATTTTACGACTCACTGCAGTCATATTTTGCAGTCATAAAACACTGTTTTTGTTGTAGTGATACCTCCACCTATTATATGACTAGAAATTCTGGTAAGCTAATTCTCGAAGTGAGAAAAATTTCTTAGGGTCTATGTATTGAAATTTCTCTATCATGCATGTGGTTTTATTAGAAAACATGAAAATTACAAAGCACATGTCACGACTGATGTCTGCCGTGACATCCAAGATGACGGTTTACAGTACGAACCAAGTCAATCCATCATGATAGCTTCTTCTGTACGTGTCTCACGTGGATTTGGCAAAAAGAAAGGCAAACAGTAGACTCCATAGAACAGTTGATGGGCGCTGCAGACCTCATTTGCCTTCAAGATTTCAATTATTAGAGCTACGTTGTATCACTAACCGGAATGGCAATTCTCCCTGGACTTCGCAGCCGCACTAGGGTTGTACAGTTTGCGGAGGCACCAACTCCTACTCAATCTGACTCGGATGTTGCAATAGTTTTGACAAATTTCATCTTGCACGCAATGAGAAGTACTCCCCCGCGCTCGATTTTAAAAAAGCCAGCGGAAGTAGGGAGTCGAAGGAGCACGTGCTTGTCCAAAGGCGATGACGGGCGACAAGCAGCAGCAGTCGGAGCAGTAGCTCCCGTTTCAGAAGCGGCACCTGCCTCCATGGTTCGTGAAGCGCCGCCTCCTTTCTTTAATTTCTGATGTGAAGATTGAAATTTTCAATTCCCCCACCAAGATCCAAGCCAGCAACGAGATTGGACCCGGAGCTTCCCTGCGCCCACCTGCCGCGGTGCTAGGGTGCGCCTGACCCCGGCTATAGGGTCGGGTCCCGGGTATAGGCCACCGTGGCAGCTTTAAGCCCGCCGTCTTGTCGTTGTTTCTCCCCTGTCTTCTGTGATGTCCTCGTCTTGAATTTGCTGTAGTATGCGACCTCCTCTCCAGCCCCAACTGCCCTTGCAATATTCGGAAGTATCGCAATTTGTTTGTTTGATTCGTCAATTTCTTGGTGGTTGTCAATGATCATTTGATTGCGAGGGAAATTGCGGCAGGGTACGTCCAAATCAGTGGAGGAGGGCAACATTTCCGATTGGTGAACCTTTAAACTTTGTAGCGGTTGGTGTTTGGTGGGGGTTTGATTTTCTAGGTCTTGGCTCAATTGACTTGTGCCTTGGGGTTCTTGTAACAGGACGGTGAGTTTTTTGTACATTGGCGAGACCCCCCTAGCAACATGACGCGGCCAAGGCAATCAGGAAAGCGAAGGGGGGAGCCGCCTGCCGACTTCCAGGGTTCCGGTTCTGAAGCAGCCGCCCCAGTCATGCGGATGCGCGCTGAAGGGGAGCGGCGGACGAAGGCGTAGGAGGATCTGGGAGCCAGTTCACGAGGGAAGGAGATCCGGCAGCCGCCAACGAAACGAACCAGGGTTTCTTCAATTCCATCGGAGCCAGAAGAGGAGGAGAAGATGGATGCTGGGACGGAGCAGGAGCTTGAAGTATTTGGCGGCTTAGAACACAGCATTGGCATGGCTGAACACGAGCAGTCGTGGAGGTAAGCAACCCACGTTATAACTTTTTGTTTGAAATTATTGAAAGTCGTGATGCAAGACAGTTGCAGGTGTGTTGGGTGTCAGCGGTGACATTTTCTATAACAGGTATGCGTTTTCTCAGACGTCATTTCTGACGTCCCGTATGACGCGCGTCCAATGTGATGTCAAAGTAGACGTCAAGCGTGACATTTCTCTGTTTACCATGTCAGGAGGTTGTCACGGAAGATGTCAAACGAGACATGTTCTTCGATTCATTCCAGTACTTAGTGATAGTCATTTGTTTTCATGTATTCTAAGCCAAAGAAACTGAACTTCAGTATAGTAGTTGACGTCCTCCTACCATGCTTGAGGATTCTTGTGTCTGTAAGGCAATTGCCCTTCTCTTGGTTGTGTGGTGCCACCACAGGTTTCGGTAGTCAGTATAGGGTTTGACTTTCTTGGTCTGCTTTTTCCGAATATTTTTAGTTTTGGCTATGTAATTTGATTGGCCTCCTATTTTAATACTACCAAATAGAAACTGTTCTAATACTACCAACGAATCAGTACAGTACTGAATTGGATGTCTCAGCGGACACAATTTTGGATGTCAAGAGCAATGTCAGCCACTGCCAAAGCAAGACTTGGCATTTACTATTCAACCCTAAACCTTGAACCTCAACTTTGAGAATTGATCTATATTGTTCCCTTCAGAAGTAGGTTTTTATGCTAACTTTGATATCACTTATGCAGCCAAGGCTACAACACTGATGACTCCAACTATGACACCGATGAAGCCATAGAGGCTATGCATCCCACGGAGCAACGTAGAAGTGTGCCCTCTTCGACAATGAAGAAACCAATTGAACTAGATGTACAAGGACAACCACATGGATCTATGAGGGACACTTTGGAAAAGGATGTCAAAAAGTATGCGAAGTCCCTTGATCCAACAACCGGATGGGAAGGACAACCAAAAGAAATGAGGAGGGGATTTTTCAAGCGCCTCTACACAGGTTTGAACCTTTGAACTACCCTTCCCCTATTTTCTGAATGCCATTCTTTCAAGTTCTCTTACCTTCCTTTGCATATGTCTTTTCGGATGTCCCAATTGACATCTTCTATGACATGATCTTACCTATTTTTGTCCTTTGTCTACAGCAACCACCGAATGAATTTTAATGTTGAGTAAAGCAAGTCCTAAGCTGATTACATGTTCTCTCAGACTGGCAGATGGTGGGGGATTCGGATCGAGTTAGCGAGAAATGGCTTCAGCCCTTCATCACCAAAGTGCTCATTAATATGCGATGGAGAATTGGGCAAATGATTGCTTCAGGTATGGATAGGCCCAAGGATATCAAGAAATTTTATTGGGACACGATCGAAGCTGCGCGTGGCACTGAGGCAGCCCAGAAAAAGTCAGCCCAAATGCGGTCAATTTTGAGGGGGAAGGCTTCCACGACAACTCAACTGAAGGTTATTGAGAGAGAGGTGGTTGCTCGCTTGGTGAGTGCGATTCTAAACACAAAATGCTCAATTGACCATGAATTCATTCCATTTCAGTACATGTGTGTGGATACTTGATGCATTTCATTCCATTTCAGTACATGTGTGTGGATACTTGATACATTTCTAGTTTTGTACCAGCAAGTTCGATGGTCCCGCTGACGTCTGCTTCAACATTCAAGATAGCAGGTTGCCCTGTTTTTGCTGACATGAACTCTGTTGTCTTTGTTGACATATTCTTCTTTGTTTTTACTCTACACCAATTAAATTTACTGTTGACCTGCTTTTGGGATGTCCTTGCGTGTGTCCTTGTGTGCAGACCATGCTGAACAGCAGGAGGCCATTTGACATTGAGATAGATGCAGAAGTTGCTAAGGAATTTGCCCGAATTGAAGAGGAGAAGTGTAGAGCAAAACCAAATATTGGGCAAGAGCTCGAGGACATGCGAGCTCGGGTGAGTAACCTTGAAGGTAGCATGGTTGAATTGAAAGGGAGCGTGGCCAAAATGGGAGACGACATGACGACATCACACAAGCGCATGGAGGAAATGTTTAAAGAGCTGATGCAGAACTTATCCTCAAGTTCAGCAGATGCATTTCAGCTTGCTTCCAAGAACTCCCTCCAACCTATGCTGCATCCTGTTGCCATTCCAGAAGTTGTAGCGCCCGTCATTCCCGATGTCCACGAAGACGTCCCCGAAGATGTTGGAGGCAATGTCACTGCGGGAGAGGATGGTATCTCATCTGACCATGAGGCAGTCCTTCCAGAAGAATCCGGCCACGGCTTAAACCTACAACAGGACAACATCGCACAGGGAGAAGTGGAGGGCGAGAAAGAAGCAGAGGATGCCTCTGCGTTGGTGGCTAGTGATGCACCAGAGGAGGCAACGGGTGCAGTTGGAGTTGATGCCGCCAAGAGTCTAGGGCAACATGTAAGTTTTTTGTCCTTCCATCAAAGGCTCAAACTTGAATTAAGTCACAATCTTTTCATAAGCTCTTTTTTTTATTTTTTTTATCTCTATGCCAGAAAACATAGAAATCACTATAGTGCTTGGATGTGCTTGAGAACTACATGACTGATCAATAGAATGGCTACGATTGTCATGTTGTATGTGATGTCATAGTAGACGTCTGAGTTGACGTCTCGAATGACATCCACATTATCATGAGAAAAAAAATATAAAATCTAATTTGCCATGGCTCATGCTGTTTCAGAATGATGAAGACGTCCCAACAGAGTCCATAGGGCGCCCTCGGCGTGCAGTGAAGCCGAATCCAATGCAGAGGGCAGGGAAGGCGGTGGCCAATGCTAGCAAAGCATCTGCTAGCACACCCCTTCCTAAACCCTCAGCACCTAAAGCAATTGGACTTCCAAAACCGAACCCGTCTACAGCAAAGGTAGTAAACCATACCTTTTCAATTGTTGTGTATTTTGAATTTTGTCTTCTTCACCCTCATTTCAAGTGAGATTTCCTTTTAAGCCTTGTTTTTCTTAGAAAAGTCTAAACTTCCATTGAACTCTTCTAAATTGTCTTCCACTGTTTCAGGCAGCGACCACGAAGAAAGCTGATGCCCCTCGGAAGAAGTGAAATGGTGTGATACTATTCTCACAACTGACATCAAAGGAGGCTAGCTTTACAACACTATGTTTGTCCCATATAGGTACTCAAATGAAATATGCAGCTATTAGTTGTTTTTTCTACCTTAGACCAGAACATTACAATGTGTTCTTCAAAATATTTGTAGAGGAAGAACATCTTTCTTGTAAAGGATGTCCGGTTTCTATAGATCTTTAAAATTTGTGTCCATGCCTTGTGTGTGAAGTTCTCCCTCATATGCATATGGAATGCGTCATGTTTCTCTTGATTTGCAATTGGAGAAACAAGACTTGGATGGGGTGGGCAGGTCATTCTTGTCTTTTCTTATGTCCTTGGTCATGTCCTTCAAAATTCAGTCATGTATAAGTTGTTGTCTGTAGCAAACGTGGAAGCCATAGTTTGCACTCCGCCTAATGTTGTTCAAAACATGTTTCATTTGTTTCTATGTCAGCCAAAACATGTTTTTAACATGCCAGTGATGTCCTCGGTGCACACCTGCCTTTTTCTAAATGTTATAGTGAACAGAGCATTAACAGTCACAAGTGGGAGTGCTTGTCCTTGATGATATCCTGAACAACAACAGGAAGAACATATGCATTTGAACAAACAAGGCCTTAATGTTCTTGTTGACGATTTATGATACTGTCCTTGTTCCTTTACATGTCTGCTGAAACATACAGTATAACACAGAAGACCGACCTTAAAACCCGTGATTGTCACAAATGATGTCACAAAAAACATAGTTGCGTCTTCAATGATGTCACGCGCAACATCAGATTTTCACTAAAAGAAGCAGTGCATAGTCCACGTCATCAAATGCCACGTCAGATTTTACGTCGTCCACGTCACCCTTGAAGGGGTCCACGTCACTATCTACGTCATATGCCACGTCAGATTTTATATCGTCCGCGTCACCCTTGAAGGGGTCCACGTCACTATCCACGTCATATGCCACGTCAAGAAGGGAATGGATGAAAAAGAATCCCATGTGGCGCTGCCCGCCAATGTGGCACCCACGTGGAGTGCCAAATGGCACATTCTGGGGAACTTGCATTTCCATGTCTCAACCCATGTCAATCCAAAAACAAGCCCAAATTTGCATGTTTTTTGCAAAACATGGGGACGTTTTTTGCCTGTCCATTATAACGCATTTTAGGTGACATCTACATTGACAGAAAATGGCATTTTTTCTAACGTCACAAAACTGCCGGTTTTCTTATAGTGGAACCTCTGCATTCACCGTTCAGTTTGTAAAAACTTTGTATTCCACTTGTAATATATTGGGTGCTTTTCTTTATACATGACTCTTGTTTCGTTGAGATGCTCTGTGGGATTTGTCTCCGACTACTTCTGGACGTTGTAGTTACGCCCTTTGCATTTTCGGTTCAGGTTGTCGATGCTCTCGCACGTGACAACGAGTCTCCGTTGTCCCCACTTCCCGTTTCGGCCCCGAGGAATGATGAAGTCCTACCTGCCATCCCCATGGAAGTCGGCTCTCCTGCTGTTGCTGTTGTCGAGGTCGTCCCTCCCGTCGACTTGGAAGTCGCCACTCCGGTGCCTCAAAACTTAGTGCCTCCTTCCCTCGTAGACGTCCATGCTCCCGTTGTCGATGAGGTCGCCACTCTGGTACCTATGAAGATGGTGCCTCCCTCCCTCGCAGATGTCGACACTCTCGCTGTCCTGGCGCCACCGGCACCACCTCCTCTCGCGGCCACCACTCCCACGGATGTAAGAAAGGTGAGACTCCATGTCCTTGCAACCCTCTACTCCTTGTCTCTGTCCAGCACTTGCCTAAATAGTTTGTAGGAAGTGCACATCTCATTCAGGTTAGAACTAGGATCTTCATAGAGAGGGGGTTGTCGTCTCTCTCTTAGCAAGGCAAAGCTTGAGGAGTCGCATGTTCATTTTTGTGGACTTCATTTCTTCATAAAGAAGAGGACTTTGAGCCCGGGATTTCGCATACGCAAGCTCCACTGCCGGTGTCCGCGACGGCGCCCCCTGTCGCTTTGCCTGTGTATAGTTATTTCGTCCTTCTGGAGTTGGAAGGGGTCCTCGCCCAAATTGAGGACGTTGGGCGCGTCCAGCCAACTCCCTCGACCTCGAAGGCGAAGCCCTCGAAGGAGGATTACCACCCTCGACGGCGCCACGTCTTCGGCAAATACACGATGCATTGTCGTCTCGACTTGCACCGCTTCCTCACGGGCTTGACGAATCGATTTTACGTCTCCGTCTGGACTCAGCTGCCCGCCGTCGTTGCCAAACCCATGGTCGATTTCCTCTTTCGCGACTTCGACCGCACTTACATGCGGGTCCTCGCGCTGGAGAATTGCACCTCCATTATCGAGAGGCGGCCGTGGTGGGAGTGCAGGTGCCCGCCCTTGCCGTCCCTTCCCGACCCACCCTACCCGGGGCACCCCGCCCATATCTCATGTGATCCTACTATCGACGTGAACACCTACGTGCAGTTCCCCGACCATCCGGAGGGGCAGCTGCGGCTGAAGGTGTTGCACAAGGTTGTGTGGGACACCGAGACGTTCGTCACCAAGAACTTCCGGGCCAATTCGTCCAATACCCTCCTCATCGATTCCTCTCCGGAGAGCAGCATCCTGAACCCCATGCACAACGCCGTGTTTCCCTTGTCGTATGTGGATAGTGAACACGATTCCACTCTCTTGGGGACTGTGCGCCCGTATCTCGAAGGCCTGCTCGCATCCGGTCTTAGCGTGTCGCAATACGTGTCTCAGAACGCACTTTTTGGACACCTCACAATACCCTTGAGACAGACATATCTGGGACTGCGCGTTCACGTGTTAGCCCTGTGGCAGGACAGGCACCTCGTGCTGGAATATCCGGACTTTGTCGGCAAATACACTAGAGAAGGGGACGATTATTTCACCCGACAGAGAGGGAAGAGGAAGCCCAAAAAAAATTCTGATGCCTACACAAAAACTTGATGCGTGTGCAGGGGCGCCGACACGTTCATGCTCTGGGCGGGCATGCTGCCGCCGATTCCCAAGTGGGCACCGGACGCGGCAAGCGGTGACGGATGCAGATGACGGAAGGGGTGGGCTCCTCCGACGGTTGCATGACCCCCGACGAGGCGGGCCAGGACATCACGTCCGCTCGAATTTAAATGGAGGATGCGGTCGGCGGGCGCATGGAGATGCGACGGGCTGCACATATTGTAAGGTGGGCTCATCAATAGCTAATGGGGATGGCTGAATTCAGGTACGCAAGGGCCGACGGGTGACTTTGATGGAGAAATAATTTTTTCCCGCCCTACCCTATAATGTAGTCTAGGATGGGGAGAAATTATTTCTCCATCAAACACTCTGTTGCGCTCCATTTCCACTCTGAACATGTCCTTGGCTTATTTATGCCGTCATTGAACGGCCACTCTTGTCTGACGGACCCTCACGGTTGGCTTGTTGTGCAGGATTCTGGGTGCACCATTCACATTTGCGGAGCCGACCTCCTCCCAAAGCAGCCACTACAAGCAGTTCAGACCGCCCACTCTAAACCGGGGCTGACATCCTCGACTCGTTTGCGGAGGTCAAGATGGAAGGTTGCGCGGAGCTTCCGCCTTGGATATAGAATGTAGTTGAGTTATAGAACTGTAGATGAATATTGGATTCTAAAATCATTTTCATTTTATCATTCTTCTCTACAATACACTCTAGTGCACACCCCACATTGAATATAGAAATAAGAATATCCACGTTGTTATGAATAGTTTGGCTTCTCCATCACTACATAGCATAGCACTCTTTCCCAAAGCATAGTGTCATTGGTATCATTGTAGCAAATCGGCCCCCTCTCAAATTGCATCATCGGGGCTCTTGCAAATAACAAGAAGCATCTACGGATCACCATTAATTTCTCCAATGCCAATAGGCATCTATTGTCAATCATGTCGTTGCGAGATCCATGCAGGGCACTATGAGAACCTCGGACACACGCTTGTCAATTGCGGTGCCGACCAATTCTGACGCTGTCTATGTGCGGGATGAATCATTGTTAAATTTGTGGCTTGTGTGTTGAAGAAGCGGGAACAATGACAAGCCATCCACATTCCTATCGGGAATATTCATAGGGGTAGTTAGCTTTCTCTTTCAAGATTCCGTGGTCGCGCATAACTGCAAGCCCTCTACATATGGATGGGTTCGGCATTGACAGAGTGGATGTAGTGTTCACGGAGCTCGTTTGTGCACAGTGAGAAAGTTCTGAGATAGATCGATCCTCCTACCATTACCGCCAATAGTACATCAGGTCCAATCGAGCTGACGGACGCGAAGGGATGTGGCATAGAAAATGGATGACGGTCGCTCCTGCCATCCCATCTTGAATAATATACGGTTCGGGTGTGCCCTTGACTACCCTCCGTCATGCAAAGGAGCTCTGTCAACTCTGCATCCACTCTGTCAATGCGGCACCCATCCGTATCTAGAGGACCCGCAGTTATGCGCGACCACGGAATCTTAAAAGATGAAGCGAACTTCCCCTATGAATATTCCTGATTGGAATGTGGATGGCCTATCATTGTTTCCGCTTCTTCACCACACAAGCCACAAATTTAACAATGATTCATTGGGCACAAAGGCAATGCCAACATTGGTTCGCGTTGCTGTTGACCAACATTTGATCGTGGACTTCACAGTGCCCTGTAGAGTCTTCTCAACAACATGCTTGGCAAATAGATACTTGCTGGTGTTGATCAAGTTGAAGACTCCCCACACGTGCGAGGATACGATCGATTCAAGAGGCACGATCAAAAAAATGCCGAGTGGAAATTTGCCGATCCTGTTGGTTAGCATATGGCAAGCTACTGGGCATTGGAAAGCTATGGGTCACCGTGCAAGCTTTGGCCAAATAAGGTAGGGATGGTCAGACCTCTTTTTCAGAAGGGCACCTCTCCTTCCTCGTCCCTCCCTTCCTTCCTTTCTAGGAAAGAAAGTCGGTGCACCATGTATTTTGAGGGGAAGCTAGGAATGATGTAAACAATGGTGGATCCCTCCGAGAAATCCATATTCAAATTGAATAAAGTATTTGTTCTTCAAACCAAAACCGTGTTTTTGTTGGCATGCACGCACGTTGATTTTAATGAGCTTTTTTGTTCCCTGCTGTTTTATTCATTGATTGTTTGTTCCCACAATGCACCCCCACGACTGATTCAAATGTTCAAGTATTGAATAAAACATATCACGTTATTCAGTGCATATCAAATCAAGAAGGCCATCCGTTGGAGTGGTATTCAATGCACTACAAGAGAAAGTGTCCGAATTGTCTAAACTTGTCAATTTTCTGTCAATTAGGACTAGTTGATTCAGGTCAGTTTCTGTCAATTAGGACTAGTTGATTCAGGCCACTTTCTGTCAATTTGGACACTTTCTCTTGTAGTGATGAAATTGAAACAAAAGGATTAGACAAGTTGTAGGGGGTCCCTCCATTGGGGAAATTGTGATAGGCAAGTGACCGCGTACATGCTAGTTTCTATGTGAAGGAAGTAGCAAGCTGGCAATCGAATTCTATGGTCTGTTGCAATCTTTTCGAAAATCTAATTCTTCCAAGGACTTTGCTCCCATGTACATTTGGCTACGCAAACTTCTTAGTGGCGATGGAGGAAATTGCAGCAAGTTCCGTGAACGATGATGTCCACTAAGGTAGGTGGATGGAATTCCAACCCTCTTCTTCAGACTGTCCCCTAGCTAGCTTTAAAATGGACCTTAAGAGGTTGGTAACTAGGTAATCAATGTTCCTTGGATGATGAAAAAGAGGTTTATCATTTATCAATTATTTGTTCATACTTTGATAGGGGACATAATTAGAGCCAATGTGGGTCCATTTCTGAAAACATGTGTGTGCATTCCGGAAAAAAATGCACTCAAACTTTGAATGTTAATATCTTTTAATCCATATGGTCAAACTTCATGAAATTGTTAGCACGTGATTTCATATAAGTAAAGTACAAGATCCTATGGCTCGATTTTCTTTAAACGATTTTTTCTGGTGCCTTGGATGAATTGAGCAAAAATGGCAGTTTTGAGTGTTTTTGGACCAGAAATAGGCCTTGGCACTTTAGGAGTTTGGTTTAGTACACATCACATTTAGGAACCTTGTCTACTATATTTTTGCTTGCTACAGTGCTTGTTTTCAGACCGCACGTGTGTAGGTTTTGCAAGGCCTAGGGATCATAAATAGGTACCTACGGCAGAATTCTTTGAAAATTCATAAGTAATTCATAAATGCTCTGAAAAATATGAAACCACTTGGGTTAAATTCCAAATCAGATTTGCTTCAAGTGAAAAATAAAATAAACTAATTTCAGGCATCTAAAGACCATTAAAAAGGCCGACCATCCCGTAAAGGGTCGCTTCATGAGCCCCCTACCTTAAACCGACCCTCAATGCCATCTTCCTCTGAGACCGTGGAGTGACTGGAGTCTAGTTAAGACCTCAGACTAATGAATTGCCCAAAAAAAATCCCGCATTGCACTGTCTCTTTGGCTTTCCTATTTTCCAATAGTCGAAAATGCTTGAGTCTTCTATTGTATGATCCTCCATCATGACCTCAATCTGAGCTTCCCAGTCGAGGAGGGGCCCCATTCCATCCCATGAGCGCTAAAAAAACAATACAGTATGCACTTCAAGAACCCTGCAAGCCGCATCTCAACAAGTTTCCGGTCTTCTCGGCTACCGGAAAACCGCCATTTCAATGGAATTTCGCCATTTTAACGAAATTGCCCATATTCCCATCTGGACCTCCCACCAACATTTTAAACCCAATCGATTGAAGCAAGCAAAGCAACAGTAAATAGATCGATTGATTGATATTCTCTCAGTCAGGTGAGTTAAAAATCCAAATCATAGTAAACAAACTAAGATACACAAGAGTTGAGCGATCGGTTTCCAGTCACTCAGAGTATGCAAAATTTTCCAAATAAATAATATGATAGGCAAAGAAACAAAGGTATGAACACGAGAGCTGCACAACATCAACCAAACGGAAAATAGTGATCGGATTGAAGCAAGATTCACGCCATAACTGAGATCGAGTCTCATATATAGAGCCGTGAGAATCTAGCTAGTTTGTTTATTTATTAACCAACTAGACTAACAACCAGACTAACTGAGTACTCGACACAAAGTGCACGGAGAAGGATAGTCGGCAATGAATGCGTGTCAGGGGTAGCATAGGTAGCAAGCAGCGGTGCAGGTTTTGACTACCCAAGTCACTTCTCTGTTTTCATTTTGACAATTGCTCTCTCTAGTGCAAGATGACAAGCAAAACATCCCCATGCCTGGTAGCCAGCTAATTAACGACATGACAAACAAGCCATCACCATGCCTGCTAGTCAACCAATTAATGACAACATGGAACAAGTCTGTGTTTTTTTGGGAAATAAATGGAGGAGCAAGTCCATTGCTTGAAACGAAAAAGTACACTGAGTTCAACCCTAAGCACCCCGCAAAGTTAGAGTCAGAGACAGGTGAATGAAAACCTATCAAAGAGAAGACATTTTAGCATCAGTAGGTTGTTAAACTTCCACTCAAAGATGTCTAGGTTAGAGACATCTTGAATCGGAGACGTCTTGAATCGGAGACATCTAGAGGTGCCCAATTCTACATTCTAGGCGACTTACAGTGAGCTTGCTTGCCCCTCCTGGATTTCTGCCTGCTTTTGCTCTCTCTTTTTGCTCTCTCTGTGTGTCTATAGTAAAGGAGCAGTAGTGGAGGAATTTTTATGTATTGAAGTTAGTTGTGGTGGCTACAAAGATAGGGGTACCACTGCATCGAAGTGGTAGCTAGGCCGTCAACGTAGAAATTGTTAATTAAAAATTGTTAATGCAGTAAACTGCATCTATTGAATACATTGTGACAAATGTATTCAAAAGATGCAATTTATAATGAGCTCAAAAAAAATTAAATCAAATTTCTTACATACCCTGAATTTTAAAAAAAATTTAAAAAAATTATTTAATTTAATTGTAAAAATTAAAATTAAATTAAAAAATTTTGCTACCCCCCATCCCACCCTTTTGTAATTTTCAAGTGGGGGTAGGGGTGGCATTTGATATGAGATATATTCCATATCTGTATCCGTATCTAATTTGTATCTGTATCATATCCATATCCATATTGTATCAGTATCAAAATGCACCATATATGTATTGTACTGCATTGTGTTGTATCTGTATCAAGATCCTAGGGCTCTTGTTTTTTCTCAACGAGATGCTCCATCAACGGTTGGAAGAAGGGTCATTTTATTTTTTTAAATCCTACCAACGGCTTAGGTTTTTTAGAGGGCGGGAAGTGTAACTAATACAATAGAACACATCTTTTGGGTACATTGTATAAATGATGTACTATTCTAAAGTGCAATAATAAAAGGTTATTTATTAATGATAATCAATACATTTTCAATTGTCTCTTTTTGGTGACTACCAAAAGTATCTGAAAGTACATTCTAGTTATAGGATTGTAGTTGAAAAGTAAAAATATACTATCTCCATTCCAAAATGATCTTTGTGTTGGACAACATGTTTTGGATTAAGGCTAAAATAACATTTTAAAGACCTATTTCACATTGTAAGTAGAGTTTGGTGCACTCTTGATGTTCAAAAAACTTTGAGTTTCAGAACCCTTTTCAAAGTGTAGATTTGGAGTATTAAAAAGTGAAATTATAGAGGCATTTTCAAAAAACACCACTAGACATTTAATTGTTGAGTGTGAGGTTTTCAATTTATGGGCATTTAGTATGTACTCAAGATTATGTTTGGACTTCTATTTCACCTCCCAAAGCTTCATCTCCTTCAATTGAAAAATACTCAAAGAAATGTAAAAAATTAGAATGAACATTGTTGATTGATCCCTCCAATCATTTCATGGTCATTACAAACAAGATCCCAAAAGATTATATTGACTTTTTATTTTAAACTCCCAAAAGACCCTATTTAAGAATTGTTTAAAGATTTTAGAAAGCATACAAACTAGATGAGGATCTACCTTTTAACCCCTAAAGAAGTAAGGCTCATTTTGGGTAGAAAATGTGATAAACTGCCACTTCAACTACCGCACTTCAAAGCAATGAGAAAAAAATGATTTTTTTTCTTTTTTTTTGAAATTCATCCATACAAATTTATACTAGACTACTATGGGAATGTGTGGAAAATTTTTCAAAATCTTTAACTACATAAATTGAAAGATTGTAATGTTTGTAGCTAGAAGAATTTTTATTTTATTTTATTTTTCCCCTAATCTTCCCAACATGGCCAGCAAGCTTATATTCCTCTTAGATTGAGATTTTTACACTATACATGGTTATTTTTTTGACATTTTCATCTTGTATTATGTAAGTTATATACTTCTCAAATTTCAAAATTATAGCAAGAGTTTGCACATGTTGCTCAATGTTGCCCAATTTGTCCAAAAAAAAAAGACAACATAACTTTTGATCCAAACACCTAATAATAAAAAACTATATTACCACTACAGGGATTTTCATGCCTTGTAACAAAAATTTGAAGAATATTTGTTAAAAAAATGACTTTATATGTACCTACCCAAGATCACATGGATACATTCAATGGTCATTTGGTCTTTTAGGGGTTAAATTACACATAATCATACATACATTGAAAGGATATTCTACAAGGGTGTTATATCCTTCTATGAATTTAGTGCATTTCATTGTTACTTGATTATCTAAGACACATTCATTATGAATGTGTCTTTCATTAATTTGTAAAATTTCTTTTTATAATGTTTACATAGTCTTCAGTCTTTGTTAATTTGAAAATTTTAGTTAGGGTTTCAATCAAACTAAGGTAGGAGGTTCTAAATTGCCCACCTTTTTCAAATGTACGCTATTTGCACATGTTTTTTCATAGCCTTCAACAATGTACAAAGGATATACATCTTAGGAGGTGGGCAATTTTAGAGCCCTATGCCTTTTCAACTTCAAAATTTCATAACTAATTCCACAAAGCTCCAAAAAATATGAAACGACTTCGGTTAGATGCCAATTTCACTTAACCTTTAGGAAACTTTTACTGAAAAATATTTCGAAAAGCTACACCTTCCCAAAATTCAGTATCAGCTCTACTATGGCCGATTTATGGACCTCCTACCTTTTGGAACAAGGTGGCTTTGGAACAAGCGTACGTTCGCCGTCCTCGGCATTCGTGGAACAGAGTGCACAGTGGTGGTCGCCGCCTCCAGTTCGTTTTGGGAGCGGCTCACGATACGCCCAGCGATAGCAGCACCACGAGAACGATCCAGAGAACGCGGCCACTCACAACCCCCACGGACAGACGATGCGTCGGTGCCGGTTTGAGCGACGACGACAAGTGTGCTAATGCCGTCGCGGCTGCGTCATGGCCGTCTTGCGCGTGCGCCCCTCCACCTGCTGCCGAGCGCACCATCCTCGTCCCTCCCTCTCCAATTCTTCTCCAATTCTCAAGCAACCCACCCTAAATCCCTTTGCGTTTCACCATGCTCGCCCTACATGAAACACGCACATTGCCGCACTTCCCAAATGCAAATGACTAACATCATCGTAACAGTTAACGCCGACATTGTGATCGGAGTATGGCACTCATTCCACCAGCAAGCAACACAAGAGGTCCCACAACAGTGTCCCAGCATCCCAACGTGGTCGGCCTTCTCGTTCGAACACGTAGTTGATGTGAACATATAGATCAGGTAATGTACTTGAACAGAACACGTAGACCACCCCTTCGCTCTTTCGGCTCTAATTCACCTGCTTTCGTAGCTTTGCTTCGTTTTCGCCATGAAATCAATGCTGATGTAAAGTGGCCCTGATATATTGTTCTGGGTGGAAGAGATGTCGGACAGTGTCCGTCAGATGCAGTTCAGTGTCGTTGCATTGGAGCTTCGACTATTTAAGAGTGCATGAAGGTTGATGAGTGAGCCAGGGTACTTCAAGTGGGTGAGGGGTCCATCCGTGATGCCGAAATCAAGAGAACGCTGTCCCCGCCAGCCGAATTTTGGGTCTGGCATGTAGCGTGTGTGACCATACCTTTGGCTTTTTTCTTCGGCAAGTGATTGTGACTGTGAGGAACATTCTTCTTCTTCCGAGCTTGGTCACGCCGTCTCGGCTTCTTCTTCACCGTCCTGCTTGAGTGTGTGCTATTGGAACTTCGCCAAGTCATGTTTGCAGTGATGATGACACGTAACTTTTTGTTTACAAATTGTAGTATCTAGAGTGAACTTGCCCATCTTTCACCGCACAGACAAAATTCAAATCCTTCTTCACATATATATAGACTTGCATGTTTTAAAATTTGGCATGATTATTAAATGTCATGTTAAGATTCATCTTTGAAAAACAAAATGATAAAAGATTTCTTCCTACGAATTTTATTACAGTTTAAAGGTGATGAAGTTGAAATCTAGTTAAAAATTCCTTGCACCCTTCTTCGCAGCATAGTGTGTGGTCATTGGGCTAAGATACAAAATTCTGTTCTCATCACAATTGAATTGGTAGTTGAATTGTGTGGTTATTGTTCCGTAATTGGCACAACGAGGTGATTGTCCAGTTTTGGGATTTGTGCGGTAAATGGCAGGTTTACACTATCGTTGCGTTGCTTTCGGATTATAAACGAAAAGGGTTCAGTTCTGAGGGTTCAATAAGGTTGATGATTGTGAGAGAGGTTCAAGGCAACGGTGCACATGCGGGAATCGAATTGGGGTGGAGATTTGGAAGCAGCTGTGCATGGAGCACGGCATCTGCAAAGATGGCATTCGTAAGGCTTTTTTCTGGTGAGCTCTGAATTCATTCATTAGGTCTAGTCTCCCTAAACCTTATGTTTGTTTGTTTTTTTGCTGTTTTGTGAATGTTTTTGAAAGTTGGATTAGCCGGGTGTTTAATTACTCCGTTGCTACGCTGATCAAGTACGTCCACATGGATCTAGAAGGAGGTGATTGCAACGATGTGTCCTCTCAAGCGGATGATGACCGAGAGCATTACAACCGGGTGATTGGGGTATCATCCGGCACCTAAAAGCCTCAATCTGTGTGATTATCCTAGACCTTGTACTCCATTATTGTTTTTGAAGCTTGATTTGTGTTGAGCATTCACATGCCATAATGGCCCCAAGTATAAATTCTTCAAAAATGATGGTTTTATAATGAAACTTGACCACAATAAGGCTTCTACCTTTGGTTTTGATTTGGGTCTTAGTTGGTCGTACCATTTCACAAGCTGGCATATCGATTATAGTTTCTTTTGATAAGAACAACAAATGGAGGAAGACATTATTGACATGATCTTTGCAACAAATGGAAAAAGATTTTATTGACATGATCTTTGTAGAGGAGGTAGATGGAAGTGCTAGTCTTGAAGACTTTGTTTTTACATTGAATTTTGGCCATTGCACCAGAAAATGGTAGTTTTTGACAGTTTTTTTCTATTACTTTCTAAAAGTAGAATAATCGAAACATCTATTTCCTTCTGTGAACCTATATGTATCATGCATGCATAATCTTTGGAACACTCAATTTTTTTTAAGGAAGGTTTACGATTACTCTACTTTCAATACTCCACTATAAAATGCCCTACTATAGTCCTATAGTATAGTTACAACTCTACTTTCAATACTCTACTATAAAATGCCCTACTATAGTCCTATAGTATAGTTACAATGTATGTCCCAATGTCATATTTTATTTGGTTTTCAAATCGTTTTTTTCCAAGTGCTTTTTCTGCCTTATATTTTAACGTATATATTCAGCCAAAATTTGATAAACTGTCTATTGCAATGCCTTGGTTCTGCTAAATGGAAACCACCTTCCCTTATCAGTATTGTGTGAAATTTCAAAGCCTTCCCAGAGTCCGCCTCTCCAGCCACGCAATCTCTCGCTGCGTTTCCAGCCTCTCCTTTGCAATGGCTTCATCGATCCACGCCCGATCCTCCAGACTCACAAGCCCCAGCGCACACACCAACGTGACCTTCAGTTGCTCCAAATTATCTTCCAGCTGCTGCAGCTGCTTCATCTGCTCTCGACTCGTATCGCTCAGTTCCTTCTGCACCATAGCTTCCACGTCTTCTTCGATATCATCAGCGCTGTCGACAGCTAGATCTCCCTCGTGGAGTGACTCTGAATCCTGGACTGCAGGCTTCTGGTGCCCGTCCTGGTGTTTCTCATCAGTTAAAGCATAACGCAAGCATGACAAGCAGAAGACCTCGCCGTCAGATGAGGTGATGGGGTTCGAAGGTGGGGTGAGAGAGCACATGGTGCATGACGAAGACGTCGACGACGACGACGACTCCGAGAGCACTGATAGTCGAGAACCTCCGGGATTCGTTTCTTCATCCATGATGCAAGGATTGATGGACTTAATGTGAAACCTGAACAAATGAAACGGCTAAAACGTAATTAATTTAAAGTCAATTTCGTAAAAGTAGGTGGAATTCCATGGAAATGGCCAGTGCTATTCCCCGATTTCAATGGTGCGGTGAACCATAAATTAAGATATTGTTTACGAAACAAGCAAGTATATATGCTCAGTCCATAGCATTAGAGCACTTGTCGAGTAAGAAACCTACGCAAACCTTGGGGGAAGGAATTTTGCAAACAAAAAAATAAACAGTACCGTGCTTAGCTCCACATATCTAGCAAACCAGAAGGGGAAAGAAATGAAATACCTCAGATCGATGTGTGGGTAGTAATGAAAATGGTGTCTGGAATCGCATCAATGGGGCTTAAATAGGGCGAAGTGGAGTTAATTCAAGCCTCGGTAGTAGAATATAATTATGTCGCGTCTACATGAACAAGGCAGCAGAAGATATTTTCTTGCGAGACCAAATGAATTGTGAAACGTTCACGTACCGCATTCGAGATTGAGACCGAATGGTGTGACATATCATATATCACATGTAACCGAATTGCCTTCAAGCCTCGCCAGTTACCAACTGCAAGCAAGAAATTAATGTCAAACTGAGACAGTCTTGTGAGGTGGGATTCATTTGGAAGCCAAATTGCAATCTATGGAGGCGGTACTTAATTAGCTCCAGCTTCTTCCACTCTTGCTTGGTTTCTGCTTGCAGCATGAGCTCGATCCGATTCCTCGGTCACATCCCACAAATTAATTCTGTAAGCTGGTCTGGTCCCCGGGTATGGGTGCAACAGCCGTGGCATGGCTAGTCCAGGCAAGTGGGAATTAAAGGCCTCAGAAACCTTCAATTGTCAATGATGAGCATTGATAAGGACGTCCTCTTTGTAGCTTCCGAAAGCAAGGAAACATGAAAATTTTGCATCATTTTCAGGATTTATTGCAAATGTCGAATGACAGGCATACCTTTTCTTCTGTCTGTAGCTATAATTTGTCATGCTAGCTTACAAAATTGGAATTGCAGAGTGGCATGTCATAATTGTGGCAAAGCCTTCGATCAGCAACTACAGAATTGCACCTCTGGCATCTTCTAGCGGTAGCTTCGAGGCCCGCCATTTGTGAAGGAGTCTCGAAGTCATTGGAGCCTCAACACCGCCATTGATCACAAATGATATTAAGAGGTTAACAAGGGAGCTTTAAGAATTTTTTCATGGAGGAAATGAAACGGAGTTTACCATCCAATCGAAGCTAGCAAGGCAACAGTATTTAGAATGATTGATAATCTCCCAGTCACTCAGAGCATGCAACTCTAAATTAATAAAGTAATAGGCAAACAAACAAAGGTGTGAACAAGAGCTGCACAACATCAACTAAACGGAGTAGAGTGATCAAATTGAAGCATACTTCACGCCATAACTGAGATCAAGTCTGATATATAGAGCCGTGATCAAAAAATCTAGCTAGTTTGTTGATTTATTAACTAACCAGACTGACTGAGTACTTGACACGAAGAGCATGGAGAAGGATAGTCGGCAATGAGGCAGAGGTAGCAAAAAGCGCTACAGGTTTTGCCCAACCAAGTTACTTATCCGTTTTCATTTTGGCAGTTGCCGGATGACAAGCAAGCCATCGCCATACCTGCTAGCCAGCTAAATTAACGACATGACAAGCAAGCCATCACCAGGCCTGCTAGCCAGTTAATTAACGACAGCGATGGAACAAATAATTTTTCTTTTGTAAAAAAAAGCAGGAACAAGTCTATTGCTTGAAGCGTAAAAGTACATTTCAAGCCTGAGCACCCAAGAGTCAGAGTCAGAGACGTACAGATGAATGAAAACTTACAGAGGAGAAGACATTTTAGCATGAGTAGGCTGTTAAAATTTCGCTTGAAGATGTCTAGATTAGAGACAACTTGAATCGGAGACATCTAGGGGAGCCTGGACGTCGAGTATACTGCTCTGGGTCTCCGATTCTACGACATTCTACCCGGCGTACTCTATAGTGAACTAGCCCACCCCTCTTTGTTTGCCGACCCTGGATTTCTGGTTGCTTTGGCTCTCTCTTCGAGTCTGCAGTGAAGGAGCAGTGAAAGAATTTTTATCTGTTCAAGTTAGTTACGCGCTGTGGCTACAGAGATAATCGGTATGGCAGCACTTCAATGAGCTTGCAGATCGCAGATCAATCCAAGTCTACCTGTTGGCAATGCAAACCCACGGAGGTTTGATAAGATTCCCATCTCGACCTCCGGTCGCTTCGACCTCACCAACATTCTAAGCCCAACCGATAGTCAGCTGAGTTGAAAATCCAAATCATAGTAAAACAAACTAAGATACACAAGAGTTGAACGATCGGTTCAGCCCACTGGAAACTTTGGACGTCATAGCCAGGGCTACAATGGGGTGGTCTAGCCCCCATTCTAGCCCTCCTTAGCATTGTGTGAAATGGGCGAGGGGGCTAGAATTTTTGTACCACTAGCCAGGGCTAGGCTTGATGTCTAGTTGGGGCTGAATCGCTTCTTGTTGAAGTCAATGCGAGTCATGGGGGCTGAAATTCAAAGCTCTAGCCCCCCACAGCTATCTAGCCCTCCCCCCACAGCTGTCTAGCCCGGAGGGCTAGACGATCCAAAGTTTCCAGTGAGCCACTCAGAGCATGAAAATCCAAATCAATAATATAGGTATGAACACAATTCAAGAGCTGCACAACATCAACTAAACGGAAAATAGTGATCGAATTGAAGCAGGATGCACGCCATAACTGAGGTCGAGTCTGATATATAGAGCCGTGAGAATCTAGCTAGTTTGTTTATTTATTAACGAACCAGACTAACTGAGCACTTGACACGAAGAGCATGGATGACATGAAGAGCACGGGGAAGGATAGTCGGCACTGAATGGGTAGCATAGGTAGCAAACAGCGGTGCAGGTTTTGACTACCCAAGTCACTTTTCTGTTTTCATTTTGACAGTTGCTCTCTCTGCTGCAAAATGACAAGCAAGCCATCGCCATGCCTGCTAGCCAGCTAATTAACGACATGACAAAGTTGCTCTCTCTGCTGCAAGATGACAAGCATGCCATCGCCATGCCTGCTAGCCAGCTAATTAACGACATGACAAGCAAGCCATCGCCTTGCCTGCTAGCCAGCTAATTAACGATGTGACAAGCAAACCATCACCATGCTTGCTAGCCAGCTAATTAACGACACCAATGGAACAAGTAATTCTTTTTTGGAGAAAAAAGCAGGAGCAAGTCCATTGCTTGAAACGAAAAAGTACACTGAATTCAAGCCTAAGCACCCCACGGAGTTAAAGTCAGAGACAGGTGAATGAAAACCTATAAAGGAGAAGACATTTTAGCATCAGTAGGTTGGTAAAATTCCACTTGAAGATGTCTAGATTAGAGACATCTTGAATCAGAGACATCTAGGGGTGCCTGCTCGAGTATACTGCATTGGGGTCCCGATTCTACATTCTACGCGAGGTACAGTGAGCTTGCCCTCCGTGATTGCCATGGTGAACTTGCTAGAACCCTGGATTCCTGGCTGCTTTTGCTCTCTCTGTGTCTGCAGTGAAGGAGCAATAGTGAAGGAATTTTTATCTATTGAAGTTAGTTGTGGTGGCTACAGAAATAGGGGTACCGCTGCATCGAAGTGGAAGCTAGGCCGTCAACGTAGACTCGTATTTCAAGGTGGAGCTTGGCTACAACTTTTCAATAGCTTTGATCATTGCGTTCACTCTTTCCTAACCCACTCACTGCAAATGCTCTCTAGCTAGCTCTAAAAAAGCCCGCTCTGGAAGTTGGAAGTTGCCACTATCTGATGCATACATGGCTGTCATGACTGACTGTTTCGTTCGTTCAATTCCCTGGAGGAGGTTCCTGCCGAGCAGCTACTGTAGTTAGAGACATCAGAGGACATCTGAGGGTTGCATGTAGCTGCCTTTTTCTGAAGTTGAGGAGCGAGTTCGATTTCAGTTGCTGTTTTTTCAAAACTATTTATCCCTGTCGATCTCTTCTGGCTTGAGTTCATTAGCAAGTCCATTTTCTACCTTGTGGACATACGGCGTCAGCGAATTAGAAGTTGGCTGCACTTCGCAGAACCGCAAGCGTTGCTGGAACCGGGTGAGCCGTACGTCCTAACCTTCCCCCTTACAAATCGGTTTTCAAAGTGAAGTTGCTCCGGCATTGTTGAGAGTTTGAGAGTTTCTAGAGTCGTCTGTAGTTCAGCTTTTCGGTTGGATGGGCAATTTCATTAAATTGGCGAAATTCTTCTACTTTGGCAGTTTTGGGGTTTGAAGTGTACAAAAGTTGTAGATGTCTTAAATCGTTCTTAGATGTTTGAAATCTATATCTGTGCTAGATGCCACTTTCACAATTTAGAGCAGGCAATCTGAAATCCATAGTAGTCTTAGATTTCTTAAATCTATAAAATTTCAAGATTCTTGAAAACTATATCTATCCTAGATGTCACTTTTACAACTCAGAAAATGGCACATGGAATGCCGCCATTTTAACGAAATTCCCCATATTGAAGACATATTGATTGTTTGTAGCAAGTATGGTATTAGCTATTTAAGAGTTGTTCCAACTCTCCTCTTGGGAAAGCGCATGATGAAACTCGTCATGGAAGATTCTCTTCTTCTAGAAATGGTGAAGGATTTGGGGGATATGTAATATAATTCCATAAGTTATGGGTGACTTAGGTGTTGTTGTGTAAGGCTAAGAGGTACCTCTATACCAGAACCTGCATTGTGGAATATCCCATTTAATTTTGAGTTTCGTCTAATTTGTCATATAATAGGTAGGCATGGTAATTTTGATTAATTAAAATGGCAGTGGTTTTTTGCGATTTTCCTTACTCTGTGTGCCATTCTAATGGAATGTCATTTCATCTTTGACATATTCAATGCCATTTTAATGGAATGTAGTGCCATTCTACAGGAACACCACCATTTTAATGAAATTGCCCATTAGAGTTAAATCCCCGGCTGTTAAATCTTGAGTTTTATAGCCATTACGAAGCTCAATGTTAACCCAACCTAAGGTAGCTACACATCCGGAATATTTGATCCGATCCACTAAAAGCTTTGGTCTCAAAAGTGAATCAAAGCAATTATTTAATCATTCAAATTATTTCAAAATTTGAAAGCCAAGTTCAACTTCACTCGTTTCAGAAAGAGCTATTCACTCGTTTCAGAAAGAGCTAGATAGTTTGAAAATGTCGTTTGTACAATAGGTCTTATCATAGAATTGAAGGTAGAATAGGGGTATTTCAACGTTTTGATTTTTAATAAATCAATAATAACAAAAAAAATTTAAAAATAGAAATTGGCCATTTGTAAGGACTTGATGGTGATGACATTTCAACAAAAAAAAATGAACTTGAAACGATCTTCAATGTTCAGAAATGTATGCGCCATGGAGCCCCATTTTTGACCTATTTGCATGAAAATGAAGGACATAAAATAATGTATTTTTTTATGCCCTTTTATGTGGAATATGCTTCACTAGTGTGGGAATAGTCCACCAAAATTTTAGCTCTAGTATATTAAATTTGGGTTCTCCCTAATACTAAAAACAAAAAACTCCAAAAGTGTGACAAATTAAAGAAATTGAATTTTAAATATAATTTTTTTAAATTAAAAAAAGGATACAATTACAATCAAAATATTTAGAAATAGATTTTTTATTTTTGACATGTATTGAATTTACAATTCAAGATTTATAGCAAAAGACAAAACCAGTTTGGCAAAATGCTACCAAAATCATTTGGTCTTTCTTACAATCATCCATAATTCTAAGCCAAATTTATCTAAATCCTAAAAACAAAAACAAATTTCATACTTCAAATACACAAAGTCTCTTCCTGACCAAGTACCTTTAAATCTTCAATTACAAAGAAAATGTAGTACTAGAAATACATGAGCAAACTCAACAGGAGATTACTAGTAACTTAGGAACATATGTAGTTCAAAGACAAAATCCCCCCCAAAACTAGTGCAAAATTTTTTAATTTTATTACTTTGAATACAAGGAGTGAATTTTGGAATTGGTGGGTTGTAACAAAAATAGAATGCAGGTGTCACCTAGGTTATTTAATTGAATTTATGATATTTTCTGAGAAAAATGGGCCTTTCAACAAAGTGACACAAGATCTACAATTATTCTTGCATATCCAAAGTGCATATATTTTGTAAGATTTGTCACAAATCTCTACGGTAGGTACATCTTGACATTTTGTTTATTTCAATTATCTTACACACTAGTGTTCTTATACTCTTGTACTTAGGATTTAGTAGAAATACATGTATTTGTAATTTTAGTAATAAAAAAACATTATCAATGTAATACTAAAAAAATTTTAAAATCAATATTACAATGACCATGCTTAGTACATATTATATTCATACAATTTTATCATTGAAACAATATTGTGTTAGTGCTAAAATTGTACAAAGATAATGTATATTAAAAAAAATGTCACTATTGTGCTCATTATTGTAACACTTGGGCACTTACCTAATGATTTTTCAATACAACCCTATGAAAATATTGAAAAAACACTAAAACTATTAATAATCAATGTTTAGGGACTTTTGTTATGTGAAGGTGTCTTTGTATTAACAATTAGATGAAATTGAGGTAAATCAACATATTTATGAATAAATAAAATTTAAAAATATATCAAAATTCAAAAAAACATTTAGGAATTAAAGGATCAATTCGTAAAGGTCTAATGTAGAATTGTATATATGGTGCCATATTTGATAGTTAATAGATTATAAGATATGTTCTAAACTATTGTGAGACATATACCATTGAAAATAATTTACAACTTTCACTTGGATGTCATATTATAATCTAAGCCTTACCATATTCAAATACAACTCCATACACAAAAAAATAAGTGACCGTTTTGAAGCTATTCAAATATATGGGAGGTGCAATATTGATCCAAATTAGAAGTGCCATTTATCATTGAATTTGACTAAACATCAAGACAAACTTTTACCACTATTATGCTCATTAGTTAGAGTTGATAAAAAAACATTTTTCCTTAAATAGATTTTGAAATTTTAGAGTTATAATTTTTCCAAGAAAAATTTTGTATTAGGAAAAATAACTTTCTATTTTCTAATACTTGTTGAGCCACATTTGCCAATTTATATTAAATCATCAGTAAGGAATGTTGATCCCAACCACAAAGGTGTAGTAATATTCACTTCAATTTATAGACCAAAAATACACCATACTGGGTCCAAAATTGGACTTAATAAGACCAACTTTTAAAATTTAACCCTTAAAAGATGAACAAGTGACCTTGGAAATCATTTCTTTTCATTACCGTGTGAATCATTAGCTTAAGAAATAACAAAAGCACTCATTTGAAGTCAAACTACTATACAAGACCTCTCCTTTTCACAACAAAATTTCAAAGATGAATAGTTGCACTTTTGTCTTACTGGAAGGATTCTTTGTCATCCATCGGATGCCAAACGTCCATGTCAATGTTTAAAGTTTAAAAGAGGTGTAAAATCAAAGCATACAAATATAAGAAAATAAGAATTATCATTTTGGCATGGTTATGGGTTCGATACCTAGCAGTGATAGGTGATTTTACCTAGTATGATTCTCTGTCATCCATCGGATGCCAAATGTCTATGTCAATGTTTAAGGTTTAACCCCTGAATGTTAGGGCGGATGTTTTTTGGACGCTAGGATCAGGATATGCCTTTTTCAAAATGTGAGACCTCATTTACTACAGCGTTGCAATGTACACTAGTTTCGGAATGAACTATGGTGTTTCAATGATGAAGTTGTCAGTAACCAAGTTAGTTGCAAATTATTGGCGTTTTCCTTTCAGATGCATAAAAGCTCTTCATTTCTGGTGTTTTGGCTGTGACATTCAAGGATTAAGAGAAGTGTAGAATCAAAGCATACAAACATAAAGAAACAAGAATTATCATTCTAGTGTGGTTATGGGTTCGATACCTGGCAGTGACAAGTGATTTTACCAAGTGTGAAATCAACCTTTCTACTTGACTGAATCCCTTGCAGTGTGTTGTTCAACATGCTTGTATCAAATAATAATATAATAATAATAAAATATTAAATTAAAAAAATAAAGATAATGATTTTAAAAAAGAGAAAATGGTGAAAAATACATAATAAAATAATAAATAATAATAATAATAATAATAATCCTCAAGAGCAATCACTTAATTTGGAATGAATGGCACCCCTCCTCACGACGTCATCTATGCCAGCAGGCTCTTCAACTCCTCAAATGCTCTTCCTTCCCTCGCACACAACTGTGGGTAATGGTTGTGTATCAATCCCGCAATCGCGCGGACAGATTTCTCACCGCATTTTGCTGGATCATCACCCAATTGAGCTCACAGGGAGATTTTCAAACTACCCTCTCTTCATCTCCAGTCCAGAGTAACTGCAAGATTTGCTTCGGTAGTTGGAGAGTTCGATGAATGTGTGAGCCTGGAGAGATTGGTGTGAGGGTTGCAGCGCAGGGATCCACTTGTTGCTTCATTCTGCAACGTGGGTCGGAGCAAAACTGAAATTTGGGCTGGCGTGAAGCTGGAATTTTGTGTTGTTCAAGGGCAACCCGTTTGAAGCGTAGCGAAGATGGCGATGGCGGCGATGTGGGTGCCTGCTGTGAGTGACTGTGCTGCGTCTGTTGCCTCTACCTCCGCGACGTCGACAATGCCTTGTCGAATTCATGTATGTGATGAAAACTTTTCTGAATTTTTCTTCATTTGTGAGAGATTTCGGCTTTGACTTTTGTTGCCCCACGCAATTGATGAGCTCTGGTGGTTAGCACCGAGGAATTTAATGTTTATCGAATGTTTTGTTGGAGCAGTTGTAGGATGATTGGTTGCAGAAATTGGATTTCAGAATGTTGGACTGAGTGACTGACTGGATTTGATTAGGGTCTAGTGCAATTGGTGTAGAGAGATAGTGAGGATCTCCGAAACTCTACGATCATGCCGAAGTGCCCGTCGTGTTTTTTTTCCGTTTACAATCAAATTGATTGCAAGTCATCAAAACAGCAATCCGCGATTAAATTTGACTCATCAATCGTGAGTTAGGTCATGTGCGCACAGGCATGGCGTTCGATTACATGTGTGTCTCTGCCATTTAGCTGGAGATATTCACGAGCAGATTCCTGAATTTCCTGTAATGTTCATGACTGATTTATCCCATGCATGCTACTTGCAGGCCTCTCCTAGAGCTAGAAGCGACCCATTGTGCCGGGATTGGTCATCAATAGCTGTCCTTTCCTCTGGAGTGACTCGTGCCAGACACAAGAAAAGGTAAGAACAAGAAACCCTAATTCTTGGGTACAAATGCTTTTGTGGTTTATTAAGCATTTTGTGTTTGTGTTTTGCCGATAGTTGGCAAGCCAGCAACTGAATTTGGGAAATCCATAAATATTATCGCAGGACGAATTCGACTTGGAAGCAAGAATGTTGGCAGCACCCACCCGCAACGGTGGTGATGGCGGCCAACAGGAAGGCCAACTTAGTCGTCAGGAAGCAAGAAACCGTCCCCCTTGTAACCTTGACGGACTCTTCGGGAATGCCTCATCACTTGAGCTCTTTCCTTCAGCAGCCTGCCGGCACGCAGTCCATGCTGAATACCAAAGCCTTGCAGCGGTATGAGTACGTGGGAGACGACGTGTACCGGTGCTACTTGCCCAAAGTGACCCTGCTCAACTTTGAGGTGGCCCCTGTCCTCGACCTCTTGGTGGCTGCCAGTGATGTGGATTGCCGAGTGGAGATGCGGCAGTGCACGGTGAGTAGTGCGATTAAATTTTAACGTGCCCCTCCATTACCTTCACGTTCTATCTAAAAATCTAATGTAAAGTCTCCATTGACCAAACAGTGAGGACGAGGTTTCATTCACCATACAAGTGAACTTTGATTTGTGCGAAGTGTGAGAGTACTTAATCTATTAAAATTTAGTTTCTTATGCTGTTGATTTTAGCTTAATACAAAAAGTATGCAAAGTTTTAGATGGCGCAAGTTTCTAGATTGTTGTTCCAAAAGACTCAAAGTTCACCTGTATGGTGAATGGAACCTCTCCCTTACTGTATGGTGAATGGAGACTTTACATTGTCTGGTGCAGGCTTGGTACGGAGTTCGTGTTTAACCTTCTGTGTTTTGTTCAGTTTTCAGGGTCTGAAGCTGTGGAAGACCAGAATGAACGTTTTTCAGGTGTACTACACTAGTCATGCATGGTCGAGAAAGGAAAATCCCAATTGAATTTGAATGTGAATGTCGTTGAGGTTCCATGCCATTGAGATTTATCCCGTAGGCTAGAGTCTCTTGCTGATATACTTGTGGAGTTGCAATCTGCAATCTGACAGAAATTGTTCTAATGTGTAGCCAGCTTGAAGAATCACCTGACATGGCATGACACCCCTGAAGGAGATCAATTGCTGCACTTGGAAACCGAGCTCTTCGTCCAATTGGAGGTATGTGTTGATCGTACTGCGCCTTGGTCTTCATACGATATTATATCTTAATTGCGGTTGATCTTCATATATTATAATTTCCTTATTGTGGGAGAACCTGAATTTATCTCGTTTGAGTGCGGTACCTGTGCTGGAATGACTGAAGAGTTTGCACTGTGTACCATGCATCTGAAATTGTTATATGGGATCGTCTCTATAAAAATTGAGGCGTTAATGATGAGAGCCAGAACTTCCTCTCATCTGCCGCTGCAGATGAGTGAGATTTGTTAATTCAAGGCAAATCTTTTGCTAAAATTGAGCTTTTGCTAACTATGCCCAAGTTCTGATGACTATGTTAATTCAAATCCCTAACAAATGGGTCCGATCGTCGTGGCAGGTGTACACTGTTCCATTCACGATGTTACCTCTTTCTGCAGTGGAAGTTCCCGGAAACGCGTAAGTTTTTATCCAGTAATTAAAGTAGTTTAGTGCTATACTCTAAAATTCTCGATGGATTGACCGAAAGGCTGAATCTGAAGTGCTGATGGGCAGCCTGTTGTGCATTTTTGGACGCAGGATCATGCAAGCAATGCTGGACCGACTGATACCGTTGTTCCTGGATTACCTGTTCGTGGACTACAAGAGGTGGGTGGACGAGGAGGCGCTGGGCGTGGGGGCCAACACCATTCCACTCACACGCGCCTTGGGGACGACTTCAGATAACTCGGATTCTGCAAAGTCGGATTGCCGTTCTTTGGAGATTTCGTCGTGAATTCTCCAGAGAAGTACGAGTTCGTTTGAAGTGCTACTGACATCATGACAGAGTTAGAATTTAAAAAAATTAATGCAGAATAAATGCAGAATTAATGCAGTGTAGTGTTCCAGTCTTCGCGCATTTGTTCTCCATAGTGAATTCTTCAGGTGTAATTTGGGTTTAGCTACAAGCTCTAGCTAGCCAACTAGAGCGAGTGTGCTGCAGCATTGTACCAGATATGAGTGATGATACATGGGATGTATCGGTGAAGGGATCGGTGTTGATCCGACCCTAGTTTAGTAATAGTCAGGAGGGCATGCCAGCCCGCGATGGTAGACAGGAAGGAAGTAGAGTTTACTTTTCAGAACGAATTAATTGAGTGCATCAGTTTCACCATTGATTGATACATGATCATGAATGAAATTCAAATTGAGAAACCGGGTACCTTCACTGTTACATAAACTTGTGGTGAAGCCCTGATTGCAAATGGGTTGTGCTTGCATGCTCGTGAGGTAACGTAGAGACTGCAAACAGGATGAGACTTCATGCATGGGCGAGCTCGGACGGAAACGGAAAGGGCAGGAAGAAGAATTTTAGCTGGTGCGGGTGGTGATGGCGGCATGTATAGCACCATACGGATTGCGCAAGTGATTTCGAGAAGGCATATGAGTCTTGGGTGGCAGTGGTACTGTCACGACTATACTTGAACAGGATCTGTTCTATAGTGCGTACATCTGATCTGTGTTCTCTAACATAGACAAGACCTTCATCCCGGACGATGATTCATTGCTCTCCGTTCTGAGCGCGATTGCCCCAGCCGATTGCAAGCTTCTTGGAGTTCGCACCTGGTCTTGCTAGATGACCGTCCCGCCTGGGTTCTACTTGGGCGTTGATGGACGGAGAGCGTTCTGACGGGTGGCCATCTTCCTTTTGGGGAGGTCCGGAGCACTTTGAAACATCTCTCCCTTGTTGAACACTTTGTTGGGAGATACGGCTAGATTCTTTTTGGTTTTCACCCCTTTATAGCTTTGTCATTTAAGAAAATTTTGTGTTTCTCTTTTGCATACCTTGACGAATAAAAATAAAATGATAGCTCTCGTCCAGTTAGCATGAACGAATGGATGGTTACTTTTGTAGTAGACCTCCAATGTTTACAACACCATGTTTAAAATGAACTCCTATTTTTTGCCTAGTAGCAAACCAAATCTGTATGTGAAATTGCTCGTCTCCTATTTAGAACCTGAATACTTGAGTAGATTAGCAATGTGACTATTCATGGGTGTCCCTATTCATGGGAATCAAATATTGAGTTAAGATTTCTGTTGAGGTCACCATAAGAGTCCGAACAGAGATTAGATTGAAACACACTGACCTGAAGCAAAATAAATATATATGCCCGTCAGAACGCTCTCCGTCCATCAACCGCCCAAGTAGAACCCAGGCGGGACGGTCATCTGGCAAGACCAGGTGCGAACTCCAAGAAGCTCGCAATCGGCTGCGGCAATCGCGCTCAGAACGGAGAGCAATGAATCATCGTCCGGGATGAAGGTCTTGTCTATATTAGAGAACACAGATCAGATGTACGCACTATAGAACAGATCCTGTTCAAGTATAGTCGTGACAGTCTCACTGCCACCCAAGACTCATATGCCTTCTCGCAATCACTTGCGCAATCCGTATGGTGCTATACATGCCGCCTTCACCACCCGCACCAGCTAAAATTCTTCTTCCTGCCCTTCAGTCCGAGCCTGGAGTTTACATTACGTTGGTTCAAGTATATATTGTGGCCACAATAGGTGTGTGAGATGCCACTTTGGATGCAGTTTTAATGATGCTTTAATGATCTATTGACACTTGTGGACTATTGAAACAACAGACTTCAAAAAATTCAAAAGAAATTCAGTCTTCACTCTCAAAGGCATGGTTTAACTTCGTTCTCGTTTTCATTCGCAGTTTCTTGAGTTCTACCATGACGATTTAGCAATGTTAATTGCTTATTTGAGCACAATCATAGTGGCCAATCCATTCCACAATTGAAGCTATTCCTACCTAATTGGAGATTCAGGTATGTATGGGTCAATTTCTTCCAACCATCAATCAGGGTGACATTTCCTGTTTCCATCACTTCAACCCCAGTGACGATGTCAGCAAGGGCGTCAGTGATTATTACATGCATTACAACAGCAGCCAAAAAAATATTGATTATCAGCTTCAGTTGTACGTCTTCAGACCCAAAACTAACGGACTCGTGCACTAGATCATCTCCTTCCTGTTTTTAAGGTTCAGGGTCTGTGAATGTTCCAGCCGAGTTTCACTTAAACGCAAGCCTTGACGCAGAAACCTTGAATCTGAGGGGTGATCTGATTCAAATACTGAATGGACGAGTAGTCCAGGACCTGACCATTAGAGCAAGTGATGCGCAGCAATCCACTGACGGAGGAGGGATTGCAACCCAGGTGCTGATTACCGGAGCACTTCCAGAAGCGACTGGGGGCGCATGTCAGGTACTGGCACCAGGAGCAGCCACCGTCGATGTTCTTCCCTGCACCACAACCTTTTCTTACACTCAGAGAATTTCAACTTCACCCCCGTTTTAACGATTGCTAAAATGAGATCCAGAGCAGCGTCCAGCACTTGTCCCAAGAGAAGTTGAGCCAAACTAGCCGATATCCATGGTTCTCTATATTGATGTCTTTTTCCTTGGTATGTTTTGACTATTTTATATCTAAAGTAACTACAACTAATTGAAACTTGTTTGCTAGACCAGCTACGTGCAAAATAACCGAAATTCTAAAGTAACTACAACTAATTGAGACTTGTTTGCTAAACCTACCCCTACAGATTCTTGCCAAAAATACACAGCTTCTAGTTCTCATGAATAGTTTATCCATACCATGACCCAAAACTGGCACGCTAGCTGAGAGAATCTGGAATCCCCTTTGGACTCCCAACAAGACCCCACACAAACTTAAACATCTTCATAGTAGGAACCAAGCTGAAAAAGCTTATTTGGAAGATGGTAGGTGTAGTTTACTTACCTTAAGAAGCTCATAAGATTGCGTGGAGTTTAGAGTTGTGAAAATGGCCATACCTGAGAACAAGCCGTAGAGTCCCATGATACACGCAGCAACGAGAACCCCAAACGAGAGCAACCACACGATATCAAGGATTATGGCGTTGGTCCGCTTGGCCGGCATGTCGTCCTGGTCGTAAACCGCAGAAGATTGCCAGCATCGGAAGCTGTGAGGGCGGATGAGAAACAAATTCCCCACCAGGAAGCCCATGAGCGCTCCGCCCAGGTGCATGAAGTTGTCCACGAACGGCATGAGCCCATACGCGGTGTTCACCACCGCGAACACGATCACTCCGGCCAGCGTCCCGGTCCTGTTGGAATACCTGTTCCCAAAAGCTAGACCCACAGGTTTAAATGAAGGAAATAAGAAACAAGCACCAGGCCGAGTTTCAAAGCAAGCCAATGCTCAGCAACAGAAAAAACAGGCAGAAAACGCTGAATGGATACTAAGACGGGTGCCTAGGACCAAGCGAGAAAAACGGCTGTTCGGGTACCTGTTCCAATTGATGATCACGGCCGAGAGCGTGGCTCCAAGGAGACCCATGAAGGCGCCTGAGGCGCCCACGGAGACACGGCCGTGTACCATCAGGGAGGAGAGTATGCTCCCCATGAAACCACTCATGACGTAGATTACTCCAACCTGCAGAAACACCCGAAAATCACAACTTCATTGCAAGTCGTAGATTGGGAAGACAAGAACATGGAGTCCATTTACACAACGTGACACATGTGATTTTTCTCATATAAGGACTAAGAAACGGGAAAGGAGAGCCTCGTTATGAGAGATAACATGCTAAGCCATGGGAGTGGCAAGGGATGCAATGTCCATAGTGATGCACTAATTTCACGTCACTGGACATAGTTTCAATTGTTGGTTCCTGCTCAATCATGCTCATTCAAGAGTCTAAAATGAAGGATTCCATAACGCTGAAGAAGGAATAGAGGCACCAGAACACGAAATTCTAATCTGGATTACAGCTACAAACATTTACTGACAGCATTTTCTTGGGAGACAAATGGAAGTTGCATTCCAAACCTTCCATTCGTCTTCCAAGAAAATGGTTTGTAACTTATTGCCTTCGATTCACAATTCTCAGACTCTCCAGATATAAATCTTTGAAGTTGGAACGACGTAGTACTCTAATAGCATCCTTGCCCTAAAATGTTCCCCATTTTGATATTGACGAATTCAGTATCACCCCAAATGCACTTAGAATGGGGCAGTTTTAACACTCTCTACCTTAAGAGGCTCAAACGTTGTCCCCATCCTTCAAACCATCCCAATAAAAGAGTTGCCTTGAATTCTTTGAATGTTCCTTTCATCACAAGGTGGCTCCTTTAGACATTTAGACATGGTGTAAAACAAGGTATGAGAGTAGGTTTTGATTTTGTTCTTTTAACAAATGTGGAGACTATGAGTTACCAAAAGAAACAAACGTTGATTCGTATATTTTCAAAATGTTAAGGTGAATGTTGGGCACGAGTTCAAAACTTCTGTTCTTGATTTAGTGAACCGGAAACTACTTGCCTCTCACTTCAAAAAATCAGAACTAATTCTACAAGAGTCAAAAACTTATGCAACAAAGTGTAGTCCTTGACATCCATTCCAAAAGAATACACTCCATAGGACAAAGAAAGGGAACCTCAGTGCTTTAAATGAAACCTTAAGCACTACGTTTCAGAGGAGCCATGGTTTATGTACTTCCACACAGCCCAGTTGACGATCGAGAAGCATTCAGAGAACAAAGATGCTGAAGCTTGTGGTTAGCCCCGGCTAGACAAAGGAATAATAGGCTACATGCTTCTAGTTTTATCAAACTCTTAAAGACTATGCAACAAAGTGCAGTCTTTTTCATTTCATTTTGTCTATTCCTAGGGCATTAAAAATTGAACTCGAAGCTCCACAAGTAAGTTTAAGCACGACGTTCCAGAGTGAGGAGCTAGCTACCTTCACAAAGCCCAGTTGACGCTCCAGAGGCATTCCGAGAAGCAGCATGCCGCTGCAAGTCCCCAGGATCTGCAGCACTCCAGCATGCAGCCACATGGCGGTGACGATTCGCCAACCTTCCCTTGCTTTGGTGACGAGGTCCGACTCCAAGGCACCCATGCTCAGCAAAGTTTTGGCCGAGGGCCCCAACAGCGGATTCTCCCTGAAAGGTTGGAAGGCAAATCTGTGAAGGGAAGGGCTGAGGCACGCCTCGGTGGTGTGGCTCGGGCAGTCGTTCTGTTGCATCGTCAGGATGAGGATCACAATGTGAACAAGAGCGATGGTCGGTGTAAGAAAAGGTGTGTGCTGCTGCAGATCTCGGTTCTCTTGAAATCGAGACTCCAACTCTCGTTGGGAATGCCGCCGTTGGGGCAGCGACTCTTGTGACGCACAGTTCCAATTGCCTGAAAACACAATTCAGCAAACACAGCCATGAAAAATTTGCAAAAACACAACCATGAAAACTTCACAACAGAAGAACTTGACAGAAAAGCAATACAGCGAACACAAGCTTGGAAAATTTACAACAGGAAAACATTTACAGATAATCAATATAGCAAACACAAGCTTCGAAAATTCACAACAGAAAAACATTAACAGACAACCAATTCAGCAAACACAACCACCTTGGAAATGTACAACGGAAAATATATTCAGAAAACACAAGGACGAAAATATCGCATTAGAAAGATGACATAGGATAGGAGCATATTGGATACCCTAATTCCTCCATGAATTAGCAGTTGGACTCAAGGTGTCTGCAGCTCCTTTCAAGAATGTTTAAGGGAAAAAGCAAAGACAGCCATTTCAAAAAAGCATTTCAAAAAACAAGTTGATTTGGGGTATTTCTGACCTCTATAGTGTTGCTGTTTGGCTTTCTGAAAAGGATTTTCATATCCGCCTCCTGTCATCTGAGGTGGCGGCCCAACGGAGGGGTTTCCAAAGGTGGGAGCATTATTCCTGTAACGATGCATGCCCATGTGGTCATGGGGGCTTTCATAGTAAGAATTCACCATGCTGGCCAAACTCATACAGCCTTCATCATTGCTCGTCCTTGCTGCAATATCAGTCTGTTCGAATTTAAAACTGGGGTCTCGGCTTCTACTCTGACGATACAATTCGTAGTCGAATAAGGGCGCCACATTATCTGGCGATTCCGTCCATAGAGCATGGTTGGTATGAAACGATGGTGCAGACGGTTGGCCATGCGTTGCCATCGCTGGAGTGACGGAGATGCCAAATTCCTTCACCTCAGTTCCCTTCTGTTCTCTCTCGTAGGCAATTTGCAGTAGAAGTGAAGAATAATTTCGGTTCCTGTAACCCTCACCAACTGATAACCAAAGGCGAAGAATGACGATTATAAAAGTCAGAGCAGATCTGCGTAGAACCAATTCTGTTCACAACCTGTCTTGATACTGCATCACGATTCAAGGTTTGCCACTTCAAAATGAATTCCAGACGATGTTCATAAGCAAGCATTTTCTGTCAACCATTTGGAAAGCTCAAGTATACCAAATCAAAAGCTGCGGGGGCTGTGAGTCTGAAAGTTTCACAGGTCGACCCAAAGGCGAGGAAACGGAGAAGGCAGCATAATCTCTGGGTCGTTTTCGGTTGCAAGTTGCCAGTTAGGAACAGAGCCATGCAACGACATTGAAGGTGATCCGTCCATCACACGAAACCTGAAGCCCAGGCCCTGTTTACACCGCAAACACATACAGTATGTCCCCACTTCACCACAATAGAGAACCCTTTACACCGTTACACACCGTCCAAGGGTACAACGTCATTAGGTGAACTTTCTGTTCCACACAACAAGGCATTGTCCATCGCAACCCTACAATGAATTTGTGAGGGTGTAAACTCTGAAGCCTCAATCTTATGGTCCCTCTTCGCTCGACACCGCTAATATCCTTATTATCATACTTCACTAGTATGCCCTGTGTCGTTGCCACAGTCCAAACAAAAGTAGAAGTAATTTTCTAATTTTTTAGTTCAAGAAAACTTCAAAATTCAATAACTTCCACACCGTACGTCCGAACGTCCGAGAGATCTCAACGTGACAAACAAACAAAACAAACAGCCTGCTTTAAGGTATAGATTGATGGCATGGAATTGTTCTCACCCCACAAGCAAAGAGAATGGTGTAAATCTGGGTGAACACGCTCGTTCAATAAAAAGTCTTTAAGTAAATCAACAGAAGCTGAGAGACATAATTTGATAGACCTTACAATATGTCAAGTCGGAACTGTAACAATCTTCAGTTGCGCGTATTCGACATTGTCCGGCATGGGATTAACCACTTGCCAATAATCTGCTTACAACATCATCGTCATCATCATCGGCTCCAAGCAATGGTCAAAAACAGGAGCTCAAGGTCAATTCCTGACCTGATTTCTAAAACCTAGATGTAATAATTCTATCAAGCTGGAAGTTGGTCTCTGTAATGCCCCTTATCAATGCCACACGCTACAATCGAGTATCGAAGTAAACTACTGTCCAGCAGGTCTTCTAAGATAAGGAATCTTTTGAAAGGCAACTTCTTGAGTGTGTCAAAGCCCTTGAACAGATGCTGATCTAATAAAGCAGCGGAGTCCCACCAAGACGGCAAGCTCTAGAAAAATTAGCGATCGTTCTCTGAATGGAGAGAAGACGTGGTAAGGCATGCCAGCGGAGGTCTTACAGAAAAGAATGTCGAAATGCAGAGCTGCAGAGCTGCCATATCTATCAGACCAGGGGAGAAATGTAGCGAAGGAACAGAAGGTCATCAATGACAATTGTCGGCAATGCGAGGTGGCAATTCACAGGCAAAATTCCTAAGGGACAACACCAGCTCATTCCATCAGAGCCGTCGCCCCTACGGATTTCAACTTTTCGATAATCTGTTCGGCCTCTTCCTTCCCCACTCCCGACTTCAACACCACCGGTGCCTTCTCCACGAGCTCCTTGGCCTCCTTCAACCCTAATGCCGTGAACGTGCGCACCTCCTTGATGATCTTAATCTTGGACCCGGCGTCAAATTTCTCCAACTTCACATCGAACGACGTCTTTTCCACCTTCACCTCTTCTGCCACAGGCGCCGCACCACCGCTTCCTCCCCCCATTTGAGGCATCATTCCCATGGGCATCATGCCCATCCCTGCCGGCAACCCTAATTTCTGGCGTAATGCAGAGGTGAGATCCGAAACCTCCAGTAAAGTGAGCGTCGAGATGTCCTCAGCTAGCCTTTGCACCTTCGCAGAGGGCGACGTCCTTGCCTCGCTCTCGTCATCGGAATCACACGCTGCCGCACTGCTGAATCGACGGAAATTTCCACCATTTCTCGACTTCTGTCCATGCGAGGAGGTGTTAATCGATGGGCTGGATGCAATGCAACGGATCGATCGAAGCAACGAGGACCTGGCAGAACACGACCACAGCTGACTCATTGCACAATTTCTCCTTTTGCCTGAAGATGTTCTCTTCAATCCTGCACGGGCCACGAGCTAATCTGCAAATGCTGCTTTCTACTCAGACTCACAACAACGCCTCCTTCGTAATGCCAATGTGATCGTCCCTCGATACTGCTCAAAAAATTCACTTCGAAATGAGAGCCATCAGAAACCCTAAATTCCTAAAACCCTAAAACCCTAATTGTAATTGTAATGAGAGCACCACCTAGAGTATTTGGGTTCTTGTCGTCGCTTTGGTCGCCGCCGCTGGATTTGTACACGATTGGTAGATTTTAGGTGTTCCGTCCTCAGGAAAAGATGACCAGAATCGAGGAATTGAGTGGATTTTCGTAGATTCGAGCATAAGATGAGATCCTCCCTTGATGGATGAAAAAATGACTTCATTCATCGGAAGGAAACTATGTGTTTTCAATTTTTGAACACACATAGTAAGGTAACTATGCCTAAATGTATTTAAATAAGCAAGTGAGCATTGTTCCTATTATTATATTGACTAATTTTTGGTTGGGAAATCACTTAGAACGTCCATTAGAAACTATTGGTGAGTTTCTATTTTAGACCCCCTATCTTATATCCTAAAATTTAAATAAAACAAAAAGAAAAAACTATTAATAGATTTTTTTACTTTGAATGTCTATGTTTTGATTTTATTTGTTAATTATAATTACTTACAAATTTTTGAAGTAAAGAGATACACTATAGAGTTGTAAATAACTTTCACACCCTTATATCATACTACTAAAACCATACTACTAAAAATCGTAAGTCCCTCTGTAATATCACAAATGCTACCATTAATACTAGGGGCTTGTGCTTGCTATGCTACGCATTCATTGTATCACATTTTAGTAAAAATTTGATATATTTGAATAGAATGCATGATAATGATTTCAATAAGTTTTTAAAATAATTATTTTAATTATTTTATAAAAATATTTCCAATCATGCATATATAGAAATCATATTTTCACACAATGTGATATTACTGAAATAGAGTAGCAGTTCACAATCATCTCTATAATATCACTTTTTACAAAGAGTAATATTATAGAAATAATATAGTTGTTGCAATTGAGGTGATATTAAAGAGGATCAATATGGTGATATTATAAAAGTAGCAATTCCATTGCTTTTCTTGACTTTATACTTCTTTTGCATTTCTATGATTTTGTGCTTTTGTGAGCTTTGAATTGTTCGCGAAGCTTTTGAGATTTACATGTTTTTCCTTTAAATTCTTCTATTTGGGTTGCCATTGTTTGTAACAATTGAGTCAAATTTCTAATGCATTCTAATGGATATGTATCTTTACTGTATCATCATTGCATGTATTTCATTCATCATTCATTAAATTTCTATTGTTTATTTCAATATATGTTTATTTATTAAAAAAATTATATGAATATCTTAGTAATTGTTATTTGAAAATTTATTGAAATTCTTGCTCTGCATTCTATCTAATACATAAAACTTCTAATGAAATTCTAATGGTGAATGCGTAGCATAGCAAGCGCCAACTGCTACTCATTTTCATCATACTACTAAAATCATAAGTCCCTCTGTAATATCACAAATGCTACCATTAATACTAGGGGCTCGTGTTTGCTATGCTACACATTTATTGTATCACATATTAGTAAAATTTTGATATATTTGAATAGAATGCATGATAATGATTTCAATAAGTCTTTAAAATAATTATTTTATAATAATATTTCCAATCATGCATATATAGAAATCATATTTTCACACAATGTGATATTACTGAAATAGAGTAGCAGTTCACAATCATCTCTATAATATCACTTTTTACAAAGGGTGATATTATAGAAATAATATAGTTGTTGCAATTAAGGTGATATTAAAGAGGATCCATAGAATGATATTATAGAGGTAGCAAATCCATTGCTTCTCTTGGCTCTACACTTTTTTGCACTTCTATGATTTTGTGTTTTTGTGAGCTTTGAGCTTTCATGATTTCAATTTTCTATTGCTACTACCAAATGATTTTGAGAAATTTATTCAATTGAAGCGATTTTGGATTCTACAACAATTAAGTTGTTCACAAAGTTTTTGAGATTTATAAGTTTTTCTTTTCAATTCTTCAACTTGGATTGCCATTTTTTGTAACAATGGAGTCAAATTTCTAATGCATTCTGATGTATGTATATCTTTTATAGTATTTACCATTGCATATGTTTCATTCATCATTCAATAAATTTCTATTGTACATTTCAATATATGCTTACTTGTAAAAAAACATTATACAAAGATTTTAGCCATTTTTATTTGAAGATTTATTGAAATTTTTGTTCTGCATTCTATCTAATACATAAAAATTCTTATAAAATTCTAATGATAAATGCATAGCACAGCAAGCACCAACCACTAGTAAATTTTAAAAAGACTAAAAATAAACAATTAAACTACAAAAGGCTCTTCAATAATTAGCTTTGAAATGGATATGAGGTGGATCTTTACACAACCTCTTTAGCTATTGAGTGCATCAACTGAGGATAAAGTGCTATTTATTGTAAGAGTCAATCATTCTCCGTGATTTCCCCATATCTCCTTACAACTTGCAACTTGCAAGGGACTAGATTTTGGGAAACTTAATCTCACAAACAGGTGCCTCCAACAAAAATCTTTTTAAAATTCAAAAGTCATTCAATAATGCTTCAAAAAATATGAAATCACTCGTGTTACAAACAAATCTATTTCTCTTTTGGAGCCACGCCTGCTATGGCGGAGCATTTGTCCGGGAACCCCCAGTTCTGTGGTCTGCCCTGAACATTTTCAGGATTTGAAATTTTCACATGACTGCAGAGTTCTTATATGTATGAGCTTGTAATTAAGAAATAGCACAATTTATCATGCTGAGTGTTAAAGATTTGGTCTTTCATCGAGGAGTCTAGATCCATTTGGGAAGTTAAATAAGATCAATCTTTCAAATCTCAACACAAGAAAGGTACTCTTTGTTTCGGGGGAAGTGAGACGGCGCGGGAGTTCATATATACAAATCTTCTGTGTTGTAGCTAGGAAGATGTCAATCTCGCTAGATAGGAAATTAATATTCCACAACTTCGGCAGTTTTCAGGATGCTCGATCGACTTGACTGATCGAGCAGTAATTAATCAATATCAATCCTTTGTGCAAATGAATGTCACGATTTTTTGGTGCCCAGAATTGGTTGCGACAAAAGAGAGTAGCGAGCTAGCTAGGCAGCTTGCAAATTAACCTTCGTGAGGGATGCTAAAGTACGTACAAATCAATAACACTGACGTACTTGATGATTGAGAGAGAACGCCGACCGCCTCTTAATTAGATAGACCTGCACACACGCAGCAAATTAAGCCACTGGGAAGCACCGAAAGCTAATAAGACTAACAGGATGCTCATGAGCTTCTGATAATCAAGAATAGAAGACCCGGGAGCGAACGACTTGATGGTGAATTGAATTTCATTAAAATGGCGGTGATTTTTTGCCATTTGCCATACTCCGTGTGCCATTCTAATGGAATGTCGTGTATCTGACATATTCAGTGCCATTTTAATGAAATGTGGTGCCATTCAACAGGAATACCGCCATTTTAACGATGCCCATCATGTCAGAACAAGTGATCACATGATAATTTATGCCCTGAGGCTTTCGATTCCACCTGATTGTAAGTCGAGACTTCCGGTTGCAGACTGCTGACCTGCCGGATGGCAATTCTCGGTAGTAAGTGGGAGCAGCCTTTCTTTTTCAATTTTCGTTTTTTTGCAGGGGTGGCTCCACAATTTATGGTTGGAATACAGTATTTAGGTCTGTTGAATTTCGCTTTCATTGCGTGTAGATTTGACAGCTATGGATACGAGTTTCAGGCCGGGTGTCGTGAAAATGCCGAAGAAGTGGAATACTGCCGATCTGAAGTTCTGGAAAAGTGCCAATTCGTCCTTTAGTTAACGAAATTGTGGCCGGGCCTCAATGTATGCACCGAGGCTAGGCCGGCAACTTAAAAATAAAGACGACTCATACCAAACTCACCTACTCCAGAGGCTTCGCATGAAAGCATTACACTGAACTCCAAGAAATCCCTACTCCCGAGTCTAATGTTTCATCTCACCACCGAGACTAGCTAGCACCACCAAGTCCATATAAGCACAAAGTCAGGGCCTTCAAAACTTCAATTCTTGCCATACTTTGCACAAATTCAAGCGCTTATTTATACTATACCGCTGGCAGTATTAAGTCCAAGCTGAAATCAACATTTGGTAGTACGCCCTAGAGGATCGATATATCAGTTGTACATAATGGAAGGAAGCAATACTTCCTTACCCACTGCCGGTGAATCAGACCAACATTCCAATGTGTGGGAGTGCCACATCTGCATGCAACTCCCAACTGATCCTGTCGCAACCTCGTGCGGTCACCTCTTCTGCTGGCCATGCATATACCGGTGGCTCCGAAACGGACCCCAGCCATGTCCCATTTGCAGAACCCACTTGAATAAAAACAGGAACATCCTTCCTCTTTACGGCGGGGGAGCTCAAGGAGGAGAACCAACTCACGGCAACGGCAACATTCGATAAATTCCTTGCAACCTTCATCCTCCCAATCCTTTGATTCGATTGCTGAACTACTGGATTGGAATCCAGATGATCGATCTTATGTCTATCATCCATGAACGTGTTAGTACCTCAATTGGATGCAGAACAAACTATTGTTTATCAAGAAGTTATAACATCAATGAATGAACTTACTTAGTGGAAGGACATTGTTTTCTTGATGGACCAGCTAGAACAGGAAAAACATATGTGTGTAATACAATAGGAGCAAAACTTTGGAGTGAAGGGAAGATTGTGATGTGTATAGCATATTATTGTATGTTGCACTTCTTCCTAGTGGTGGATGAACGGCCCATTCAACCTTCTTACTTACTTTGAATTGCAATCAATGAAGTTTCAATAATTATGTATAGTTGATAAAACGTCAAACATGAGAAATTTTTTGAACCCTCAAAGAGCCACTCAAAAATTGACATGCAAAGCTGCGTATTGAAGGCTAGAGATGATAGCCTAAGAACACAAATATGTACATAATTGTGTCACTACCTTGTGTGAATTTCGTCACATACCCATAAACTTGTCAAAATAAAGAATTGATTTCACTTATAGTACCAAGGACTTGATTGACAGAAAGTACCTAATGTGTTTTTGTTCAATTATTGTGCAAACATCAAGTAGCTATGATCTTTTCAAAATAAAGAATTAATTTATATTACTAAAGACTCAAATGATAAGTACCTAATGTTTTATTGTCCAATAAGAAGCATTTCATTGTGGAATCATCATGAGTCATTAGTACTTAGTTGCACCAAATTTGTCCTTTTGCATATAAAGTATTCCTTCAATATTGTTAGGATTTAATTCACAAAAAGTATTTGATGCCACATTGTCCAATAAAAGGCATGCAATTCTACAAGTACCATATTGTCAAAAATGGATGGAAAAGGAAGAAAATATCATTCATTTCATGACAGTTACACATTTAATCCAATCAAAGCCCCTAGAGAGGTCTTTTTGAGGCTTGAAATTTCTTATCATATTGAGTAGATCTTTGCAAGGCATCATTGATCATTTTAGATGAAATCCCCATGCACCACTATCATTGTCAAAAAGTATGTAAACATACATTGCATGGCCTTTGTGACAATGATAGGGCTTTCAAAGGTATAACTATAGGTTTTGATTACTTTTGTCAAATTTTACCAGTACTTATTAAAGGTTCAAAAGCTCAAATAGTAGCCACTTGACTTTGGAGATTAATATTGTAGCCAAAAATGTACATGTTGAGGCTAAAACAAAATATGCACCTAGGTATAATGTGTTTGGAAAATCAAAACTTTGCAATTGGCTTCATGAAGTTTGAAGTAGTCCAACTCCAACTGATCCAATGCTTGCAAGCATTATGCTATCTAAACAAAAAGTAATTGGTCAAGGAATGGTGTTTTTCACTCAAGAAATTTATGGTGGTATACATAATATTCATGAAGTCACAAAATGATGAATATTTTAAAGAACTAATCATCTTATCCACTCAAAAGAAACAAGGTTGTTGACAATATTAACTAAGAGGTCCTTCAAATGTTCCCAAGGGTATCACAAACATTCTTGGGTGTAAACATTGCAATCCTAGAGGTAGGTGATGATAATCATAACATATATATTATGGAATACCTCAATTCCTAGGAGTTGCTTAGATTGTCATTTGCAAAGTTGCAACTTAAGGTTGAATGTCCTATCATGTTACTTTGGAATATTGCTCCAAAATATGGTCTATATGATTGCCTTATAGTGACATGCCTAAGTAACCATGTCATTGAAGCCAGGATTTTATTCAAAATTCATATAGGAGAAACAACATTCATTCTAAGAATTACACAACAACAAACAACAACAAAAGTACCCTTTAAATTTTCTAAATGACAATTTTCTACTTTAAATTAGTTTTTGCTATGATAATCAACAAATCTCAAGATACTACAAAAAAATGGTTATAAATGACTTGTCCATAATGATTGTAGTAGTCATTTCTTGTCCGCAATGACTGCAAAACAATCATTTTAACTTGTAGGTGTAGATTTGCAAACCTCGGTGTTCTCCCACAATCAATTGTATGTAGCACTTTTTTGGACAACATCCATCCATTCATTGAAAATAATTCTTTCTAAACCAAAAAATATTGTGTATTTAGAAGTTTTAATATAAATTCTATAAGAATATCATTTTTAGAGTTATTTTGCCCATGATTCTAAATTATCCCTCTATTAATACTAATTCATCATGAAACCCATTTATTGAACATATAAAGATATATCTTCACAATATTTTTATTAAAATTAAAGATAAATTACTACAAAAAAATGAAAACAAAAGCATGACAAAATCATGACAAAAATGGGGCCAACAACATAGGGGCACACTAGTCTTCTATACCTTAAATGAGGTTGTTTGTTTGATACAATGAGATTTAAGAAAGTGTAAGTCCTTAAGAAGCATTTTTGGTACTGTTGGAAAGCTCTTCCTTAGGAGGAATGCAAGGACTTTATTTTGTGGTGTTTGAACCTACTATGTGAAATTTATATTTTATTTGAATTATTTTTAAATTAAAAATTTGAATTAAATTATCTTTTATTTTGGAAAAAACATAGCTTTTACATCGCATGTCCAAACACCTCAAAACAAAGCCCTTGTATCCCTTCATGCATAAAACTTCTATTTACATCAGAATATAATCTCTTATACTACAACAAGCTTTTGCACTCCTTCGTGCATAATGATATCACCTTGTGAAGTGCAAATGTCCAAATTTTTGCAGGACCAAAAAAAGGGATTTTGTTAATGTTTTGCAATCTACATAGTGGAAAATTCTGAATTTTTTTTCCACATCTTTTCAAATCAACGTACTATAATATCCTACGGTTATATGTATCCAAAAAATGTTTTTTTTTCTAAATTTTGGTACTTATACTAGAAATGGCAATTTTGGAGAGTTTTGGTGAAAACATAGTCAAAAACCTTTAGGGGTTAAGGGCTAGGAGATAATGAAAACTATTTTTGATTTGGCATAGGAAAAGGCAAGTTGCTTACATCTCATTGTGAAGGACACAAAATGCATATTGAATGTGGAAGTACAAGAAGAACGTACGCATATTGAATATGGAAGTACAAGAACGTACATAATGTACCAACATATAGAGGAGATTTGGAGGGCTACAAATGTGGTCCAAGAACTTTGCCCACCTAAGCTTCCATTGACAAGCCCTCAAAAAGAGTTTTAGAGTGCAAGTGTCAATGCACATGCTCTAATGGGGGATGTTAAACCCTACCCATGAAATGGGCCCAACAACTTGGATTTACCCTAGGGAGAAACACGAGAATTTTTTATTTTTTACATAAATTTTTTTTGCAAGTTTTGAATTCATATTTGCTATCAAAGACCCCGAATTAGCTAGGAAAGAATTGAAATAGACCCTAAACATAGCTCAAAATAGGGAACATATTTTTACTCCAGAAAACCCCAAACTACCTTGTTGATTTAGTGTCCCGGCTGCTGCTCTAATTCCCTCATCAACAGGGCCAGGGTGAATTGACCCCCTCATTGCCCCTCCAAGGCAAGCCTTGGAATTTTTTATTTGCAAGGCTTAATTTTTTGAAATTCTGAATTCATATTTGCATTCAGAGGCTCCAAATTACTCTAGGGAGATGCAAGAACTGCCAAAAAAAAATTGGCACAACATAGGTTTTTTTTTGGTCAAACCACAGTTGACCGGGGCAATGAGGGGGCCAATTCTCCCTGCGCCATCAACAGTGACCAGAGTAATCCACTGTAACCCACGTGAGTGATTTATTACATCTCTTGTAAACTGAACTGGACTGGCTGGTGAGCTTCCGGGAACTGCAACAGTTGCAGCCACCTTGGCAACGGAAACTTCCCAGATCCGCTCAAAAAACACCCGGAGTACTATAAATTAATGATATGTATAAGCTGGATGCAGCCAGAATATTCAAAAACTGCAACTTCCATCGATATTTCGCCACGAGGCCCTTTGCTCCACCAGTCCACCTTCTGGAACGTTTCTTGAGCCTTGCAAGAGATACTTCTGCAGGTGAACCGGTTCTTTCTCCGGTTCTTCCGTTACTGTACATCTGAGAATGACTAGACAGTTGGAAAAAGTTAAGTTGCGTACAACAGTACCTTCAACAACGTCGTTCAGTTGTGCCGTAATCCTGCAATTCCATAGAAAAATTTGAACACACATGGCAAGAAACAGTACTGTAGTTCTGAAATCAGGAAAAGGGTCCTGCAGTCCCCGTGGCATTAATGATCAAAAATTGCTTGCTTTACAGCAAGCAAGCAGTAACAATACACATTCGCAGTGCGCTATCTAGAAAATAAATCGGCCACTTTGTACACACAATTGGGCTCTGCAATTCAACCACCAGGGTTCTACGACACCGTTTCCATTTGGTGGTAGCTAAACTGAATTTAGTTTCTGCTAAAGCTGGGGTCTTGAGAAGCAGGCTGCGGCATTTCCGAATTGAATGCCTAGAAAACAATTGAGGGAACTAATGAATACAATTCGAACGGCGGACAATCACCATCTCTTTTAGGACCAACGAATTACGAAACAAAACGTCTACTTGATCGTCCACAAAATGCCGGCCTCGTGGAGATTCAGTACAACGTACGGTATACTCAATGCCAGCCCCAGAATTCACACCGAATGCCAGAAATGCAAGCAACCACGACGAACTCAGTCGTCATAGACGGGCTCTTGTTGTTGTTGTTGTTGCTGCTGCTGCTGCTGCTGTTGCGGCTTCTTCTGCACCTTCCCTTTGATCCACTTCAACCCGTTCGTGGTCCCGCTCGCCACTTTCTGCGCACCCGAAGTCACAACAGTCTTCGTCTTGTCCACACCCGAACTCGCCGCAGACTTCACCTTCGCCATCTTCTGCTTGTTGCCGGCCTTGTCCCGCGAATCCTCATGTCCATAAGTGTCGTTGTACTTGTAGTCCCACTGATCAGCCCACCCGAGCCCTTGCTGGTCAGACTTCTTGTCATAAGCGTCGTACAAAGTCGTCATGATCGATACTGCAACCTCTCAACCTGTCGATCGAAGCACAAGGACAGCAATAGCGAACTCAGATAGCTACAACTCAAAACCTAGACAGCCCACAGTCGAATAAGCGGGGAGGGTACAAGCTCAGCCCAGATAAACAGCTCGAACTCAAAATAAATCTAGACAGTTCTGAATCCCGAAAGATCAAACCGGTGCCACGACTGATCAAAGTCTGGAGAACAAGACGAGTAGGAAATAAAAGTTGCGAGAGATCTTTGAGGCGGCAGGGGATATGAGAAGTGTTTTAAAGAGGAGGGTGCCCTTGAAATGAAGCGCGTGGGAAGGATGCTGCAGGTGGGGTGAGGAGAACGGGCCTCGTGGCGGAAGGAGAAGAGGAAGGTGTCGAGATGATTCTGTGATGCCGTGCTGATGCGACAGTAGTGAGGGCAGCCGGCTGCCTGGCCGGGGCTTGACGGAGTCAGGCCCAGGGTGCGCCGCGGCGGCGTACGAGAGAGCTTCCAGGCGGGGACGTACCGGCCGGATCTGGACCGGTCGGGCTTCCAGAATGTTCCGGAGCTTGGATCTGGGCCGCTGGAATTGCGATCGCAGGGCCCGGGGTAGCCGAGGAACGAGTCTCGTGGCAGTTGACGAATTATTTGCTCGGAGTAAGTTACTGTTGACCACTTTAGGAATGTTCTAGGTAAAGTCATGGTTCTGAATGGCCAGTGAGAATTGACCCCCTCATTGCCCCGGCCAAGGGTTAATTGTGAAAAAAAGCCCCTTATTTTTTGCCATGATTTTTTGTATTTCTACACTGGCCCTAGCTAATTTGGGGCCGCTGATTGCAAATCTGAATTCAGAATTTGCAAAAAAAATCATCTGATTGCAAATAAAAAATTCCACAGCGTTTTCCCAGGGGTAAAACGGGGTAAAACGGGGCAATGAGTCACCCTGGCCATTTAGAATCACTGCACGGTCCAGCAGGACCAGCACTTTGTTCAGGTTAGTTGGTAGGGTAATTCCCGGGCTTATTACGCTAGGTTGCCTTGGTTGTCAATCTAGCTGCAGCCCTTGGAGGCAGTATGCTTAAGGGGAAAAATAAAGTTAGCTGGTAGAATTGGGAAAAAAATGGGTTGCAATTGAAAAAAATTGGAAAAAAGTCAATGGAAAAATCTATAAAGTTTCTGTTTTGAAATAAAATTAGAGGAAATAACCGGACTCTGTACTTGGAAAAAAACAATTCAATTTGAGAATTGAAGGAAAATAGTTGACAAAACTTGACAAACTTTGACTCCAATCTTGGACCCCAATCACTACTCTAGTGAGGAGAATTGATTGGCGTAATTTTTTTTTGGAGGTCACTACTCTAGTGAGGAGAATTGATTGGCGTAATTGTTTTTTGGAGGTCACTACTCTAGTGAGGAGAATTGATTGGCGTAATTGTTTTTTGGAGGGTGGGTCAACTGGGTTACTCATTCATGTGGCAATCAAGACAAGTTCAACATTTTGATGCCTATTTTTATTATTTTAAATTTTTTTCATTCCTTTGGATCTCAAAGTTTACTTTTACCCCCAAAGGTTTTTGCCTATATTTTCACCAAAAATGCTCAAAAACTACCATTCCTAATACAAGTAATAAATTTTAGGAAAAAATATTTTGGACACATATGATTGTAGGATCTTGTAGTGCATTGGTTTGAAAATATGTGTAAAAAATTTCAGAAAATTCCACCATGTAGATTGCAAGATATTAGTGTTTGAAGTGATAAAAATCCTTTTGGGGGCACATTGGCTACATGCTTGAAAAATTTCAGATCATTTGGAATTGTACAACATATAGGAAAAAAATAGTAAGTAGAATGAAGTAAAAAATGATTCAAAATACTAAATTGTTAATAATTTATTTATAGAATTGAAAAGCCTATTAACTTTTGCTCATAGACACCAATTGAATTTTTTTTTAAATTATATTCCTAGAACATTGATGTGTTTTTCCATGCTCACAAAAAGTTTTAGAAAATCAAGACAAATATTGAGATAGTAGGAGCCTTAAAATCCATTTTGGCACCTAAAAGGACAAACTTTAAGGATTAATGATTGATTCAATTAGAGACTAGTGTCCCCATTGTAACAATACTAGTTTAGTTTCATTCTTCACTAGTGTGCCTTGTGCCATTGCCACAGTAAAAAAATAAAAGTAATCTTCTAATTTCTTAGAACCAAAAATAACTCAAAAACAAAAGTAAAACTAATTTTCTAATTTTTTAGAACCAAAATAACTCAAAAACAAAAGTAAAACTAATTTTCTAGTTTTTTAGAACCAAAAATAACTCAAAAACAAAAGTAAAACTAATTTTCTAATTTTTTAGAACCAAACATAACTCAAAAACAAAAATAAAACTGATTTTCTAATTTTTTAGAACCAAAAATAACTCAAAAATAAAAGTAAAACTAATTTTCTAATTTTTTAGAACCAAAATAACTCAAAAGCAAAAGTAAAACTAATTTTCTAATTTTTTAGAACCAAATTAACTCAAAAACAAAAGTAAAACTAATTTTCTAATTTTTTTAGAACAAAAAACAACTCAAAAATACATAACTTTCTCATCATGAGTTGGAATGCCACGAAACAAAGACCGTGCACCCCTTCTTGCCGAGAGCTTTCCGATAGTACCAAGATTGTGACCAAAATATAAGTAAAAATAATTTTTTAATTTTCTAGGACCAAAAATAACTAAAAAATGCATAATTTTCATACCGTACGTTCAAACGCCACAAAACCAAGCCGGTGCACCCCTCCTCACCGAGGGCTTTTTGACGGTGCCAAGCATGCCACTAGGGGACGCATGGTCTGGGAGATCTCAATGTGACAAACAAAACAAATCAAACATCCTAATTTAATGTATAGATCATCTACATCTCTTATTGTGTAACTTTAATGATAGATTTGTTTGAAGATGTGAGTTTTTAGGATTGTATATCCTACTATTACGTGACATATTTCATGAAATTCTAAATACACACTTCTATGACGAGAAAAATAAAAATAGATTGAGCTACAAAAACAAGGAATGATTGCAATTCCTACTTACAAATGAGGTAGGAGGTTCTAAAAGCATGTAGGCTCTAACTTCCTCAAATGTACATTATTTATACATGCTGCTTTTCCATAGCCTTCAACAATGTACAAACAACATACATTTGAGGTGGTGGGCGATTTTAGAGCCCTATGTCATCCAAACTTCAAAATTTCATAACTAATTCCACAAAGCTCCAAAAAATATGAAACAACTTGGGTTAGATGCCAATTCCACTTGTCTTTTAAGGAAAATTTACAGAAAAATATTTCAAGAAGCTTCACCTCCCCCAAATTCAGTTTCAGCTCTTAGGTGGGCGATTTATAGACCTCCATTATTTGAAGGCAAAAAGCTGAATGATTTCGATAGAAACAGCCACTGACTGACTGAATGATGCCGTTGCTGCCATTCTTGTGAAAAGGCCACACTGAGAAATTGAGCTCGCAAGTTCCGAATCTTCAGTTGTGATGGCGTGATTCCCACTCCCTGCAAATGCATTGTGAATTTCCTACATTGAGGTAAGGTAGGGGGCTCTAAAAGCGATCTGGTACATTTTGCCTCTAATATGTACCAGAAGTGTACATTTCAGGAGGGGGTCGCTTTTAGAAACCACTGTGTTTTCAACTTCAAAAATTCATAACTAATTCCATGAAGATCCAAAAAATATGAAACGACTTGGGTTAGATGCCAATTTCATTTTTCTTACCATGAAAATTTACTGAAAATTATTTTAAGAAGTTTTAGCTTCCCCAATATGCAAATCAGCTCCTCAAGGGTCGCTTTTACAGCCCCCTACCTTAAACAAGCCTATGTCCACCCTAATTTGCAATCTGAATATGGTGACTGGGCCAACTTCAAGAGGGGTAAGGTAGTATGGCCTTAAAGTGACCATTTACCAGTTGGTTCCCCTTTTTGGAAGGTTTTCATGAATAGAAATATTTTTGGATCATTTTTCAGAGAAAGAAAAATGGATGCGGAACGTCACACAAGTGGTTTCATATTTTTTGAATCATTTTTGAATTACTTATGAATTTAAAAAAAAAAATGGTGTAGGCACCTATTTGTGACCCTAGGTCTTCCAAAATCCGACCACTTGCAACTTCTAAAGTGATTTTAGTAAATGAAGGCCAACAATTGGCTCTTGCAATAAATAATGTTTTTTATTCTTGATTCTCTCAATGGCTTGAGAAGTCCATTTAAGGACCACCTACTATCCATTTCAGACCTAAATATAGGGGCGATTTGAAGAGGCTGCTCGCTTTTAGAGCAGACTACCTTACACATTTTTTCAAAGGTGTGTGTATGTTTCACAAATCAGACCCAAGTGGAATCAAGATTTTTTTTTTTAATTAACATTGTAATTTCTGTGAGTTTTTCAAGTGGTTTGCCCTGAAATTACAAAACTGCCCATAGATTAGAGTCATAATTGTTCTCTAACCAACCCATGATGTTTTAAGTCAAGAACTAAGTATTCACCATTGATGGTGTGATACTTTATCTCTTGTTGTTATAAAAATTTTGATTTTGTCATAAAAAGAATGAATTTAAATGTTTTTTGGATGGAATTGAGTCCAATATTAGGTGGCATGGTTTTGGTGCCAAACCAACCAGCCCTAAGGAAGCAATCATGACGAGGCTTTGGGTGACCTAAACTCCCACCTAGGGCCAAATTAGGGCCAAATTGGGCTCCTCCATTGGATTGTACAATCCTCCACCATCTACCAATGTAAGGTCTTTTATTTTTTAGATACATACTTATTATTAGTTGTAAGCTCAAGAAAATTCCTCCCACTATCTTTATTTTTTTTAGGGAATACTGAGGTTGTTCTTGAATGTTGTGAACAAAATAACTTTACAAATTCACGTTAATATTTTTGTTTAATTACAACTTAGGAATTTATTTTATTAATAAAAATCAATTTACAATTTTAAAATTGCCTCTGACCATCAATTTGAATATAATTAACTTATTTTTATTTATTAAATATTAAAAATACATTTAACAAAGTAAAATTAAGGATTTCAAATATTTGATATGCTTTAGTTAAAATAAGAATTTCTTCATTTTAGAATATCTTAAAATATTTTGTTATAATTTTTTATTACAATAAATAGTTTTAATAGTGTAATCATACTACTAAAATCATAAGTCCCTCTGTAATATCACAAATGCTACCATTAATATTAGGGGCTCGTGCTTGCTATGCTATGCATTCATTATATCACATATTAGTAAAATTTTGATATATTTAAATAGAATGCATAATAATAATTTTGATATGTCTTTAAAATAATTATTTTAATTATTTTGTAAAAATATTCCCAATCATGCATACATAGAAATCATATTTTCACACAATGTGATATTACAGAAATAGAATAGCAATTTGCAATCACTTTTGTAATATCACTTTTTACAATGGGTGATATTATAGAAATAATATAGTTGTTGCAATTAAGGTGATATTAAAGAAGATCCATATGATGATATTATAGAGGTAGCAAATTCATTGCTTCTCTTGGCTTTACACTTCTATGATTTTGTGCTTTTGTGAGCTTTGAGTTTTCATGATTTCAATTTTCTATTGCTACTACCAAATGATTTGAGAAATTTATTAGATTGAACCGATTTTGGATTTCACCACAATTAAATTGTTCACGAAGCTTTTGAGATTTACAAAATTTTCCTTCAAATTCTTTTATTTGGGTTGCCATTGTTTGTAACAATTGAGTCAAATTTCTAATGCATTCTAATGTATGTGTATCTTTTACCGTATTCATCATTGCATGTATATCATTTATCATTCATTACATTTCTATTGTTTATATCAATATATGATTATTTATTTAAAAAAATTATTTAAAAATTTTACTAATTTTTACCTGAAGATTTATTGAAATTCTTACTCTGCATTCTATCTAATACATAAAAATTCTAATGAAATTCTAATGGTGAATGTGTAGCATAGCAAGCGCCAACCGCTAGTCATACTACTAAAATCATATCATACTACTAAAATCATATCATACTACTAAAATCATAACTCCTTCTGTAATATCAAAAATGCTACCATTAATACTAGAGGCTTGTGCTTGCTATACTATGCATTCATTGCATCACATATTAGTAAAATTTTGATATATTTGAATAGAATGTATGATAATGATTTCAATAAATCTTTAAAATAATTATTTTAAATATTTAATAAAAATATTTCCAATCATGCATACATAGAAATTGTATTTTCACACAATGTGATATTACAGAAATAGAGTAGTAGTTTGCAAACACTTTTGTAATATCATTTTTTACAAAGGGAGATATTATAAAAATAATATAGTTGTTGCAATTGAGGTGATATTAAAGAAGATCCATATGATGATATTATAAAGGTAGCAACTCCATTGCTTTTAGCTTTATACTTCTTTTGCATTTCTATGATTTTGTGCTTTTGTGAGCTTTGAATTAAATTACTCACGAAGCTTTTGAGATTTACAAGTTCTTCCTTTAAATTCTTCTATTTGATTTGCCATTGTCTGTAACAATTGAGTCAAATTTCTAATACATTCTAATGTATATGTATCTTTTACCATATTCATCATTGCATGTATTTCATTCATCATTCATTAAATTTCTATTGTTTATTTCAAGTATATGCTTATTTATTAAAAAAATGATATGAACATTTTTAATAATTTTTATTGGAATATTTATTGAATTCTTGCTCTACATTCTATCTAATACATAAAAATTCTAATGAAATTCTAATGATGAATGTGTAGCATAGCAAGCGCCAAATGCTAGTATTAGAATAAAAAATTATATCACAAGCTATTGTTATGTATAATTGTTCTTACAATAACATGAGATGTTTATTTGGTATATGCTTAAATAATAATAATAATTTTGATACATTTCTTGGCCTAAGGAATTTACATTAACCAGGGCTGGATGGAAAAACTTGGGTTGAATTGAAGGCAAATCCGGCCTTAGGCATAGTATAAACCCACCCTTAGAAGACTTGATTGAGGAAATGTTTGGGTATTTGTTAGGATTTGGTAAGAACAAAAGATTGAAATGTAATTGGGCAAATGAGATTAAAATGTGATGGATGAATTTGTAACAAAGTTTGCATTTCAAATATAAGAAATGATCATCTTCATCAACTTGTTAAAAGGGGATAGAGTGAATTGATCCCCTTGCTTGTCTCTGAGGGAAAAAGCTGAAATTTTTTATTTGCTACACATGATAGAATTTGTAAATTCTGAATTCATATTTGCAATTAGAGGCTCCAAATTAGCTAGAAGAAATGTAGAATATAAATGAATTAAGTATTGAACAGGGGTCTTTTTTTTTACATGCACCCTTTGAATGACTTAGGTGGGAAGAGGAAAGGGGTCATCCTCCAAGGGTGAGTTATTTGAATCTATCACACCTTGCAATTGTCTACCATAGTTGCAAGGGAGGGTCATTGGAAAATAATTTCAAAAACACATGCTAGAATTTTAAGGAAATTATTTTTCAAAAAAATAAAAAATTGTGTGGTTAAAAAAAAAATTGGAAAAAATTCTATTTTTAGCATTTATTGAACCTTATATTTTGGAAATTTTTTTTTTGACAAAAAGGTGTTTACCTTGCCCTACACTTATGGAATCTAACTTTCAATTGCAAGCTTTTTACAATTTTGTCAATGCCCTAGTTAAAGTTGATTTTGTCAAAATACAAGGTTATTGTTTCACAAAATGACCAAATTACTTGTTTACACCACTTGTGCAATTCACAATTTTGACTTCCAACTAAGCACTAGTAAAATGAATTTCCATCATTGCTAATCTAGTGAACTATTTGCAAAGGAAAGTAGTACTTGACAAAGTTGGCAATATAGTTGCCAACAATGGCAAAAGTTTGCATTTTTTGCTAAATCTTTTGATGGGTCCAAGCATTCAGTGACATCAAAACTTTATTTTGCATTTTGACCCCCCCCCAAACCTTGAAAATGGCCACTTCGAGATTAAGAATTTTAGATGGAAATATTTGAAGAAAATGATTGAATTTCAACCAATAGATCTTTATTCCACTTCCATATACTTAGAACACATACAAAAAAGTTCAATTTGAAATTATTTACCATTTGTAAGATCTAAGTGATCAAAGCATAAAGGGTTTTTTCCCATTGTGTGCCCATGGGTGTATTTCAAATTCATAATTCAAGAAAAATTAGAGTGTGTAGAATTTATTTTGTATATTCTTGTATGATGTAGATGTTTGAGTTGGAAATTACTACACCAAATATCAAAACCTAAATTCACATTGTAGAAGGATTAATATACATCTTGCATTACCTTGATCCCTTTGTGTAAAAAAAAAATCACAAAATATTCATGAATTCAAAAAATAAAATAAAAGAGTTATACTAGAATCCAAACAATAGATTCATTTCTTGTATTGAAATACTTCTAAACAGGAGGAAAATAAATAAATAAATTTAAAAAAATAATATTTATGGCCTAAAAGTTGGATATTTATGCTATTGCCTTTGTAGAACAATCAAAGTGCCATGGCTTCAAGTGTCCAAAACCTATTAATTAGCAATTTTTCATTATACCTTCAATATTTACAAGTTTTGAATTTTTGAAGCTAAAGCACTCAATAATTCATGGAAAATGCATCCAAACTTTCATGGGTGAACAAATCATATTTACAGATTTGCAACAAAAAGTGCATCTAAGAAATCCTATGTATATGAGCACACAAAAGTCAAAAGTCAAACCATAGTAATTGACCCAAGCTTAAAAAGCACAATTTAGTTTTAAAGATTTGAACGGTTAATCCCTAAAAAATCATATTTCACCAAAAACATTCCAAAACTACCATTTCTAGTACACAAAAGGATACAACAAAAAAAACTATTTTTTAATTTTTTTGCATATTCAATTATAAGATCTTGCATTAGACATGTATGAAAATTTGTAGAATAAAATTTAGAGCTCAGTTCAAACACTTTGACTAAGTGGATTGTAAGATATTTCAATCCAAAGTGAAAAAGATGTCTTTTTGTACCTTGCCATACAAATTTTCAGACTTAGAATTTCCTTCACTTAAACTTTTATATACCAAAGAGTTTTGAGGTTTAAATCTTCATAATTGAAGATTTACTTGAAAATATAGGAAAAAAAATTCAATTTTTTTTTCAAAATTTTCATTCGTAAAAAAATGTTAAGTTGAAATTGTTACAAGATGGAAGGAAAAATTGAAGCGGTAATAGTTCTAAAATGGAATTGAAACATGTCAATCAAATAATTTACAACTTGAGGAATTTTTTTTCTTAAATTATAAAAATTGAGTTTAAAAATGAATTTGATGTATTATTTTGCTAGGAAGGTTTTTTGATTGTGTGAAAAAAAACTAAAAATTAAAATTATATTTTTACCCGGATTTGAGCATTTTGGGCTTAGGAAGGCACCCAATTTTCTTCCATGCACCAAGTGAAGTAAAATTATAATCCTTGAATTCAAAGCTAACACACGTTGTCACCTTCAAAAAAATTTAAATAAATTACAATAGAATTTTTCATCGTCAAAAAATACTCAAAATCTTGAAAAAAACATTCCAAGACTTTTGAACCTTTAGGGATTAATTGCATTCTTACCATCTTATAAATATTAGAATGGGTTGATGCATAATGTGTATTATTTGGGACAATTCTATTAGGTAGCAAAAACATAAAGTATCTCCATTCTTGATTATCACATTGTACTAATCCTAAAAAAAAGGTACTACACTAATACTAAAATTTAGTTTGAACCACACTAATTGATTTATAAATGCTATAAGTTTTTAACCTTGATAAATATTTTTATCAACTACGTTCATAAGGATTCCTTCTTTGAATTATGTAGTTATTTGTGCTCTAAGTACAAATCTTCATCAATGGTAAAAATTTATAGCATTTTCAAATCAATTAGTGTGATTACACTAAATTTCATTATTAATGTACTAATAATGTTTGAAGGAATAATGTTAGTCTTGCTAAAATGTAATTTTTTTTCATGCCCTTAAAGCCTTAAATGTAAAAGTTCATCCAAAATTAGGCCAAATTACCTAAATAATGGAGTTGCTCTAATGAAAATATGTCTATTGATCAAGCACTTCTAACTACATAGAGAATTTCATTAAAATGGCATATTCTATATGCCATTTTAAGACTACTTAGTTCAAATTGTAAAAATGCCATCTAGGATTGTTATAGATTTCAAACATCTAGAACTAATATGAATTTCATACCACACAATTTAAAATGCAAAGTGCCATTTAGGACAAGTATAGATTTCAAACATTTAGGACTAGTGTACATTTTATAACTCGAAGTCTACACTGTCAAAAGTGCCAAAATTGCAAAATGGCACCATTTTAATGAAATTTTCCATCCATGGAACAATCAATTACAACTGAAACTTATAAAAAAGGTATCAGAAATATAAAAAAAGGTTGGATCTAGATACCATTGTACTAACCTATGTTTATCAATAAAATTTGGAATTTAACCCCTAAAGGACCAAGGCCTTATTTCTGCCAAAAAACACTCAAAACTGCCATTTCTGTAGCAAAGAGTAAACAAATTTTAAAATTATTTTTTTTGCACATCCAACCGTAGGATCTTATACCTTACTAGTATGGATATGTGTGGAAAAAATTTCAGAAATTTTGGCCACATAGATTAAAAGATATTTGCGTTTAAAGTGAAAAAAACAATTTTTTCAGCACCTTGCGGGACTAGATTATTTGACTTTGAACTTTTTTAACTTAACCCCTCACCGCCCAAGGGGACCAAAACTGTCCTCACAAAGTTTAAGTTCAATTCAAACTTCTGTAACTTTTGCATCCAAGGTTCGAATTCAATGAAACTTGTTGGAAAATTTGCGCATTTTCTTCTAGTTTGTGTGGTAAAATTTTCAGATAAATCCAAGAGGTAATACGTTCTTGGGAGCCAATCGAAGTTCACAGGTTCAATTTGATTTACCAAAGTGAATCCATAGCTGCAACTTCGGGGGCTTGTATCTCCTTCATCCAATGTTCGATTTCAATAAAATTTGTTGCGCTATATTCCCCTTGAAGTCAAGTTATTGTGGTAAAATTTTCATTTCAATCCAAGTTGTTTTGAATGTTTGGGAGCAATTCAAAATTCAAAATTCAAAATCCCGCCATTTATGAACTACAGTGAACTTCGGCGGCTTGTATCTTCTTCATACAGTGTCCGTTTCCAATAATTTTTTTGGGGAAAGTTGCGCATACTAGTCTAGTTTGTGTGGCTAAAATTTCATATCAATCAAAGAAGTTATGAATGACTGAGAAGCATTTTAGTAGAAAGAGGTTCAGCCTCATGTGTGTTTCCCAAAACGGCCTTGGGCGGTGAGGGGTTAAATTTTTTGCACTACAGAGTTTTGAGCTTTAAATCCTTATTGTGGGAAATTGAGTTGAGAATCTAGAAAAAAAGAAAATTTTAAGAAAAAGATTAATTTTCATGCTTAAAAAAATTGTTAAGTAGAAGTAGGTATGAAAATGAAGGAAAATCTAAATTATTAATATCTTTAAGATGGAATTAAAATACACTAATTCCAACGGTGAGATTGTTCTAGCAAGCAAACAAAACCATGTAAATTTTTTTTTTTAGAAAAATTGTAAAAATTGCATTCAGAAATGAATTCTATAAGTTGTTTTTTCAGGAAGATGCTCTAACTGCCCGATAAACAAGATTGTCCATAACTTTCTCATAATAAGTCCAAATGGAATGAATCAAAGCTTCCCAAGCAAACAAAAATATAATTTACAAGAAAAAAAATCCAAAAATTCAAAATTCAAAATTTTGCAATTTTTTTTTGCTGCCCGGACTGCCCCCCGTCCCCTACTTTGAGCTTATTTGGTCATAACTTTTGTTTCCGGGCACCAAATGTGAAAAAAATTATATTCCCATAAAGCTCATCAGTTTTTCTATCTTCAAAAAAAGTTTCAAAAAATCATGACAAAATTTCAGCCCGTAGGTACGTGCCCGAAATCCAATTTGTCCCCCGAAGGGACAATGGTCCTTTAGGGGTTAAGTTTTAGAATTTAGAACTTTTTGTAAAATTGATTGTAGATTGAACATTAGTGAATTTCACAAATTTTTTCCTTTTAATTTAGAATTTTGGGTTTTAATTATAACAAGTTTTAAAGATTTTTTTATCATTGACTTCTTGTTTTTGAAGCCATTTTTTGAGTTGGAAAGATTAGTTCATGCTTTGAAACATATTTATGTTCTTTGAGCTATAGAACACAAATATATATTAAAGGACAAACTCAAGAATCTACCAAAAAATTGCAAACATGAACCAAAAAAAAAGTTTATATGCTATGATTTCATTCATTTCACACTTCAAAATTTGAAGTTTTGGTCCTGAAATATTGAACTTTATTCATATAAATCTTCAGCTTCTAAGATCTCAATCATCATGCATCCATGCACTCAGACTATTACTACACAACTACAATGATTTGTCTTAATAATACATGTGACACTAATTTACCAGAGTCACACTATTTTGTTTGAATTTAGTGCAATCTGAAATATTATTGTATTGTTACCAATTCCCACAATAATAAATTGTCTGATCAGTCATACTAATTTTACATGTGACACTAATTTCACTATTTGGACAAATTAGGGTAGAATGACTAGCTAAAAAAAAAACATTACGACATTCCAGAGCAGAATGACTAAATCTCACAATTTTTCTCAAAAGAAGAATTCGCCATTTTGACCAAATACATTAATGTGAAGTCAAGAACAAGGATTGAAGTAAAGTAATTTATAGGAGATCGTTTCCAGTTCAATGCCGCCTGGCTATGGATTGAAGTAATGGAAGACATATCCTTTTCAATTGCCTCGCAATATTGGGCTGAGGTCAGAAAAACCAACTGAATCAAGACAGTACTCTATTTGAAATTTTACAATTTCGCAGTCTTGGAAAATCACAGGTCTACCTGTTTGTCATTTGCCAATTGATGTCCTGTTATGATAAACAATCATCAGACTTGCAGAACATTGACAATTCTTCAAAAATTCAGTAGATGGACATTTCGGATTATTAGATCCTGTGCTTGAGTCACGGATTCGTCGCACGTCGATCATACAATGTGTCCGCACTACCGAGGCCCGGCGAAATTATCTGCCTCGGTGGTCAGGAAACCGAAGTCACTGAAAACATAAGTTTCCATCCACCATGCAATCGAGACAGATCCCTTCACAAATTATGCATGCACGCAATTCATGAGATATGCCGCTATAGATCCACCAGCCGAGACAAAATTCCTAGAATAGATGAGATCGATCGACATGTTGCCTGGAGATCATTCGACCCGGCCTTTCCATAAACAACACCGGATTCGCCATGTCCGGTCTCCTCCACTAGTGTATAGTACTGCTTTCGACCTCGATCACCTTAATTGCTGAGAGTTTTAATTACTGCGCTTGAGAGAATACTCTGGAATCTGGCCGTGAATATTTACTGAGCGAAGGGATCGACGTCCTCTGGTACTCAGCGCATATTGGAATTCAAATAGTTTGATTTCAGCAATGGAGGGAAGTGTGTGTTCCGGATTTTCATCGCCTCATGGACAAGGCAATACCCGAGTTCACGTCAATGTCTTGGTGTGCAACATCTGTTTGGTGCCCCCGACGGACCCAGTCCTAACTGTCTGCGGTCACTTATTCTGTTGGCCATGTCTGTATGAATGGCTTCATCAAGCCCAATCGGCGAAGACGTGCCCGCTTTGCAGAATGGAATTGAGGGAAGACATCAGCGTCACTCCCGTTTACTGCAGCCCGGAATTAACTGGAACTTCCAGCAGTGCTGAGGGTGCCAGTGCCATTCCTGGCACCATGATTCCAACGCGCCCCGCGCCACCGTTTGGTTCAAGCCTGGAAAGCCTGCAAAATCTGAACGATTCAGGCCCGGATTCAAGCAGGTTTGTTTTCCGAAGTGTGGCACTTGAAGAGGTGGAGGCTTGGAAGGAGGAATGCGAGAGATTACGGACTTTGCTTGATATCCACAGAGGTCGTCTACATGCTCTGGAGAGGCAGTTGAGCCGAGGTGGTCGTCTGGAACGGGACCAGGAAGAGAGAGGGTCAAGATCCGATTAAAAATTAGTACTCCAACTAAATTGAGTATTTAATTGCTCGAAGTTCATATTCTACATGAACAGAACCCTGAAACCACTCAAATAACTTCTCATTCATCCCAAGTAACACTTGAATTAGAATTATCAGTGGGTAATCTTCCTTTCATGACTCATTGATGAAATTTGATGTAATTAATGTTTTCATACACAGTTTTGGGTAAAGAAGTATGTGCAGAAGTTTAAAAAAAGTAGGTGTTGAAGTTCGGTGAAGTTCATCCGAGTCAGAACCTTATCAGAAACAGTAAGTAAGATCGGAGACTGATCTGAAACCGACAGAGGACTGATTGGGATCAATCATATCCATCGGAAGGCAACTCTCATACTGTATATACATGGTGTTTCAAATTGCAATAAACCTATAAAACGGTGCATGACACGCTATAAATAAAAAACAATTTTGCGTTTGATCCAATTTAAGTCTTGTCGGCAGGATTGCGCGCAGTAGTTACAAATTTCAACCTCGTGCTGAGAAATTGATTTCAGTTTACTTTGGCAAGTTCTCATGCACGGCTCTGAAGTGATCGTGGCTCGATCTCTGGCTCCCCGTGAACTTATAGCTGTCGGCCGTGACTACAACAGTTACTCTAGCTTGTAGTAGTTCTGATCTAGTTGTGAATGTTTTTGTAACAAATTGCAATTACTACTCAAGTTCCTATTGTGGAACCGTCACAAGCTAGCTCAAGGTTACCGTACTGATCGAAGCATCTCCCCTGCCATTAGAAATAATATGTACGTGAAGCTGAACAGATTTTTCTCTCACAAATTCAATGTGATAAGTATCATCAAGCAGTAATTCATGAATACAACCTCGCGAGCAAAGGCTGGGCTAATTTCGTTACCAATTGCCAATTTAACCACTAATTGAATTGCATGCCAAGTGTATCACTGACTAGTTTGAATCCATTGAAGTCGGAGCTATAACCAATATTTCGTTAAAATTGCGGTATTCCACAAACTTGGGCACTCTTCAGTTTAGACTGTGTGGTCTGAAATCTATATTTTAAAGGCTAAAAAAAAGGAAATGAATGGAAAAATGGCAGTTTTCATATGCCATTTTAACGAAAATTTCCATCTATCATGTGAAACATGAAAGCATAATAATTATGACCACAAGGGTGACCGCTTCAGTGAATTGAATTACGGCCTGTGACAAATCACCACACTTGATTGAGATGTAATACTTCCATGCATCTTTTTGAATTCCAGAGCAGGAGTCTGAATGCTAAACTGTGGTGAGGGTTGTTGCAAGAAACACTTAATGTTTTTTTGTCTCAGAAACCTTTGCTTTTGAGCATAGGATTGCCACTGCTACGATTACTATGAGTACTATGCGGTAGCACTGCAGTGAAAATCATGAAAATGAATTAAAAAACATTAAAAAAATCATCAAAGTCTTAGTAAAATTAGAAAAAATAAACATTAGAAATGAAATTAAAGAATCAGTGGGCTAAAAAACAATAACAGATATGAATAGTCATTAAAATGATGAATTAAAAAAATAAGTGGATTTGCTGTATAGTACTACGCACTGCTATTGACTATAATAAACTACTATAAGGTAGTGTGCTGTAAAAACAAACCCTCTTTTTAAATGGACCCCAACTTTGGGGGAGAATGGAGATGAGGTGATCCTTGAATGGACCACTTTGGCAATTGAATGCATCTAAGTAAAATTTATTTATTTTATTGCAAGAACCAATCATAGTCTTTGATTTTTGCACATCTATTCACATGTTGCAAGTGGACAGGTTTTGGGAGATCTATAGTCACAAATAGGCGCCTATGTCCTTAATCTTTGAAAATTTATAAGTAATTAAAAAATGCTTAGAAAAATACAAAACCACTTGTGTTAGGTTCCATGTCTATTTTCCTTTCTCTGAAAAATGATATAAAAATACTTTTATCCACAAAAACCTATGAAAAAGGCAAACCATCCCTTAAATGATTACTTTTAGAGCATACTACCTTAGAGTTGGGGGATCAAAAAATTAGCAGAAATGGATATATGAATATTTTGTTTTTTAGTAATTTTGAAATAAATTTTAAAAATGAATTTTAAAAATGAATTTTAAAAATGAATTTTAAAAATGAATTTTAAAAATGAATTTTAAAAATGAATTTTAAAAATGAATTTTAAAAATGAATTTTAAAAATGAATTTTAAAAATGAATTTTAAAAATGAATTTTAAAAATGAATTTTAAAAATGAATTTTTAAAATGAATTTTTAAAATGAATTTTAAAAATGAATTTTAAAAATGAATTTTAAAAATGAATTTTAAAAATGAATTTTAAAAATGAATTTTAAAAATGAATTTTAAAAATGAATTTTAAAAATGAATTTTAAAAATGAATTTTAAAAATGAATTTTAAAAATGAATTTTAAAAATGAATTTTAAAAATGAATTTTAAAAATGAATTTTAAAAATGAATTTTAAAAATGAATTTTAAAAATGAATTTTAAAAATGAATTTTAAAAATGAATTTTAAAAATGAATTTTAAAAATGAATTTTAAAAATGTCCATTTTTCTAAACTTTGATGCACTTGAATTGCACCTAATACTTTTGAAAGGAATTTTTTTTTCATTCCAGTCTTTGTACAAAGGACACACACTTTGAGCCCATGTGTATGCTACATATGTTAGAATTTTCATAATACCTCATTGTCACTATGTACAATCTTAGTACAAACAACCAATTTCCCAATTTTTGACTTTGAATTTTTATTTTCAAGTAGAAAATAGGACTAAAATCCCTTAAATTGGCAAACGTAGACATCCAATTAAGGGATCTTTAAAAATAATGAAGTAGTTTTAAAATAATAAATAAAATTATTCAATGTCTATAACTAATATATGTACCTTCACTTCAAATTTCACATACATTGGATATACACCACAAAAATTATAGCCCAAAAACAATTCATTTGAAGCCAAGGGGACAAAAAGTAGGACAAGTGCTTCTTGCAACCACCTTGCATGTAAAGTGGACTTATGTTAGAGCTCCTCCATAATCCTTGCACAAGAAAAATAATAAAGAATAATTTGTAACATGAAGTGAAAGACACAATCAATAATTATGAAGATGAGTTGCAAGAAATAGAAAGAGGTAGAAGGTGGGCACTCCCAAAGAATGTTGCATTTTGATACAATATGTAAGAGTTATGAAGGGTAAAATTTTTTTTGGTAGAGGTTCTAAAATCTTTTTTTCCACATAGGTACATATTGATTTGGAAGTGCACCCAAAATGATGATGGCGATTTTGGGTTAGTGGTGCATTTTTTTGTGGGTGCCCATCTTATTCTCTCAGTCTCTAATCCCTAATACAATTCAAGGAATTATTTAAGTAGAATGGATGAACATAGTATTCAATTAATTCAATTTAGAATTACAAGCAATAACACTACATTCCATTAACTTTAGAATTGTGTAAAATTTCTGTTCTAATGATGAACGTCAATGAAGAGTTGTTGGGGGTAGAATAAACTTGCCAATCACTACAAAGACAATTTAAATCCTTCTCCACATAAATACAGACACATGCATGTTTTGAAATTTGGTGTGATTATTAAACGTCTTATTAAGATTCATCTTTTAAAAACAAAATTCTTCATAAAACTTATTGCAATTTAAAGGTGATGAAGCTAAAATTTAGTTAAAAATTCCTTGCAACCCTTTGCCACACATTGTCCAGTGGTAATACAAAATTTTGTTCCCATCGCAATTGAATAAGGTAGTTGAATTGTGTGGTTGTTGTTTGGTAATTGGGATGGTTGTTGTTTGGTTTTTTTTATTTGTGTGGTAAATGACAGGTTTACTCTAATTCTATTAAGGTGGGTGCATTCAAAATTGCCCCTTGTCTAAAACCACCATCATCACTCTAGATACATCTCCAAAATCAATTTGTACATATATTAAAGAACAATATTAAAACATCTACCCCCCAAATGTTAACCCTTCACAACTTTTGCATACAATATCCAAATGTCGCATTCTTTGGTGTGTTAGACCAAAGTGCTATTCATATTACATTTATTGTGTTTGCAAAATTTAAGTGGAAGTGCCAATTTTCAATTTCACACCCTAAGCTATTTTTGAAAATATTTACATCTTATTTTTTTAAATGTATATTTCACGTACAAGAATGAAGAGTACAAGTTGGAGTACTGATTAGAATCTCACTTTATATTGTACCCTATTTTTAGTGCCCTAGAAAATCACTTTGCCTTTGCAATCATCTCTAATTTCATTTGCATGTTTGCTTGATGCCCTCTACAAGAATTTAGTGTCTCCTGCACCACCAACAAGACCCAACAAAAAGTTCAACAGTAGGAACCATGCTCAATCCTTTATAGTACCAACAACACCCAGCAGAAAGTTTTACAGTTCAATAATAGGAACCATGCTCAATCCTTTGTAGTGATGGTAGCAAGGGTATAACACCCAGCAGTCAATTGGTGCCTAGCGGAAAGCACGACGTTCCTAAATTCACAAACGCCACGGAGGCACAACAACTCATTGAATTCTAATTTCGTTTATGTCTGTCATCTGATTTGTACATCGTCGTCAATTGTTTCGTAAGTCAACCTGAGACTAGGACATATCCTGTATTTTTGCACTAAATCATGAGGCATGCCAGGATCTCCGCTTCACCAATGCCATGAAGGCAAATGGACGACTTGACTACTATACAGCGCCCCATTGCACAACACGCAGTGGAAGACTAGTCTACAAGCCAAGTACCGTTGATACAGGGTTGACAGGATAGTATGAACATGGTCATCGCAATGGTGAATTACCATCAGCCATGTCTTTCCTGCTTCATAAATCGGTGTCGTACAAGGTTTCCATCCCAGTCCAGCAATTGATGCTCAATTGATTGGGTCTTCTTTTGCTGCTTGGACAGTGTGATAAAGAGTACTAGCAATAGCCACCCCATAAGGACTGACTCTCGAAGTGTGTCGCTGGAACATCCCTGCATCAAAGCCAGAGTGTAGTTTACAAAACTGAGTAATTTTATAGAAAATAGAAAATAATGAAAAATAATACCACCGCATACAACCAGATTCAACAGCAGGCTCCATTAGCCAAAAATGATCTGCAATAGCTAGGTCTCCGTGGAAAGTCATCGAGTATGATACACTCCAATTGAATGAGCTTGGCGAAGAGGGAACCACCAACCGTGAATAGAGAGCGAATTGCACACTTCATTTGGAGACGCCGCTGTTGGTGCTGCTCATCCAGTAATGCGACTGGGTCTGCAGAAGCTCAAGCTGCCGAAGTATCCTACCAGCAACATCTTTCGTCCTGGGAGCCGCGGTTTGCGCAATCGTGATGATGTGCATCTGAGCCATAGGTCCAAAAGATGACTGATATTGCGATATGCGGAAGAACTTCTCACACATGCTAATTGAAATTTCCTGCCCTCGTGGTGTACATTTTGGCAATCTCCGGATAATAGCGGAGATACCATCTGCTTGATGGATGATGTGACACCCTTGCTCCCATTGGTCATTGTCAACTAGAGTATAAAGTGCTTCTAAGGCGAACTCTACGACCTTCCCGTCATCCTCATTAACGATATTGAGCAACGGGTATGTTGCCTCTGCCATGATTAAACAAAATGTCCTCTCGACAGAGCAGACGCCTGAATGTAACTTGCAGGACTCCGGCGGAGGTTTGAAGCATTGCCACCACTTGTTCGGTGTAACAGGCGTCACCAAACGAGGAGTACTTCTCGAGAAGTTGGCCAGCGCCCGAGCAGCACTAATTTTCACCTTCTGGTGTCGTGAATCAAGAAGGGTAACCAGAATGGGTATAACCTCCATCTCCGCTATTGATCGTTGAAGATCTAAAGAATCAGGAGCAGTGAATCGGACAAGTGCAGACAGGGAAGCCTCTTGAAGGGATGAATTGTCTGAACTCAGGTAACTGACCAAGAGTGGAACAATGCTAAAATTACGCAATGTACCTGTCAGAACATGATCGTCTTCTGGAAAATGGGAAAGTATCCTTGCAGCAGCCACCTTTTCAACCTCCGCGGTTTCCTTCGTCTTCAGCATGTTTACAAGAAGCTGCAGGGTCCCAGAATTTATTTTTACCGCTGTCCAAGCCTCTGCTCCATGCTTCCTAGCCAAAGATGAGAAAAGCTTGAGCGAATCTCGCCTTGATTCAGGTGTTTTCCCTCTTAAATGAGGTAGCAACACCGAAAAGGCATTTCTTCTTATCATGATTCCCTTAACGACATTGCCTGTGTCTTTCCCTTTGCTGATACCCAGAAGACCTTGGAGTAAGTGAGATTGTACTGCTGAGGGAGTGGTACTGCTGCTGGAGATTAACATGAAGATAGTTTCAATGTAATGTTCTATGTCAGCGTCCCTGTCTACGCTTGGTTTCCACTCGTTGCCGACTGCTTTCAGTACATTAGCCGCAACGAAAGAAGCGCCAACCTTCGTAATCACTGACGTAGTTTTGCAGTTGAGCAACCTTATCAAAACCTGTGATAGCAGCGCTCCCGCAACTTGTTAAGATTATCAGTGGTAGGAAAAACACAGCAAAGTTCAAAACCGCACAAGGTGGCCATTTCTCTCAATAATACAAACGAGAATTCTAAAGTACTAATTGTTTGTTCAAGAGTGTGAAATTCTTTCCTAAACCATACAATTTATGGCTTGTAAAAGGTACCTCAAGTCCAGTGCAATTAGCAATCAAAACGCCAACCGTAGGAGCAGTAGATAGATTCTTGAGGGCAAGAATGGCAGCATCGACTACTTCCTCGTCCTCAGAATTCATCATATTGGTCAATGTATTGATAACCTCACGAGTATTTGCCAAGCTCCTGCTACTTTCAGGCATGTGCTCTAAGTGAGCGAGGGTCCTCGCCATCACAATCCTTGACTCCTTTCCGCCTGCGAAAAAGAGTTCGACAATCTTGCTCACAGCAAAACCAAACCACACATACTTTCAAGACTAAACGCATTGCAAGAAAGGCCGTTCCAGCCAAGCACACGAGAGATGGTCAGAAGTGGGTGAGAATCAAAATAATTACCTTCAATAAGTCGTGTGACCAAGGGTTTCATGAGATTTGCTTTCGCCATGATCACAATGTTTTCGTCAGTGGTCGGAAGATTCACCAAAACCGCTTTCACTGATACTACTAGAGTCTCCTTTTCATGTCCCAGAAAGGTCACCAGTAGTAGGACTGCATCAGGTGTTCGGCTTATTATCTCTGCTATCTTGGGGCTACTTGACAAAACTTTCAATAAGTTGACAGCTGGTTCTGCTTCATCGTACTTCCGCAGACTACGTATCAACACGTCAATCACCCCTTCGTACACTAGACTCTCCTGTATATCAATAAGATGTACACAAGTTAGATGCGGATTCTTCAATGGTGATTCTTGCTCCCCAAACGATTTAATCACCTTCGACCTTGGAAAACAAATCTACATACTTCCAGCAGGCTCTCCAGCTTTAACACACACCTGATTTTCTTGGTGATCCTGGGAAAGAGCAGTCAGTGCATCGAAACACAGTTCTCGCACTTCCACAGGTGTTGCAGGAGTATCAGCCAACCGAATCAATAGAGGGATCATCTTCCGGGATGCAACGCCGTATTTGTTTATTGCATCGTCCTCACAGATACTCTTGATGTCTCGTGCACCGCGCGCTTGTTCCATCGGCTGAAACGACCTCAGCCGCAACTCTGCATTGTCCAGGCGGATGTTGTAATTTCTCTCTTTCCATTCGGAAATTGATTGCCTCAGTGCATAATTTGATTTCACCTTGGTATTCTTCAGCTTCTCCCCGAGCGGGCACGTCGTCTTCCCATCTTTAAACCATTGCAGAATGGCAGCTCGCTCGTAAGTCTGTCCGGAAGCAATCTGCACGGGGTCCTTCATAACCTGCTTTGTAATTGGACAAATGAATGAAGGCAAGGGCGCTGAGGGAGCAACCACCTCTTTCGTGGCAAAATTAATGCTTTGGGGCGTCGACGGAGTTGAAAGAAAATCATGGTCACCTTCTAATGGCTCCTCCTGAAATGCCAAACCCTTCTCCAACGCCTTGACACACCGGTCCAAGTACAATGAAAACGAGAGATCATTGCAAACCTCAGCCTTCATGATGTCCCTTTTTGCTTCTGCAAGATGATCGGAAAATACAGCATCTCTGAGGGCAACGCCTAAATAGTCTGCAACTACATCCGCGAGCTCCTTGCATTTTAGAGCGGCAGAGCCCTCAGTGATCGAGCTCAATGAGTCTATCACAAGTTGCTCTTTAAACCCAAGCTTGGGTGGACTCTCTTTCAACTGTCGGTGAGTTCGAGACATCTGCAATTGTACGACTGTGCTGCAAGCGACTGGAGTAATGACCTCTAGGTTCCTGCTCAAAGTCCCTCGGAATGATTGTAACCTCAGGAGCAGGAAAGGACAACTCAGGAGCGAGGAAAATTGAGACTGCGCTCTATGGGCCATCACCAGCTGCTCCACTGCAGTCATTTCAGCCTCCATGTCGCGCTGCTGAGCCTCGATGGAATTGGTAGGAGGGTGAACCTGGATAGAAGATTTCAAACATAAGCTTAGTGGTGCCTAGGAGCACGTCAGCATACAATTATCACTGTTTACTCCAGACCTCAGGATTAGGTCATAAGTCTTAATCAAAAGCGGACTCTTAAGTCTACTTTATTCAAACAAATTTCAGTACTGCACCAATCATCTTGCACTCATATATTTAGAATCTAGTTGCTTGATGACAACACTATTCACCTTACTTTTACAACCCACACTAAGTAGACAGAAGAATGTAGTGAGCATAGAGTGACCTACCTCCAGCTCTCCCTGCAATTCCTTCAAAGAACTTGCAAGATCCCCAAGAGAAGTTGCAAAATCATCAAGAATGATATGTGTTGGGTGTTCTTTCACATTCATGACCCCTTGCGCTGCCACCGCCAACATCGAAACCCTATGTTGGAAATGCCCAACCCATTGGGCAGCCATTGCTCCAAGTTTCTAGAATTCCTCCAAATCGTCAACCCTCTATCATATTCGTGAGGACGCTTGATCTGTGCACAAAGCTCCTCAAACCCTAAATCGCTACTGCTGCTACAACCAAACCATTCGCCTCCATCCGTCTGATATCCAGCATGGATTGCTCCTGATAACCCTAAAAGCAGGACTTCCCAATGACCTCCATATCCTCAGCCCAAGCAATCCGTCTCAAAATGTGGTTTCAGAAGGGCTAGCGACGACTGTCGGCGTGAGACTACGTGAAGACATGGCCTCGTCAACCTTCACAGAAAGACCTACGAGCGTGGCATTCAATCCTGCGCAATACTCCGACACATCCTGTCCCTGTACCCAACAACGAAACTCAACATGAATCGAAAACATTATTCCTCTACCATGCAGTATCAAGTTACACGAATAGAGCTTTGAGTATCAATTTGCGTGAACTGTTCAAACTGTAAAACCAAATCTCTCATACCCGCATACACTAAACTTTCTTTAACATTTCTAGATGCATTCGCTGGGCCGCAAGTACACTTCAACAAAGCCACCGACTGTCTAGCCAGGTCTAAAAATCCTATGCTTTCTCCGGAAACCGACTAATAATCGAATAGAAAAAATAAATAAGATTTGAGGAAAACATTCGATAGAATTTGAGAAGGTGAGAATAACTCACAATCCAGTTTCGACAGCGTGAGAATGGATACACAACCGCAATAGATCGCCTACAGCCTCCCATGTCGAACCTACACCGCAATCACACCGACTAGAACCAAGCTGACATCCCCTGCTCCCGAACAATGCTTCTCCTCCTCCCGCTCCTCTTCCATTTATCCCCAATCCAGCCATGGACGACGATCAACCCCGGCCGACAAAGTGCTCACCACCAAATAAACCACCACATTGAGCGCCACGCATCGATTGTACAGCACTAAAAACTCTGACATGCTCCAACAACCGAGCGGGAATCGACGCGGAACCATAAACTCGTGTTTAATCCATGAAGCTTTTAGTAATCCCACTTCCAGAAAGTATACTACCGTACAGGAAGTACATTACCAAACATCACTGTAGATGTTTTCAAACTCAAATTGACGCTAAGCGCACCCCAGAGTCTACCCGTGCGAACATCGATACTTTTCCAACCAAGAACAACGACTGCCGCGTCCAGAAAAGTTCAGGTCATCGCCCTTCCAGAAAGTTCTCAGTACTGTCCAGAGAGTATAATACCAATCGTAGCTATGGACGCACTAAAACGAGTTGAAAGCTTCAAGTGCAATGACACGCGGAGACACCCTAGCCAGCAACCGCTTCAAAATCAAGAAACACAACTACTACCGCGTCAAGAAACTTTACCACTCGTCCCTCACACAAAACTACAGTACCGTCCAGAAAGCGTCACACAGGACGCTCACTGAAATGAGTGGGCGAGCTTCAAGTGGTGCCATTCCAATACACGCAGGATGGACAATTAAGTTACCCTAACGAGGCGCGCATCAATCCCGTTTCAATCCACAACAACTTCCGCGCCAAGCCAAGCCTCCTCCAGCAAAAATTCAGCAGTAATTTAATAAGATTCCAGGAAGACAGGGCCTAGCACCTAGCCATCTTGCGTCCAAGCTCCAAAAAAGCGAGGGAACGACGCAAGACGATCTGCGACCACGGGAGGTGTTTGCGAAGGAAGGAGCGAGACGACGACTTGGTGGCAAACACGCGAGCTAGGCAGACGACTCTAGTCAAATAGAAAAGACGAAAGTGAGGGCCCAGGGCCCAGGGTCCAGGGTCCAAGGCCCAAGGCCCAAGGCCCAAGGCCCAAGAGGCTCCGCGTTGCCCGCCATTCGCTGGAATTACCGACTAAGTTTCTATTATCTAGGAGAGGTGTGGATTTCTCGTTGCTGGAGGGATAAGGTCTGTGTGTTTTTCTGCGGTGTGAATAGGGATATCTGGAAATGGGCCCTGAAACAGGGACCAAGTGTGAATTCTTTTGGATTTTGATAACATGCTGTTGCTGATTTTCAGGTTTGTTTAAGCTCCTGATAAACCCTTTCTTTGAATATTCTTTAACATTCCTGGAAGGATTTTTAGTATTTTGGGTGAAAGCCATCCGAAATAGAAGGCTAGCCCTGGTTTAATGTAAGGTAGACATACCCATTCCTATCCCTTTTAAGAATTTCCCCCTCATATATTAGCGGTGCACATTTTTCTTTCTAGAATGTATTCTAATGAAACATGAGGACAGAACTAGGTACAAGAGTACGAATGGGTATGTTTATCTTAGATCTTGTGTTTCTATTGATATGATTTTGCCAAAAGGGAAGACTTCATTTTTGAAGTCATTGATTTTTTTGAAGTTCGTATTGTCCTATGAGGTCCTACCCGTACAAATCGCATCTTCTGGGAACATAGTTGGGAGTAGCTGAGGGACTTTTAAATTAAAGTGGTTGTATCCTTCATCTCTCTTTATTTTGTCAAATAGGTGTCCTAGGGGGGGGGGGCACTTAGTTCTACTACAACAAACCACGTGCGAACAAGTGGTTTCTAATAAACTATAATTTTAACTTCAAGTTTTGAGCATTGTTTACTGATGACTATAGGATTCTACTCCCAAAATTTCAAACTCAAATAAAATATGGAATGATTTCTAGAAGAGGTTAAAAATGCACTAAACTAGCATGTTTTTTTAACTCAAATATTTTTAGAGAACACATTTAGATGACCATTGCATCAATATTCAACTCAAAATGAGCATTCAATAGAGAGTTATTTTTAAGAATTTTTTGTTCATTTTTTAGACAATTTTTTCTTATGTAATATAGGGGTGTGAAAGTTATTTTTCAGTTCTACAGTGTATTTTTTTACTTAAAAAATTTATAACTAATTATTATTAACAAATAAAAATATCAGTAATTCAAAACATAAACTTTCAAAGTAGGAAAATCTATTCATATTTTTTTCATTTAATTTTATTTAAAATTCAAAATATATATAGGGGGTCCAAAGTTTTATTTGCACACTAACATCAAAAAAAGGGGGAGTGCCCCCCCCAAGTGTAGGATCTTGTAGTATGCTAGTTTTTCCACATTTTTTCCACATTTTCTCAAACTAGCATCGTAAGATTTTATTTTTTTGCAAAAATATTGAAAATTGAGTAAAATAAAGGACTTTGAAGTTTGTTTTAGAAGAAAGAATCCATAATTGCCCATAAACTAAAAATTCTCATAACTTTCATCTCATTAATCAAAATGGAACAATTCAAAAGTTTTCCATGTATATATAAATGTAGATAAACAAATTCAAATTTTTGTTTATGAAAAAGTAATTTTTTTAACTACCTAAATTGCCTAGTTTAGAAAAAAAGTACATATCATACAATAAAGTTTTAACCATGTAGTCAAAAGTTATGAAAAATTTTGGGCCTAAAAGAAAAATTCCATCCACGTATTGTGTAAAAATTTCAAAGAAAAAAAAATTCCATACATAATGAGTTGCCCAAAATCACAATGTTGCCAAAAAACGCAGTTTGGTCCTTTGGAGGGTAATTAACCCCTAAAGTCCCATTGTCCCTACGGGGGACAAAATGGATTTCGGGCAGGCTCCTATGATCTCAATTTTTACTAAAACTTTTTGAAACTTTCTCATAAGATAGAAAAACTTAAGAGCTTTCTGGGAATATAATTTTTATATCAATTGGTACTCATGAGCAAAAGTTATGCTACAATAACCTCAAAATGGGGGAGACTAGGCAACAAAAAAAATTTACAAAAAATTGAAATAAATTTTATTAATATTTTTGTTCTTGTAGATTATATTTTTTGTAAATGGGAAGCTTTGATTCATTCCATTTGGATTGGAGATGTGAAAGTTATGGAACTTCTTGTTTTGTGGGCAATCATAGTGACTTCTTAAAAGAAATTTTTTTCTTTCACTTTGAATGCTAATATCTTTCAATTTATAGAGTCAAAAATCACAAAAAAATTATCACATGATCTAAAACAAGTGTAGAACAAGATCCCATAGTTAGATTCTAAAAAATATTTTCTTAAATTTATTTTGTAGGTGATTGTAGTAGAAGTGGTAGTTTGGAGTGGTTTTGGCAAGAAAATGGCCATGGGACTTTAGGGGTTAACCTTGTAACACTATGCAAACACTAAGTGTCCAATAGAAGCTTTTATCTTATACTATAGGATGGAAAAAATGTTTTTTCATCCATTTTTTTTTGTTGAAGGTACTTGAGTACATTTCCTGTGGGAATGCGATCCCACATGCTAGACCCATAATACTAGCATAAGACGGAAAAATTCAAAAATTGTCTCCTTCAGAGGGAAAGTTTTTGAGTTCTCCTAGGAAGTTAGGGCAAATTAGGAAAACCGGATTTCCGGATCTAGAAAAATTTCATTAGGGCTAAAAACCTAAAATACGGAACCCTAGAAAGTTTTGGAAATCGGATGACGGCGCCGGCCCTAAAAACCGGAAACCGGATCCGTACTAGGGATAGGGTTTTGCCGCCAAAACCTGTCCCGTACATCAGGCCAGTATAAGAGGGGGACTGTAGCCGGCCGCGGGCACACTTATCTTCTTTCTTTTGTTCTTCCACCGGCGTATTCCGTTTTCCTCGCTTTGTTAGAATTCCGGTAGACTGAGGGACTGTGTGAGTTGCGATCGTGTAGGGGTTACCGGAGTGAAAGTTGTGAGCAGAGATTTAGGGAAAGATTGTGTGAGGATTGTTGGTGAACACAATGGCTTCTAGGGCAAGCCGGCGGAAGTTGAAGGACTTGCCTGAGGATTCGGAGGACGAGGCGCCGGCACCGGCACCTCGACCAAAGACTATCCCGGTGATGAAGGTGGTTCCGGAGGTTCCGACGGAGGAGGACCGGCTGGCATGCCTACGGGAGCATCTCCACAACATGGGATGTGACGGACTCCTAGAAGTGCCGTGGGGGATCCGAGAGGAGAGTCTGGTTTCGGACATACTTCGTACGGAAAGTGGTATCTTGGATACCACCATTCGGGCGAAGCCAGACCTGTGGACGGTGAACACTTGGAGGGCTGTCTACAAGTTCCGGGAGGCGCCGGACAAGGTCATGGAGAAGAACCAGGAGGTGATGGAGGGCAAATTCCGGGCGCCCGCCAACCCGAAAGAAGGTCACCAGATTTCTGACCTGGTGAATCCGGAGTACCGGGATGTGATAGCGTTTCTCAACCCTATCTTCCATCCCACCAAGCCGCGGCTAGTAGCGAAGGTGGCCTCCACCATCTTGGGGAGCCTCTAGGGAAAGATGATGATGGACTGGGCAGCCATCATACATGAGTTAGTCGGAGATCTGGTGCGTGCCCTCCGGTCCGGAAAAAAGAGCCAGAGTCCTCTTCCGGCATATTTGTCTCATTTGTACGCCCACCACTCTCTGCTCAAGGCGAACGAGGAGAGTGCGTATCAGGACCTAGTCCAACTCCAGCAATACGGAGGAGAGGAGCCCTCGCCTCGAGACGGACCGGACGATGAGGACACAAAAGAAGAGGAGCCGGTCTCTCCGCTAAAGAAGAGGAAAAGGCGGAATAGGATGCCGCCGGTAAGTCCATCAGAGGAGCCTCCCACACCGGAACCACAGGAAGAGGTTCAGGAGGTAAAGACGGAGACCGGACCTGTTCCGAAGGGAGTCCAACCATCCTTGCAACTGGTTGGGCCGGTACGACCGCACACCGTCGCCACTCAGGCCGAGGCCGGACCCGGATGATAGAGGTGGAGGAGAGGGACCGGACCACCATGCGATTGGGAGGGTCGCCTCTAGAAGACATTCAGGAGATGGCTCAGCATCTGGTGTGGCGGGCAGACGATCTCACCCAGATCTGCGAGAACTATGATGGAGCCCTCAAACGAGTGTGCCGGAAGATGGCACTAACCGACTGGAACGCCATTTTCCGGAGGACGGATGCATTGGTGGCAGCGGAGCAGTAGAACGACCTCCTCATAGAAGAACGGAAGAATTTGGTGACAGAGTTGGGGATGTTGCGCGTAGAAAACCAGACATTGCGAGACCAAGTCCGGAACTCGGAATCCCGCTGTGTGGATTTAGAGAGCACCCTCCGCACAGCTTAGGAGACGGCCCAGCTCACAAATGAAGACCATCGCCGGCAGATAGCGGCATTGTGCCAAAGTGTAGTTCAGCTCCGGAGCTCTCTAGATATGCCGGCGGATTATATCAACAAGGCCCGGCTGTTTGAAACTAACCTCGATGCAGCCGCCAACTCAAGCCGGGTTCCTATCGTCAAATGCTTACTAGAGCAGGCAAGACGAATAGATACATCCCGAGCCGCGATGAGGGAGATGATGGAGTACTTTATTTCCACGGAGTCGGATCCGGCACCTCAATCTCCCCCGTCAGCGCAAACTTTGGTGGTTTCGGAAAGCAGCAATCCGGAACCTATGATTACGGAGGTCTCACCGGTGGTACCGGTGAATCCGGAACTTTCACCACCAGCCGGAAGGCCAGAAGGAGTGGACTGGGGAGCAGTGGTACCTCCGGGAAGTGAAGACCTGCTGCCAGTAACTCCGACCATTGACCTGACAGGTGCTTCTCCGGAAATTCACGCCGGACGGACGGTGCAATCTTCTCCGCGTCATAAGAAGACCCAGAAGGATGCTCGGGGGAGTCCGGACACTCAGGTAGTCGGGACCCAGAGTGTAGACAGGGACACCAGTATTGTGGAAGTCCCAAGATGGGGCCAAAGGGGTCCGAATCTGTTTTCTCCGGAGAGTAGCTGGAAAGAGGTAAAGCTGGATCTTCTGAAGGACTATGTTCCTCCCAAAGATCCGGATTCCAAAAAATAGTATGCAGTAGTGTAGTATAGCGACAATACCGGAGTCCGGCAGTCAAAGCCGGAAAAATAGGATCTGGGATTTTCCGGAAATCTAGCGGACCAATAGGAATGTTTTGTAGGATTTTTAGGATGACGTTAGTCTTAGTATAAGTAGGACTTTTAATGGCCTTTCTGGTCATTCACAGCCATCTCATAGTTTCAGCATTGTATCTTTTTCTGAGCTTAATTCTAAAGTGTTTGGAGTATCCAATCTCTTATCTTTATTGTGTACGGTATATGTTTGTGAGAGGTGTGAGTCCGTTCTTGCGTTTCCGGAACTGAGAACTTACCTTGTGTGGCAAGAGTCGACTTTGTGAGAGTATCCGGATGTATTAACTTGAGGGGGAGATCAACCGGATGGTTCCGGCAGTAGAGTTAGTGTAGTACTGCTCGGATGTCGGTATAGCCTGCGTGTAAGATACAGCCTTAGGTGAAAGGGGTATCTAAGAGGCTGCTAGCAACTTCCGTGTGCGGAAGTATTGCCGGACGTGCCGGAATTCCCCGTAGAATAGAGTCAAGCCCCGGCGCAAGCCCAAGAAAGTACAGGAAAAAACACCCGGTCGACAAGAGGCTCAATATTCAGTTAAAGGTTAGAATGTCGTTGTAGTTCTTGACCGTCCCTGTGTGACCTAATCCGGATCTTTCCGGATTTGTGAGGCGACGGAACAGGAGGACACTTCCGGTTCCTGAAGAGTCAGTTTAGTATTAGTACTAGAGAAAGAAAGAGAGAGTGAAAGAGAGCGTGTTTCCAGACACGGTAAGTATCCGGACGGTGGATCTAGCCACTCGTCATCCAAACCCAGGGATCCCAGAAGGGACACTGAACGGTTTCCAGATTCTTCCGGAACCCATCCGGCACTAGAGTCCGGACCGGACCTAAAGTCCGGAATAGTCTGACGGAGAGAAAAGTGAATGCTTAGATTGGGATAGCCTATAAAACTGTAATCCACAAGTCCTCGTGGGAACAATTCCGGAGCGGTTTACTCTAAGAAGGCCTTTGGTGTGAATTAAGGGCTAACTGGAGGAATACTAGTCCGACTAATCACTACATTTCCAATGAACAGTATTGCAAATTTTCTTAGTATGGCATTATTGACTTTCACATTATAGGTCCAAATGCCACAAAACTAAGCATTTGCACCTTCCTTGCGGGGGCTTTCCGACGGTACAAAGAATGAGGGTGAGGAATGTACAGTCTAGGAGATCTCACCATAACAAACAAAACAAACAAACAACCTAACTTAAGATATGGATACATCTATGGTAAAATTTTCAATTTTTTTGAATATATGCTATTTATATATATATATATATATATATATATATATATATATATATATATATATAAATCCTTAAAAAATTCATAGTAATTTCAAATTTTCTCCAAAAAATTTGAAAATTTTATGACTTGTAGTAAACATTTGACTTCATCTCTGAAAAATAAATACAAAAATCTTCATTCATATCTAATTGCAAAATGGCAACTATCAAGGTGATGGGTAGGGAGATTTGAAATTAGTGATCATGGGCCCATTCTAATAAGGTTTAATGAAAGATAATAGCTTTTTTTTACCTTATTTAACTTAGTATATGTTTGCACTTGGTGTTAAGAGTGATGTTTGAGATGTGAATCCCATTCAAAAGTAGGTCAAAATTCCTTCCTTCCCAAAACCCTCACTAACAATACTCTTGAACACCAATGTAGGTGGTACTCACTTCCTCCTCAAATGTACACTATTTGTCCATATTTTTTTGCGTAGCCTTAAGCAATGTACAAACAATGTATATTTGAAGAGGTGGGCGATTCTAATGCCATATGTCATTTTAACTTCAAATTTTCACAACTAATTCCACAAAGCTCCGAAAAATATGAAACGACATATATTGGATTTGCCCATTCCACTTCTCTTTCAAGGAAAATTTACTGAAAAAAATATTTCAAAATATTTCAAGACAATTCACCTCCCCAAATTCATATTTCAGCTCTTAAGGTGAAGGCACCCAAAACCATCAAAATAAAGAAATTCAGCATAATTGGAAGTCTATTTTCTTAAATCTAATATTTTGTAGTATTAGCAAGAGAAAATCATGAATATTGAAAAAAAATAGATTTTTTCGATGTGATATGTAATTTTCATGATTTTTTAAAGTGGCGGGTCTCTAGACCACCAAAACTGTTCCATAGGTGCACCCAAATCTGAATTGCGCAAAAGTCAACTGTCAGCAAAACAGAATTCAATATGTATCATTTAAGTGCATCATTCAATCAAAGTTAAACATGTGTAAGACACATTAATGGAACTCTAGGGACACTTTAACCCCTGAGCACCCAACGCGAATTCCAAAAGCAAGCTACAAATTGCCACTCAAGTAGACCCCACCAATTCAAAAATAAGATCTAAGAGACATGACCGTTTAGATTGCAAAAGAGGTAGGCCGAGGACATCTTCGGAGAAATTTATGGAAGTTTTCACCATACAACCTAGGACATTATAATGGTCAAATGTCTCATACTAGGAGGCCACATTTGGGGTGCTGAGGCGCTCAGGGGTTAAGGACATCCAAGGGAACAAGGATTAGGTACAGGGACAGAATTGGAATTGGAATTTTTTTGGATTAGGTACAGTTACGGAATACAAATTGGTTTCTACTTTAGATGTTTAGATGGTCGCTTCATGGACCTCCTACCTCAAGGAAGTGAAAACAAAATTACCATTTAACCCTGAGCGCCCAACGCGAATTCCAAAAGCAAGCTACAAATTGCCACTCAAGTAGACCCCACCAATTATAAAATAAGATTCAAGAGACATGACCGTTTAGATTGCAAAAGAGGGAGGGAGGGCATCTTCAGAGAAATTTGTGAAAAGTTTCACCATACAATCTAGGACATTATAATGGTCAAATGTCTCATAGTAGGAGGCCACATTTGGGGGGCTGGGCGCTCAGGGGTTAAACTTATAGTCCTTGCTGCAAAACCATGTGTGATTAAAGAGGATATGCAATTTCTGAATCTCCAAGGAATCAGAGAGCTGACTGAGTGAGTGGTATTCACGCGGAGCTCCTGAGAGACTTGCTGCTCTCAAGAAGCTTGCAGTGTAAGCTTAACTTAAGGTAAACCAGTCTATTGTGGTCAGAATTAGAAGTCTGCCATGATCCCATTACTGAAATTTAAATTTTTTTTCCCACATGAAGATAAGCGTGAAAGACACTGAGGACATTTGAAATTATATTTTTTGGACCAAGTATGAATTAGTTTTGAATTTTTGAAGTGAGCATTCCAATTGGGTCTGTAGGCTACCTCATGACTAACAAAATCTGAATCCAATATGGTCGTCTTCCTATTCAATGCAGTCACAACATTTTCAAACATGGAAGACTTAAAAAATCAATTTTTACAAAGAATTTTACACTGAAAAGTTGGAAGTACCTATTGAGGTCACTAATTACTCCATAACTACCATGCAAGGCATTGATTGTGGTGAAAAAAACCACAATGGGGTCATCATCTGTCCCCTATGGGTCATCTGACCGCAATGGGCTGCTTTACCTTATATATAAGGTAAACCAGCCCATTGTGGTCAGAATGAGGAGTTTGGCATCATCTTGTTGCTGAAATTTTTCAATTTTCTTCTTACATTAGTACAAGTGTGAGAAATAGCAAGTGCAATTGAAATTAATTTTTTTGACAAAGTATGAATTTGCTAGAAATTTCTGAAGCATTAAGCCCAAAGGAGTCTGTAGACTACCTTAAGACCACTAAAATCTGAATCTGTAATGCTCATCTCACTGCCTAATGCAGTCAAAATATTTTCTATTACAGAAAGCCAAAAAAGTCAATTTTTACAATGGACTTCACACTGAAAACTCAGAAGTTCCTAATGAGGTCAGTCTTCACTCCATTGCTGTCATGTAAGACATGCATTGTTGCCCACATCCCACATCTTGGAAAAAAACTACAATGGGTCATTTCTTAGGCGACCACAATGGGTCATTTGACCACAATGGGTCATTTGACCGCAATGGGCTGTCTTACCTTACATATATATCCTGCAGTAAGCTTATAATAGCTTGAAAACCATCGGGTGTACCGGGTTGCCATGGATTCCCTCTCCAAAAGCGAGACAACAAGCCGGTACATAACATTCTTTTACCAATAAGGCAGGGGTCCCTTTTGCATCCTTGAAAAAGAGCGCCTCTTAACAGCGAACAAAACTGTCTCAGATGACTCCTCCACCAATTCCTGTCTTTGAATTAACTCAGAAGCCCCTCCCTAGGCATATCGAATACCTTCCCACCATGGAGAGGACCATTGCTTGGTTATACTACACAATGTTATGTGCGGTACTATCCATACCCTTGGGACACAATAAGTCCACTCACACCCGTCAGATTTTTCATTCGCAATGGATTTCTGACCATTGGTTATTATTTATTATTTATTATTATGTGAATTCATCATGGAGACTACTAGAAAATATTCATTACTATCTAAAGAATATTAATTAGGAATCTTCGTAACAATAAAAATGTAGGATATGAACAATTGTTTTCGAATTTGTTTGAATGTGAACTATAGAAATATAAGCTTGAATGGAAACATTTCTAAACCTCAAAGTGTGACAAATTAGCAAAATTGACGTTTAAATATAAAATGATTTTTAAAAATTTCTAAATAATATATCCATCAAATGAAAAAATTAACTATACAAATGTTTAAATACTAACATTAGAATCTAAGAATCTAAGAAATTTCTGTACTAAATATTTTTGAATTTCTACTTTTTAGGTTGAAGAATTGAATTGAAAGTTCAGGGGATTTTTGACACATGTAATTGTAGGATTTTGTAGTATGCTAGTTTGAAAAAATGTGGAAAAAAATTTGGAAATTTCTACCATGTAGATTGCAAGATATTAACACTTGAAGTCACAAAAATCCTTTATTTAGCCTTGCTAGTAGCAGAGCAACTACACTTCACAAAGTCACATTTGTTTAAAAGAATGTCCATGTTGGTGGTGCTTCTTTGGATTCATTCTTTAAAGCAAGTTGACTAAGGTAGGAACACCCAAAACCAACAATGTATCCAATGGCATCACTTTCTACACATGGTATTTATTTTAGAACTTAAATTTAGGTAGACCATAGATAGTTTATTGTTTGTTAACTAAAATAATAAGCTATTTGTAGTCTATCTACAATTAGATTTCAGAAACATGTCTTACCTAGAAATTAATGTCATTGAATACATTGTTGGGTGCCCTATCATACATGCTTGAGAAATTTTAAATCATTTGGAATTGTACAACATATAGGAAAAAAATAGTAAATATAAAGAAGTAGAAAATGATTCAAAAATACTAAATTCTTAAGAATTTAGTTATGGAATTAAAAAATAAAAATTTCAATAGTTGTAATGTTGAAATAAACAATGTACATCCTAAGATTTTATTTTTTTGCAAAAATATTGAAAATTGAGTAAAATAAAGGACTTTGAAGTTTGTTTTAGAAGAAAGAATCATAATTGTCTACAAACTAAAAATTCTCGTAACTTTCATCTCATTAATCAAAATGGAACAATTCAAAAGTTTTCCATGTATATATAAATGTAGAGAAACAAATTCAAATTTTTGTTTATGAAAGAAATTTTTTAATCTACCTAAATTGCCTAGTTTAGAAAAAAAGAAGTACATATCATACAATAAAGTTTTAACCATATAGTCAAAAGTTATGAAAAATTTTGGGCCTCAAAGAAAAACTCCATCCACATATTGTGTAAAAATTTCAAAGAAAAAAAAATTCCATACATAATGAGCTACCCCAAATCACAATGTTGCCAAAAAATGCAGTTTGGTCCTTTAGGGGTTAACCTTGTAACACTATTGCAAACACTAAGTGTCCAATAGAAGCTTTTACCTTATACTATAGGATGGAAAAAAATGTTTTTTCATCCATTTTTTTTTGTTGAAGATACTTGAGTACATTTCCAATGAATAGTATTGCAAATTTTCTTAGTATGGCATTATTGACTTTCACATTATAGGTCCAAATGCCACAAAACTAAGCATTTGCACCCTCCTTGCGGGGGGTTCCAATGGTACAAAGAATGAGGGTGAGGGATGTACAGTCTAGGAGATCTCACCATAACAAACAAACAACCTAACTTAAGGTATGGATATACATCTATGGTAAAATTTTCAATTTTTTTGAATATATGCTATTTTTTTTCATTTTTTCATTTTTTTTCCTTAAAAAATTCATAGTAATTTCAAGTTTTCTCCAAAAAATTTGAAATTTTTATGACTTGTAGTAGACATTTGACTTCACCTCTGAAAAATAAATACAAAAATCTTCATTCATATCTAATTGCAAAATGGCAACTATCAAGGTGATGGGTAGGGAGATTTGAAATTAGTAATCATGGGCCCATTCTAATAAGGTTTAATGAAAGATAATAGCTTTTTTTTTACCTTATTTGACTTAGTATATGTTTGCACTTGGTGTTAGGAGTAATGTTTGAGATGTGAATCCCATTCAAAAGTAGGTCAAAATTCCTTCCTTCCCAAAACCCTCATTAACAATACTCTTGAACACCAATGTAGGAGGTTCTAAAAGCTCTCAGGCTCTAAAACTACTCACTTCCTCCTCAAATGTACACTATTTGTACATATTTTTTTGGGTAGCCTTAAGCAATGTACAAACAATGTATTTATGAGGAGGTGGGCGATTCTAATGCCATATGCCATTTTAACTTCAAATTTTCACAACTAATTCCACAAAGCTCTAAAAAATATGAAACGACATGCGTTGGATGCCCATTCCACTTCTCTTTCAAGGAAAGTTTGCTTAAAAAAATATTTTAAAATATTTCAAGATAATTCACCTCCCCAAATTCATGTTTCAACTCTTAAGGTGAAAACACCCAAAACCATCAAAATAAGGAATTCAGCATAGTTGGAGGCCTATTTTCTTAAATCTAATATTTTGTAGTATTAGCAAGAGAAAATCATGAATATTGAAAAAAAAAAATAGATTTTTTCGATGTAATATGTAATCTTAATGATTTTTTAAAATGGCGGGTCTCTAGACCACCAGAACTATTCCATAGGTGCACCCAAATCTGAACTGCGCAAAAGTTAGTTGTCAGCAAATTAGAATTCAGTATGTGTCGTTCAAGTGCGTCACCCAAACACGTGGAAGACACATTAATGGAACTCTAGGGACACTTTAAGCCCTAAGCACCCAGCGCAAATTCCAAAAGCAAGCTACAAATTGCCACTCAAATAGACCCCACCGATTAAAAAATAAGATCTAAGAGACATGACCGTTTAGATTGCGAGAGAGGTAGGCCGAGGACATCTTCGGAGAAATTTATGGAAGTTTTCACCATACAAACCTAGGACATTATAATGGTCAAATGTCTCATAGTAGGAGGCCACATTTGGGACGCTGGACGCTCAGGGGTTAAGGGCATCTTCGGAGAAATTTGTGGAAGTTTTCACCATACAACCTAGGACATTATAATGGTCAAATGTCTCATAGTAGGAGGCCACATTTGGGACGCTGAGGCACTCAGAAGTTAAGGACATCCTATGGAACAAAGATTAGGTACAGGGACAGAATTGGAATTGGAATTTTTTTGCATTAGGTACAGGGAATACGGAATTGGATTCTACTTTAGATGGTCGCTTCATGGACCTCCTACCTCAAGGAAGTGAAAACGAAATTACCTTTTAAGCTTATAAATCCTTGCTGCAAAACCATGTGTGATTAAAGAGGATATGCAATTTCTGAATCTCCAAGGAATCAGAGAGTTGACTGAGTGAGTGGTCTTCACGCAGAGCTCCTGAGACACTTGCTGCTCACAAGAAGCTTGCGGATGTGTAACCTTATATGTAAGCTTATAATAGCTTGAAAACCATCGGGTGTACCAGTTGCCATGGATTCTCTCCCCAAAAGCGAGGTACATAACATTGTTTACCAATGAGGCAAGGGTCCCTTTTGCATCCTTGAAAAAGAGGGCCTCTAAAACTGTCTCAGATGACTCCTCCACCAATTCCTGTCTTTGAATTAACTCAGAAGCCCTTCCTGAGGCATATCGGATACCTTCCCACCATGGAGAGGACCATTGCTTGGTTATACTACACAATTTTATGTGCGGTACTATCTTGGAAACAATAAGTCCACTCACACCCGTCAGATTTTTCATTCGCAATGGATTTCTGACCATTGGTTATTATTTATTATTTATTATTATTATGTGAATTCATCATGGAGACTACTAGAAAATATTCATTGCTATCTAAACAATATTGATTAGAAATCTTCCTAACAATTAAAATGTAGGATACGAACAATTGTTTTCAATTTTGTTTGAATGTGAACTATAGAAATATACGCTTGAATGGAAAAAGAAGGTATGCTAGATTGCTATTGTGATAAAAAGAAGTCATCACCAATTGGGAAAAGCCATAGGACATGTGTCGTTATTTGGATCCACTATTTAGATGTGGAGTGCATTCTTTTCAGCACATGTTTGTACTTGATTTATAGATGACCCTATTGTCAATTAACCCCTAAAGTCCCAAGGCCTTTTTTCCATCAAAATCCACTCAAAATTGTCATTTCTATTGCAAAGAGTAGAAAAGTTTTTTTTTTATACATCTAACTGTAAGATCTTGTACTACACTAGACACTAGTATAAGAGTGTGTGGAAACAATTCAGGAACTTTGACTTTCTAGATTGCAAAATATTTGCATTTAAAGAGACAAATTCAAGAATTATTTAAGAAGATGCTTAGATTGCCTCAAGACTAAGATTGTCCATAACTTTCTCATCACTAGTCCAAATGGAATGAATCAAAGCTTCAAATGTAAACAAAAATATAATCTTTGAGAAAAAAATTTAACTTTTTGTGATTTTTGGGGGGGTTGCCCCTCAAGTTGCTTTTGGGACTCATGGTTGCATATCTTTTGTTTTTGGGCACTGATTGAAGGAAAAATTATATTCCTAGAAAGCTAATCTAATTTACTATCTTCAAAAAAAATTCAAAAAATTATGTCAAAAATTGAAATCACATGAACCTGTCTGAAACTCCAAGAGTCCCTTGTAGGAACTTTGGGACTTTAGGGGTTAAGAGTACTTCACTAAAATGAAGGATTGGTGAAAAGATTGGGCATTGTGTTTGAAAAGTCATAAGTTATTAACCACTATTGTTTCATACTAAATTGCTTGGAAAACTTTAAAGAAAATAATGGAATATACCAATAGAATAATAAAATATATTTCATACCTTGACTTAATAAAGAATTATATTCACATAGTTTCACTAAGAGTTTAACTTGTAGATAATCATCAAATAATTTAATTATTTTTTCAATATTCTATATTTACAAAGTAAAAACAAAATGAGGAATGTAAAATACATTACATTTTTTTAGAGATATTTTAAAAATCATTCAAGTTTTAAAAAATAATTTTCATCAGAAACAACTATTTCATTATTAGGAAACCAAAATTCAACTTTTGCTATAATTAATCCCTAAATGCATTTGATGTTCTTAAGCCCAAAATTGCTTCAAAATACAAATCTCCAATGCAAGGCTAAAATCTTCATCTATATTTATTCATCAAACCCTAAAGGACTAAGGATTTTTTTTCTTGCTAGAAAACAATCAAAACTATCAATTGCAAAGAGTAATCAATTCAAAACTATCAATTTCAAACAATTCTATTGCAAAGAGTAAATTATTTATAAATATGATTCTCTACATATCTAAGCAAAGGATCTTATACTCAACAAGTATAAGAATGTATGAAATAAATTCCAAAAAATTTGTTTGCACAAATTGCAAGATATTTGCAACTAAAGTGAAGAAAAGAAGGCTTTTCATACATTGCAAGACTATATTATTTGACTTTGAACCTTCTTAATTTAGATGTTTTACACTATAGAGTTGTAAGGTTTGAATCTTTATAGTGGGGAATTGAGCTAAGAGTTTAAGGTAGAAAAGATTTCAAAAAAACTTAATTTTCATACTTAAAAAAATGTTAAGTAGAAATAGGTACAAGATAGAAGGAAAATCTAAATTATCAATATCTCTAAAATAGAAATGAAATATACAAATCCCAATGGTGAGCTTGGTCTAGTAAGCAAACTAAATCATGTCCAATTTTTTACTTAAATTATAAAAATTTCATTAAATAATGAATGCTACAAGTAATTTTTTCAAGAAGATACTTAGATTGCCCCCCAAAACAAGATTGTCCATAACTTTCACATTATTTATCCAAATGAAATGAACCAAAGCTCTTCATGTAGACAAATATAAAATATATGAGAAAAAAAAATTGAAAACCAAAAACATTCAAATTTTCAATTTTTTTTTGTTGCCCAATCATCCCTATTATGAACTTATCTAGATATAGCTTTTGTTCCCAAGCAACAATTGATTAAAAAAAACAATTATTTGCACAAAAATAATCATTTTTTCTAATTTCAAGAAATGTTTCAAAAATCATCACAAAAATTCAGATTTAAGGTACCTGCCCAAAATCCAATTTACCCCTTGAATACTTTAGGGGTTAACAAATTCAACCATAGGATCTTTAAATTAACTTGTAAGAGTACACCTTTCTAAAATTGTAGAATAAAAAACCTTACCAATTTCAAAATCAAGTCGCTTGGACTTTAAGAGAAGTATCCTCATCTCTTCCCAAATGGTTAGATTTCATCTCTCAAACATTTCACACAAAATGTGTAGATCCTACAACTTGTTGCTCTATAATATATTGAAGGAATAAGTTGAGAATACATATAAAAAATTTCCACAAAAATATTTCATTATCATGCTTGAAAAAAATACTTTATAATGAATAGAAAGAAATAAAGTATGATTTAAAATACTAAATTGATAAGAATTTAGTTATGGAATTGCAAAATTCCAATTCCAATGATTGTAATGTTGTGATAAACAATCTACAACCAATGCTTTTATTTATTTTTCAAAAATATTGAAAATCGAATCAAATAATGGACTTCAAAGTCAATTTTAAAGTAGAACTACCCACACAGTAAAACTCCTCATAACCTTCATGTCATTAATCAAAATGGAATGATTCAAAGTTTTCCACGTATATATAAATCTAAAAAATCAAGTTCATTTTTTTATTTCTTAAGAAAATCATTTATTGAGAATTACTTGTGTTGCCAACCTCAAGTAATAGAAACTAGATTCATATCATACAATAGCTTCTTAACCATGTAGTCAAAAAGTATGAAATTTATTGCACCCTAAAATTAGTCCACATGTTGTGTGAATATTTCAAATAAAAAGAAATATGTTTGTAGTGAGTTGCCCAAAATTGCTATGTTGCCAAAAAATGTTGTTGGTTGATTAGGGGTTAATATCACTACTAACAATAAAGTATTGTAGTATACTTTAAATAGTGTGGTTGTACTAAATTAGTGGCGCATGCATTGATGAGATAAAATCAATATAGTAGTGCCATGTTCAAGACATGTACAAAATTATGTGAACTAATGTTCTCTTTCTATATATATTTTAAGTAGGCAATGTCACAACCCCACTTACAATTCCTATGATTGCATATATCTTCATATACGTACTCATTCTTTGTATTAAAAACAAACTAAACCTTTGTACAATTTCATTACCTAGCACCACCCAACATGCCAACTTAATATCCTGCAACATAATAAATGTCAACAAAACATTTTCATTGTGATAATTTAAAGTTATTAAATTAGCATATAGAATATGTTATAGAGATCATCAATATAATACTTCTGACATAGAGTCCCCTCATAACCAAGGTATTTAGTCTCAAGTAGGTAAATTTATGTATGTTTTATACCCCCATATGATGAGGGGGTATTTTTTAGGGGGCTATTTACATTGAAGACCTCAATAGAAGGGCCTCTATAATTTTCCAAAATGGTATATATTATGGCATCCTATCATTACTTTTACTACCCATATGAAAACAATTTTTTCTAGGCTATTTTCTTTATAAGAAAAAAAAGTGAATTGAAAAGTAAAGTAATTTTCTTTTTCTTTTTCTTTTTTAAACCCTATTTTTTTGGTCAAGTCACTTTGTTGAATTTTTCAAACCCTATTTTTTGGTTTGGGGTCTTTAATAAGAACTTTAAGACATATAAATGTGACCAGAATTCACCGGTCATATGTAGGCCCCCCCCAAATACAGAGCATATCCAAAATTGAAGCATACAATGACATAACAGTGCCATTTCAATGCCAACAATTCATAGCTAATTCCACAAAGCACACAAGCATGAAACAACACAAGAAAAAAACAAAAAAATATGCTAGTCCGAAAATAGAAAATGGGCTTCCACAAAGTTGTCATTCATGTATTAAAAAAACACAATGTAGTTCACAAAAGGCCTCAATGTGTAGCACAAAGTGTCATTCACATGTGAAAAAAACAAGGTAGTTATAACAAGGGTCTCACAAACTCTGATTTCTAGAAAAATTATGGAAAAAGCAATAGCACAATACTATAGTAGTATGCTCTAAGGGCGACAGTCTTCTTGAAATGAACTTTAGGGTTTGGTATAAAATGGACCTCATGTATTTTGAACCTAAATATGTAGAAAACATTCAATGGACTAAACATGAAGTGGGGGAGCATTCAAATTTGTCAAATTTCACTTTGGGGTTCCAACATGGATTGGTTTGACATGTGCTACAGTCCCTTTTCAAATGTAGTGACAGGTGTCTAGTTATGTATTTAAAATCAAACATGGGCAACCAACTACCTTTGTATAAAAGAATGTTTCTTACGATCATTTTTTACCTTAGTGCTAACCTATTATTCAGTTCTTACTGGATCATTTAAGGCTGCCATCGCTCACATCCACAAACCTTGCTTGTTCTTTATTATACCTACTATTGTTTTTTCTTGGCAGCCCTACTGACATAAATAGGTGCCTACGCCCGACATCTTCAAAAAATGGAACAATTCAAAAGTTTTCCATGTATATATAAATGTAGAGAAACAAATTCAAATTTTTGTTTATGAAAAAGTAATTTTTTAATCTACCTAAATTGCCTAGTTTAGAAAAAAAAGTACATATCATACAATAAAGTTTTAACCATATAGTCAAAAGCTATGAAAAATTTTGGGCCTCAAAGAAAAACTCCATCCACATATTGTGTAAAAATTTCAAAGAAAAAAAAATTCCATACATAATGAGCTGCCCAAAATCACAATGTTGCCAAAAAACGCAGTTTGGTCCTTTGGGGGGTAATTAACCTTGTAACACTATTGCAAACACCAAGTGTCCAATAGAAGCTTTTACCTTATACTATAGGATGGAAAAAAATGTTTTTTCATCCAATTTTTTTTGTTGAAGGTACTTGAGTACATTTCCAATGAATAATATTGCAAATTTTCTTAATATGATATTATTGACTTTCACATTATAGGTCCAAATGCCACAAAACAAAGCATTTGTACCCTCCTTGCGAGGGCCTTCCGACGGTACAAAGAATGAGGGTGAGGGATGTATAGTCTAGGAGATCTCACCATAACAAACAAAACAAACAAACAACCTAACTTAAGGTATGGATATACATCTATGGTAAAAATTTCAATTTTTTGAATATGTGCTATTTTTTTCATTTTTTCATTTTTTTTCCTTAAAAAATTCATAGTAATTTCAAGTTTTCTCCAAAAAATTTGAAAATTTTATGACTTGTAGTAGACATTTGACTTCATCTCTGAAAAATAAATACAAAAATCTTCATTCATATCTAGTTGCAAAATGGCAACTATCAAGGTGATGGATAAGGAGATTTGAAATAAGTGGTCATGGGCCCATTCTAATAAGGTTTAATGAAAGATAATAGCTTTTTTTACCTTATTTGACTTAGTATATGTTTGCACTTGGTGTTAGGAGTGATGTTTGATGTTAGGATGGATGGTATTCCTCACTAACAATAGTTTCCAAAACCTTCACTAACAATACTCTTGAACACCAATGTTAGATGGATGGTATCCCTCACTAACAATACTCTTGAACACCAATGTTAGATGGATGGTAGCCCTCACTAACAATACTCTTGAACACCAATGTTAGATGGATGGTATCCCTCACTAACAATACTCTTGAACACCAATGTAGGAGGTTCTAAAAGCTCTCAGGCTCTAAAACCACTCACCTCCTCCTCAAATGTACACTATTTGAACATATTTATTGCATAGCCTTAAGCAATGTACAAACAATGTATATTTGAGGAGGTGGGTGATTCTAATGCCTCATGCCATTTTAACTTCAAATTTTCACGACGAATTCCACAAAGCTCCAAAAAATATGAAACAACATGTATTGGATGCCCATTCCACTTCTCTTTCAAGGAAAATCTATTGAAAAAAATATTTCAAAATATTTCAAGACAATTCACCTCCCCAAATTCATGTTTCAGCTCTTAAGGTGAAGGCACCCAAAAACGTCAAAATAAGGAATTCAGCATAGTTGGAGGCCTATTTTCTTAAATCTAATATTTTGTAGTATTACCAAGAGAAAATCAAGAATATTAAAAAAATAGATTTTTTCTATGTGATATGTAATTTTCATGATTTTTTAAAGTGGCGGGTCTCTAGACCACCGGAACTGTTTCGTAGGTGCACCCAAATTTGAACAGCAAATCAAAGTGTCCCCTTTGAGCACCCAGCGCGAATTCCAAAAGCAAGCTACAAATTGCCACTCAAGTAGACCCCACCGATTAAAAAATAAGATCTAAGAGACATGACCGTTTAGATTGCAAGAGAGGTAGGCCAAGGGCATCTTCGGAGAAATTTGTGGAAGTTTTCACCATACAACCTAGGACATTATAATGGTCAAATGTCTCATAGTAGGAGGCCACATTTGGGGCGTTGAGGCACTCAGAAGTTAAGGACATCCTATGGAACAAAGATTAGGTACATGGACGGAATTGGAATTGGAATTTTTTTGCAATAGGTACAGTTATGGAATACGGAATTGGATTCTACTTTAGATGGTCGCTTCATGGACCTCCTACCTCAAGGAAGTGAAAACAAAATTACCTTTTAAGCTTATAAGGTAGGTACACCCAAATGTGCCACTGACCTTAAACCGCCATCTATACCATACGTACATCTCCAAAATCAGTTTTGTACCTATGTGGAAGAAACGCTTTCAGAACCAAACTTTGTTCCTTAATAACTTTTGCATACAGTATCCAAATGCCACGTTCTCTGGTGCATTGGAACCTCCTTTCACTTGCCAACAAGAACATATGAAATTTTACCAATCCAATATTAGTAATTAGGCTCAGTAGCAATTAGTGGTGGTTTTAGGTGTACCCACCTTAATCCTTGCTGCAAAACCATGTGAGATTAAAGAGGATATGCAATTTCTGAATCTCCAAGGAATCCTCCAGTTGACTGAGTGAGCAGTCTTCACCCAGAGCTCCTGAGACACTTGCTGCTCTCAAGAAGCTTGCATGATGCAGATGTGTAAGCTTAACTTATATATGCATATATATCCTGCAGTAAGCTTATAATAGCTTGAAAACCATCCAGTGTACCGGGTTGCCATGGATTCCCTCTCCAAAAGCGAGGTAACAAGCCCGTACATAACATTCTTTTACCAATGAGGCAAGGGTCCCTTTTGCATCCTTGAAAAAGAGGGCCTCTAAAACTGTCTCAGATGACTCCTCCACCAATTCCTGTCTTTGAATTAACTGAGAAGCCCCTCCCGAGGCATATCATATCGGATACCTTCCCACCATGGAGAGGACCATTGCTTGGTTATACTACACAATGTTATGTGCGGTACTATCTTGGAAACAATAAGTCCACTCACACCCGACAGATTTTTCATTCGCAATGGATTTCTGACCATTGGTTATTATTTATTATTTATTATTATTATGTGAATTCATCATGGAGACTACTAGAAAATATTCATTGCCATCTAAAGAATATTGATTAGAAATCTTCCTAACAATAAAAATGTAGGATATGAACAATTGTTTTCGATTTTGTTTGAATGTGAACTATAGAAATATAAGCTTGAATGGAAAAAGAGAAGGCATGCTAGATTGCTATTGTGATAAAAAGAAGCCATCCAATTGGAAAAAGTAATAGGACAAGTGTCGTTACTTGGATTCACTATTTAGATGTGGAGTGCATTCTTTTCAATACATGTTTGTGCTTGATTTATAGATGACCCTGTTGTCAATTAACCCCTAAAGTCCCAAGGCCTTTTTTCCATCAAAATCCACTCAAAATTGTCATTTCTATTGCAAAGAGCAGAAAAGTTTTTTAAAAGTTATTTTTTTATACATCTAATTGTAAGATCTTGTACTACACTAGTGTAAGAGTGCATGGAAAAAATTTAGGAACTTTGACCTTCTAGATTGCAAGATATTTGCATTTAAAGTGACAAATTCAAGAATTATTTAAGAAGGTGCTTAGATTGCCTCAAGACTAAGATTGTCCATAACTTTCTCATTACTAGTCCCAATGGAATGAATCAAAGCTTTAGATGTAAACAAAAATATAATCTTTGAGAATTTTTTTTAACTTTTTGTGATTTTTTGGAGGTTGCCCCTCAAGTTGTTTTTTTGACTCATGGTTGCATATCTTTTGTTTCTAGACACTGATTGAAAAAAAAAATAATATTCCCCAAAAGCTAATCTAATTTACTATCTTCAAAAAAAAATTCAAAAAATTATGTCAAAAATTGAAATCACATGAGCATATCTAAAACTCCAAGAGTCCCCTATAGGAACTTTGAGACTTGAGGGATTAAGGGTGCTTCACTAAAATGAAGGATTGGTGAAAAGATTGGGCATTGTATTTGAGTAGTCATAAGTTATTAACCACTATTGTTTCATACTAAATTGCTTGGAAAGCTTTAAAGAAGGTAATGGAATATACCAATAGAATAATAAATCATATTTCACACTTTGACTTAATAAAGAATTATATTCACATAGTTTCACTAAGAGTTTAACTTGTAGATAATCATCAAATAATTTAATAATTTTTAATAATTTTTTCAATATTCTATATTTACAAAATAAAAACAAAATGAGGAATTTAAAATACATTCCATTTTTTTAGAAAATCATTCAAGTTTTAAAAAATAATTTTCATAAGAAACAACTATTTCATTATTAGGAAACCAAAATTCAACTTTTGCTATAATTAATCCCTAAATGCATTTGATGTTCTTAACCCTTTAGTGTCTAAGAAGCCCAAATTGGGTCTCATGTTTTTTTCAGCAACTTTAAAGATTTTATATGGGGATTTTTATTTATTTAAATATTTATTTATTTAAACCAATGAATGCAATGTTCTTCACTCAAGATAATTATATAATAAAAAAATTCATTTAGATTATGCTTTCTACAAAACATTCAATCAAAATCCACTATTTGAAATAGTGAATTCTTAGTACGTAAAGGGTTAAGCCCAAAATTGCTTCAAAATACAAATCTCCAATGCGTGGACTTATTGTTTCCAAGATAGTACCGCACATAACATTGTGTAGTATAACCAAGCAATGGTCCTCTCCATGGTGGGAAGGTATCCCATATGCCTCAGGACGGGCTTCTCAGTTAATTCAAAGACAGGAATTGGTGGAGGAGTCATCTGAGACAGTTTTAGAGGCCCTCTTTTTCAAGGATGCAAAAGGGACCCTTGCCTCATTGGTAAACAATGTTACGTACTGGCTTGTTGCCTCGCTTTTGGGGAGAGAATCCATGGCAACCCGGTACACCCCATGGTTTTCAAGCTATTATAAGCGTACTGCAGGATATAAATGTATATATAAGTTAAGCTTACACATCTGCATCATGCAAGCTTCTTGAGAGCAGCAAGTGTCTCAGGAGCTCCGCGTGAAGACCGCTCACTCAGTCAACTCTCTGATTCCTTGGAGATTCAGAAATTGCATATCCTCTCTAATCACACATGGTTTTGCAGCAAGGATTAAGGTAAGCCAGCCCATTGTGGTCAGAATGAGGAGTTTGGCATCATCTTGTTGTTGAAATTTTTCAATTTTCTTCTTACATTAGTACAAGTGTGAGAAATAGCAAGTGCAATTGAAATTAATTTTTTTTTAACAAAGTATGAATTTGCTAGAAATTTCTGAAGCATTGAGCCGAAAGGAGTCTGTAGACTACCTTAAGACCACTAAAATCTGAATCTGTAATGCTCATCTCACTGCCTAATGCAGTCAAAATATTTTCTATTACAGAAGGCCAAAAAAGTCAATTTTTACAATGGACTTCACACTGAAAACTCAGAAGTTCCTAATGAGGTCAGTGTTCACTCCAGTGCTGTCATGTAAGACATGCATTGTTGCCCACATCCCACATCCTGGAAAAAAAATCACAATGGGTCATTTCTTAGGCGATTTCTTGGCAGCAGTAGAATTTATTGTAAAAAAATTAAGAACCAATCTATTTTATGATGCACGTTGTTTCTAAAATGCACTAAGCGACCCACCCACGTATGTAGTCTTGCTCAAATCCTTGAGATTTCATATGGGACTTTGTGATGAATAGACTCTTAATCTTTAGAAGGATGTCGTGGATACTAAGTACCTAATGGATGATAATAAAATTCTATGTAGGACAAAAGTGCAGATGTTCATCCTTGAAATTTTGTGTAAAAAGGGGAGGTCTTACACAAAATTTGACCTCCAATGAGTGCTCATGGGTTATTTTAAATAAATGATCTATACCTTAAGTGAGGTTGTTTGTTTTATACTGTTTGTTTTGTTTTGTTTGTTATAGTGAGATCTCTTGGACTATAAGACCTCCAATTGCATTCTTCATACTATAGGAAAGTTCTCTATGAGGAGGGTTGCACAAACTTTGTTTCATGGCATTTAGACTTGTGGAGGCAAAATGATGAGTTTCTGATTTATTTTTGGTCTTAAACTATGTAAAAATTACATTTATTTCCATTTTGACTGTTGCAAATACACATGATACACTAAGCTAAAATAATGTGGTAGGATGGCCATCATGCAAACACTTTTTGTTGGTTTTGGGGTAGTCTGAATATTCTCTGGGGCCAATTGAACAACATACTTCAAAAATTCACGAGAAATTCATACTTTGTCAAAAAAATAAAACTTCAATTGTTCTCTTCATCTCTCACATTTGTCTTTATATGGAAAAAAATCTGAATATTTTTCCCAATTAGAGCAGAACACTCATTCTGCATGTCATAGGCAGGGTCACAACGGGTACCAGGAAGCCTGATTTCCACGGTGACCAGCCCATCATCCTTCAGCGGTTAACCCTAGAACGCCGGGCTGGTCACCGTGGAAATCGTCCTAATTAGGTCAAACTAGAAAATTCTTCGAATGTCACATGCTCAGGCGGAGGATCGATCGAGGTTGCCAGTCGATTCAGCTTGCTGCTTGTCGAACAAATTCCTTCAATTGTTGTTGTTTCATCAGTTTTTTCTTCTTTTTCTTTACTGTTTCAAACAAACAATGGCGGGGCCGGCGAGAGAAGAGCCACATGTGAATTATGAGTTGCTATTGAACATAGGTTCCACCAATTCATGCTTGAATCTTTCCATTGCTGCCGCATTTGGCTAGAATTTGGGTGACTCAGCAAGGGAGGATATCAATTACTCTCGTTGTCAGATTTGAAATTTTCTAATTGCCATGTGTAATGCAGAATTGCTGTAACTTAAGTGCGCAATGCTGAATTTTCCTGTGAATGCAAAGTGGAATTGATGTGCTTGAAAGTGTTGAAGTTCGCAATGTTGAGCTCTCTGTCGGACTAAGTTACAGCTTCAACATTTAGCAACATTGTGCTTTGTACAATGTTGAATGTTGATCATCACATCACTGACTAAAACTTGCTAAATTTTTTGGGCGTATTCAGTTATCCCTCTCTCCGTCGTGATTGTCGTCAACTAATGCGAAATCTTCTTGTTGATGTCCAGGCTAGGACCTGGGGATAAGCTTCTAGGGTTGGCAAATCGATAGTGTATTGATTAACCCTATCTGTTGTAGCTGCTGGGACGTCCTTTCTAGTGTGTGAAAGATTTCCGAAGCTGGCGAGTGCGAATGCAGATTTTTAGTACCTCCTGTGACAGTAGTACGTTGTGGTTGCTTCAATCATTTCCGAGCATGAGAACGCTGCAGCTCTTGTTCGACATAGAGCTCTGAGGTTGACAACAATGGAAGATCACTCAGGGAGGGCGATGAGAGAAGAACAGATCAGGTTCTGGACGATCTCAAAGCCTGTAGGATTTGCACAATACCTCTCGTCACGACAGCAACGTCGTCATTTGGCTGCACTCAGTCATGGAGAACGTTCTGGAGGTAGGTGGCACCCCTTCGATTGAAGCATTTGCATGTGATTAAAGTCCGTCAGCTTCTTAAGCTGCATTTGGAAAGAAATTGATCGATTGCACAACTGCCATCTAAGCTAGATCGTCTGTGCTGAGCAGAAATTCTTTGGATTTTCGACTTTCCGGCCATTGCAGAAGGAGGTCGTTGTCGAGATTTTGCAAGGAAGAGACTGTTTGGTGGTTTGGGCGTCTTCCGGAGGAAAGTCACTCTGGTAAATGACCTTGTCGGGATCAATGCACCGCCGAGTTCCTGATTTCATTTGTTGGTGTGACTTGCCTGATTGGGTGTTGTGCTTTCAACTTTTCGTGTCCCCTGTGCATGTCCATGTGGAAATTTTTAGTCAGTATTAACACAGGGAGAACGGGAGGGCGATACCGGGGGGGTATAGTTACATGGACCTCCTACCTCAAGGAAGTGAAAACAAAATTACCTTTTAAACTTATAATCCTTGCTGCAAAACCATGTGTGATTAAAGAGGATATGCAATTTCTGAATCTCCAAGGAATCAGAGAGTTGACTGAGTGAGTGGTCTTCACGTGGAGCTGCTGAGACACTTGTTGCTCTCAGGAAGCTTGCGTGATTCCGATGTGTAGCTTATCCTGCAGTAAACTTATGCTTGAAAACCATCAAGTGTACCGGCTGTCATGGATTCTCTCTCCAAAAGCGAGGCAACAAGTGGGTACATAACATTGTTTACCGATAAGGAGGGGATCCCTTTTGCACCCTTTTGCACCCTTGAAAAAGAGGACCTCTACCGCGAACAAAACTGTCTCAGATGACTCCTCCACCAACTCGCATCTTCGAATGAACTCAGAAGCCCCTCCCAAAGCACCCTCCGCAGCCAGCCATACCGGTATCTAATACCTTCCCACCATGGAGAGGACCATTGCATGGTTATACTAACAATGTATGTACTATTCATACCTTTGGGGCACAATAAGTCCACCTACATCTGATAGATTTTTCATTTGCAATGGATTTTTGAACATTGTTTATTATTATTTATTATTATTTATTATTTGTTATTATTTGTTATTATTTATTATTATGTGAATTCATCATGGAGACTAGTAGAAAATATTCATTGTTATCTAAACAATATTGTTTACAATAGGCATCTCCTTTACAATAGAAATGTAGGAAAGGAATAATCATTGGTGATTTTGTTTGAATATCAAATTGAGAAATATCAGCTTGAATGGAAAAAAAAGGCATGCTAGATTGCTATTGCAATAAAAAAGAAGTCATCCAATTGGGAAAAGCCATTGAACAAGTGTCGTTACTTGAATCCACGATTTAGATGTGGAGTGCATTTTTTCAACAAATGTCTATGCTTGATATTCAAATGACCTTGTTGTTAATTACAAGTACTTCACTAAAATGAAGGGTTGGTGAAAAGATTGGGCATTGTGGAGATAAACCTTAAGTGTTTGAGTAGTCATAAGTTATTATCTACTATTGTTTCAAACTAAATCACTGGTGAAGCTTAATAGAAGATAATGGAATATACCAATAGAAGAATAAATTGTATCTCACACTTTGACTTAATGAAGAACTATGTTCATAGAGTTTGACTTGTGGAACATCATCAAATAATTTTATAAATTTTTATTACTTTTTAAAATATTATTTAATTAAGTAATATTACTTTTTTATAATAATTTTTATTACTTTTAAAAATAATTTTAAAAACAAACAATTATTTCATTATTAGGAAACAAAAATTCAACGTTCACTATTAATCCCTAAATGCATTTGATGTTCTTTAGCCCAAAATTGCTTCAAAATACAAGTCTTCAATGCAAGGCTAAAATTCTTCATCTATATTTATTCATTAACCCCTAAAGGGCTAAGGTTTTTTTCTTGCAAGAAAACACTCAAATCTATCACTTCAATTGCAAAGAAGAAATTATTTATATATATAGCATATCTAACCAAAGGATCTTACACGCAACTAGTATGAGAATGTGTGAAATAAATTTCAGAAATTTTGTCCGCACAAATTGCAAGATATTTGCAATTAAAGTGAAGAAAACAAGACTTCTTGCACACTACGGGACTATATTATTTGACTTTGAACCTTCTTAATTTAGATGTTTTGCACTATAGAGTTTTGAAGTTTGAATCCTTATAGTGGAAAATTGAGTTGAGAGTTTAAGGTAGAAATTTTTTTAAGAAAACTTAATTTTCATTCTTAAAAGAAATGTTAAGTAGAAATAGGTACAAGATAAAAGGAAAAATTTTAAGTATTAATATCTCCAAGATGGAATGAAAACATCTAAAGTATTAATATCTCCAAGATGTAATTCCCAATGGTGAGATTGTTCTAGCAAGCAAATTAAATCATGTCCAGATTTTTTTTAAATTGTTAAAATTTCATTCAAAAATGAATCCTATAAGTAATTTTTTCAAAAAAATGTTCAGATTTGCCCCCCAAAAAGGATTGTCTATAACTTTCACTTCATTTATCCAAATGAAATGAATCAAATCTCCTCACGTAGACAAAAATATAATATGTGAAAAAAATCAAAAATTAAAAAAAATTCAGATTTTTGAATTTGTTTTGTTGCCTGATCTTCCCTATTTTGAGATTATCTAGGTCTAACTTTTGTTCCCAAGCACCAATTGAAAAAAAATAATTATTTGCACAAAGATAATCACTTTTTCTAATTTCAAGAAATGTTTCAAAAAATCATGACAAAAATGGAGACCATAGGTACTTGCCCAAAATCCAATTTGTCCCTTGAAGGAACAATGATCCTTTGGGAGTTAACAAACTCAACTATAGGATCCTTTAATTAGCTTGTAAGAAGTACACCCTCCTAAAATTTCAAAATAAAAAACCTTACCAATTTCAAAATCAAGTCACTTGGATTTTAAAAGAAGTATCTTCATCTCTTCCCAAGTGGTTAGATATCATCTCTCAAACATTTTACACAAAAATATGTAGATCATACAACTTGTTATTCTCTATAATATGTTGAAGGAATAAGTTGGGAATACATATAAAAAATTCAACAACAAATATTTCATTATCATGCTTGAAAAAAATACTTTGTAATAAGTAGAAAGAAATAAAGTATGATTTAAAATATTAAATTGATAAGAATTTAGTTATGGAATTGCAAAATTCTAATCCCAATGGTTGTAATGTTGTGATAAACAATCTACAACCAATGCTTGTAGTTTTTTTCAAAAGTATTGAAGATTGAATCAAATAAAGGAGCTCAAAGTGGATTTTAAAGTAGAAATTCTTTAACTACCCACATACTAAAACTCCTCATAACTTTCATCTCATTAATCAAAATGGAATGAATCAAAGCTTTCCACGTGTATATAAATCTAAAAAATCAAGTTCATTTTTTTATTTCTTAAAAAAAGAATTTACTAAGAATTGCATGTATTGCCAACCGGGTAATAGAAACTAGATTCATATCATACAATAACTTCTTAACCATATAGTCAAAAGTTATGAAAATTGTTGCACCTTAAAACTAGCCCTTGTCCACATGTTGTGTGAGAATTTCAGAGAAAAAAAAAATATGTTCGTAGTGAATTGCCCCAAATTGCTATGTTGCCAAAAAATGCTGTTGGTCAATTAGGGGTTAATATCACTACTATCAATAAACTATTGTAGTATAATGTTCAAGACATGTATAAAATCATATAAACTAGTGGTCTTTCCATATATAAAAGTTTAAGTATGTAGTGTTACAACCCCACCCACAACTCCTATGATTGCAATTGAAGTTGCTTATAGACATACATATCCTCATACACATACTTATTCTTTGTATTAAAAACAAACTAAACCTTTGTACAATCTAATTACCTAGCACCACCTAACATGCCAACTTAATATCCTATAATATAATAAATGTAAAGAAAATATTTTCATTATGATAATTTAATATTATTAAAGTATTATGTAAGATATGTTATATTTAGATCATCAATAGAATACTTCTGGCATAGATTCCCATCCTAACCGAGGATTTTAGTCTTGACCTCACTTGTTCAAATCCTTGAGATCTCATAAGGGACTTTGTGATGAGTAGACTCTTGATCTTTAGAAGGATGTCGTGGACACAATGTATCTAATGGATGATAGAGAATCCTTCTATATAGAACAAAGTTGTAATATTCATCCTTGAAATTTTGTCTGAAAAAGGGAAGGTCTTGCACAAAATTTTACTTCCAATGAATATTCATATTTTTTTTATGCAAATGATTCATGGCTTAACCCTTTAAGGACGTGACACTTGAAATGGCCTATGTTGACATATATTCTTTGATTTTAGAGACCTATCATGTGTTTTTTGAAAATACATGCAACTACAAAAATATGGGCCAAGTCAAGGAGAATATTTAGGTAATTTAAAAAAAAAATTAAGAAGTATAAAGATTCTTTGCCTATAAGAACAATAGTTTTGCGTATTCCAATGCTTATGTACTTGTTTTAGAGAAATTATTTAGCTTGTGGAGGTATGCTTAGTTTCTTGTTGTGCCAGATATGGTCAATCTTACAATTGCCTAAGGTAGTTAATAGTAGTAGTAGTGGGTACTTCTGGAGAGAGAGGGACGTTCCTTTAGAGAGATTGTTTGTTGATGAAAAAAAATTATTGTTTTTTGAGTTATTTTTGGGTCTTAAATAAATATCATTTATTTTTATTTTTATTGTGACAAAAATACATAACACACCAAAGTAAATGTGGTAAACATGCAAACACTTTTTGTTGGTTTTGGTGTAGTCTAGATATTCTTTTTGACCAATTGGACAACACACTTCAAAAATTCATGAGAAATTCATACTTTGTCAAAAAAATAAAACTTCCATTGTTCTCCTCAATTCTCAATACAAAAAAATCTGAACTTTTTTTCCAATTGGTTCACATCGGGTACCAGGAAGCCTGATTTCCACGGTGACCAGCCCATCATCCTTCTGCGGTTAACCCTAGAACGCCGGGCTGGTCACCGTGGAAATCATCCTAATTAGGTCGAACTAGAAAATTCTTCGAATGTCACATGCTCAGGCGGAGGATCGATCGAGGTTGCCAGTCGATTCAGCTTGCTGCTTGTCGAACAAATTCCTTCAATTGTTGTTGTTTCATCAATTTTTTTTCTTTTTCTTTACTGTTTCAAACAAACAATGGCGGGGCCGGCGAGAGAAGAGCCACATGTGAATTATGAGTTGCTATTGAACATAGATCCCGCCAATTCATGCTTGAATCTTTCCATTGCTGCCGCATTTGTCTAGTATTTGGGTGCGCCTCAGCAAGGGACGCTTGGAGTCCGGGAGGATATCAATTACTCTCGTTGTCAGATTTGAAATTTTCTAATTGCTATGTGTAATGCAGAATTGCTGTAACTTAAGTGCGCAATGCTGAATTTTCCTATGAATACAAAGTGGAATTGATGTGCTTGAAAGTGTTGAAGTTCGCAATGTTGAGCTCTCTGTCGGACTAAGTTACAGCTTCAACATTTAGCAACATTATGCTTTTGTACAATGTTGAATGTTGATAACCACATCAGTGACTAAAACTTGCTAAATTTTTTGGGCGTATTCAGTTATCCCTCTCTCCATTACGTGATTGTCGTCAACTAATTCGAAATCTTCTTGTTGATGTCCAGGGCTAGGACCTGCAGTTCCATGGAGATAAGCTTCTAGGGTTGGCAAATCGATAGTGTATTGATTAACCCTATCTGTTGTAGCTGCTGGGACGTCCTTTCTAGTGTGTGAAAGATTTCCGAAGCTGGCGAGTGCGAATGCAGGTTTTTAGTACCTCCTGTGACAGTAGTACGTTGTGGTTGCTTCAATCATTTCCGAGCATGAGAACGCTGCAGCTCTTGTTCGACATAGAGCTCTGAAGTTGACAACAATGGAAGATCACTCAGGGAGGGCGATGACAGAAGAACAGATCAGGTTCTGGACGATCTCAAAGCCTGTAGGATTTGCACAATACCTCTCGTCACGACAGCAACGCAGTCATTTGGCTGCACTCAGTCATGGAGAACGTTCTGGAGGTAGGTGGCACCCCTTCGATTGAAGCATTGGCATGTGATTAAAGTCCGTCAGCTTCTTAAGCTGCATTTGGAAAGAAATTGATCGATTGTTGCACAACTGCCATCTACGCTAGATCGTCTGTGCTGAGCAGAAATTCTTTGGATTTTCGACTTTCCGGCCATTGCAGAAGGAGGTCGTTGTCGAGATTTTGCAAGGAAGAGACTGTTTGGTGGTTTGGGCGTCTTCCGGAGGAAAGTCAATCTGGTAAATGACCTTGTCGGGATCGATGCACCGCCGAGTTCCTGATTTCATTTGTTGGTGTGACTTGCGTGATTGGGTGTTGTGATTTCAACTTTTCGTGTCCATGTTGAAATTTTTAGTCAGCATTAAGTTGAGTTGTTGGTATTTGGAAATCTCAGACATTGGGAAGCATAGTAATCGTGAACTGATTCTCAGAAGGATTCTTGAACTGCTTGATATAGTCAACCTTTAGCTGCACTGCAGGTAGCCATTTCTCGTGTGCCCGCTTGTGTGCTTTAGCTGCTGCTGCTGATATGATGCTGAAAAACGTACTTTATTTGTTGAGAGCGTTTGATGCCTGCTGCACTTGCAGCTGCTAATTGTGTTGCAACTGACTTCTTCAGTTACCAGCTACCAGCTTTGATCGTGAAGAAAACTGCGATTGTTATCAGTCCTCTCTATAGTCTCATGGAGGATCAGGTGAGATATCCTCACTTTTCGCCTCCGTTTGTAGAATTGTGCATCAAACCAATTATTGGAAGTGGTACTAATGGAAATTATTCTTCCATGTCATACAATTGTTGGGTTGAATGCCATGTTGGATAGAATGGCGCATTTCAGTGAAATTTGTGCAACTTCGCTTGCTTGCTTGACACCTTCACGCAATTGACGGTCAGAATTTTGGAGCTCTGAAACTCGAATATGACGATGTTGATTATAGGTGACAAGTCTACAGAAACGAGGCATTCGTGCGGAGTATATGTGCAGTGCTCAAACAGACGGAACTGTGCAAGGGCGAGCTGAGGATGGGGAGATCGATATTCTCTACATGACCCCTGAGAAGGCGTGCTCTGTTTCAGGAAGGTCGGTCACAGAACTTGCTTCTCCCCAAACACCCTCGTTTTTAGCATAAATTTGAGCTTCTTTTATGCGGTGAATTCTATTTTCTCTCTCAAACTCAAATTACAAAGATCCAATTTATTTTATGTGGAGCTTTGCAGATTTTGGGAGGCACTGATGCAGAGAGGAGTGTCCCTTTTGGCAGTAGACGAAGCCCATTGCATCTCAGAGTGGGGTCATGAATTCAGGTCATTCTATTTTCTTCTAATCTTTTCAATACGTACCCGCTGTGAGCCGTCATTTTTGTGATTGCTAAATGTTTTGTCCATCAAATTAAATGCAGACCTGATTACCGGAACCTTGGCGGTTTAAGACGACATCTTCCGAACGTGCCATTTGTTGCTCTGACTGCAACTGTTACGCCCAAGTCAGTGACTCGAACTTCACTCTGTGTCTTCGTAGCAATTCTTCAAGCCTACGCCCAAACTCAGTTGGAATCGATGTTCTGGAGGTATGCGAAGAGTATGATGCATTACTTGGAGTATTGCAGGGTTCGAGAGGACATCGTGCGCTCTCTACAATTACAAAATGTCTACACCGCAGCATCATCAGTTGACCGGCCGAATAGTTTCTATGGAGCCAAATGCGTGAAAAACGAAAGCGTCTTCTTGGAGGAGCTTCTGAAGGTACTCAGCGTCGAAGATAATGTGTGCCAAGGGTCGACAATCATCTACTGCACGAGTGTCAGGATGGTTGAAAAGGTGCAGCTATGCTTTGTTGCTTGCTGTACAGCTGCTTGATTTATAAGATCATGTTTGGTGGGGGTTGATTTGGGGAGTCTTCTTTATTGGATTCAGAGGTCGTTCCCTTTAAAGGGGTAGTACACTCACATGCGTGCATGCCTTGGAGTGTTGGGAGCTCGATTGATGATTTGTACCAAAACATGAATTAACCGAGATAGGTTGATTATAAAGCAGTCTTAGTGTCCAGAACTTTTTCTGGTATTAGCAGTTCACGGATCGAGACGGCTGACAAGGAAATTACGTGAGCAGGTTGTAAGTGAACTGCGATATTCGATGTTTGACGCAAGTGCTTACCACGCACAGAGAAACCTCATTTGCGCAAAGAAGTGCACAGGTTCACTTTGCCCTTGTTGAGAAATTGCAGTGCTATTTGAGATCAACTTGATTATTTCTTATGCCCAGTAATATTATTTATTTTTAAATCTTTTTTGATGTAAGTTAACAGAATTCCTAAACTTCCTCTAACGGTTCCCTTAGTTCTATTTCTTCTTTTCTGATAATAGCTTTCCACTGATCGGCTTCCTTTGTATGAGTTCTTTCGCAGTTATTCTTCCACCCTTGCGTGGTACTTACCCGTACACTTATAACTACAAGCTGATCCTTGTGTTTGATGTGCAGGGCATTTTCAAATGAAGAATTGCAGATTGTGGTTGCAACTATTGCCTTTGGTATGGGCATTGACAACCCGAATGTTCAGCAGGTAATACATTACGGTTGTCCAAAGAGTTGGAAGCGTATTATCAGGAGAGTGGTCGTTGTGGCAGAGATGGTCGACCATCTCAATGCTTGCTGTATTACAAAAGTATCGACTTCATGAGAGGCGACCTGTATTGTGCAGCATCGTCAAATGTGAGCATGTTTTTGATCTACTCTCTCATATTCTATCGAAACTAGATAGTTTTATGTTGATTGTTTTAGAACATAAGAATTCTCTGTAACCCAATAGTCGTTAGATTGGCTAGCATAGTGAAAGCTGAGCATTGAGGACCGGAGCACTTTTGAGTCGTCCCACCGGAAACTGCTGCCGTATTGAGTTCCTCAACTGAAAATTGAAGCCTAGCGGAACCTCATATCTATATCTGACTTAGCTATTCTTACTTTTCGTGTTTGGAACTTTATCAGGCGGAAAGAAAAGCAGTATTGAAGGAGGCATACACAATGGCACTGAGCTATTGTTCAACAGTTGAGTGCCGACGACGCACTATTTTGGAATATTTTGACGAAACTCTAACGTCCAAAAACTGTGGTTAGGTCCTAACCTTGTATCATGCGTGTTGCAATTGCTTTGATTCAAATACTGCAATTCGTCATGTTTCTTACCACAAACTTACGGTAATATGAGGGTTCCGGATCTTTACCCTCGTCCCTTGCTCGATTTAATTTCCTTCCGATTACAATCCAAGTATATTGCTTATACTGCGCACTAAATTTCTGCAGGAAATTGTGACAATTGCTTGAGGCCAGAGAGCAGTAGTCAGGCTAGTGATTTTCCTGCGGAGGCGAGACTCCTGATTACTTCCGTCATGTCGTGTGGTCAAAAGTTTGGATTCCGTGTCCCAATTGATGTTCTACGCGGTTCTCTGGTGCTTCTCTCGTCCCATATGAAGTTCATGTGTTTCATCTGAAAGAATTCTCTTCCTCTTCTTTTCTTCCCTTGTCTCGTTGTCCGTCGTCATATTTAAAAATGAAACATTCTGCCTGAATCCTAGCTCTTCATTTTTCAGGCCAGAAAGGTGATGGCAAATCGACTCAACAACTTACCAATATACGGGCTGGGGCGCCAGAAATCGCTGAAGTGGTGGAAGTCATTGGCGTATCAACTTCTAGCACATGGTAAATTTCAACTGGCCATTCAAATTTTTATCAAAGTTTAAACCTGATTGCAAAACTAAGTAATATCTGGGGTCTTCAGCTTTCCTTGTCTAAGGAATTTTTTATTTTATCATCGATTGTCATTAATTCTTCTTTGAATCAGCTCTAATAGGTTACTTCGAGGTTTATTTCCAGAGCTCTTACAGTCTTATCAGGTACTCTCTGCAAATGCTTGTTATGCACAATTTGTCACCCCGCTACATTTGATGTAAATGCCGTTTTCGCTCTGTAATTTATGCAAAGAACCACATCACGTCATAATTATATAGTTACTGAATTGTTTGAAAAACATTAAGTCTCATATTCGTTTAAAGATAATGGCGAGTTCTGTGAAATTGTCGCAGTTTCGGTTGCCCTATTAGAACCTCAGATCTATACCAGGCCTAGTTCTTAGAGCTCTGGGCACTTGCACATTACAATTTCGCCGGTGCTCTGAAACACCCTTTTTAATGGAATATGACAATATTGTTACAAAGTAAAACTGATTTTCATCTAGAATGTCCGTTCTCTTTCCCCTCTTCCAAAGTTTGTGGTATGAACATGATCATCCGGAACTATCACCAACCCTAACTAACATACCCGAAAAATGGGACATGGCTTTGGCAGAGTGACAGCAAAAGGAATTGGAATGAGGAATGAGATGGCTCAGAACGGTCGCAAGGAGCAACAGGAACGGAAGGTTGTGGTTCCACAAGCGCAGTCGAGAAATGGAAAACCGCTCAGAAAGAAAATGGTGGAAACAAGGAACACAGCATCTGCTCAAGACGTGCCGAATGATGTAGTGGTGGAAACGTCAGGGGCTGCAGCTTTGCAATCAACTACAGAGATCTCCATGGTATCTACCTTCAAACTGTTCAATTCTCCATCAAATGAAGATTCTAAGCTGCGCAAAGGGGTTACAAGAGCTGCCCGTACTGCAGTCAAGCGGAAGAGAATCTCAGAGCTATCCACGGATCATTCAGATATTGCTAGTGTCATTGGCGATCCGAGTGCCGTCAGGGCCACACACATGAACTCCAGCAAGAAATTTAATGAGACAATTCACCGGGTCCCAAAGAATGGCTTGTACATTCTTTGCTCTGAAACAAAGGAGATCATTAATCCAGAACTGCTCAAGAGTCCTACGTCACTTATAACGGCCGCCTTGCATCAGTTGGAAACAGAGGACCTGCTTTATGGGAGGATTGGTAGAGCTTATGGTGTGTGGCTTCTCGCTGCACCTATCAAGGTGCAATCTTTTCACCATAATCAGTTTCGTATCCTCATATATTTGTTCTTGGGTTTGCTTTGAAATTCGAGATGATTAGTAAATTGTTTTTTTTTTATCATTTTCATGTGTCACCAGAGACCCAGATGTGAACCCGAGCTGAGCCAAGTTGGAAAGATTTTGGAAAGTTTCAGAAAACATGCAACAGGTGAGTCCAACGTTTTTTCTCGGACTTCTGAATTTCTTCAGTTCAGAGAGTATCTAGATAACTTATCATGTGCACCAATGCGTGCATATTTTAGGAGGAAAAAAAATTGATCTCCTCATCAGAGATATTCTACAGTCATTTAGCCCGTAAGACTCCAAACTCCCTGCAGAATCCTTGGAAACTATGGTTCTGAATGAAAACAATTGTACCATAGGGCCAAAACTTTGGTTGGCAAAGACACTGAATCTTGGTAAATGTGACTTTTTGTCACAAGGATGGTCAACAAGTTGGGAACGGAATGAAACTCGGGTACCAAATCTGCATAGTTCTAATCTTAAACTTTGATGCTGTAGTAGAGTGACTTGTGTTTGGCACCAGCTCAGTGTAATCCCAATTATAATACCTAATGTCCATAGTTTTGCATACCATGCTGTGTATTCCACGTATTTGAAACTGAGGAAGTCAAATAACAGAGGAAGAGTGGTATATCTAGTGAAGTCAGCATTTGCGACTTCAAGTTGTGTTGAATGATCATCATCTTGCCAACTTGATTAGAAATATATTACACGGTTTCAGACACAATTTTCTGCCTGAATCGCCCAGGAGAAGTGCGGAGCCAGTACAATGTTTCTCCGAGTTTGCTGCGAGATTCTTATAACCTAACTTCCTCCAGCATTCTAGGTCATGAGACGTTATAAATATAGTAGCCTACCCATTTCTAACCACCCCCCAATTTCCAATCTACACGCTGCTCTCTGAATTTGTGCACCAGCTCAAGGCTGTCAATATTGCAACTAGCCCTTGGATGATTTTCCAATCAGCCTATGGTAAAAACAGAATAGTCTATAACACCATTATAGGTAGAAGAGAATCTTCCACTAAAAAATTCATAGTAATTACATTTTGTTTAATAAAATTCTGGAAAAATATGCAATCCTTCCAAACTCGTATTTCTGCACATGAGAAAAATTCTGCACCCAGCTACCTTATGCTAGAATTCAATATGAGATCCAAACTGTACTTTGGCCTTTGTTGTAATCATGGGACACACCTATTTGAAAACACCCTTGTGTTGCACCAAGTCTTAAGGAAAAATTCAAAGAAAAATTGGATGATGATGTTGAGTTCCAAATTTTGAAAATAATTCAGATGAAATTGCCAATTTTTAATGAAACTCACGCAAATATGTACATGAAAAGACAGTTCTATCCATAATAGAGATGAATATTGAAGTATTTGGCTACATCATTTTATTATGTGTTGCCACTGCAGCACTTTGGTGCAACAAATGTACCTGTGTCCTGATCGCAGTGATATCACTTTTACAGCAGACTACCTTAGTATCATCATTCAATCCACATTTTGGCTTTTCTTATTCTTACATTGTGTAGGAATTCCTGAGTGGCGAAAATAGTCAAAGTGGACACAAATGGGGTGGGCTTACCTTGATAACTTTAAATGGCTTACCTTGCTTGATAACTTCAGAGCAAGTTCTAGTTCTAACGAGTGTGAAACATGACATCACAGAAGAATTCTTTCAGAACTTTTCACTGAAAATCGAAAAGAATTAATACTGCTCTTTTAGATTTTCAATGATTCAGTGATTAGGCTCCAAATGCAATGCTAGATCCAGGTCCAGATCCTCACTTCCTTGTGAGGAAGATCTTTTCCAGTGTGGATGCTTAGCAAGCACAGGCAGTTCCGGAAAGTTGGCAATGGGTTTCATACCTCGCATCAGTTGTTGAAAAATTCTCAGGTGAACACAAGCACGCAGCATCTCTCGCGCGCGCTTTGAATCCACCAACGGACCAACCGACTGAGCCACCATGGGGACGGATCATGTACCAGTCATTACAGATTTATTAATGCAGTGTGCTCCTTCACGAGCATTGCTACTTTAGCGAAACTCGGCTTCTCATGTTCCCCAGATCGAAACTACAGATAGCCTTTCCATTTGCTGCTGTACCTCAATGATAGTTACAGGCTTCTGTTTTTGTTTTTGTCCCTGATAGGACCTCAATATGGTGGTCAAAATCTAATACCAACACTAGGAAACGGAAGAAACGGATCAATGAGAAACGATCCCCCGTCAATTGTTTGTTTGCAGTTAATCTCATAAATACATACACCTGACCTTCAATGTCACCCCAATCGGTGCGGGGGAAGCCACTAGTAGCGAGCGATGAGCCCCTCCTTCGCGGCGGCGGTCTTGTCCTTGTAATACGCCGCCTCGGCCTTCCGCACACCCAAAACGGCGGTCACCAAGGCGGTACCAATGCTCTCACGCATCACCTTATTGCCTTCCAAAGCCGAAATCGACTCCTCCAACACTGTTGGCAAACGTCCTACTGTTTCGGAGTCCAAGTCTTCGATGCCAGTGTCTAGCGATTGCAACACAACAAGTCAGTCAGACAGACAGAAAATCCAGCGTCTTCTGCCATTTCTAGCACAATCCTAACCTGGCTATGACCATATCGGATGGCATCGTACTGGCCCCTGTAACTATAACAAATGTCTTATCACAAATGTCTAATCTGAAATAGAAATGCACAAGTTTCATACGTCTCTTTCCCCAAAACCCTCAGGACAATACCAAGGAAATCCTCAAAAAAATTCTCAGTATAATCCACACTGATTGAAGAAAATTCAAAAGACCATTTCTGTAACCACATGTCACGATTCAATTACATATTCATTCTTTGAGAGGATAGGTGCCAATACAATACAATTGCTTTTAACGCAACTCTCATATTGAGTGCAAACTGTGTTACAGTACTATTCTACATGTCATGTCACGTTTTCATCTGCAAAGCTTTTCTTTCACTCGTTCTTGCTAAATCCTAATGACATCCAAGCATTTTCTCAATGAAACCTTGAAACTTGAGAATTTGCAACCTTTCTGGTGCTGTTGCATTGCAACAGGCTTCGTTCAAATGTTTCATGGGCACCACCAGAACTCTCCACATCTTTGAACCACTGCTTAGGCTTTACGCTTGGGGTATAACCAACTATGAAGTTCATGTTCGGAAGTTTTAAAGAACGTAACAGGAAATCGTTCGTACCTAGTGGTGCAGGGACATGGATGTGCTTTCGTAAGCCATCGATGCCTGAAGCAAGTATGGCAGCTAAGCCCAAATGAGGGTTAGAGCACCCATCGAACTGTCTCAACTCCAGGCTCCTCACCACTTTGGGGCTTGAGCTTTCAGACACTGTTCGAAGAGGTGCTTGTAAGTTGCCTTGGCCCCAGAAATGGTAGCCACTGTGACTCTTGGAACCATAGCTGCAAAAGCACAACAATGTTTCGTGTCATCGGGATACCTAAACCCTAAACCCTAAAAAAACCGAAAACCGAAAACCGAAACTGAAAGGTAATCTCAGATCCTTGGTTCTCCGCTAGCAACAAGACCAGACCGAAAAAGTAATATAAAACAGATTTCTGTGTGACCCCTTCCTGTTCCTTCAGTGCAACAGGGATAACGTAGTCAAGTTACAAACAGTTCCCCAACTCTTTCTAGAAAACGAAACACTGTAAAGTGAACGTACTGGACAATAGACCCTACGAAGGACAGGACAAATAAGTTTACCTTATTGGGAGTGGAGCTGTGAACGCAAGAATAGTAGGCAAGTGATGAAAAATTCCTCCCAAAAAACATTGGCCAAATGGAGATAAGCCATACTCATCCTCCTCAGAGGCATCCTGGGATCCAAGCGCATTTGCATCCTCTCGCCACAGGGTCAACCGGACTCGTGAACTGCCAACATCCGAGCTTGCTTGCCTAACAACGGTACACACCAAACTAGTTCAATATTCCACACTTGAAAAAAACGCCAGGAAATTCAATGAAGTAAACTTGTGGATGGCATGCAAATTCTAGAGCCTGAACTCAAAATAGGAAGCTCATAGCCAATTATATTCATTTTCAAAATATCCTTTTACTGTTGAAAATCCAGGGCATGGTTTCTTCTTTCTATTGATATACTTTGCCACCTTTCTTAAAGCTTCCTAAAGCTTATGATTCATTTCGACTCCTATAGATATGGGTCATTTAGACACTTAGGTGTAGAGTGACTGTGCTCGTCGGCTGGAAACAGGATGTGAACCACTTACAAGTTCGGCAGGAAACTGGCACGCAACGAGTGCTTGCTGGCTATGGCACTCACCGTCTCCTTCACAAGGAGAAGGTTGTCAGCAGCACTCAGAACATGGGCTTCTTCAAGGGTCACCACAAACTGGCCTCCTCCTTCACAGTGCATCTGCCAAAAACCTCAAAGATGAATCAATACTTAATCAACCCTAAACTCTAACATACGGTCGGAATTTCTAATTCACAGAATTGCGTCAATTTTGAAGACTAACGCCCAATTTAGAGAACCCGGGTGGTGCCTTATAAGGCATACATAAGGATTTTAGCTACCAATGAGATTCGAAGAACCTCAAAAACTACAAAGTGGGATGATTTTTTCAGATACCTCTTCAATATGGATGTTGAAGGATGACAGTACATCGTAAATCTCAGCCAAGATGGGCGAAGCTGCGTGAATACCCGCAGCTGATGAAAACGGGCTGGTATTCAGTAATTCCCACTTCTGGGATCCAGGAGATTGCTTGAGAAGGTAGAACCCAACGTCAAACCCTGCCCGCATCACCTGTGACAGCATCAACCGAAACTCTCAATACCATTTCTCTTCAAGTATTGTTCAAGGCTCAAAACATATTTCCCAACCACTCAAGAAGACACTTTGAGAACAACATTGACATTCTTACAAGATTGAAACCCATGCGCAGTGTTTGCGAGAGGCGTTGAAGTGTGTTGCGAGGGCAATATTTCCACGGAACTCCAGGTTTCTCGTGCATGTTCGTGAAGACCACTGCAGTGTCTGGGGACCTACGCCAAACCAAACATTTGAAAGGCAATGTCACGGAGTACTCATGGAAATGGATCGTTTACAGTCAATTAAAGTGATCTACAACCTCCCAATTAAAATGATTGCATAAGAAATTCATACAGAGTGGACTACAACTTCATCTCAACAGATTTTTGGCTCTTGTACACAAAAGAATCTCTCTACAACCGTGTAACGATCTCCCCAACAATCAAAATCCGATATATTGGTTAATATGAAAGCAAATAGTATCCCCTACCTCGTACATTCTCAGAGCAGCAGTAGCAATGAACAAGCACCTCGGACTTTAAAAGCTTACCAGGGAAGCGTAACCTTCGTGCTGAGATCTGGCATAAGACGAATTTCACCAACAGCCGACAACCCCGAATTTTCAGCAGGGCTGTCTGAATACGAAGTCATGCCCATGATGCATTTCGCAATACCCACGCCATGCACCACCACGACTTCCTCAAACCTTCGAATAGGAACAACCTGCATTCCGAATCCACATATTCAAACCCTAAGCTACGGTAACAACACCTCTAAATACAACCAAATAAGGGTTTGAGCATGGTTCCTATTAGTAAACTGTAAAAATTTTGCTGGATCTTGTTGGTGGTTGAAACGGGATTCTAGATTCTCTTCGAGCGCATTTTTTGGACTCCGTATAAATAGACTATGAATTTTCACAGCGCTGAAAATTCGTACCCGACATCGAAGTTGCCCTGATGTGTCCGCATACATCAACCGCACTTGCGTAACCTCCACAGGTTTCACATCGACAGGTTCCACTGCTTCCACAGCCACAGCTTCCCTTGGCATCTCCACCACAGGTGCTACCACAGGAGTAAAGGGAACCACAGGCTCGGGTTTAACTACGAGCTCTTGAGCCTTACCAAATCTGGGAGTGGGGTTGGCGTCGTGGAAGATACCAGGAGTGGGGCCATTGGGATGAACCGCCGGTCTTGGCACTGGAGCCGGGACTCGGAACTCAAACGTGGGAGGTTTTTCAACGGTTAAGGAAGGCACAAGAGACTCCTGCAACCTCATCAGGCTTTCCGTTGAGAGTGCGCGTTGGAGTGGTGGTGCCTGATTCCCTTCCAGTTTGTAGAAATCAATTGCATTCCGGTTCAAGATCAACTCAGCAGCTGCAAGGGCTTCTTCCAGGGTCAAGTCGCAGTTGTCGTAGGACTCGCATAACACGCGAGTTAGCATTTCGCGTGACCACTTCGCCCCTACAAAAGCCACACGTATCCAAACCGGGTCACAAATTGTTGCAATTCGCTACAACGAAAATACAAATGCGTATCACACTGTGCGATGATAATTCACGGCAAGCAGTCCGTATACAGAAGCATCAACAGAACAAAACTTATCGACACTATATCTGGATAACAAGCTTGCATGGTTTTGTCCACATACCCAAATAAAATGTCTCCGGAAACGCGTAGCCGTCACTGCTGAACATGATCTGCGACACATTAAGTTGTAAGAAATTTAATGACTTGAGAGATGACATGGCATTTACCAAGACATTATCATCAATTGACTTGACATAGAAGCCTTGAATTTGAACTCAATAGTATTCAAATAGATGGTTCAATACTCGAGAGAGATTCTTTAAATAGCACAGTGATCATTCCGAATCCATAACTTGCAAGTCCGATGATTCTAAACTATCATAGTATATGAATGTCTCAGCAAGAAGTTTGAAGCTCTTCAAGGCTCATTTAAAGGTGTCGTCTCTAGAGAAGCGCACCTTGTTCACAGGTGCCAGATCAAGAAGGTCACTGAGGGCACACCGCATTCCCCGCACGCTCAACATGGGCACAACAAGGCCGAAATCAATGTGCACCTGTGAATCCAGCATTTCCGGATACGTAAGTGCACCCGATACCGCAAACACTAGTAACCTTTCCATGAGTAGAACTACTTTCACAGAAAGGCAAATTAAAGACTGCAGGTATCTACTGTTCTGACACATGAAGCTCTCAAAAAAATACCTACAATCATAAGAGAACCGCGCTGAAGCACTGATTCCTTTTAATCGTACTATTAATTATAATATTAGTACTCCCAGATGTTGAAATATTTTTGCGACTCTACACGACCTCTGATCCTCGTCAAAATTGAGAATTATGAATTGCTAGCATTGCTATGTAGGATTCAAAATGAAAAGTCTAGTTGCTAGATTACAACCATTATCAAGTTGCTGTTTAAAACATCAGACGAACAAACCTGTGAATAGACACTCGCAAGATACGATGCCTCACGCATGAACGGGTAGGACCCGTGAAGGAGCACAATGCGGCTTTTAGCAAAGAGTGGGTCTTCCAAAATAGCACGAAGGTGAAGAGGGTTGGCGAGCTCCAGCTGCAAGTCCTTGTCACCAAAGCTGATAAACACAATATGCACAAAAAGGTCTATGAGCTTTTTCTTGTGAAAAAAGTTTCTAATTACCTGCAGATCTCAAGGATTCAGCACATAAAATCAAGGTGCAAGGGTAGCCTGGATCGGGCATTTAAAAAACGGTACCCCGTATGAATTTGCATAGGGATGTTACGTGAAGTAGCGACCTCCAGAGCACGAACAAACATGAAGTCAATAAAGGCTTTGTTTGACACTAGGACAGGCTGGCCTGCCTGATGATTCTCTACACCAGATCAAACAATGCAGTATTTAGTACCTGATCTCAAGTAGGTACTCACTAAACATATCTCTAAACAAAATGGGGCAGCAATCACTACGATTAGAATCAGAATGGAAAATGAATTAATTCACATACGTAGATTTTCATGAAGGCCAGTTTCAGCAGCTTGCGCGGATACATGAGGGTTGATACGAAGTCCGCATCGATATGCACAAATGCTCTTGAACGCAACTACCTTCTCCGAAAGTGTGAAGCATCCAAGTTAAGGAAAAAAACAAATTACAAGGAAGAAAGGATCGATTGGCTTTTCTCCAGAGAGAAAATCTGAATACAAAACTAGATAGTAATCTGGATATAAAATCTAGATAGCAATGACTTACTCTGCGTTCTCTATCAAACAATAAATCAACAGAATGTTTTTTTGAATATGAAAAGTTGTGAAGGATATGACTCCAGAGTCGACACAAATCGATGATCAAAGCTCTCCAACGTCCAGGTTGCAAAACCACCTTGGCTCTGTAACCCACAAACAGAGCGCCAATGGTTATGTCATACACCACGAATAACAACTCGTGGATAAAACTTGAAACTTCCTTCTCTCACTGCAACAATCCGTGATTGTGTTGCTTGAGATCAAGGTCTGGAATCAAATTCCTGCAGAATTCCTTTCACTATCGATGGAAAAGTCGCCAATTTGCAATGAAAGTGCCATCCAAACATGTGACTTGAACGAAGTGAGATACTTGTAGGTCCCATCACAGCCAAAACGGAGCAAAATAGATGCAAAACTAATGATTCAAGGGTAGCCTAGGATTATAATTGAGACTCTAGTCCTTCAAATTGAGAACCTTTACGTATGGATTTCAAATAGTACGTATCATAATGCGTTGGAATCCTCTCAAAAATGGGAACAATATTTACCTACCCCCAAAAAATCTATTATGATCATTGAAACAGCTGTTCCTGTAGCACTGCCTCACTTTTCAAGTAAGATTCTACTCAAACTTCCTCACAGAAGCTTTTTTCAATGCAAAGTCCAGACTGCTTACCCAGAGCCAATAAGTAAATTATCCACATGGCACAAGATAGGCAAGACTGCTTACCACAGGCTGATTGAGCACAGCTTCCGCGACAGTTTCAATCCGCAGCACTCTGTGCACGCTAGGGACGTGCTTCCGATGCCATCCCATTCCCAGCATTCGATCCATCGTCAAGCCATCGTCCAGCAGGACGCACTCAATGTTGGCTCCCCCGAAGCACTTCTCACTCACCGCTTCCAGGCCCAGCGATTCCCGGTGAGCCTTGAGAGAAGCCTCGTTCGGCTCCACACCGTACATGTCTCCCAGTTCTTGCAGACTCCTCTGTCAAAGAGAGAACAACAACCAAAAAAAAGGTGAATGATCATCAAATTGCCCAAAAGCGAGTGTACAATTCTGCAATTCCCGAAACCCTAGAATCTGCCATGACTGACAAGGATATCAGAGCTTGGCATGTGGACACAACGGGACAGATTCTCAGCATACAGAAGGAATGTGCACATACAGAGGGACTTGGTGCGTGTTTCGTCTAGAATGTATCTAGTGTCTTGAATTATTGGCAATGGTGGTGAGAGACAACAAACCTGGTATGCAAGGCTGAAGGGCACCCCCGAGAGAGTCTCGTGGCCACGCTCATCGGAGAGGCATTGCAGGAAGGGCAAGTTGGAATCCAGAGCAACAATGTTGTGCGCATGCGCGTCCACTAGAGGCACCGTCAAGCAGGCCTGGTAGATAGTCTCATGCGCTTGGTCCAGTGCGCTACCCATTTTGCTGGCTACCCTAATCCCAATCCTCAAGAGGCTAACAGCGAATCTCCGCCGACTGCCCCAATGCCACAAGCGCAATCAATCAAAACTCTCCCCCAAACAGCAATACAACAATCCCCCAAAACAACATTCCTAGAGAGAGCTCTAGATCGAATTCCGCCCGCACAGAGACGCCACGGCTAAATGAGCCCCTGCGATCCACGCCAAAACACCAAATCAGAACAACAAGGAGATCGACAAACTTAGCACGAATCTCACATTCTCAGCAGGAACTAGCACCACGCCACGACCCAAATGGGGAAAAATCGCACACCACTCCCAAAGGCAATTTCTAACAACCCATAAGGCTAATAAGAACTGATTGCTCAAACAAGCGTCACTATTTCAGTAACAGCCCTCACCCACCCCTAAACGAGTGCTCACTACTACCCCAAACCCATCCCAGAGTGAGAGCTTGGAACTGCATATCCCCCCGGCGGACCTCTCGAGGTCACCGTGGATCGGAAGAAGAGGCGAAATCAAGCTTCCCCCAACTACATGCGACGTGACCAAGCTGTCCAGATTGCAACCTAAAGTGCAAGTGCAGCCGAGGCAATTAGCAATGAAACGAAAGCGGAACACAGGCGAGGCCATTCGATGAATCCCGACCTTGAAAAAGGTGCATTAGTTCGGAAGCTGATGAGCTAGGTGGGTGATGAGAAGCCAAGGCCCCCGACCATGGTTTGTTTCAGGAGCGCCTGGCTTGGGGAATGGCGCTGGGGCGGTCCCAAGCAAGCAACAGCGCTCAGTTTGCTTGCAGCCAGGCTGGGTCCTCAGACAAGCATCCGCCTGGCTTCTTCTTTTTCCTTCTCCTTTTCGGGGTCTCTCATCAGTCCCTTCAGTGGAGGGCCCTGTCTTTCCACGAGGGCGGCTTTTATTTTCCTTCAGGGAACTCGCCTCGGGCTCTGTCGGGCGGACCACACTCACCACAGCCCCGCAGGACTTGCCTGCCCCTCAATCAATCGTAAAGAACTGCCAGGAGGATTCCTTTGCGCTTCGAGGGTGACTATACGGAAGGCTTTGAAAAAGGGTAGGTGCCTTTTTGCTACTTAGAGCATGTTTTCCATTGGTAGCCAGAACTAAGGTGGGTACACCTAAAACCGCCACTAATTGCTACTGAGCCTATTTCCTAATGTTGGATTGGTAAAAATTTCATATATTCTTGTTGGCAAGTGAAAGGAGGTTCCAACGCACCAGAGAACGTGGCATTTGGATACTGTATGCAAAAGTTATTAAAGAACAAAGTTTGGTTCTGAAAGCGTTTCTTTCACATAGGTACAGAACTGATTTTGGAGATGTACGTATGGTATAGATGGTGGTTTAAGGTCAGTGGCACATTTGGGTGTACCTACCTTAGAGGCCCATCCCAATTCATCAACAAGCAGAGAGGAGAAAAAAAACTCTGAAATCTTGAAGTGATGTACAATTTTGAAAGCAAGCTCTGATTTGGGGTACGAAAGGTCCAAGAATGTTTTCAACTTTAGCAGAGAGGCTGGAGGTTGGAGGTTTGTCTAGGCTTGGATCCTTTTATCCCATGGACTCCTACTCTACATGCATGGGGTCAGATTACAAATTTTTTTTCCTGTGGACACTAAAGAGAATGCCCCTAGTTGTTGTTTACATGCGGTAAGGAATCACAACTTCCTAAGACCCATTTGTCCTTTGGGCGTTGGGCTCCACCCTCCACATTCTGGGTAGTGGGACCTTACAACCAAAAATCTTGTGTCTTGGTTCCTTATCATATACATAATTAAGGTTAGGATTATCCAAATTCGATCCTAGTTTTGGTTTTGAGTAAGGTATTGACACCCAAAATTGTCACTTTTGCTACTTTGGAATGTTTCTATTGTTAGATTGATAAAAATTTATCATTGGCAAGTTCTTTGCATACTATTATTTCTTTACATAGAACAATGCTTGTGAGAAAATTGTTTAATTCAAGGTGATCCACCCTAACCATCATCACCACCATCATAAAATTAACCTTAGAATTCAAGTGAGTGCACCTATAATCAATATTGTTGTCCTTGAGTGGTAATATTAAAAAGTAGTACAAGTAATCTTTGCAGCAATGAAAGGGCGAAATTGAATTTCAATATCAAATTTTATGTCATCACAAACCAATCACAAGATGACATGTATCACTTTTTGACAAAAATTACTTAATTTAAACTAAAACGAGACCTTTTATAAGGTACTAACATTGAACATACTCATTATTATTAAATATAATTTGTTTTACTATTGAATGTTATTGGCAAGTGAAAAGGAGTTTAATGCACTTTAACATGTATTATATAGACATTGTGTACATCTTGTGTCATCAAGTATCTAAGTTTTAATGTCCCTCATTGGTCCAAATGGAGGTGCCACAAAAAAGATTGCTATTATATGAACCTAGGAGCCTAAAAGATTATATACCTATGTTATAGGTGTCTATCTTATAAAACCTTTTTATGATTATAGTATAACTATGTTATAGATACCTATATTGAAGGTGTTTATATTATAAGCAACTTCAATGGTTGTAGAATATCTACTCTGCACATATGTTCAAGGTTCACAAGTTCAATATGTTCATGTTCACTCACTAGTATTGTTGGTATTGTAGGATGATTGCAAGAAAGACCAGTCCTTTTTTCCATCACTTGTAGCATGATGGACTTGTTATATGCTATAATTTCTTAAGCATGAACCCAATGAACTTGGATTTTATATTAGAGATGGACGTTTCTGTTCTAATCAAATCCCTTGTTTTTAAAAATATTTAAAAATAATGTGTATTTAAGAGTCAATTTTTTTAATTCATCACAATTTGAAGTTTAGGGGGATTTAGTATTGAGAAGTACCCAAAATTAATAATTTAGAGGGCATGTTCCCACCAAGGAAAATTTAAAAATACTTTGTTTTATGTCCTCTACATTTGTGTAAATAGGCTACTTGGCAAAGGCACTTTTGAACATTATTGAGTATGGTTTCAACCTCATTCTTTGGTGAAACCTAATTATCATCACTAAGTCCTCGCATATGGTCCATTTTTAGTTTTATTTAACTATAATAGATTTATTATAAATTAAAAACTTGACATACATCTTTTATATGAAAGTTTGGGACATAATATTGGTAAGTACAACTAAGAATGCATACTATTTACAAAGGATACTTGTTGATAGTGCAATACATCTATAGTACTATCAATGGTCTAAAATCAACCAACAAGCTTTTACTTCTAATTCTCAATGCTTAAAAGCCAATTTTTCACAAAACACTACAAAAAATTAACACTCTTTCTTCCACCCCCCCTGCATTTGGGCCGCTAAGTGATGATTATGGCTATATGTACCTTAACCAACTTGGAAGACAAGATTCTAGTGAAATGTAATCAAATAAAAGATTCTAAGATAGCAAGTAAAGTCATTCATTAGACATTCTTTGTCTCCCTCAACATTGTAGGCTCAATAATTATTTGTATTTTGTTGTGCCCACATTGGGTAGAGAGACCTAAAATATTTCATTTAAATTGATATGCATAGATAGAGACAAATTTACAATTACGGGTTGTTTTTTGTTTGAAGACTGTAAATGAATTTCATAGGAAAATTAAATAGAAAATTATTGTATTTTTAATGAATTTTCAGAATTTTAAAAAGTTAAAATATCTTATAGTACATTTTTGAAGTGTCTTCAAAAGACCTAAAAACATTGACTATAGGCTCTATTACTTTACAAACAATTTAGTGCCATATCTAAAGTTGAAGACATTTTACATGGAAAGTTGAAGGTCATAATGGTATTTCTTCAACAATCCCTTGTTTATTAAACTATTTATTAAACTAAAAGAATATAGAATTGTATACCTTCACATATGGTACCGCATATTATTAAATCTTACAAAAACCATCCCAAACACAAGTGCAAACATATAAAAAGATGGGCCTATGACCAAATATACAAAATTCATAATCCTTTAGTTTGTTGGTGCCACTTTGTAACTATATAAGTGAATGAAAAATTTTATTTCTAATTTTTTTGAGGTGAATCACATATACTTTATAAGTCATAAATTTTTTTTGAGAGAAATTGAAATTATTGTTTTTTCTTTAAAGTAAAAAAATGAACTTAAAAAAGAATTTCATATCAAATACAAAATATGCTAAAAAAATTTGAAATTTTCACCATATGTATATATTATAGTGTACTACATCATGGTATAAACCAAAGTTACCATGTCATTATAAAATTATGAAATCAACAAACTAGGGTTGTATGTCCAAAGTTCAAATTTCAATAAAATATTGAATTTTATGAATTTCTAAAAATCTTCTAGTTGTAGTAGAAATTATGCTCAATTAATTCAATAATTGGATACAAATTCGAAAAATATAATTTTGGGGGCTGAAATTCACATCAAGAGTATCAAAACAAGAAGTGGCCTAAACTACACTACAAGGGCGATCCATGGATTAATCCCTAATGTAGGTTAGAACATGCTATACAAAGACCATACAAATAAGATGTAAAAATACAAGTGATATTTAGGGTAGCATAAAGTGTTGTACAAGGCCAATTTTTTAGAGCTGCACAAGAATGGTATGGATGCATGTTATAAAGGTTGCATAATTAGAGAATTGTAGAAGCACATAATTTTTCTAGCCCCCTCAACTCTATACATGGTAGTTGAAGGATGTCACTTGCACTTGGTGGCCGTGGCACTAGTCTCATGGCATTTGCTTAATGATTCCAAATATCTCTCAAAAAATTCATAATTTCACAACCCATGCAAGTGCATTTTTGCATGATATAATTTGTTGAAAATACAATCACCCTAAACCTTGCAATGAAGAAAATCTAAAACAGTAGACCACATTCAGGTCCCTATTTGCATTAGAAGTTAAGCATCTTCTTCTTTTGAAAATCAATAATACAATACCAAAGGAACATTCAATGCCATTCACTTAAAAATGCACTCACACCCCTTCCAAAAAAGCTTGAATGAAAAAATAATTGTTTTCATCCTACAAATCCTTATGAAATCATTTAGAAGACAAAAAAACTATTTTCAACATTGTTTTAAGGTTAAAAGGAGACCTCATGGCACACAATTACTATTGTAAATAGAAATATTATAATTTTAGGTGATACAATCAACATTCAGGATATTTTTTGAGTTTTACCAACTATTTTCCTCCAATTTCCATAAGGTGGGAGGTCCATAAAGCAACCATCTAAGAGATGAAACTTGAATTTGGAGAGGTGAAACTTCTTGAAATATTTTTCAAAAAAATTTCCTTGAAAGACAAGTATAATCCAAGTTGTTTTATATTTTTTTGAAGCCTTGTAGAATTAGCTATGAATTTTTGAAGTTGAAATGGCACATGGTTCTAAAACTGCCGACCTCTTCAAATGTACATTGTTGATACATTGTTGGTACAACCAAGAACAAAAATGTACAAATAGCATACACTTGAGAAGGTGGATGATATCAAAGCCTAAGCACTTTTTGAAACTCCTACCTTATTGAACCATTTCTCCAAATAGTGAATCTTATTTCTTTTCTCTATATTTTTTTTATTCTAAACAGAAAATTTATACAAGTTTTCACTAGAAGTTTTCCAGTTTAATTTTGTAATTGCAACCAATTTTTTTCCCCAATTCCACCTAGCTAACAATGAACCTCACTAGCAGCAACCTTTTTTTAGGCACCACAAGGCTAGATTGCACCATTTCAAAATAAATTTCTACTTTTCACTAAAGAAAGTAATTATTTTTCCTCCAAAAAATTTCCATCACTATTAAAAATGTAGATGAAGTTGCCAAATTTGGATGAAAAAGTGCATAAATACAATCAAAAAGCTTTTCTAGGCCCAAAAGAATGAATGACTGTAAAAATGCAATACTTCACCAAATTTTAAGTGATCACCATTTTAGTACTTTCTCAAAACATTAGATGATTTCTGGGGTCTGGGAGGGCCATTTCAAACCCATTCTCAACGTTGGTCCCCTTGCAAATTCTGGTGAACAACTATTCTCAACCAAAAAAAATTTAAAATTACAATCTTGAAATGAATAAAAAGGTTGAAAAAAAAATTTCTATTTCTATTTTTTTTAAATTATTTTTTTCAGACGTGGCAGTCTCTCGATCACGTCAACAAGCTGTTGTGACCCTCTGCAGGTCAGTTCTCGCAGTTTGGGAACTGCTAGAAATTCACAGCCCTCCTAAAGGCTGAAATCTCATCTAATGAGTAAAAAAAAGGTTTAACCAGCAATTCTCTCCGAACATTGGATACGACCATCAACTCTTTGTCCCTTGCCAATGTCATGCCACATTTAAGGTATGTGCACCTCAAAGAGACTGTTCTAATTACACCACCTATCTACAACTGTCCTACACTAAATAGTGAAATTAGGTTGCCCCACACTAAATTCTTGACATTTCACACTATATAAATATGTACAGTTAGTATAGATGGATGCAGTAATGTAGGAACCATGTGTGTTGCATGGGTTGGTGCACTGGTTCATGACTCCGGTTTAGAGAATTGCTTGTGCCTCCATCTGGACAAGTGGTGAGTCATGAGGTAACTTTCCTGAGTAAGGCAACCTAATTTCACTATTTAGTGTAGATTTCAAGCTAAGTGACAGGCACAAGGAAGAGAGTGTCTCTTGAAGGTGCACATACGTTCGATGCTCGTCATAGTTCTGGTGCTGCAGGGCAATTCACAATCTTTTTTTTCTCTGTTTCCCAAAGGCCAAGCATGCCCACTGGTGTGAGCAGTCACACTTTCTTTCCCTTTGCAGCGGCAACAACAACATTTAAATTAATTACAGACTATCAGTTCCTGAAAAGCTTCCCTCGGTACTCAGGGACCACGGCACTCAGAAAGAAAAAGAAAAAGAAAAAAGAAATTATAGCTTGTTCTTTCTTTTTCTTTCTTTGGATAACTATGTACCAAAAATATGCGAACGTGATGTTCCAAGGTCAATTTCTCCCCCCCTCCCCAAAAAATCAGCAACTGTTGATTTAAGTTTAGAAAAAATTTCCTATCCGTGCCAACATTGTCAATCTTTTAAAGAAAATCAAAGTTGTGGATGTCAAATAGACAATCTTGGCCATCCAAATATGGATACAAAACATGAATGAAGATATGGATATATAATATGGTATAAGTATGTATATATATATATATATATATATATATATATATATATATATATATATATATATATATTGGTGCAAATACAAAATTCAAATATTGATATATTCCATATTGATTGCATTGAAACAACTTTTTGGGAAATACAAGTAGGGGTGGTGGTGGTGGAGGCCAGGGGGAATTAAAATATATAATAAATAATGAAGATCTGTGACGATTGGGGGGATTAAAACACATAATAAATATGAAAACGTGGGTAGGTTCATATAGTCTCAATATTCTTTGTAAATTCTTGAAACTTTTTGTGAAGCTAAAAAAAGATATAAACTTCATGGGAATATAATTTTTATTTCAATTGGTGCCCGGGAACAAAAGTTATAGCACAATTAGCCAAAAATGGAGGTCGGCAAATAGCAAAAAAGATCACAAAAAGTCTAAATTGAATTAAATTTTTTCTCTTAAAATATTATATTTTTCTCTACATGTGAAGCTTTTATTCATTCTATTTGGACTAGCAATGAGAAAGTTATGAACAATCTTGTTTTGGGGGCAATTTAAGCAACTTCGTCAAAAAATAACTTGTAGGATTCATTTTTTAATGCAATTTTCACATCTTATCAAATAAAATTGTTTGATAGAGTTAAGTATGCTTGCTAAAGCAATCTCACTGTTGGAAATATTGTGTTTCAATTCCATCTCAGACGTATTAACAATTTATTCTTTCATTCAATCTTAGATCTACTTCTATTTAACAATTATTTAAAGAATGAAATTATTATTTTTTAATTTTTAATTTTTAATTACTAGATTATTCAACATAATGAATTTTAAAATCAAATTGCTTAGTGCAAAAAATTCCATGAATGGCAATCAAAGTCATCTAGAATTGCAAGTCAGAACTCAAAAAATCTTATTTTTTCAACTTTGAATGTCAATATCTTCCAATTTGTATGGGTAAGCCTCATGAAATTTTTAGAGGTTAGACAAATTAAGTACAAGATCCTACAATTAAATTCTAAAAAAAAAATTGTTTCTTTAGGCAAATGCAATAGAAAGGGCAATTTTGAGTGTTTTTAGATAGAAAAATGTCCCCAAGACTATAGAGGTTAAGGAAAAAAATTCCCACATGAAGACAAGTGTGAGAAACATCAAGAGCAATTGAAATTATATATTTTTTGACAAAATTAGAATTTGTTGTGTATTTTTAAAGTGTGGTGCCCAATTGGCCCGCAAAATAGTCTCTAGCCTACTCCAAAATCAACAAAAAAAAGATATCCATAATATGGTAGTCTTCTTTCTCACCTAAATCAGTTAGAATATTTTCTAACATACTCACAATATAAAGGCTTAAAAAAATAATTTTGTGTACTGAATTTACATTCAAAAGGTTGAAGTTCCTATTGTAGTTACTAATCACTCTGTATTACTCTCATCTAAAACATTGATTGTGTTTACTAACTTCACCCAATACAGCCTAAGTCTCATTTATAGAAAAAAGTTTGTCATACTTAGGTTGATGAAAGACTTTGATGGGTGGTCTTTTGTTTGTAATGGGGTGGTTCACCATAAGGGTCACCTAAAGTTATTTATAAACCATGTGTCCACATTGACTTAAGCTAAATAAAAAAGAATGATATACCCTACGCTCGGGTCAGATTCATTAAAAAATAAATCAAAATATAAATAAATAGGGTATGGAATGAAATTTTCAGAAATTATAACATGGTGTATATGAACATTGTAGAAAATATTAATGAAAATAATATGAAATCTGAAAAAATAAATTGTAGAAAATACTATAGTTAAAGTTGAACATAGCCACAAAGTGTGGAAGCCCCACTTGTAGTCCCATAAAATTTAGGAAAAGTTGAACTAGTGGCAGTGTAATATAGTTAAGCTATTGTGCCTTGCCTTCATGTGAGCTAGGGGTCATTTTTGGATATTACTATATTTGGAAATTTGAACATCTATATTTTATTCATAGAGTATCAAAAAATGCGAAAAAAGATAATCTAAAATTCTCATTTGACTTTCAATAAGAAATTAAACAATTTAATAATAGGAACAATGATGAATTGCTTATTTGTTAACACTTATATAGATGTAGTTACATTTACACTTCAAGCTAATTTTTTTCCATAGTATATTTTCTTCAATAAAAGGCCATAACATTACTCACCAATGCTAGGGGATCTACTTGCCTTTCTCCATATGCAGATGTAAAACTTTGAGAGATCAATAGGCATTATAGGTACATTATAATTGAAGTGCAATACAAATATCCAAAGGAGAAAATATTACTTTCTTTCTGGGATATTGGGGGAAAAATAACTTCTAATAATAGAGATAGAATTATATAACTTGTGAATGTACAACTCAATTGTAAGAATCTCTAAAAGAAACTGTAGCCTCCTTTTGGGGATACTTGGAAGAGGGGTTAAATTTAAGATTTTCTTTTACATAGCAAGGTTAGCTCTTGAAGCTTGTATTCATAAAGTAGGTACACTCCAAATTGCACCTTGCCTAAAACTACCATCATTACTTGGTGTACATTTCCAAAATCAATATGTACCTATATAGAAAAAACAATTTCAAAGTATCTACCATGAACACTTGAACCTGTCCTAACTTTTGCATACAATATTTGAATGTTACTTTTTGTGGCGCATTGGAACCTACTTTTGACTTGCCAACAAGAAAAATAAGAAATTTGACCAATTTAATAATAGTAACTAGGTACAATAGCAAACAATGGTGGTTGGGGGGGTACCCACTTGAATAGGGTCCTCATTTCCGGAATGGGAAAGGAAATCTTCCACTAAGGTAGTCTGCTCTCAAAGCGACCATTTAAGCCTACCAAACTCATAATTGACAGAAATAGATATTTCAAGCAACATGTCACCCATTCCTAAATGGGAGTCGCATTTAGAACATGGTCCCTTTTAAGATAACAAACTTTGAAATCCCACATCCTCAAAATGTACACTATGTGTACAGGTTGCTTTTTCATAGCCTTCAACAATGTACAAACCGTGTACATTTCAAGAGGAGGGCGATTTTGGAGCCCTGTGCCATCTCAACTTAACTAATTCCACAAAACTCCAAAAATATATGAAACGACTTGGGTTAGATGCCAATTCCACTTGTCTTTCAACGAAAATTTACTGAAAATTATTTCAAGAAGCTTCGCGTCCTCAAAATTCAGTTTCAGCTCTTAGAGCATCCCCACCAGCTCTTCCGCTTCTCTTTCTGTTTATTGAGCTTGGGACATCAAATAGGGATGAGACCTTGCGAGTTCTTTATATGAGCCTCTGGATACAGAACTGGAGAAGAGTTTTACAAAAATCTGTATAATTTAGTATAATTTAGAGATACAGATTTTGGATAAAGATTGGTGCGGTGAAATTTCAGTATCTCTATCTGCATATGAGTTCCTCTCCCTAAAGCTTTAAAGATACGGAATTCACTGGTGGGGATGCTCTTAGGTGGGCGATTTCTGGACCCACAACAAGACAAAGCCCTAAAAGAAACGGGAATATCTCACGGGGAGATTCCTCATGCCCAATCCACATTGATTGAGAAGAATCCTTCTTTTTCTTTTTCCTCCTCCTCCTTCTTTTTCTTTTCATTGGAACGTCATTGGAACGTGGCAGCCAATCCAGGGGACGGAGAACAGGAGGAACGACGTGGCAGACCATGACGGGCTCGTTGCTGCTGGGTCCACGTGGCCGTACACGTAGCATCTCCACCAATTACCTTACTGCGTCGTTTTGCGAAGTACGACGGGTGTACGTGCGCAGATGGGGGGGACCCACAGCGGAGCGGGCCCGCCATGACGGAGCTCCTGAGTGACTTTCAGCAAGTGCTAATAGGGCCCATTTCCAACCACTTCAGCAATTACGCATAAGGGAGCCGACCCGTTTCCGACCAATTAAGCAATTTTGCATATATGGAGTGTTGTTTTCTTGAGTGGGGAATTTTTTCCATATACAGGAATAGAGTTTAGAAGGATTCCATATTTTTTCAGAACTTTGTTTCTGAAAACACAATTACTATGAATTTTGTAGTTGAAGATTTTGTTCGACATATTCTTGTCATATAGGTCCTCTTATTTCCAACCATAGGTTGATTGTAAAATCAACCAAGACTACAGCCAATCATAATGTGTCACAACTGTATTGGAGATTGTGCCACAATTAATGTCTTGCTTTCTCCTGCTGATTGGAAAGAGTGTAGTCTATATGACGGGAATGAGTCCTTGGTCGGGAATGGGTCGCCTCCCTTACGCATATCTAAAGTGCGTTTTTTTGTATGCGCGGGATTTTTCCCATGTACAGAAGTAGAGTTTGGAAGGATTGTATATTTTTTTTTCAGAATTTTATTACATTTACTATGAAGATTCTCTTTGACCTATAATGGTCATATAGACCTTTCTATTTCTAACCATAGGCTGATTGCAAAATCGACTTAGGATTGGTTGCAACATTGACAGCCTTGCAGCCATTCAATCATAATGTGCCACAACTACTCTTCAAACTACGCAACAACTTCACGGAAACATGGCAATCTATAAGTTGAAAATGGGTCGGCTATCTAACAAATGCTAAGTTATTGGTCCTCTCTGTGCTAGGAAACTCTAGGAGCCAATCTCCATTACCCTCCTGAACGTCCAAGCATTGGAGGGGTCCCATCTGCCTAGGTTTTCAGGCTAGGAGGGTCCAATAGTAGGTGCCATTCGTGCCTGGAGGTTTGGGGAACAACCTACAGCCTCCTATTGATTGGACAATTTACGATGTCTTTACAATTACTGGTTGCTTTAGCTCCTTGCAACACGATTGAGCTTGTCCTTTCCTGTTTGGGGAGGGGTTCAGGTGAGGGTCTGACCCCTCCAACTTTGTAATTCCGAAGTGCACAGACTGGAGCCTAGAGGTCCGATTGGAGGTCCAGGCTGGATGTTTCCTACAATGGAGTCTTTCCACCTATTCAAAATTGGACTTCTAGGCGGGCAATGGAGACTACCTCTAATGCCGCCTTGGATGCCTTGGAGGGAATTATCAGTTAAAGTATTTGACCCATTTCCAACCACTTAAGCTATTTGGCATATTTGGAGAGCAAGTTTTCTAAATGCCAAATTTTTCCCATGTACTAAAATAAAGTTTGGAAGGATTGTATATTTTTCTAAAATTTTATTATATAAAATATAATTATTATAAATTTTTAGTGAAATATTTTTTTGACCTATTTATAACCATAGACTAATTGCAAAATTGACCAAGGGCTGGTTGCAATATTAATAACCCTACAACCAATCATAATGCGCCACAACTCCTCCTCAAACTCCACAGCTTCATAGAAAGAAAGCATAACTTCATGGAATGGGGTGATGGTTGGAAATGGGTCGGCTAATATGATGTAAGGATTGGGGTTGGTTGGGAACCATAGAAGACTATGATTTTGTTCATTGTGAGATTGTCTCCTTTTTGAAGATGCAAGAGGGTCCCACGCCTCATGCCTCATTGGTAAGAGCATCTATAATGCAACCCTAGTATATTGGCCAGTAACGATATAAGTAATTTTTGAATGGTAAATACTTAGAACCTGAAAATTGTCTCATTAGAAGCACATCTAAAAGAACATGGAGAAGGTACCAAAAAAAAATTCAAAATTAGACATTGGACAAGTACTTCAAAAGCAAGGTAAAAATCTGAAATCATAAAGGTCGTAGCAAATCTTGGTTACTAAAGCAACATTTGAGCACTGATTCTACATTTGGCCACATTTAGAGGGTCAATGGAGTACAAACTAACGTACCACATGTTATGCTTTAACTTCTTCTTATTGTTAATTCATTGTTAGCTAGTGCCTTTGAGAAAATAACCAGTTGGAGTGTGAAAATGGAGGATCCAAAATTGGGCAAAAAATTTGTAGGACCATTACCCAACCAATGTGCAAAAATAGAAGGTGGATATGGAGTTGTCTCTTTCATGAAATTGTCAAATTTTAATCTATTTCCATATTGAATTCAAGGCTAATACCCTATTGTTAGAGGCGGATATGTTCTTGGATAAGGTGGATATAGGGGTGGCTGTTGAGGGGCTTAGAGTGCTTGGACAAGGCTAAGGCGGATATCACTTTAGTGTTTGTTATGGTGAGCAATTCCTATGAGGGGCTTAGAGTGTTTGGACAAGGCTAAGGTGGATATCACTTTACGGTTTGTTATGGTGAGCAATCCCTATTCCATTGTTTGTGTGCTTGATGTAATGAAATTTGGAATTTAGTTTCATAACCAACATGCCTCTAAAAGAAGGGGATTGTAGTCTTTGCAAATTTGAAGTTGAAGGAAAGTGGATGGTGAAAATTTAATATCCAAGAAAATGAACCTGGAGGTTTTGATAAAGAGAGGATACAATTGGTGCCCTTTGCCCCCCCTTCTATAAAGAGAAAGAGAAGGCAACTCTAAAAACTTCTTGAATGTTGCGTCCAGGTTTTATTTATTTATTTTGTATGAAGTGCTATAGTGGCGATATTAAATTTAATAGTGGTGCTCTACATTTCAACATTCATCCACATAATGAATAGAAAACATCACATTATCACATATTACATATCCATAATTCTATTTTCATCCACAATAATTTGGCAATTTCATCCAATATTTTTTTTAATTTGAAGTTTTTTGGTGATTTATAGGGATTTTTTCATGTTTTTTTCTACAGACGTGGTGCTAGGCTAAAAAATTTGGTCCATTTTTGCACCAAATCACCAGGAAAAAAACATTGGCTACATCTTCTTGAAGGTCCTAATCTAGACGAAGAGTGTGTTCAACAAGCTTACCATGAGTCCTATTTGTTTCTGCAACCTAAGGGATTGATATCAAAACAATTTTCTAAGGTCTAAGACGACCCTAAACTACTAGATGGTGGTGGTAAAGTACCCAAACCAAATGGTATGGTTGCAAGTTTGATACTTAACTCCTAAAGCCCTAAATTGCATTTTTTGACAACATAACAATTTTGGGCATCTCACTACAAATGGATTTAAAAAAAAAAAATTCTTTGAAATTTCCACACAATATTTTTCACACAACAATTTTCATTAAGGGGTATCTTTCAAGCTCAACAGTTTTCATAACTTTTGACTTCATGGTTCAAAAGTTATTGTATGATATTTAGTTTTTTGCAAAATGTGGGCAGTCTGGGGAGCAAAAAACTTCTTTAAAAATTACTTTTAAAAAAATAAAAAAATAAAAAATTGGTTCTCTAGCTTTATGTGTACGTAGAAACCTTTTAAATCATTCCATTTGGATTAATGAGATGAAAGTTATGAGGAGTTCTAATTTGTGAATAGTATGGATTTTCTATTCTAAAATAAACTTTGAAGTCTTTTATTTAACTCAATTTTCAATATTTTTGAAAAAAATAAAAACATTTGGTGTAGATTGTTTATTACCACATTACGACTACTAAGATTGGCATTTTTCAATTCCATAAGTAGATTGTTAACAATTTAGTATTTTGAATCATTCTCTACTTCTTTCTACTTACTATTTTTTCCAATGTTTGCAGTGTAGATATGCTTGAAGAACCACAAAAAATGCCCTCTCCTACACAAAAATAAAAATCCTACCCAAGCTTTGTATGTGGCTTAAAGAATCCACTGTGACTCCCATGGATTGAACAATCAATCAATTAGTTTGTCCCATTTTGTGAGCTAAGGTAGTTGACCCATTTCCAAACACTTAAGCAATTACGCATATTTGGAGCGCAGTTTTTTTGAGTGCGGACTTTTTTCCATATATAGAAATAGAGTTTGGAAGGATTGTATATTTTTTCAAAATTTTATTATACATAATATAATTATTATGAATTTTTTAGTGAAAGATTCTCTTTGACCTGTAATGGTGACATAGACCTTTCAATTTCTAACCATAGGTTGATTGCAAAATCGCCCAAGGGTTGGTTGCAATATTGATAGCCTTACAACCAATTATAATGAGCCACAACTATTCCTTAAATTCCACAACTTCGCAAAAAGAAAGCACAACCTCATGGAAAGAAAACAACCTGTAAGGTAAACTACCCCATACATAACCGTCACTTCTAAAATCTTGGAAAATCTTGGAAAGTGAATAGATGTGCTTATAACATTTGAACACTAGCCCATGGTGTTGGTATTAGGTGCATGCATAGTTGGCTCTTTAAAAATTCACAACTTATTCCTACAATGTCCAAACAATACATTTGAAAGTGCATAGGAATTCTTTTTCTCTTGCTAGTAGGGTCCAATATTTTTTTGGATGTTTATTAGTAGTCCAGAACCCTAAAATGGACGGTTATGAGTGCTCGGTTATGGGTGCTCCTACCTTCTGGTAAAAGGCCATTCCACCATGCAGATGTTGTTGAAGTGGTTTTGTCTCACAGGGGCTTGAATTTGATTGATTCTCAACTGAAGTTATGTTTTCCATAGAAAAAGTGTGGCACTGCACCCCCAGGGAACCAACTAACAGGAAGACTGACAAGAACAGGAACTGAAATTCTTCCTGGCGTGCACAACTATGGTGAACTCCATCATGGAGGCTCATGGAAGGTTTATGATACAAAAGGAAGCTTCACGCGGGGTTCGAGACTTCTATGGTGGAACCTCTCTCAAGGCTATGTTCACATTTGGTGTTAGGGGTGATGTTTGTAATGTGAATCCAATTCAGAAGTAGGTCTAAATTTGTTCCTCTGATTGCAGTAACAACACTCCTTAAGACCAAGTGAGAACAAAACCTTTCCTGCATATCTTCTTTGTGCATAACTTGTTGTAGTGGAGTTTGTAAGGTAAACTAGCCTATGACAGGCAAAGTATGCTTGCAAAGTTACCTTAGGTGGATCCAATTTGAAGGACATTCTTTGAAAATTAGTGTTGGAAGTTGACATCTGTTAGGTGGCCATTCATTACATCTCTATGATATGTATAAATTCCTCTTAGTGCATAGTCCCAATACCATGTACTAAGAGAGGTTTTATTACTATAGGTGATTTTTAAGGCATTCTTAGTTCCAGTCAAGTTCTCGAGAACTGCAACAAGAAATGCGTAGCTTATTCATATGGATGTTTTTCTTAATGTATTGGGAATCAATGAACTGCACTTCAAACCTTATTTTGATTGATTGTGACTGGGGCTTGTTAGAGTTGCTTTGTCGACTAATAGGACTTTATCAGAAACACTTTGAAGGTATGGTAGGACCACCCATAGTGGACCACTTAAACAATTCCGCTCATGTTTTGGAGCAGTAGAGGGTAGTGTAAATTTTTTACCAAGCAAAAAGATAGTAAATGACAAGCATTGCTAATTTTTCCTAATTTTTTTCCCTGTAAATTCAAATTACCATGAGTTTGGAAAACCAAAAGTTGGCCTAAACATGTATCCAATATATGGACTCTTCCAGTTATGATTATTGTAAAACTACTTTCCTTGCTTACTACTTCTTACTTTCTTATTCACTTCATTAGAACATGCATCTTGAGCTTGAAAAGGAGAACAAAATCACATTCCAAGCTTTGCTTGAAAATAGCTACACCCTATAAGTTGGGTAGGGATCTCAAGTTGAAAGTGGGTGGTTCTACCTTTACATCTTAAAAACAACGCCACTTTCAAACCTTTTTTTCTATCAAATTTTTCTTAATGTGAGCTCATTCAAGGGCTACACAAATTATACCATGGTGTTTATCATTATTGTCTTCAATTCTCTTAATATTTTCATATTGTTTTAAGCATTTTTATTTGTAGTTATTGAGATTTTTACAAAGATATTATTTTTCAAAAATATTTAAAATTCATTTGAATATTTTAAATTATAAACAACAACAAAAAAATTAGAGTTAAAATGTAAGAAGAAGAAAGTATTTAAATGCAACAAGAAGAAACAAGAAGCATGAACTAAAGAGCAACAAGAAGAGTTAAAGTATGAATCAAAGAGCAACAAAAGACATCAATAAAAGGCAACAACTAAGAAACAAAAAATAATTTAAAAAAAGAAGCAACAAGAAGAAAGAGGTAAGAAACAACAAAAGACAAAGAAGACAAGCCAAAAGAAGTAGCAGCTAGGGGTTCAAAATCCTAAAGAAGTGGTGGCTAGGATTTTAAAAACCTAAAAAAGTGTCAACTTGGGTTTCAAAACCTTAAAAAAGTGGTAACTAGATTTTAAAATCCTAAAAAAGAGGTGGCTAGGATTTCAAAATCCTAAGCAATGGCTTGTCCATATTTTTTTGGATTGTCTATATTTTTTTTGGATTGCCTTAAAAGAAAAATTGTTACTATTATAAAAATATGTCTGATAATATGATTCAATATTCCTAAATATGTTCCCTACAATTCCCTATGAAGTATTTTGGTCTTCCCAATGGGTGTATAATATACACATGTGAAGTACAAGCTCGAGTACAAGGCTCCAAAATGAATCATAGTTATATTTTGTAGTCATATTTCTCCCCAAGGTGTTAGCCTCCAAGAATATGACTGTGAGCAATTGCAAGTCATCTCTAATCATATTTTTGTAGTAAAAAATTACTTGTTTTCTTATAGTGATTGAAAAATACTATGAACCTTATACAATAATCATGAAAGACCAAGTGACCACACGAATTGCATTCTTGAAAAATACTATGAACCTTATACAATAATCATGAAAGACCAAGTGACCACACGAATTGCATTCTTGAAAAATACTATGAACCTTATACAATAATCATGAAAGACCAAGTGACCACACGAACTGCATTCTTGAAAAATAAATAAAAATTGTTTTTCAACATATAGGGATGTACTTCATTTGTTTTTTGGAGCTCTAATGGTGAGTTCTCAAAAACATTCATAATACATTTGGTGGATGCCAACTTTCTTAAGGATTAAGGTAAGGATTAAGGTGGGGACCTATAATTGCCATTTTTTCTATTTTGAAAAAATTATATTATTAAATTGGAGATTTTTATATTCTCTGGTTGGAAAATGATTCAAGATTTCAATGCATGAAAGGAATGCATTATTTGGATACAATGTACATAAGTTATTAGGGGACAAAGTTTTTTTTGGTAAATGTTCTAAAATGGTTTCTTTAAGAGTAGGTGCATATTGATTTAGAAGATGAATGTAGTGTGAGCATCTAATTAAGTGCCTCATTTAGGAACCAAGCTCTTTTAGTTGTGTCCCTACCTTATATAGGGCTTGCAAATGTAGTTGTTATTACTTCACCATATGTTACCAAGTTTGATGATGTTTACAATGTGTTTTACTACTATTATTTTCACAACTTTTATTGATTTATAATCCTAAGAGTTGTGGAATTTTGCATATTTTTAGATTTTATATTCTGCAATTAATTATTTACAAAGGAGGGTCACTAACTAAAGGATATATAGTGCAATCTAGCATAATATTTTGGACAAATAAATCCTTTACTTATTCCAATTAATCAAAAGACCAAAGTTTTTTCACCCTTCTCCTAAATTATCACAACTCTTGTAGAACAATTTGACATAGTAACACACCATTATGGACTTTGTAATGTGTAAGTGGAGTTTTGTTGCACAAGGTAGAGAATGCTAAAATTAACCTTCTATGAAGCTAAAGCTTATTAGATGTAGTAGAAAGAATGTCAGTTTGAAAGATGAAATGAAATGATTAAGATGAGACTTTGTCAAATAATTATTAAGGCTACATCAAACTAATTATGCTTTTTTGAAGTGAGAGGCAAACAATTTTCTATTTATGATCACTAGAGGGGGGGAGTCAAATAACAAGTCTCACTATCCTTAAAATGATCCATACAAGCACCTTAAATCAACACCCTAAAATTTATAATGTAACATCTACTCTTTTGTTGGTTGCTCATCAAATTTTGAATACCCCCTTTTTATATTGAAAAACAAATTTCTAAAATCCCATTTTTGAATCTCAGAAATTTTTATCTACACCATGAATGTGTTTAAACGAAGCTCCTTGTAATGAATATACCATTTCAAGGAACTCAATGCAATTCTTTTTCTCACTTTTAAGTTTTAAAGTTTATTTGAAAAATGGGGTTTGTTGTGTCTTCTTTTATCTTAAGGCGAAAGTCCTAAAACAATCTTGAACCATAAATTGACCTTGAAAATATCTAAATACAAGCAGTCCAAGATGTTCTAAATATGTACATGAATGCAAAAAATGGTTTAGGATACATTATGAAATTGAATTTAAGAAATTCTTACATATTTATAAGTTTATATTTTTTGAAAAATTCTTGATTTTCAGTCGTGAGAGTTTTAAAAAATAGTCTCATATGTTGATTCTAATGCCATAATTGCTTAACCCTTAAGAGAAGAGAGGGTGACCTTGGAAATCATCAGTTTTCATGACCATGTGAATCATTGGCTTAAAAAATTGCAAAAGCACTCATTGAAAGTCAAAATACTATATAAGATTTCCCTACACAAAATGCTAAAAATGAATAGTTGCACTTTTGTCTTGCGTGGAGAGATTCTTTATCATCCATTGAATGCCAAACGTCCGCCTCAATGTTTAAGGGTTAAGTGGATGGTAATAGGCACTTCAAGAGGAAGGTTGCCAGGATTGAGAACTGGGCAATTTAATTATTCATCGTCCCGGGTATGACGTTCCGGGCATTAGTTTTAGGGTTTTACAAACCATGGACAAAAACCTTCGATGCGATTCCTGCTTTTCTCTTCGGACGCTGCTGTCCGTTCCATGCTGCTACCGGTCTTCCGTAGCCACCGCTCGCAATGGTACGCAATTGCGACCTCCCCTAACTTGCATCAGATCCTTTTGTAATGAACACTGTGAGCTCTCGATTGAAAGTACTATTGCATTTTTTGCAAGCGAATGGAGGCGATGAGGCGAAGCCCTAGTTTTTAAATTCAGTGCAGTTCGCGTCTCACATCTTTGCAACTTGGCTGTGAATAAGATGTAGAGATTCTGACCAGTATTATGTAATTTTATCTGCATTTGAGGCCATGTTATTTTGGCGTCAATGATCGTGCACCGTGGGAAGTCGACATCATTTTCTTTTTAGTCTCGTGACTAGGGTTTAGCCACTTCAGAATGCGTGGATGTGTGTGAGCTTACTGGGATCTCTGTGGATGTTTACAGACGAAGGGAACGGGAAGTTTCGGTAAGCGCCGGAACAAATCCCACACGCTGTGCAGGCGGTGTGGGCGCAGGAGTTTCCACATTCAAAAGAGTCGTTGCTCGGCATGTGCGTACCCTGCTGCTAGAGTCCGCAGTTGTAAGTGACGTCAACCTGATTGTTCAACTTCATCTCCTTGTTTATTTTGTCGAGACCTAGTTGCATTGTCGATGATATAATCGTTATTCTGTTTTGTGTACTACCGCGTCGACCGAATCTTATCAGTTCATACACAGATTTATTTAAATAGTCAATTTGAACTGGAACGGTGGGTATGAACGGTTCTGGTACCCAGAGACGACGTAATCAATGTCTGCACTCAAAATTCCAAATTCGAGATTTTGGCCTCAACCAGAATGGAAAGCTACTGAACATGTGTTTCTGATGGGCATAATATGATAATACTCTTTCTGAGATCAAAGCTAGTAATCTATGTTGCCCGGCGAATATTAGATTTTATTTAGCCCGAAGAGCTAACGATCTATTTGTTAATTTCAAGATTTCTTGCCTGTTTCTGGGTCTAATCATGCGAGTAATAACTATTCCGAAAGCTATGAACAACGCTCTTCTTTACTCACATTCCGATTCTAAGGATTCAGATAGCTGTGACCGGTTGGCTAATTTTTTTTATGATGCCCGCAAGGCTTTTATTGTCTACACTGAATCACATTGTTTGATAGCCGGTTGTTTCTCTTCCCTCTCTTAAGCTAATGCATGTTATGCTCCAGACAACTGGAGCGTTAAGGCTATTAGGAGGAAGACCACTGGAACCGGACGCATGCGTCATTTGCGCCATCTCCCCCGCAGGTTCTCCAACGGCTTCAGAGAAGGTATGCAATCCATTTTGGTCTTCTTAGTGATGTTTTGATCGATTGACGATTCAAAGAGTTTCTTTCTAGGATTTTCTGCGACAGTCTCGATTGTCAGTAGAGTGTGTTACACTCGGAAACGAATTATGGTCACTGTGAAGGCCATTTCAGTACGTTGTGACGGACTAGTATGAAACCTAAATGAAACCTTTTTGAACTGGACTTCTGTAGTTCTCTTGTATTTAACTTCAAAGTCGATTATAGAACTTGGGTACAATTCCTACCCAAGGGACTTTGGAAGCATTCATTCTGAGAAGCCTTTTTGGCATTTTGCAGGAACCCAAGCAGCTCCTAGGAAAACGGTTGCTGCAGCTTAGGATCTTTTCTACATGGTGAAGTAACTAGTCCGGCTGTATTATTCACATTTGGAGAGACCTTTTTGGGACCCAACCACCATGACATCGGTGAAGGAATAAATGCTGATCAATCAATTTAGTCTTTATGAATGTGGGCTTTGTGTTTTTTTAATGTTTTCTCTTTTTGTTTTTTTGGCACACATTGAAATTTATGAGTGCCATTTTTTTTATTCTGATGTCTGGTCTTTCTGCGTGGCCAGTGGTGTCTGCCTCTTTTTTCTTCTCCTTTGACCCCGCTGCTCTGTTGGAACACACCCTTCAAAGCAGTATTCGGAGTGAAAGCTTTCAGTCGTGGGATTCTGTGGTTTCTTTCCAAATCGAGCCTCTCATGATTCTGAACCCCAGAATCTTGTCTCAAAGCTCTAACCCTCAGTTATCGATTTCAAATCGAGATGCCCCAAAATGCATTCAATCTTGGAGCATAATTGTTGAACCTGGACAATTATGCTAAAACTTACTCCGTCATCCTATTTCTCCTTTCCTGCACTGAGGTTCACTAATCTGTGATGCCTGGGGAACTGCTGGAGATTTCCGTTACGGGATCGCCTTATTGTCGCATCCTTCGAACCTCAATTCTACTGTTTTGAGTTGTTCTTATCCCGAGCTGAGACGTCTGGAGTCACCGAAGTCACCTCGAATATCCGAAACCCTGGGGCGTCAAAGCCTTGTAGGGGGAGTAGCTCAAATGGTAGAGCGCCCGTTTCGCATACGGGAGGTAACGGGATCGATGCCCGTCTTCTCCATCTCCTTTTCCCAGGAGAGTTCGACAGCTTTTTCTTTGACTCCCAGTGATGTTTTTACCATTTGTAAAATTCACCCTGAGCCACCGTAGCATTCAATGGTGGGCCACTATCAGCCTTTTGTCCTCTTACAGTTTTTAGTCTTCTGGTACTTGCCACGGCCACCTACGATGAGCTCAAAGATTGTGCACACGAAGAATCGAGGATTTTTTCTAAGAGGGGAGGTTCGGGCAGCTCTCACACTATGTTGCAGGTCCCTTCTCTGCAACTCCACTGTGACTGGGTGAGGATTCCATGGGATTTTGTTTTCCAGAGAGTATGTAACATACTGTGTGTTCAGGAACTCCACTGCAGAAAACTTAACTGCCTTGACAGAGAATGTTGTCATTTGCTTGTAAATATCACAGGAACTGGAATACGGCAGCTGCTTGATTTGCTCGACATAGGGCTAGTCATCTTTTGTTCATAAGTCTAATGAAATCACATCCAAGCACGTGGTTGCCAAATTCAACAGCGCTGGTACCCCAGTGCCATTGTTTTAAAATTTCTATAATCATTTACATTGGAAGTAGAATTCTTACTTCATCTACCCTGTGTGTTTCAGTACATGTGTTTTTTCTCACATACCGTCTATTTACAGTATCTGCTTTCACAAACTCCTACATAACTAAGATCCAAGTCTGCGTTGCATATTTCTACAATTCTTCTGTATTGTATACACTAGTGTACAAAGGTACGGCGAACTTCTATCTCCATATCGGTAAGGAATTTGTCGTAACCTCATATCCTATCTGCGCCAGCCTTGAGCTGAAGCTTCGATGCCATAGCTGGAGGAATGCCTTTTTTCATTTTCGCTCCACCACAATTTGAACACTGACAACACCAGTATAAGCACATCAGTCAGCTCTTGAGCAAATTAAGAGTGGACTTGTTTCATGGCCAAAATGCTGTTAGTCACAATTAAATTCTGAAATTATTATTCCCAGGGTCTCTTTGCCTCCTAGTCATTGCGACCCATTTTTAATTGAAGCTTTTCCTTGTATCCCTCCGCATTGTAAATTGCTTTACTCCCATTACAATGTCACCGGAGAAGGGTCACTGACAGCAGCCTTCATGTTTAAGGAAGTTAAGAGAAATCTAAGTAAGAAAAAACAAACTACGGTGTACCTTTTTCAAACAACTCCCGATGCAGAGCGGGCAAGGATCGGTGCGCCGAAGCTTCCCCTCCCAATTCAGAACCCCTCGACCTTGACAAACATGGCACTGTTGCACTCCATATCCTTCACACTTTTCACAAACTTTCTGCACGATCGGCAACCAACAAAAAAGCCCATGTCAGGGTTCATACAAAGGTCATGGATTATCAAGGAATATTGAGTATTATCTTCTCTCAAGGTGCATAACACCTTTGAGGAGCTGCCTCAACGCCCTTGAAAACGAAATCTACATTCTTTTCGAGCACACGCACTTTGCGTCAGTATTTGAATTTTTGAATCTTTGTGTCTGCCATCTGGAATGGAGTAGATCAATTCTTATGCATGAAATGAGTTAGAGTAAATAGAATGTGAACTCTACATTCAGGAAGGTTTGGAATCCAGAGCAAGTGACAATGATATGGACTCTGGAAGACCACTGAACAACCTGAGGAGAGCCAGGCAGAAACCCTTGCTTGGCCACAGCAGTTTTCAATCCAAGAGCTGCAACTGCCAACGCCATCGCAAAACCCATGGGCGCTGCACAATCACGGTGGCCATGAGTTCTTGCAATCCCAGGAAAATTCAACGAAAATGGACAATTCAATTGACTTCTTCAGGACTAATTTCTGTCAACGGCGCACACTCAATTTTTCTACCTGGTAGTTTCGCCATGTTAACAGGATGCCCAACTGCTCCCACTGAGTGAGACATTGAACGCCTCACTTGTGACGAGAAACCTTGAGATATCGACATTGACGGTGGCCTTGCTCTTGCACTCCTCTTCATATCGATATTATCAAATCCGATATCTGAGAAAAATCAGAAGCTTGCACCATCAATTCCAAAAGCAGTATCTATGAAACACAAATTATGCAACTTACCATCGTGAGGACCATTGGTTTTCTTCTAATGTAGTAGTTGAGGTAAGTAACTACACCAAACATCATCACGGAGTAAGGCATTTCAGCGTGGTTGCTATTATTATTAAACGGTCTAAGTTCTAGTTGGGAGTCAAATGGGGATATTCAAATTCTCTTAGCATACTTGATTTAGACACCGTGTGAAGAAACTACGAATTTTCAAAGTTATGACAGTCATCTGCTTGAGAACTCAATGGAATCCAAGGATCAAACCTGCCAAAGTTTTTCTTCTAATGCCAAGCTCTGTTTGTTGACTTACTTGCAGGGATTGCACAATTTGACTGTCACTTACCAACAAGTTTCTCAGCATGACCTCCATCCCCAAACGCAGAAGCTTCTGGATCTTGAATGTACTTTCCTTCTGCTTCATGAGCATCAGCCCCAGATTGTTCCTGCTGTTGAGAAGGAGAAGCTCTAGAGTCGTCTAGTTTTCTAACGGTAATATTCAAGTCGTCATAAGATGTACTACGCTCTGCACTCACAAAATTCTCGACTAGCGAAGAGTACAATGACCTGTCATACCGAAAACACAATCGTGAGCGCCTGAATGTAAATCAATCAATGGAGAGCTTATGAATTCTACGTATACTTGGTGGGATTTACAAAATGAATACAGTTGGCTGGACTTATGAATTCATTTGTACACTTGGTAGGATTCACGAATTCATACTCTTGGTTGGGCTTGTGATTTCATACCCTGATTTCATACACACATTATTTGGGACGTTCGGCATAGGCTGTCTTATTGTGAATGGTCCCATTCTATGTAAGATCTGAGAAATGGAAGAGCACCGCGAACCAAAATTTGACAAACTCTCAACGCCGTTAAGAACTAACTAACCTTATTATTGGCTGCCTCTTTCCACGACGCTTTCTTATGAAAACCTTCGGCAATCCTCCCACAGGGAAAGCCGAGAGCTCCAAGCTGCTTTTGCTGCTGCACCCTAAACCACAACAGCACATTGTACATCGTTGCAAGTCCATTGCACTTGCTGCCATCGCCATTCCTACCTCCACAACTTCCAAATCACGCACAGATCGACGTACAACACGCAATGAAACTAGCTAGCCTCAATCTCCCCAAGATTCCTGTGCCACTGTCTTCACTTCACAGCTACAAATGAAATTTCACGCCCTCGGAACGTACTCCGATCCAGACAGTTGAAGAAGAAGCTACACCACGAACTCCGTATGAGGCTGGAAACTCCGTTTAACTAGACTGCAATACTACTGTTGCAAGTTAACCAGAAACGTCGAAGAATTGAATCTCATCACCACTCTCTCCTTGAGATCGGAAGAACAAGTGTCTGTTTGTTGTATCCGAGGATTGGGTGAGCCCACAAAAAAGGGAGTGCTCGATTGGGTCCCGAAAGCGTGGACATCCGGAAATCAGGATCTGTTGCACCACGGATTTTTTTCCAAAAGAAAATCTGAAACAAGAAAGCTGGAAGGGGTTGGGGTCGTGGGCTAAAAGACCCAATTGCTGGAGAAGACGTGGTGCAAGCGTCCATGGCTTGCTGCCACAAGTGTTGATTCTGGCTGCGGAACAGAGTTGTGGATGGCAGCAAAAGGAGTATGTGATCAAGGGGAACCATCTGGGAATAAGGAATAAGGAATAAAAAGTAAAAAGTAAAAAGTTTGTACAACTTAGTATAGTTTTAACATCAATCAACAATATTATAAGGAAAAAAATGGGGAATTTTGTTAAAATGGCGGTATTCCATGTGCCATTTTGAGATGGCTCAGTCTTAACCATAAAATTGACATCTAGGACTTGTATAGATTTCGAAAGTCTTGGATTTATATTGATTTCATAGATCTGGAACTATGTAGATTTTAGATTGTGTGATTTGAATTGTAAGAGTGCCATCTATGAGCGATGTAGATTTTAGACATCTAATAATGTTATAGATATAAGAAATCTACGAGTGTTGTACATTTCAGACCACCAGGTTTGAATTATAAAAACTGCCAAAGCTACAAAATTTTGCCATTTTAATGAAATTGCCCTTAAAATAGTTTGTTTTATCTTGTTTTCTAGATTTGTTTATTAATGATTTTTCATGTTAACCCCTAAACGTCTGTACTCTTCTCCAAAATTGACGATTTGGAGAAAATCATAATAAAGTGCTATTTGAAAGAATATTTTAGAAGTGATATACGAAAGAAAATTGTAGATTTTGAATTTTAGATTCCATTTGTATGGTTAGCTTCACCAATGCTATCACCAATATATTTCTATAAATTTGGAAAGGGAAATTTCAAAATTCCTTCTAAATTTGATTACAAGCAAAACATTATCATTTTTTGAACAAAACTTATTGGAATGGATTCAAAATGAGGTTCTCTTGGCACGGTGATTTTTTGAAATTTTTGTGTTCTTTACATCTGTGACCTCATTTTTGCAAACCTAGTTTTGAACTAGAGTCAATGCAATTTGACCACTTGACGCACTTCTTCCTTTTCTAATTTAAAAAAAATTTGTATTCTAATAACACCAAATCCAACCATTAGATAAGTCAAGAACTTGATAAAGTATCACCAAAAATTAGGATGACTTCCATCTAAGCAGGAACAAGATAGAAACAAGAACTTCAATCTGTTCATCATCCAAAAAATGGATGTTGGAGCGCTCCAAGGTTAATATTTTCTATTCTATTAGACCAATAGAATTGTATTGTACTATACATATTATTATGTAGACATGCTCAACAATGTTGTACTATATTGTAAGAGTTTGAGAGAGGGCAATAGTATTCTTTAGAGTATTTTTAGAATATCTTGAAGAATATTTTTAAATTCTACTCTACAAATTTATTCTACAAAATTTTTAAAGAATACTCTAAAATATAAAAAGAATCTTGTAGAATAGAATTTGTAGAGTAGAATTTATAAATATTATTCAATGGATTTTTAGAGCTTTGTTAGAATATTTTTGGAGTAACTCTTGGTTATTTCTAAAGTATTATTAGAATACGGTCAGAACATTCATATAATATTTTTGGAATAGTTCTACAATAATTCTTCATAGAAAATTAAAAAAACGGGCCTAAGTTAATATTTATGTGATAAAGTTGTGTGTTGTGGTAGTTCCATTTTCACTTTGAAGGTGGTAGTTATAAAAAAAATGACATGAATGTGTTAAAAGTATAATTTCAGTGGCCATGTGTGAAACCATTCACCGGACGGACAAAGGACGAAGGGGTTTCGTCCACTGGACGTCCGTGTATGAAACGGAAGGACTTGCATGGGACTTGCTTCACTGAGTTGTAGCGGCCCAGTACATCAGTTGTCGATCCCTCCTGCAGTGAGATTCCAAAACCCTAGTCCGCAGTAGAAACGGGGAGGACTAGACGGGGACTAGTTTTATTTCTTTGTCGTTGATGATGTTTCCGGTGCTTTGGTCGATTGAAATTGCAAGAAAGGTCACAAGGTTTGGTGCATTTTTGTTTTTTTGAAAGATTTGCTCGGAAGGGTTTAGGGTTTGGTCGCAATGTCGCTCGGGAAGATGACCTTGGAGGAGCTGGAGAATTACAGGGAGCGTTGGAAGAGTTGGAACAGCAAGGATTTCGACGCCAACCTTGTGGTGGAGATCTACAAGAACGAGCTCACGTCGGCCCAGCGCGTTAGGGTTTTAGAGGTGAGTCAGTATTTGGAGAATTACTTATGGCCGCGGTTCGATGCGGACAATGCCTCCCTGGAACACGTGATGTCGATCCTTTTGATGGTGAACGAGAAGTTTCGGGAGAATGTGCCGGCTTGGGCGTGTTTTCACGAGCGAGAGGACGAGTTTCCGGCGTTTTTCAAGCGGGTGTTGTCGTTGAAAGAGGACAAGACGCAACGGGAAATGAGCATACGCGAGAAGACGATTTATTTGCTGTTCATGATTCATTGCTTTCAGAGCCTGGAGGATGAGAAGGTGCGTGTTCCGGTTCTGAAACTTGTTTCGTTGCCGCTTTGGCATAGCCTCTCTCCTGGTCGACTTCGGATGGAGTTTGTTCAACACTCTCAGCTACTGGTGAACTGGAGGAGGTTGCTGAAGAAAGAAGCACGGGAGGCGAAGAAATCAGGGGTTTTGAATGTGAAGGAGAAGCTAGAGGTTCGATTTTTACCGACCTTGTTGGAAGAGTTTTTGGGCATACTACAGTCTTCTGTGCAATCTGAAGCGAAAGGTGATCATGACATGGAGGTCGATGAAGAGGGTATTCTTACAGTGGACCCTGATTCGCAGCTGTACTGTGAACGGTTTGCAGAGTTTCTTATTGACCTACTGAGTCAGCTTCCGACACGGAGGTTTGTTAGGGCTGTAGTGGAGGACAAGGCCATTACTGTGAAGAGTCGGTTGAGTGAATTGTATGCGCATCCGCGTGGAGCCTTGTTCCGTCAGCTAGTTGACCTTCTCGAGTTTTACCAAAGTTATGAAATCAACGATCAAACGGGAACGCAATTTAACCCGGAGGATGTGGAACTGAATCATAGCTCTCGTGTTCACGCTCTCCTGCTTCACCTGTTTAAGGCGGTTCCTAAACTGCAGCCATTGGCACTTTCAAATGTGGGCTTTGTAGATAAGAGGAGTCAGCTCCTGAAGTCGATATCTGCGTTGAGTCCTGAGGAGCTCAAGCGGCTTGTGTGTAGGAATTTGCAGTTACAGTCGTCCGAAGATCCATGGACAGACAGGGTGGACTTTTTGAAAGAGGTTCTCGTGACATCGTTTGAAAGACGGCAGTCACAGAGAGAATCGGTTAATGCATTGCCCCTGTACCCGAATGAGACCGTGATGTGGGATGAGAATCTGGTCCCGAGCATCAACTACACAGGCGCGGGTCCCCTTGCATTACCAAAATTGAACTTGCAGTTTCTCACTCTTCATGACTATTTACTTCGCAACTTCAATCTTTTTCGATTGGAGTCTACGTACGAAATCCGAGAAGACGTACAGGACGTCTTGAAGCGAATGGGTGCACGGTACGGGGATGATGGGGATACAGTCTTTTCCGGGTGGGCCAAAATGGCAACGCCAGTCAAAGATTTCAAGATCACGGAAGTGAAGGCTGCCAAAATTGGGGAGAACAAACCGGCTGCAGTCATTGCAGAGGTAGGCTTTACCACGAAGGGATTGAGGGGAGATAACCGATCAGAATGGGATGCTTTGAAGGAACATGATGTCCTATTCTTGCTCACTGTGAAAGTTCCTCCGACTATTCTGAGCAAAGAAGAAGTTGCCAAGTTAAGTATCCCTGAACAGTTTGGGCTACAGTATGTGCGCGGATGTGAGGTAATTGAATTGCATGATGAGGAAGGCACACTTATGAACGATTTTTCGGGGAGGATTAAACGTGAGGACTGGAAACCCCCTGCTGGCGAAGCACGGACTGTTGTTGTCAATCTAGACAATGTGCAGTATCAATTGGATATGAATGCAGCCGCAAGTGGTGACATGGACCAGAGTGTTTACGAGACATTCAACCTATTGATGCGGAGAAGGCCTAAAGAAAACAACTTCAAGGCGATTCTAGAGTCCATCCGAGACCTCATGAACGAGGACTTGATTGTGCCCACGTGGCTGCATGATATTCTGCTTGGTTATGGTAACCCTGCTTCCGCTCAGTGGAAAAACATGCCTGATCCTCTTGAGGTTATTGATTTTAAGGACACGTTTCTGGATGCTCAGCATCTACGAGAGAGCTTTCCCTCTTGTGATACGGACTTTGTGACTCCTGAAGGCGCAGATTCTGCCCCTAAACCTCCGTTTCATGTAATCTTGCCTAAGGTCTTGCCCAAGGTTACAAGTGAAGCGAACGGAGTCAAACTAGGTGAAAAGAAAAGAAAAGGAACCGATGCTGATGCTGATGCTAATGGTGCAGCTGAAGTCAGCACCGATAGAGGCAAGGTTGTAGCGAAGGCGTATGTGCCTCCAGATCCTGGCCCTTATCCACAAGACCAACCGAAACAGAACACTGTGAGGTTCACTCCCGTTCAGGTAGACGCTGTGATTTCTGGCGTGCAGCCTGGCTTGACCACGATAGTGGGTCCGCCAGGAACTGGTAAGACAGACACAGCCGTGCAAATTTTGCATCTGCTATACCATAACTTTCCGATGCAGCGAACATTGATTATTACTCATTCCAATCAGGCCCTCAATGACCTCTTTGAGAAGATTATGCAGAGGGATGTTCCAGCACGGTATTTGTTGCGTCTTGGTCAGGGGGAGCAAGAATTAGACACGGATCATTCTTTCAGTCGTCAGGGTCGTGTTAATGCTATGTTGAAACGGAGATTGGATCTGCTGACTGAGGTGGAGAAGCTGGCAAAGACATTAAAGGTACCTGAAGATGCTGCGTACACTTGTGAGACAGCTGCATATTTTTGGCTTCTGCATGTTCTATCGCGCTGGGAGGAGTTTATGGCAGCATGTGAGGAATCACGTGACGCAGGTGTTGTCAAGGAGAAGTTCCCTTTCCACGAATACTTCAATGATACCCCTCGGCCACTTTTCTCAGGGACATCCTATGTTCGGGACATGGAGGCAGCCACAGGATGCTTCCGGCATCTAAAGACTATGTTTCAGGAACTCGAGGAATGTCGTGCATTCGAGTTACTGAAATCAACAGCCGATCGTGCCAACTATTTGATGGCGAAGCAGGCCAAGATAGTCGCCATGACATGCACCCATGCTGCTCTCAAAAGACGTGATTTCCTGGAGTTGAATTTTAAGTATGACAATCTGTTGATGGAGGAGAGTGCTCAGATTTTAGAGATTGAGACATTCATTCCCATGCTCCTGCAGCGACACACAGATGGCCGCGCACGGTTGAAGCGCTGCATCCTCATTGGCGACCATCATCAGCTTCCTCCCGTGGTGAAGAACTTGGCTTTTCAAAAATATAGTAATATGGATCAAAGTCTATTTACTCGATTTGTGAGGTTAGGGGTCCCCTATATCCAGTTGAATTCTCAGGGCAGAGCAAGGCCCAGCATCGCAAAGCTTTACAACTGGCGGTACAAGGAGCTTGGAGATCTTCCCAACGTTCTACAAGACCCGACATACCATTTGGCCAATACTGGTTTCACCTTTGATTATCAGCTCATCAATGTGGAGGATTATGAAGGCGTGGGAGAATCAGAGCCAGTTCCATACTTTTATCAAAACCTGGGTGAGGCAGAGTATGTTGTGAGTGTATTCATGTACATGCGATTACTCGGTTATCCAGCAGAGAAGATCTCAATTCTAACCACTTACAACGGACAGAAGCAGCTCATACGCGATGTTATTGCTAAGAAGTGTAGCAACAACCCTCTGTTTGGTCGACCCAGCAAGGTGACAACTGTGGACAAATTCCAAGGTCAGCAGAATGACTACATCTTACTCTCCTTAGTACGCTCGAAAGTTGTGGGTCATCTTAGGGATGTTAGAAGATTAGTAGTGGCCATGTCACGGGCCCGACTAGGACTGTATGTGTTTTGCCGGCGTTCTCTGTTTGAGAATTGTTATGAGCTTCTGCCGACGTTCCGTTTGCTCCTCCAAAGACCAGATAATCTGAGCGTAGTTCTAGATGAGTCGACTTACCCTACTCAGCGCCCTGTTCACCAAATAGCGGGTTCTTATCTTGTCAGTCGTCTAGAAGAGATGGTTCACATTGTTCAAGATGTATATCAGCGGAAGTCGGCAGAGATGATGGGAGGGCATTTTTAGTCAATTGAGACCCGGTCTCATCGGTAGAGTAATGTATTGTAGTCCCAAAGGTTTTGTGGTTCACTGTGTAAATCATTTACTTGATTTCTTAAACTCTCGTGGCAAGTTCTTGGACCTTGTGTTGGTGGTGATTTGTAGCAAACCTCCTTTTTTCATGATATCTTGTCATGTATCTTGCCCAGCTGTAATTGATATCAATTAAGTTTAGGTGATTGTAATTGAGCTGTTACTTCGTAGGGATTGTAGGTGTCGATTGTCGCAGTTTGCCGGCATTTGGCAGAGTAATAGGTTAGATTACTAGAATGAGTCGACCCTCGTCGGTCTCTAAAGGTCAGGGAGTTCTTTTCCTGTGGCCCTTGGTGGCCCTTGTCTGAATCGAGAACTCTGAATTCATGAGTCTCAGAAACTTTGTTCTTTTCCTTCAATTTGTCAAAAGCAAGAAAGCTCTTCTGTGACCTCTAAACGCATTTTGAAGCCAGAAAGTGGCTCTTGTCCCCTAAAAGGACTAAAAGGTCTGTTTTTTTCCAAAAACTGCTCAAAACTGCCATTTCAGTACAAAGAACAAAAAACGATAAATGTGTTTAAGGTGAAGTAATAATTTTTTTTGGCACTGTGGCAAACTAGTTTATGAGACTTTGCATTGTCTTCACTTAAAAATTTTGCACTAAAGATTTTGAATTTAAATTTTCTTACCATGAAGAATTGAGTAAGAAAAAATAAAATTCCAAAAAATAATGTAATTTTCATTCTTTAACCCCTAAAGCTCTGAGGGCATTTTTTGTCAAAAATCACTCAAAACTACCGCTTCTGCTGCATTCACCTAAGAAAATCAAAAAAATACTTTTCAAAACAATCTAACTTGTTTGAGAACATGTGGTAAAAAATTTCATCAAATTAGACCATACGGATTGGAATATATGTGCATTCAAAGTTGGAAGGAAAGTTTTTTTTGAACTCTGCCCTACAATTTCAGCTGCCTTTAACTACCATTTGTGGAAAAAATTTGCACTAAGGACTTTGAAATTAACAACATACCATAATGAAGGTAATGCTACATATATTTACACCAAATTTCACTAAAAAAAATTTTGTGGAACACATCTAAAAAAATCTTGCAATGACACAATGATTGTCTGGAAAAATGACAATACACTATCCTTTTTTGCTAACAAGTTTTGTACCTCATAATTTCAAAACTCCAAAATCCCAATGGTAGATTGGAACATTTATTTATCTTTGACAAACTCCCCCCCCACACACAAAAAAAAAATTTTAAAACAAAAACTAATTTTTATTGAATTTAGAAGACCACAGTGAGGCAAAGTCTAGTGGGCAATGGAAAAAAAGGGACTCTATATGTTCCTGCATTCCCGGTATGTTCCCTATTGTGTTCCATTGTATGGGACCTCTACCTCACCACATCATCCACTTGCAATGCACTCCATCCATCAAGTATTTCTATCCACCTACTTCTCTATCAACTTCAAAATTCATAACTAATTCCACAAAGGTCCAAAAAATATGAAACAACTTGGATTGAATGACACTTCCATTTTTCTTTCTTTGAAAATTTACAAACGATGTGGGATACATAAATTAAAATTGTTAGGAGCTTTGGTGCTCATAGTTAAGTCAAATTAAAGTAGGAATTTATTTGAAGTAGAGTTTTAGACCTCATTTAGTTGGAGTAGAATGACTTTTCTCAAAAAAAATTGAACCAAAAAAAGTTGGGAAATCTATCCAAGTTTCCTCTCCAAAAATCCATTTCAGATTTCTAGCTTTCAATCAAAAGTTATGGACGAATTTTACAGAGGGTTTAGAAAGGACATTTTTTTGAGGTTTTGAAACATCCTCTTTGAATTTTAATTGTAACTTTTAATTGGAGGCTAGAAACATCAAACTGATTTTTGGAGAGGAAACTTAGATAGATTTTCCAACTTCTTTTAATTCAAAATTTTTAATAAAAAGTTATCCTACTATGACTAAATGAGGTTTGAAATTCTACATCATTCATAATCGTAATATTTTGACAATGAGCGGTCAACTCTCATTTTCAAATTATCCCATACCCTTTGAAGATTCATAGAGGACAATTGATTTCAATATAAAAATGACATCTCCAACCTCTATTCCCATGAATGTCATTGAAGCAATTCCTTGGGCCATCAAAATTATTTTTTTGAAGGCAAAGGGTTAAATGCCTTTGATATTTGATTCAAAGGACCCTTAAGATTCTTGAAAAATTATCTTAACATTTTTTAGTTGTTTTGTTTTGTTGGTTTGAGTATACCATAAACCTCTTGCCACAACTTTAGTACCCAGTACTAAAGCTTATTTTAATTCCCTATGTGGATTTTTTTCGTGCATGCATGGGGAGAAGGGTTAAAAAAAACAGGGCCTTTATCCTTTGCCCACCTTGGCGGAAGGGGTTAAAAAAAAGATGTGGGGAAAAAACTAAATCATCACCAATAATAACTCTAAGATGGAATTAAAACACACCAATCCCATTGTTGATATTGTACTAACGATCAAAGTTAACCTTATGGAACTTTTGTTTTGAAAAAATGCCAACATTGAGTTCAAAAATGAATCCTATAGGTTATTTTTTTTTTAAATCCTTTGAATGCTTGCCAAACAAGATGCTCCATAACTTCACATCACAAATCCAAATGGAATGAATCAATGCTTCTTGTATAGACAAAAATACAATCTATGAAAAAATTTTAAAATTTTTATTTCAATTTTTTGTAGATTTTTTTTTGCTTGCCAAATTTAGTTTTGGACTTATTGTAGTATAACTCTTGCTCCCAAGTACCAATTGAAAATTTTAAAATTACATTTCCAAAAAGCTAATTAGTTTTTTTTATCTTGTGAGTAAATTTCAAAAAATTTCACCAAAAATTGAGCTCTTATAAACTTGCCCCAAATCCATTTTGTCTCCCAAAGGAACAATGGTCCTTTAGGGATTAAGTAAATTTAAATGAAAAATGAAGGAAGGATTGAGATTTTTTCATCCATTTTTATAGAGTTCTTTCAATGCATTTGTAAAAGATGGTGACAGAAATTTCCTCATAGAGATATTATTGACCACTCTATATAAGAAGATACTAAAAACACAATTGACTAAAGATACTCGTATTTTGACAATTTGCACATCCTTGCTCTTGATTTGAATTTTAGACATAAAAATTATCTTTTTTGAATCTAAGCCTAACTAATTAAATGAAGCTTATAAAGTTTAGTTTCTATTTTAATTTGTAATAATGTGAAATATTTAAAGTTAAATAGTTTATTGCAACTTGAATTTTAGACCTATAACTATAGTCTATTGATTTTTTGATCACAAAATGTCATGGAATTTTAGTTTAGACAATGATGCTCTAAACTACAAATTGTAGCTATGTTGAAATTTTAGATATTTACATTTGAAGCCATTTTATTTATTTGATATGAATTTCTTTTACATACTCTTCATATATTAATAAAAATTTTGAACTTTCATCAAAACATTTAGATCTTAAAATTGAAGAAGATATGTGATTTCAACTTTTAAAAAATGAAAAAATTTCCACTCATATTTAGTAAGAAAATAGAATATACAAAGCAATATATATTGCATTTGATTATGTGATCTTAGGTGACATTGTTTAGTGGTGAATCTTAGAGGGCCTAAATTTTTTTTTTACTTTTTGCATAGTTTTGAATATATCTTTATAAATATATATTATTTACTTCAAATTCATCAAATTAATTAAATAGAAAGTCTTAATAAAAGAAGTCAATAATTGATTTGGATGAATGAAAAGTTCTATTGGTAGAGTAGCCTTTTGAACTTCTTTATTCATCCTTCAAAATTTGGATATTGATATGCTAAGGAGTTAATTGTACCATTGAAAGAACAAAATTTTGTATTTTTTGCATTTTTTTTTATTAGGGTGACTCTCGAAAAATTGGATTAAGTTTCGAATTCAAGTAAATTTTGCTCAATAATTTTGTTTTTTAAGATACAATACAAATTTTTAAGAATCTTTGTTTTACAAATTTGGCTATATAATCCCATTGCCTAGCTAGACCATTTTTTTTGTTAAAACTTGGCAATGTTTAGAAACAATAATGTTTAACAAAAATATAAGGTAAAAGGAACTAACATGCATAACTCTAATCACTTTACAACTTCTCAAAATCTATTCTACAATTTTAAAAAATGAACTTCTAATGTGATTTATTCTCCAAGATCTAATATATTTAAGGTTCATTTCCAAGAGCCCTCAACACTAGAAAATCAAGCCATTTGTGATGGATACCCTTTGCACAACATCTTGAATAGAAAAATAATCATCATTCATTTTTAAGATTGAATTTTTGATGCTAAACTTAGACTTCAAAAAGATTTCAAAAATAGAAAATATTAAAAATAGTATTTGGTAAGATTTTATTTAACTTCAAAATTTCATTGACACCAAAATTTGGTGCCTTGGGCATTTAGGATTTAACCAATAAAAGGGCCCAAATATTTATGTTTTTTTAATTTGGTTCCAAATATCCTATGTAAAGAGTCTCTAATTTTTTTTCTCTTCATCTATACGCATTATTGTCGAAACTTAGATAGCGGGTTTTTTCTTGAAGATTTTGAAAGGCTACAAAATTATAATATCTTTGATGCAAAATTTGAGTTTTTAGTAAGTTTAGTATTTAAGTAGTATTCAATATTTTAGGTAAAATCAATATAACATGATCTACAATATTTTCACATCATTTCAAATAGTGGCTTTATTATTCAACATTATATAAATATATGTATTCATTGCTTCAAACTACAGCTTTCTAAATTTATTTTCAAAAAATTTAATGACATTTTTGAAAAAAAATCCATTCTTTCAAAGCTTGTCCATCCCATTATGAATTAATAAGGCATATTATATATATTTTTTCTTTTACTTCACAAATTAGCCCCTATGTGATCCAAGGGGGCAAGGGATACTGTTAAAAATTACCATTTTTTGCCCTATTAACCTCTAAAGTCCCAAAAGACCTATGGGGGACTCATAAGATATTAGGTAGGCTCATGTGACCTCAATTTTTGACATGATTTTTTGAAACTTTTTTTGAAGATAGGAAATCAAGTTAGCTTTTAGGGAATATAATTTTTATTCCAATCCATACTCGGAAACAAAAGTTATGCCACCATAAGTTCCAAAAGCAACTTGAGGGGTGCCCCCAAAAAATCACAAAAGTTGAAATTTTATAATTTATAATTATTTCTAAAGATTATATTTTTGTTTAAATTTAAAGCTTTGATTCATTCTATTTGGACTAATGATGAGAAAGTTATGAACAATCTTTTTTTTTTGGGTAATCTAAGCATCTTCTTCAAAAGATAACTTGTAGAATCCATTTTTTAATATAATTTTTTTAATTTTTCAAAAGAAATTTGTCAAGCAAGGTTAAGTTTGCTTGCTAGAACAATCTCATAGTTGGGATTATTGTGTTTCAATTCCATCTTAGAGTTATTAATGGTTTAGTTATCCCTTCAATCTTGAACCTACTTCTACTTAACAATTTTTTAATGAGTGAAAATTAAGTGTATTTTTGTTGAATTTTTTTTCCTAGATCTTCAACTCAATTATTTAAGATAAAAAATTAGAAAATCAAAATCAATAGTGCAAAAATTTTAAGTTAAGAAGATTCAAAACCTAGCCAACTTTTGATGATTTCTTATACATTGGAATTTTAAAAAAAAAAATTGAATCAAAACATGGATCCCAACACCTTCTACAAGTCCTATTTTTCCACTTTGTATTCCAAAAATCACAATAATTTCAAATTTAAAAAAAAATAAAAATTAGTATTTACCTCTATAAAAGACATGTAATTTAATCTTTAGAAAATTAAAAAACTCAGTCATATGTGGTTGCAAAATGGAAATATACAAATCAAAGAGCTTTCAGGTTTGAAAAAATTGTTAAAGGCTTGTCCTTTCATTACAAAAAATTTGGGCCTTGTAAAAGGTTGTTTGATTGTTAGCCACACTACAAATACAAGGAAAATAAAAATAAAAATAGTTTTTCTGAAAAAATAAAACATAATTAAAAAACATTTTTAGAACCCGAAATCTGATGTGGCACTATTAATGATCACATGGGCTAAAAAAATTGGTTGTAATTGCATTGTTGCATACAATCAAACAACTTTCTACAGGTTTGGGATTTTTTTAGATGTAGGATTAACCTTGGAAGGGTGTGGCCCTACCACCAAAGTTGTTAGCCAATAAAATTTAGATTCGTGGATGAATAGATGCATTTTTAGTGCATCTCCAATGGTCCGTGAAACAAGTTCCTAGCCTAGGGAAATGACACTTTTGTGTCTTCTAGGACAAAAATGTCAAGCAATGTGCCATCATCCACGGCATTCTCCCTGAGCCAACTTTTAAACATTTATGCACACCCAAACAATAAGATTGTTTATGATGAATAGTCCCCACTAGGTGATTCAAAAGACTATTGCATTGAAAAATTTGATTAAATTTTTTTGAATAGTGGCTTGCAATTTGCCCATGGTTTTGAGGGGTGTGTGAGCTTATCATTGATAGGTCATTTGAACAAGCTACACGATGTCCATTTAAGAAAGATTCTAATATTTAAATTTAGGCAACCTACCCATGACCTCAAATGTCTTTTACCCCCCATTGACCCAAGTGACCATTTTTTGGTTGTTGCCCTTTTTTTTGAGCTTCTCATTCTCAAATTGTATGTTTTTAAAAAATAGTTAAAAAAATAGACTACATTATGAAATCCAATGGCAATAGCTTCATCAAATTCCTAGTTAAATTCTGCCTTGTGGAGTTTTTTAAAGTTGAGGGGTATAGAATAATTTACAGCTTGTTTTGGAGGTTTGGTTTAGATGAAGACTAAAAAGCCAATCAACCAATGCAATTGTTGTCCATCTCAAAATGTTCAAATCCACCTTGAAAAGGGGAGATCCATAGAGTTCAAGGAGAAGACAAGTAACTATTCCATTCTTGTTTTCCTTGCTCTCATTTCAATGACCATCTATATTGCAAGCTCCACCATGAATTGAAAAAATGTTCTAAATATTGTGAAAATTTAGATGAGCATTTTCAACTCTTATGTCTTTCACTAAGCACAAAGGTCTCTATTTTGAAATATTCCCACTAAGATATGTTCCTTTGAAGTTTATTGCCTTATTTTTCCAATAATCCAAATAAAACTTCAAATTTAGGCTTAGATATTTGCTAAATTTTGTAGTCAAATAACTTGAAATTTTTTGATGTGCTCACTCTCAATGTGAACTTCAAGATCCTACAATTACACTTTGTCCAAACCTTCTTCTTTTCTTTTTCAAAAAGTGCTAGGATGGTGACCACTAAAAATTGGGTGAAGCATTGTAATTCCACATTCATCCACCTTTTGGACCAAAAAACACTTTTCAATCACATTCATGTGTTTTTTTCATCCAAATTTGACACCCTTATCCACATTTTAAACAAAAGTGGAAAATTTTAGACGAAAAAAGATTACTTCTGACAAAAAGTACAAATTTATTTTGAAATGATGCAATTTAATCCCGTGGTGCCCCCTCAAGGGGTTGATTCTATCCAATATCAAGAAGAAAAATGACAAAAGAAATTACTCAAAATTTTTGATGGTTTTAACCATTTTGAAACTACACCCCCCTTGGATTACCAAGGGTCCCCTAAGCGCCGCCAGGAGAACTGACCCCCTCATTGCCCCGGCCAGGGTTAATTGTGAAAAAAAAGCCCCCTATTTTTTGCAATGATTTTTTATACCTCTACATTGCCCCCAACAAAATTAGGGCTGCTAATTGCAAATATGAACTCAAAATTTGCAAAAAAATTCATCTGATTGCAAATAAAAAATTCCACAACATTTTCTCCGGGGATAAGATGGGCAATGAGGGGGTCAGTTCACCATGGCCCCCTAAGCGCCCCAAAGGCCAAAATCTGGCCTCTCGATTTTGAAAAACATTCTTGTTTGGCTACTATAATCTTTTGAGTAGTATTGTCAAAGGACGTGTCCTTTTCTCCACACTTCCAGGTCTCTCTTGACTACCAATCGATACGGTTGGATTATGTGAATTTCTTCTTAGGAGAAAGCTTGAGCGGATTCAAGTCGAAAAGGTTTAGATTTCATTGAATTTGCTCTGGGCACTCAAGGGTAGGGCTTCCATGCGGAGTTAGTGATCATCGATCAAATGGGCGTTCCTGAAAAACGGGGACGCCCATTTCACCGATGATGATCAAGAGGCTCCACTAGCCCCCAACTCCACATAGAAGCCCACTCTAAAAGACCGGGCTGCCGGAGACGCCTCTCGGAGACGTCTCCATTGTTTCTTAGAAAGCCATTCGTAGGACACTTTTCGTCCTTGGCGTCGTCCCAGAAAATCCTGGGACACGCACCTGACCGGTACTCTCAAATATTTCCAGGCCAAGGAGAACGGCGGCTATCCCGGCTATCAGCCTACCCCTCACCTTTCCTACCGACCACCCGTCCCTAGTCGGTCGCAACCTCGTGCACGTCGCCCTAACAAATTCCCCAGTCTCCGCGCTCGCTCGCTCGCTCATCCGGCCCGCCTCCCTCTGCAATTCGGGCTCGGCTATTTGGCAATTTGGCATCACCCCCTCCCAGTAAGTAATAAGAAGTAATGGTTCACTAGGCTACTGTCCTCTTTCTCCCACTCTCTCTCTCTCTGTCTCTCGCGCACATTTGTCATTGCCTCGTTTGGTCAATTTCAATTCCACTTTCCACTTTTCCATCATCCTGGCCATTCGTGGGTGTGGCCTCGAATAAGACGGCGAAGTCTTCTTGGTGGAGGAGAATCGCCCTGGCTGGTGGAGCCAACATTCACCTAATCGCGTATGTAGTCATCGGTACAGTAGTTGTTGTGTTTGGATCTTTGATTGATTCCGGTGACTTCTGCATTCCATTTTTCAATCCTCTCTCTCTTTTATTCTTGTTTTTTTTTCTAGTTTGGATTCCGTGGGGAGTTTGCGAAATCGTCGTCGGAGAAGGCCGGATCCGGGTTGGGGGAGGGGGCGGAGAACACGAGGCAGGGTTGAGAGGAGGAGGGGGAGGAGGTTAGGTTTGAAGGTGGATTGAGAGGTTGAAGAGGAGAGAGAGAGAAAGAGTGTGTGTGTGTGCGCGTGCGCGTGCGAAATGGGAGCTTTTTTGGTAGTGTTGGTGCCCGTGGTGGTGACTTCGTATTTGCTGACGGAGAGGCGGAAGAAGAAGCGGATGAAGCAGCAGGCGATAACGGTGGCGAAGGCGGGCGGGGAGGAAGGGCTGACGAAGCGGAATGCACGGTTTGAGGCGTTGATAGAGACGCCGTGGGAGGGAGCGGACACGCTGGCCGAGTTGTTTGAGCAGGCGTGTGCGCGTCATTCTGGGAATCGGTTTCTCGGGTCACGCACGCTGCTGAAGCGCGAGTCGGAGGTGGCGGAAGATGGACGCAAGTTTGAGAAGGTGACGCTCGGCCATTATGAGTGGACGACGTATGCGCAGGCGTTTCTGCGAGCCAGCGATTTCGCGTCGGGACTCGTGGCACTCGGGCATGGACGCAGGGAGCGCGTGGCAATCTTCGCGGAAACGCGGCCCGAGTGGGTTCTTGCCCTTCAGGTACTACAATTCCCTCACATTGGCAAATCCGATGCTGCCATCCTTCACTAGTGCTGTATGGTCTGGTAGGATTTCTGAACCTTACATGCCTTTCATCTGATTGCACGCGGATGAATCAGTTGCGAGCAGTCTTTGTTCCGAGCGGATGGATAATTGCGTTCTGATGCTGAGGTGATGTGCATTCTCAAATCAATATGTACTCATCGTGCAAGATTTTGGAGTGTAGTATTTAGTAGGGTGTCGCAATTAGGTGTGGGTTACCGTAAATTGACTTCCGTCTTGAATTGCTGTTTGTGTGCTTGTTTGTTGCAGGCTTGTTTTCGACGGAACCTGACAGTTGTGACCATATATGCTTCTCTCGGGGAGGAGGCTCTCGTCCATTCATTGAACGAGGTGATAAATCTTTATTTTATTTGGTTCAATTCATTGGAATGTGGTATTCATTGGAATGTGGTATTTCAGATTCAAGAAGAAATATCGTATTGTACGTTACTTTTTTTCATGTTTTGGTGTTCCTCTGTTTTTTGTTGTAATTGCAGACAGAGGTGACCACAGTAATCTGTGATAGCAAGCAGCTCAAAAAGATCATGGATCTTAGCAAACAGCTTAACACCGTAGAGCGGGTGATTTACATGGAAGACGAGACTACTATTGATGAGCAATCTGTGGAAGGGAAGTCGGTAGCTGCCTTCTCGCACGTGGAAAAGCTTGGCAAGGAAGCCCCTGCTCCACCTGAAATGCCTCATCCTGACGATATCGCTGTTATTATGTATACCAGTGGGAGCACTGGCCTGCCCAAGGTAAAGGGGGTGTAGTTTCGGGGGTAGATTTCAATGTGCCAGTATCTGGGAAAGCACAATTTGTTGATAGGCGGAATGCTCACCAGCTGTGATCTTCCATGGTGTGATTATATGCAGGGTGTGATGATGTCGCATAAAAACATTGTAGCTACCATCGCTGGGCTCACACCTTCAGTACCAAAACTCACCAGCAGCGATGTGTATCTTGCCTACTTGCCACTCGCTCATGTTTTGGAGCTGGCTGCAGAGGTATTTAACTCTGTCCTATACGTTTCATGTGTTAGTAAATAACATGATCCTTGAAGACTATGTTGGAGAGTGGTGCCGCAATGCTCTTAATTGAATAGATTGGGACTAACTAATATGTGGACCTGACTTTGGCTGATGTGCAGTCAACACTTACCGCAGCTGGTGCAGCTATTGGATATGGTTCTCCATTGACTATGACAGACACCTCAAGCAAGATCAAGTATGGAACCAAAGGAGATGTGACTGAACTGCATCCGACACTCATGACTGCAGTTCCAGCAATTTTGGATCGCGTTCGAGATGGTGTCAGAAAGAAGGTGTGTCTCGAATGGTGCTGATTTATTATAGCGTGTCTGTCCTTCCGAGAATTTCGAGTTGTAATTCCGATTGATAATCAACTCCACTTGAGTACATTTTTAGAAGTCTCTGCATTGTATAAATTCCCAGCTGTATTTGTTAGTTAGAAACTACATGGTTTAGAGGTCTTCTGGGATTATTTTCGGTTGCAGTGCAACACAATATTTTTTGCTATGCTTACAAGAGATCTCACGACAAGCAGGTGAATTCTAAAGGGGGAATAACGAAGAAGCTTTTTGAATTGGCCTACAACCGAAGGCTTGCTGCTCTTGAAGGGAGCTGGTTTGGTGCATGGGGTCCTGAGGCAACGTTTTGGAACATTCTAGTATTTAAAAAGATCCGATCTGCGCTTGGAGGACGAGTTAGGGGAATGCTTTCTGGGGGTGCGCCACTTTCAGCAGACACTCAAAGATTCATGAACATTTGTTTTGGGTACAACTTCCTCGTCCCCAGTTCTCAAAGGATATCTTGTAATGCATTTCATGTCGTCCCCCAGCTCCCCTTCTTTGCATACTGTTAGTAATTATTAGATGGTTCGTAGCTCTGTCTGATCATCTTTTACAAAACTGGTATGCAAAGCCTGGCTTCCAGTACGTCAGCTGCGTGTCATCTGTTTTATGTCGAGTATCGGTTGTAGTAGTTAGCGATTTGTGGAAGGCTAGATTTGCAAAACTGTCGTTCAATCCCAATTGCTAATCGCAACGCCGCTGAATGTAAATCGCAGGTGTCCTATTGGCCAGGGTTATGGCCTCACCGAAACTTGTGCAGGTGGAACGTTCAGCCAGTGGGAGGATTTGTCTGTTGGCCGAGTAGGCCCTCCTGTTTCAATGTGTTACATCAAGGTGTGAAAACCTTACCCTGCCACTCGTGTTCTTTTTGAGATTCACAAAGTATATTTGGGGTTTAGTGGTGCTGTCTGTTGTGCGATTCATGTGAGGGTCGGCGTTTTTTGCGTCTTCTGCTTGCATTATACTTATGAACAGTAAATCTGTTTGGTGGCAGCTGATAAACTGGGACGAGGGTAATTACAAGTACACAGACACGCCAATGCCAAGAGGTGAAATTGTAATTGGTGGCCCTAATGTGACAATGGGATACTTCAAAAATCAAGCTAAGACTGATGAGGTTTACAAGGTACGATCGCTGCTAACAGTCAGTACTCTTTGCCCTCAAGATTTGTATGCAGCGTAGTTGCGTGCGTATATAATCAGATAAACAAGCATTTTGGCATCAGTCGTTTTGCTAATTTTGCAAAATTTGCCTGACCTTGAGAGCCTATTAATAATCGGGAATCGCTTCAGAATGTTTTTGTTTTGGAGATACCTGATGGTGTTCACGTATAACCTCATTGTTCTTAGTCTCTTCGTCCGTTGATTGTGTTGAAGGTGGACGCGAAGGGAATGAGGTGGTTCTATACGGGTGACATTGGTCAATTCCATGAGGATGGATGTATAGAGATTATTGATCGTAAGAAGGACATTGTGAAATTGACCCATGGAGAGTACGTTTCTCTTGGAAAGGTACTCATTTCTATTACAGTTAATTTTCTTCGTATTTTTCTTTACTCTATTCAAGTGCACATTGGAGAACACATTTTTCTGACGACCTGGTGCTGGAACAGGTGGAGGCTGTTCTTCAAGTAAGCAAGTATGTGGAGAACATCATGCTTCACGCAGATCCTTTCCATAGCTACTGTGTAGCGCTTGTTGTTGTATCACAATCAGCACTGGAAGACTGGGCTGAGGCTGCTAATTTGGCGTACGATAGTTTTCCTGATCTATGTTCGAAGACGCCGGCTATCAAAGAGGTTTTGTCCTCCATCACCCAGGTAAGTTCATACACCCTTTCAAGAATTTTATGTCTTTGTAGCATCGGTTAGTGTTAGTGCTTGTAGACTACGTGGACATCCTTGTATTCTTGGATACCCGTTCGCTTGTTAACCTCAAAACGCACACGCAGGTTGGCAAGCAAGGACGTCTGGAAAAGTTCGAAATTCCAATGAAGATCAAGCTGCTTCCTGAACCTTGGACTCCCGAAACTGGTCTGGTGACTGCTGCTTTGAAGCTTAAGAGGGAGAACGTTAAAAAGAAATTCGCAGAGGAATTAGATGCTCTGTACCACTAATTAGTACAGCAGGTAGAGGACATGCTGACTTGCTTAATGTCAGCAAGCCTCCTCCCTGTGAGATAGAGCGGAGCATTCTCACCTTCAGATCAAAAATGCTGGAAATGAGTTCTTGAAGACCTTTCTAAAGCCGGCACCTTGGTTTCATTTCTGAAGTTGAATCATCGATTTTGGAGGATGTTAGAAGTCTATAGATTCTCTTCGTTTGATCACTATTTTTTTCGATCGTGTTACAAGATTATCCCTGGATACCAGGTGTGGATGATAGCATGAGGAGCTTGGGAGAGGCTCAACAGCCAGTGCTGTAAAGATTGTTCTGTCAAATGTACTCTGTGGCCTTGTGACCTCGTGGCCTTCCGGTTGACATCTCAATACCCAATACTTCTTTCAAATGTACTCTGTGGCCTTATTGGCCTCTAGTTGGGTTTTTGTGTGAACCAGACGGATTTAGTCTCTATTTGATAACTAGCTTTAATGCAACGCAGAGTGTACTGTACAGTTTAAGCAAGGACATGTAGGGTCAGTTTTGCAGCAGTGGTTGCAATCTGAAGTATTTGTATGTAGTGGTCAGTTTTGCAGCAGTTGCAATTCGGTGTGGCTACCGTAAGTTACTGTAATCTGAAGTATCTGTGACGTCAATCTGATGTGGAGGTTTGTCAGACTGGCCTTTGGTGGAAACGGCACTAAACTAACTGGATCTCTTGCATGATTTCGTGAAGACCTCCGGAGATTGAGCACACTATGGGGTAGTTGACCAATCTGTGGCTTTGAATATTTTTGGGGGTAACGTTGGTGTAGGTGTGGATTTTCACAAACTTTGAACAGCCTCTGTGTGGTTGCAGAGTTGGTTGCGGTCAAATAGTTGCATCCACATACGGGACTGTAATTGTGCAGGCTCTCTCAAAATTTTGAAAACGTTTTTTGATTCAAAATTTTTTTTAATCAAACTTACTAGTGGAAAAAATACATGCAGTCGGATCCAGTTGCCTCTTTGAGTCATTCAAATTTTGTTTTACAATGTAGAGTATAATTGATAGATTTTGGAAGAGATAATTATCATTGCATCCTTATGCAAATTGCACTCAAGCCTATGAAATTCCAACTTTGTAAAAAACAAGTCTCCATTTTTGGTGAATTTTTAAAGTTAATTTTAATGGTTTTACAAGATATTTTATTACAAGCAATTGGTGGTAAAGTTTGATTGTAGATATATGTAGGGAGCATCCATATGCACATCTTACCCTAGGCAAGTTTTTTTATAAAAGTTTTACAATCCTTTCTATAGAGTTTTAAGTGTTAGGATGACAATGTCTAAATTTTGTAAGAATAGATGTTTCTTTATTATAATTGAATTTTCTTATTTACCACTCATGTGGTAACTAATTTGGTACATGTGAGCATGGTACAATTACTTTGCCAAAATCTAATTCAAAATATAAAGATATCTATTTCACAAAGTTTGGTCATATGACGCCTCAATTGAGCCCTTACTAGGAGCTTATATTTTTCTTACTTAATGGGGTGTTTTCTAATATGAAAGATGTGCATATGGATGTTCCCTACATATTTATGCAATCAAATTAAAAAAATTCATCACCAATTATTTTCAATAAAATATTATGTAAAACCATGAAAATTGACTTTAAAATTTCACTAAAAATGGAATTTTGCTTTTTTTAGCTGAAATTTGGTAGGCTTAAGTGGGATTGTGTGAAAATTGAGTGTAAATAATGCAAGATGAAAAATTCCAAATCTCTTCTACGCTATGCAAGGAAATGTGTATGACAGAAATAAGCAATTTGTAAATGAATTGGACCTAATTGTACAAGTTTTCAAGATTCTTTAGTAAGTGGAATGAAAATTCTTCTTGAAATTTTGTGACAAGAATCTTACAAGCTATAAAATTTTATTGAGTGAAATATTATTCACTAAAATATGACTCCAAATATGATTCCAAATATTCATATTTTTGTAATTAATTCCAACAATCTCCAAAACATTGTGGAAAATTTGAAAAAGTGTTTAAAATATTTTTACATATAATTTTTATTTATTTTTTTGGAGGTTTTTTTGAGTGAATCATCAAAAAAACATAACTATTTCACTCAATTGAATTGTATTTTAGTCAATAATATTTCACTCAATTAAATTTAAAAATTCATGAAAGTTTTATTGTAAAACTCCAAAATGATTTTTCATTCCCCTTCACTAAAAAATTTTGAAAGTTTTGTACTTGTTTCACTAATAAATTTAATTAAATTTTGTTTATTTTATTTTATTTTTTAAAAATAAATTTTTTAATTCTATGCAAACATGTTGCATGTATTACAACATGTCAAAAATTTGGTTGAAATAAATGTAATTACCCAATTAGTCATGACAATTTTTGAGGTGTATAAAACTACTTATAAGATGGACACTACACATGACTTTGCAATTGTTTTGAGTCGAGAAATCTATAAATCAATTGCAATTTTTTTCTAACCTCACGGTGTCATATTTGAGCTTTGTATTTGTGAATTATTGTTGCTTTTGCAATGTTTAGAAACACAATTACTATGTATAATGTTTGTTGTATGATATAATAGTCCTTGTACAATCTTTGCTTACAAATCATCATCAAATTTATGTCCTAAAGTTTTATTTTTATCACATCTTTGTAAAACTTTAAATCAAGAAATGATTGAAGTATTTAGGGGCCAATGATGTTGTATTAAAAGAGAAGATTTTCATTTTAAGATGACATTGAGGGTTAACCTTTTTACACTTGAATCTTTTCTTTTCTTTTAAATTGCACCTTTTGTGTATATCTTTTCACAAATGTATTTTTTCCTCAACATTATCAAATTGTTTAAAATAAAAAAAATCATCTTTTAAAAGTTCATTACTTGGGATGATGAGAAATTATTAGGACAATGTAAATGTGAGGGCAATATTAGGACAATGAAATTGTGACAATCAAGTGTGATATTGTGCACATAATATGACAAATATACTTGAAGCCATAAAGGTAATTGCCCCTAATTGTGACATGTATGGAAATCTAACCCCTACAAATTCTTGCCTTAAATCTATTGCTTCTGTTTTTGAGGACCTAGGATCATTTTCTTATACATGTATTATCAAAAATTTGAAAATTTATAATTCATTCATACTATGTCCAAAAAATAAGTACTAAAGAGATTTGGAAGCTCTTTTTGACTCCTAGCAAGGACCTCAAACACATAATAATCAAAGTAGGAACTATGCTCAAATGTTATTCAAACTATTGTAGCTTTTTAGGTGAAGTGACCTTAAATGGTCCACCATTAAGGCAAGTATGATCTTCCTTTTATTCATATTGAAGAATATCAAAAGTCAATTATTTGTATGAAAGAGTCCATTCTTCCAAAATCGTTTTGTAGGGCATCCACGATCCAAGTCAATGATTTATAAGTACATAGTCATTGGAATTTAGTCTCATCTTAACTTCTAAAGGATCAAGATGTCCAACTTTAGCCTCATCTTTTTTTTTGAGCTAGTTTAGGTAGGTCATTTATAGACTTTTTGTTCAAATTCATTCATTTTTTATCGACATGTGTAATGTTCTTATTGATTCTAGTGACATAAAACATGAACTCATTTGAATTATATTATTACAAAATAATCCTTTTCAAATCTAGGATCCTTGGAAAAAATTGAAACCTCCAAGTTTGATGAACAATGGTGGTATTTCAATTGAATGTTATTATTGCAACATTTGTATCAAATGTAGCATGTTAAATTTGAAACCAACTTGGTTTGGTGTTGGAATAACACTATTCAAAACTAAGATAATACTCAAATTATAGTGACAATAATAGCATGTCCAACTTTGGTTTGTACCCCAAAATTTCGAGTGATTTTACAAGGGTTTCCATATTCATGAAAATAGTATGACTACACTAAATAAAATCCAATGTTTCATTTATCATCAGTGCCTTTGGAAAGAATATATGGAAACCTTGTTTATTAAGATATTTTCTTAAGGTTCATGAATTTTTTACATTTTAAGAGAAGGTCCTAAAACTTCCTATTTTTTTCCCTACAATACTAGTTGTATGTTCTAGCTAAAATTATGAAAGAAATTGGAGCTAGAAAACATTTCATGCAAGACTTTGTGTACAAATTACTCATACAAGAATCAAAAATATTTCATATAAGGCTTTGTATGCAAATTACTCCCCATACAAGAATCAAGATATAATGCAAACCATTTATAGGTGCATTTGAAATTTGATCACTTAATTAGTTTTTTTATTTATAAGGAAATTACAAGAAGAAAAGAGTACTGGCAAAGTTCAGATTTGGAAAGTACCTAATTACTAATACCAAAACAATCTAGTTGATTTGTTGAGGTACGAAGGATCTACATCTCAATTAGTAGTATCGACTTCCTTAGAATTTAGTAAATTCTATATATCTACGTCAATTGCAAAATTGACTCTATTATATAGGAATGTGACTTTGCAAGATGGAGGGTGCTTTAAAAAGATCTTTAACATACGAACCAACTTTGCTTTAGTCTTTTTATCACTATGTATGTACTTCTTTATTTAATCATTTGAAGTTCAAAGTGGATAGTTGCATAGACCATTATTGTAGAGATACTATACAAAACCATTTATATTGAAAGATAAATTGTCATAGAGATTTGTCAAAGTCTTCCTTGAATAATAAGTACACTACTTGGTAATAAATTTGACCCAAGAATGAATGTTAGTAATAAAGGTTAACAAAGGAAATGGGATCACATCCCTCATGATATAGTGAGAGCTATTCCTCTTTGAAGAAGGTGAAAGAGACATCTTGAGACCATGGGTTTTGAATAGTGTTTGGTATAAGGTAGGCTAGGCCAGTCCAATTCTATTCATTGCCTAATTTTGTACCCTACTTTTGATCCCAATTTAACATCCATATCCGCCCATAAAATATCCAAATCCCTTCAAGATTATGATAAAATCAGTGCATTGGTGCCAAAATGAGTAACATGTCAATTCTTGATTGGTGGGAACTTAATCCCTAAAGGGCCAAGGCCTTTCTTCTACCAAAAAACACTCAAAACGCCCATTTCTATAGCAAAGAGTAAAAAACTTTGAAATTGTGTTTTTTTCACATCTAACCATAGGATATTACACATAACTAGTATGAGTATGTGTGAAAAAAATTTAGAAATTTTAACCACACAGATTGCAAGATATTTGCGTTTAAAGTGAAAAAAACAAGTTTTTCAACACATTGTGGGACTAGATTTTTTGACTTTGAACCTTCTTAACTTAAATTTTTTGCATTACAAAGTTTTTAGGTTTGAATATTTATGGTGGAGAATTGAGTTGAGAGTATAGGGGAAAAAAAGAATTTCAAAATATCTTAATTTTCATTCTTAAAAAATTATTAAATAGAAGTAGGTATGAGATAGAAGGAAATTTTAAATTATTAATATTTCTAAAATGGAATTAAAGTGCACTAATCCCAATGGTGAGATTGTTCTAAGAAGAAAACTAAACCATGTAAATTTTTTTTTAAAGAATTGTTAAAATTGCATTTAGAAATAAATCCTACAAGTTATTTTTCAAGAAGATGCTTTAGTTGCTTGAAAAACAAGATTGTACATAACTTTCTTATAACAATTCCAAATGGAATGAATCAAAACTTTCCGTGTAGACAAAAATATAAACTATGAGGAAAAAAAATTTAAAATTTAAAATTTTGAATTTTTTTCCTGCCCCCTCTCCTCTATTTTGAGCTTATTTGGGCATAACTTTTGTTCCCGGGCACCGATTGGAAAAGAAATAATATTCTCATGAAGATAATCGATTTTTCTATCTTCAAAAAATGTTTTAAAAAATCATGAAAAAAATTCAGCCCATAAATACTTGCCCCAAATCCCATTTGTCCCAAAGAGACAATGGTCCATTAGGGATTAAGTGCCAATGCATATATAAAAAGGTGATTATGGTATTTTTATGTGATGTTTATGACTTTACTTTGTAGATGATTTTATAAATTCAAGGCTGACCACTTAAAAAATTCACAAAAATTACAATTTTAATCGAAAAATTATAGTTCCACTTGAATTCAATCCATGAAACAAGTACACACTTCTAGAAAATATGAACCTCCTCTTGGAATAACCCCCAAGATATTCAAATTCCAAATCAAGGTAGTAATAGGCTTGTCTGCCTTAGTTCATGCAATACTCTGGTCAACTATGTTCCATTACAATCAAATAAGTCAATGGATGCTCAACCCCTGAGCACCTAGAGCAAATTAAGTGAAATTTAGACCTTTTCGATTTCATTCCGCTCAAGCTTTCTCCTAAGAAGAGATCTACATAATCCAACCGTACCGATTAGTAGTCAAGAGTGATCCGGAGGTGTGGACAAAAGGACACGTCCTTTGACCATACTACTCAAAAGATTATAGTAGTCAAATAAGAATGTTTTTCAAAATGGAGAAGGTTAATCCTTATAGGAAAAAAATAGTGAACCTCTCTTGGAATTAGCCCCAAGATACTCAAATTCCAAATCAAGGTAGTAACAGGCTTGTCTACCTTAGTTCATGCAATACTCCAGTTAGCTATGTTCCATTACATTCAAATAAGTTAGTGGATGCTTAATCCTTAAAGGATAGACTACTGACCATGGAAATCATCCTTTTGGTTACTCGTGTGAATCATTTGCTTAAAAATTTGCAAAAGTACTCATTGGAAGTCAAACTCATATAGAAGACCTCTTGTTTTTACAACAAAATTCTGAGGATGAATAATTGCTCTTCCATCCTACTAGAAGGATTGTATGCCATCCATCCATCAGATGCCAAACATCCTCCTCAACATTTAAGGGTTAATACTAAATGTCTTGCAAGATATTAAATGCTTGTATCTGTCTGTCTACAAAGCTACTACGTTACCTCCACACGGAATTCAAAACCCATAGCCTCAACACGTCTGGCTATCTCAGGGCCTACTAGTGTCTACTAAGGTAGGTACACCCAAAACCGCCACTTTTTGCTACTGAGCCTATTTTCTATTATTAGACTGGTCAAATTTTCATATGTTCTTGTTGACAAGTAAAAGGAGGTTCCAACGCACCAGAGAACGTGTCATTTGGATACTGTATGCAAAAGTTATTAAGGAACAAAGTTTGGTTTTAAAAGCATTTCTTCCACATAGGTACAGACCTGATTTTGGAGATGTACTGTACTGTACAGTACATGCAGTATAGATGGCGGTTTAAGGTCAGTGGCACATTCGGGTGTACCTACCTTACGTGACTAAAGGAAACAGAGTTTAGAGATTGCATGCACCGTCCCAAAAAAAAAAAAAAAATGTCTAAAACATAGACCAGAGTCACCAGACCAGAACTGGGTGTAAAACCCTAGCTGACATCAAATCCTAAACAATGACCTTCAATTAATCACTGCGATCTCAGTACTGAAAACGACGAACTTGGCTAGTACTGAAGTTGGGGTGCATCACCTCGAGAAGCCATCTCAAAAACAAGTTGCTTGTTCCGGAGTCCGATGCATTCCCCGCATACTATCAATTGCTTGATGCGATCTCAATCGTCAAAAGGAGGCATTTCAGATAGGCTGACATCACTAGCTTAAAACCGTTTGGTCACGCCTTGCGCATGAAATCTCAATTTGAAAATTTGATTGCAACCACTGATTTCGTCATCTCCGATTGCCAGGGTCATTGATACAGGCATTTACGGTTTAAGGTTTTAAGCAATTGTTAGAACACATATCAAGTTGACTCAGCACTTCGTTTGACCAAACCAAATAATATTTCCTGAAACGCAGAGCGATCGAGATAGCGTGAATTCTGGTCCTATGCAAGCAACTGTTAGGATTCTGTACGACAACTAAACCTCAATTCTATTACTGATGCCAGACACAAACTAAAACTGCAATTCCGATCAATGCAGCAGACAACGAGTCCAAGAACCTTACGGTGCCTTCCCTTTGATACTGGCATTATGGTTTAAGGTTTTGAGCAATTGTCATAACTCATATTAAATTAAACCCTGTAAATAGTTCGACCAAAACGAATAATGCTTCCTGGAATTCAGAGCGTCCAAGATACAGGAATTCAGCTCCTACGCATACAACAATGAGATTTTCTGTACACCAAATAACCTCACTTTCCGTTCTAACGTCAGACACAACTGACCCAACAATAATCACGCCATCTGATCAATGCAGCAGACAAGAAGTCCAAGGGCATACCTTTGAAAATGGCATTACAGTTGAAGGGTCTCGAGCAATTGTCGGAACCTTAATGATTTGAGCAATAGTTCGACCAAAACGAATAATGTTTCCTGAAAATCAGATACAAGAATTCTGGTCCTATGCATACACCAATTATAATTCTGTAATACAACTACCCTCACGTCCAGTACTAATGCCGGACACAACTGACACAACAAAAGTTGCGCCAGAGTGTAAGAGCTTACGCCACCTTCCATTTCACGACGCCTTCACTTTGTCCGCCCCGACATTCTCAGTGCTTTTCGCAGCTTCCCCGTTTCGGGATTCACGGGATTCTTTCTTCGAAGCCTCGTTCGCCTTGGCGTTTTTCGCAGCTGCAGCTTTGTAAGCTTGATGACTCCCAAACAGCAGATTGAACGCCCAGACCGCAAAGATGGTCCCAATCATGGGCCCAGCCCAGTAAACAGCGAAATGCTCCCACGACGTGTGCTGATTCGAAACAAACGCCCACCCAAACGCATTCGCGGGGTTCATCGCAGGGCCAGTATACGCCCCCCCTGCAGCCACAAGCGACATCGTGGCTCCGATGATAAGAAACGTCTTCACGACAAGGTTACGCGGCCCTCGCAGCAACACCCACATCACCACCAGCGTGATGGTGAATGTCAGTACGGCTTCCGCAATCACGCCCGTTTGCAGGGGGACAAGCAGCTTGGGTCCGCCCACCATGTGTTTGTACTTCTTGGGCGTGACTTCCAAGATTGCTAAAGCGCCCCCCACTGCGCCGGCCATTTGGGCAGGGAGGCGCACGGCAAGGTCGAAGAGGTCGTCGTTGCTCACGCCCGCGTAGGAGAAGGCGACGAGAGCAGTGGGGTTCCAGCTTGCACCGCCGAGAGCTTGACCTAAGAAAGAGAAGAAGAAGATGAGAATTGTGACGAGGGAGAAGACGATGAAAATCTTGTTCTTGGGGTCGACGACGCCTAAGGATTGAGCGATTGCGGTGGAGGCCGAGCCCAGGGATGCCATGGCGAACACCCAGAGGAAGGTTATGGACGCGTCCCCCACGGCCTTCTTCGCTAACGCCATCGCGCAACAATCCACCTCCTCTTCTTCACAAAATTACTCGAAAACTCTCTTCGAAAACTCTCTTCGAAAACTCGTCAAAAGCTCTTCAAACCGCTGCAAACCGCTGCACCACCACCATCATCAACGCTTAAAACTTCTCTCAAAGCCGATCTCTATCAAATTTCACACAATCTAAGCATCTGAAACGGAATGAAATCACCATCACCACGATCCACCTCGTTTCTCTTCTCTGAGCCACCAATTTCCAAGCACTGAGCCTCTCAGGTACAAACAAAATCGCCACATTCATCAAAAATCATCAGCAATTGCTCGCACAAATCGAAATTGGAACAGATTATCGTACGAGAATTCGCATCCTACCTTGGAATTGGCTCCCGTCACATGGGTTGTGTAGAAGACGAAGGGTGAAGCGAGCGCGGATATGGAATTAGCTAGAGACACTCACACTGACACTAGGAGTGCCTGTGAAAAAACACCAATTGCGTGCGTGCAATCGAGAAGATGATACTTCCAGGGAGCATGAGCCCTCACGAGCTTTTTCTTCCGTATTGAATTTCCCCTCTTTTCTACTCTATATAAATAGAAATTTTATATAGATTTTTTTTTATAAAGATTTTGCTTCTATGTTTGCAAATTGCAACTGCATTTTTTATTCCCCCAATTCCATCAACTAACTAACAACAAACAAACCAAGGTTGCACATTTGTTTTAACCCTGAAAAGACAACACCTATCACCAAGGTATTTCACCAAAAGTGACCTGATTTATGGACCAATAGGTGCATTCTTCATTTCTACCCCAACAATACTCTTGAAAACCATCTATGGACCACTGTTTGGCTTCTGCAATGTTCCAAGGCTCCAACACTTAAGTGCCCCCAAATCCATACAATTATTGAACAATGAACAATGCAATTTCAGGTGATTACGTTGTCCAAAAAACTTCTCACTCATCCCTCGCAATACTTGAATCTTTTACAAAACAACCTACGTTTAGGTCTAAGTTGATGAAATTGAGTTAAACAATATGAAGATACAAATAAAAATATGAAAATTTTTTAATTTTAAAATGAGTTTGTGGATGTAAAAACAATGAATGGTGATTTCAATTATGTTCATGTCTTAGAGCATCTTCATTGTTGTACCTCAAAAACAACCCCTCAAGTTGGCAAAATATCGCGCATTACATCAACCAAATTCTTTTACATAAACAAAGAGCTTGGTTTATATATATATTTTTTAAAGAAAAATCTGATTCCGAGCACTTGGATCCATGAGAAGACCGTCGGTCTTGCCGTCTAGAGTCTGACCAAGAAAACTGAGTCAATGATAATGTCTACATTTGACTCACCGGAAAAGAAGTTCCAGAGGCACTTGACTGAAAAAAAAAATTCTTTTTTTCAGATCAGTCAGTCTCCTCAACTTTTGAAGCTTCCAATAGAAAAGCCCAATAACTTATTCAATCAATTGATGATTCCACGAAGCTGCTGCCACGCCCACATCCATGAACGAGGACGTTTTCTTGGCAGATGAATGACAAAGAATTTTTCTACCTTGGATAGAAGTGCAACTATTCATCCTCCAAATTTTGTGTGAAAATGGGAGGTGTTCTATATTGGAAGTACTCATTGGGAGTCAAACTACTATAGAAGACCTCACCCATTTTCATACAAAATTTGGAGGATGAATAGTTCCAATTCTATCCAAGGTAGAAAATTTCTTTGTCATTCATTGGCCAAAAAAGGGTCACAATGTTGTTTGTGGGTTAAAATTGACCCAAGTGAAAGAAGGCACCAAAAAAATCTCAAATTGTCTCCAAACTAGTTGAGATAATTGAAAACTAAGTATAATAGAAGAAAAGTAAAAGTGATTGTCTGATTTTTTTTTTATTCATAAGAACTTCAAAAACTTCAATATCCTTTATTTGTGTTGAATGTCATGAAACAAAGCCCATGCATCACTCCTCAGAAAGACATTTCTAACAGTACCAAGAATGCAACCAGGGGCACATGGTTTTGGAGATCTCACTATAACCCATAAAGTTCCTTGACTATATTCTCATAAAAACAATGCTCCAAAACTACCATTTCTAGTACAAGTACCAAATTTTTGAAAAAAATCATTTTTGGACATATGTAACCCTAAGATCTTGTAGTATTTTGCTTTGAGAATATATGAAAAAAAATTCAGAAATTTCTACCATACAAATTGCAAGATATTAGCAATTGAAGTGGTAGCTTTAGGGGCCTTGTGATAAATTCATAACTTTTGCCTCATTAATCAAAATGGAATGATTCAAAGCTTTCCATATATATATAAATCTAATGAACCAACTTCAAATTTTTGTTTATGTAAAAAATGATTTTTAAAAATTTGCCTGAGCTACTTGAGTTGAGAAACAAATTACATATCAAGCAATAACTTTTTAACTGTGAAGTCAAAAGTTATAAAAATTGTTGGGCCTTGAAGCTATTCTTTGTCCACATGTTGTGTGAAAATTTCATAGAAAACATTGGAAGAAAAATGTGTCCACTACAACTAATTGAAATGCAACTACGTGTACTATGCAACTATCTTGCAAATACAATCCTCTGTATTTGCACCAACTTTGACATAGTTACAGTGTAGTTGCAAAATAGTTGCAAAGTAGTCGCAAAATGTATTTACGCTTAAGGGACTGTAACAAAAGAGCTGATGTGAGGTATTTTACATCCAATATTCATCACAATTGTTGATGTGGACAATTTTACATTCTGTAGAGTCCAATGTGTCTATCTATAGTTGCATATAATTTAAATTCAATAGCAATTCAACTACATGCAACTGGACTGCAACTACAATGCAACTAGACTACAACTGCAACGCAACTAGATTGCAACTACAATACAACTGGACTGCAACTATAGTGCAACTAGACTACAATTACAACTACTATTAAGTCTTTTATTAAATGTCCCATATCAATTGTCAAGAATATCATTAGGTTGGACATATAAGAATTGTAAGTTATAGCATTCTTATGTTATGAATTTTGATAATGAAATTTGAATATTTCTATATTTTATAGATTTCTATAATTTGTAGATTTTCACAATTTGTAGATTTCTATAATCTACAAAAATCTATAAATATTTTACATCTAAGATTTTTATAGAATTGGTGATCTAAAAAAAAAGAGATTTGAAATACTGAATCTACAAATCTAGAGATTAAAATTTCAAAATCTACAAGTCTATAAATTATAGACTAGTCGTAAATAAGTCGTAAACCAAGCACATTAGTTGTAAACCAATTGCACATCAATTGCAAACTAGTTGCAAACCAATTGCATGCTAGTTGCAAACCAATTGCATGCCAGTCGCAAACAAGTTGCATACAAATAACTTCCACGTTGCTAGTATATTGTCGAATGAGAAACAACTTTGAAATTTTTTGCAACTGCTTTGCAACTAGTACAACTTATCCACTGCAATTGTGAATTCTAAATTGTCACCTAGTTGCAAGTAGCCCATGCAACTACAAAACCAGTTGGAAACAGTAATTGCAGAACCCCTTGTTTTCTTAGTGAAAAAAATAAAATCTCTTATCACATGTACTTGCTTGGAAAAGTTATGTTGCTAAAAACACAAAGTTGGTCCTTTAGGGGATAACAAACAAAACAAATGAACAAGTAAACAAAACAAAACAAATAAACAACCTCATTTAAGATATTAATAGATGATAATGTCTCAAAAGCTACATAGAGGTCCAAAAATCACTTGTTCTTTCAAGAATTCCTTCTAAAATACATACCTATATATAGTGATATTTCCAAGTATTTAAAAATTATTTGTTTTTAATATGATTTTTTAGTACTTTCTCTTGAAAACTTCACCAAATAGTATGGAAGATTTATAACTTGTAGGTCATATGTAATTTAATTTTTTTTAAAACAAGAAGATATCATTTATAAGTAGTGGCAAAATTATGCGTACATTTGATGCAAATATTGTGACAACTTTTACAATTGAACCAATTGGTCAAAGCCTTTTGTGAGGACTTTGATCATTCGAGGTTAAGCCTTGTGGTAAACCACTCTATTATGAATCAAATTCCAATTCTACCCTCATATATTTGTAGTGTACATTCTTGTTCTAAAATGTATACTGTGGGAATATAAAAACAAAATTGAAATGAGAATGGTAACAAGCTAGTTCACCAAATCAATACCTAAAGTCATCTTCAATGCACTCTAAAATTTGCGACGTTAAATATAACTTTAACTTTTCACTATTTTGTGAATAGAACTTGAAGTTTTTTATCATTAGATGCACAGTCAAAAGTATTTTGAATACTGGAAGGTGCAGAAAAATTCAAATATAGACATTGGACCAAAAAAATAAACATCTTCAAAAGCTATCTAAACAACAAAAATTATAATGGCATTGACAAATCATGATTATCAATACACTTTGCACTTAGTCCAATTTGGTTGTGCTTCCAATTATAAAAAAAAATTCTAATTACAAAGTAGTGAAAAATCAAGGTTATTTTTGGAGGGGCAAGTTCAAGAGTTGATGCACCCAACCTTAGAAAGGTGAACCTAAGCAACCAAATCACATGATGATTTCTACACATTATGTTAATTATGTAGTTTGAAAGAAGGTTTGGAGGCTATAATCATGCAAGTTAGACTAACGATTGAACAAATATATGATTTATGGGTTATTAAGCCAATTTTTGTCCAATATACTGTCTAAATATCTAAATTTAGAGTCTTACTTTTACCACTGTCCAAATAATATATACCAAGTGTATAAATTCAAAGGTTTTTATTTGGAATATGCAAAAGTCTATTATACAAATGAGGTTGCAAAAAGTGAATTGTACGCAAGGAAATTCAAACAAATAATTTTTCTAATGAAATATAAAACCATTATGTCATTTGTTGTCATTCCTATAAAGTATAGAGTTGAGTAAGAACACAAATGTAATTTTGAAACATCTCTAAATGACTATGAAACCTTATCAATATTAGTGAGAATATGTAGGAATGTATCATTCATTATGAGTCTTGGTTACTCTTCATTTATGAGACTTGTATAATGTGAATTTGGACCAATTTTTTTTCCCTTCTACTATCAATGCTCTTGATATTTTGGTCACTAGTGTAAAGAAGTCCTTCTGTAGTCAATGTGGAAAATGAAAGGTCTATAAAGAGGGGTGACAAAATCTAAACACGCAATAAATTTTCAAGTATCCTTCTTCAACATGTTTGAAAAAAAGGCCCCAAGATATGAAATGATTTTTTCAATCTTTGGTGTTTAAATGTATTTATTAAAGGTGTAGCATAAAAGACTAAAGTTATGGTCCTTGATGGCATTTTGATAGAGAAATAGATGGATGGGTGAATAATATTAATCATATTGACTAAAATTGAATGATGTAGAAACAAAGGTTGATTAATACTATTTCTATAAAAGTGCATGGGCAATGAAAAATCAATTTGCAAACACTAAAACTCTTGCAAGCATATTGGTGACCCCAAACTAACCAAGCAATTTGAATAGGTCATTTTTTTTTAATGATTTAAAATGTAAAGTTCTAAATATTGTCATATAGTATGGCACTCAGGATGAAGAAACTCTTAACTCATGCTAGCTAAAGAATATAATTAGAGATATAATACATAATATAGTGCTCATAATTTATAAATTAAAAAATTCATGATTGTAGAATTCATTTCAATGTTTTTTTTAATTATTGAATTGAAGTGATGAGCTCAATTACTTGTGAATAGTTGGATTCAATGATGAACTTCTTCAATTCTAGAATGTGTTTATAATTTTTTGGAAAATATATATAATACAAATGATAGATACCTACGATACAAATTTAATAACATCTAAATAGATCAAAATAATGATTTATAACATTCTCAAACTTTAAGGTAGATGATCATGTGTTTCCTTTGAGTTGAGGCTCCTTTCATTGTAGGACATTTTGAATTCAAGCTTGCCTATGAATCGTAGGCCACAATACATAGAATTACTTTAAATATGGTAATAGTATTGAAAGAACTATAACTTCCTTATTTAAAAATCTTATCTTAGGGGTCATTGCAAGAAATACCAACCATTTTTGGTAGCGTTTTCTAAAACCAGTTTTTGTCCAAGCTATAACTTTTGAATTTTAACCCCAATGCCAAAAACAAAAATTTTATTTTTAGAATTTTTGATTGTAATAGTACCCCTTTTTTTAGAAATAAAAAAATATTTTATATTTAAAAGTCAATTTTGTTAATTTGTCACAAAATTAGGTTTAGTGGTTTTTTATACTATTGAGCGGTTCAATTTAATAATTTTTAGCTGAAATTTCTATGGCATATTTCTATAGTAGGCCGACATGTCCCTACCAAATGGTCTTTAAAAATCCATTATTTTATGTTCTTCACATTTGTGCAAATAGGCTTTTTTTTGGCCTCCTTTGCACACGCGCTTCAAAACATTAGTGATGGTTTTGACCTAACTTTTTCATCAAGTCTCATCACAAAAAAGTCCTTCCAAATGGCCAATTTTTTAAAATTGTTTTCTTATTTTCTACAAATTAAAACGTATTTTCTAGAACATTTTCACCAAAATTCTATGTCCTAGAATATGTCTATGACGTTTGCTAATGCTGAATGAAATCTTTGAAAATGTAAGATTTTGACAAAAAATTCAAAATAAAAAACAATTGCTACCATTGAGGTTCAAAGTTGGGCTTTTTTTTTACTTTGTGAAAAAGTGCCAAGATGATGATCACTTAAAATTTGGTGAAACATTGTATTTCTACATTCATTCATCTTTTGGACCAAAAAACACTTTTCAATCAACCTTTTTTCAAGAGAAAAGTACATATTTATTTTGAAATGGTGCAATTTGGGCCCATGGTGCCAAAAATAAAAAGGGTGCTCCCAACTCTGCGGGACAACTGAACATCCATTATGATCACTCTTCATCCGTATTCTTCAAGATTCATCCATGAACTCTACTGCAAGTCGATTGATAGTCACGACAGTAGCCTAGTCGTCAAACCCTAAAAAAATCCTTAAACCCTGAACCCTAATAGAACCCTGACCCAACGCATTGCCATGGCGCCGGATCGGAGCTGCTCGTGATCGCGCATTTGCCTTCGCCCTGTCTGTTTTGATGTTGTAGTTCGCAGTTTTCGAATTCTAATTGCAGCCATGGTGGGCATGTTCGAGCCCTTCCGCGCACTCGGCTACATCACGGACGCCACGCCGTTCTCCCTCCAACGCCGTGGCGCGGAGAATTTCGTCACAGTCAGCGTAGGCAACACCTTCCAGGTCTTCAATTGCGCGAAGCTGACCCTCGTGTTCGTCGGGCCTCAGCTCCCCAAGAAGATCCAAGCTCTCGTCACCCTCCGTGACTTCACGTACATCGCCACTGGGCTCGACATTGTCGTGTTCAAACGCGCTCACCAGGTGGCGCGATGGAGCTTCCACTCCAGCAAGCTTACGCAATTACTCGAGTTCGGGCAACAAATTCTGAGCATTGACGCCGGAGGTCATTTCTGTGTGTGGGAGGCTAATGATTTTTCCCAAGATGTGAAGCCTGTACGGGAATTTCAGTTTCGGGAGTCGTTCACGCCGACTTGTATTGTGCATCCGGACACCTACTTGAACAAAATCCTCGTCGGGAGCGAAGAAGGCCCTTTGCAGCTCTGGAACACCAAGACTTGCAATCTGATTCACGAATTCAAGGGATGGGGTTCCCCTGTTCGCTGCTGCACGAGTTCTCCTGCGCTTGATATCGTTGCAATCGGCTGTGCTAACGGTAAGATATATATTCACAATCTTCGTTACGATGAGACTGTCGTGACATTCTCCCATGCAGGCAGAGGACCTGTGACATCCCTCTCTTTCAGAACGGATGGGCAGCCTTTCTTGGCTGCTGGAGGAACTGCAGGCGTCATCAGCATTTGGAACTTGGAGAAGCGGAAGCTTCAGGCTGTTGTGGAGGATGCCCACATTTCCGAGATTTGCTCCTTGCAATTCCTCGCTAGCGAACCAGTGTTGCTCAGTGGCGGTGCTGATAATTCGTTGAAGATGTGGATCTTTGATACTAGTGATGGCGAGGGTCGGTTACTGCGGTTCCGAAATGGTCACAGTGCGCCACCGACTTGTGTGAGGTACTATGGGAAGGGGAGACATATTCTATCTGCTGGTCAAGACAGGGCTTTCAGGGTTTTCTCTACTATTCAGGATCAACAAAGTAGGGAGCTTTCGCAGGGACATATACAGAAGCGGGCACGGAGTGCTCATATCAAGGAGGAGGAACTGAAACTGCCGCCTGTTGTTGCATTTGATGCAGTCGAAATCAGAGAGCGTGATTGGTGCAACATTGTGACTTGTCATATGGACGAAACTGCTGCATATTCATGGCGAATTCAGAAGTTTGCAATTGGGGAGCACATCCTTCGGCCACATAACCCGAGTCCTATTAAGAGCTGTGCTATAGCTGCAAGTGGTGACCTTGCTGTGTTGGGCACCGAAGGGGGTAGAATTGAAAAATTTAACCTGCAGTCAGGATTGCATAGGGGAGTATACGAAGATCCGGAAATTGGACGTGCACACAATGGAGCAGTCAACGGACTTGCCACTGATAGCACAAACACGCTGCTTACAAGTGGAGGATACGATGGAGTTCTCAAGGTATGGAATTTCAAAAGCTTGAAATTGAAATCTATATTACCAGTTGGATCGCCGGTGGGGAAGATAGCTGGTCATCAAGGGAACGGCCTGGTAGCAGTTGCGGCTGATGACAAGGTGCTTCGAGTGTTCGACGTAGTTGCTGAGCGTCTTGTTCGGAAGTTCCATGGCCATTCCGATCGTATTACCGACTTGTGTTTCAGTGAGGATGGGAAGCTGCTACTGTCATCATCCATGGATTTCACCGTTCGTGTATGGGATGTCATAGCTGCAAAGCAGGTGGATGCGATGGAATTAGGCACTGCAGTTACTGCGTTGTCTCTCTCACCTGGTATGGACATGCTGGCCACTTCTCATGTCAACCGTAATGGTATCTACTTGTGGGCGAATAGGTTAATGTATTCTGGAGTAGCGGATGCAACTCCTAGTGGAGGTACCAGGGTTGTGTCAATGCCAACTGTGGGCCTCAGTAAAGAAGACGAAGAAGTGGATGAAGATGCTCCAGAGGTACCAGAGGCAGCAGTTGTGGAAGCTGTTGATGCTATGGATGCCGATCAGGAGATACCGAGAGACCCAGGAGTTCCTAGTCTTATCACTCTTACTCTGCTTCCCAAGACACAATGGAAGGGCCTCGTCAATCTGGACATTATTAAGGTTCGAAACAAGCCGACTGCTCCTCCGAAAAAGCCAGAGAAAGCGCCTTTCTTCCTGCCTACTCTGCCAACGCTCTCAGGCGATCATGTATTTCTAGCTCCGAGTGAAGATGGAGTCCAGAAAGCGGGACTGGACGGAGGAAGCAAGACAGTTAGTCGAGGCTCAGGGAAACTAGAGCATGTTGACTTTCAAAGTGTTTTCTTGGAATTGCTGTATTCGTGTGCAGAGAGTAAAGACTATTCTAGCTTAGTACATCACTTGAAAACAATAACACCGTCCGAAGTGGATGCCTCGCTCCGAATGATGCAAATTGTAGACGAGGATGCGAGCTCGCATCCGGAGGAGCTTCAGGAGATTGGTATGGTCATGGACTTCCTGTTGGCGGAGCTTTTGATGATGAAGAATTTCCAGTTTATCCAAGCAATATTGCAAGTTTTCTTGAAGATACATGCGGATACCATTGTTTGTCAAGATCAGTTGAAAGAGAAAGCAAGGAGCTTGTGGGAGCAGCAAAGAAAAACCTGGCAACGACTAGACAATACGTTCCAGAAAGTTAGATGTACAGTTAATTTCGTTAGTAATATGCATGGTTAATCGGTTTAGGCTATTTGCTTAGGTATCTTTACAATGGATCGACATTTTATTCTGATCCTAACAAAGTGTTTTACCTAGTTTTTCCTTGTTTCAGGACATTGGTATCATTTCATGTTCAATACCTGTCAAAATGCCAAATGCTTGTAAGCTCTATGAAAGGAAGACATTTGGCAATCAAGCCACTAGAACGGAATCTTTTCTACGACACTGATTATCATGCGTTACGTGTGATGTTCCTTTAATGATACCCACGACCCCATCGTTTGGAAGTTTGAGGGAACATCAGGGTTCCGACTATTTTTTTTGACATCAAATCACTGGGGACCAAAAGTGTCCTCACATAGTTTCATGCTGTAACTTGTGCTTGCTTCCAATGTCCAAATTCAACAAAACCTGTTGGGAAATTTGCCTTCTCTTCTATTTTGTGTAGTCTTCTATTTTGTGTATTCTCTCTTCTATTTTGTGTAGTAAAATTTTCAGATCAATCCAAGGTGTAGTGATTTTTTGTAAGCCAATCGAAGTTCAGAGGTTTGATTTGAGTTCACCAAATTGAATTTGATGACTGCAAATTCAAGGGCTTGTATCTCCATCCAATGTTTGTTTTGAATAAAAATTTGTTAGGTAATATTTTCCTTGTAGTTTAGTTATTGTGGTAAAATTTTCATGGCAATCCAAGTTGTTTTGAATGTTTGGGAGTAATTCAAAGTTCAAAATCTCGACATTTTGGATTACAATGAACTTCAATGGCTTGTTTCTTCATAGAATATCTATTTCTAATATATATTTTTTGAAAAAGTTGGGCATACCAATCTAGTATGTGTGACTAAAATTTCATATCAATCCAAGAAGTTATGAGTGATTGAGAAGCATTTTAGTAGAAGGAGCTTTATCCTTGGATGTGTTTTTTGCAACTTTTCTTGCTATTTTTTGACAATTCAAAGCCATTTTGCATACACAATGAATCAATTAAATGATATTTTTTCACTAATATATTTATATATTTGTTTCAAATTACTTTAGGGTTTAAATTTTTTCCATTTGAGTAGGCTTAGAAATCAAATTTCACCTCTAAATGTGTTGCTAGGAAAACTTTAGTATTCTTTTTCAATACTAAAACATTATAATCTCCCAACTTATGTGGCCAAATTTGATTCACATCATCTACAACACATATACTATAAGATTGTATGGTTGAGATTTCAGTACCTTAGTGACATTTAGAACTATAACAATCAAAAGCAAAAGACATGTTTTTGAAACCCAAAAGACCTTGGGCTTTTAGAGGTTAAAGGACAATTGAGGGCTTGGAAGGGCTACGTAAACTTGATTTGAAGAATCCTTTTTAAATGGGCATAATGTAGCTTGTTCAAATGACCTATCAACATTGAGCTTCTATCTTCCTTAAGGCCATAGGTAATCTCAAAGTCACTATTCAAATTTTTTATCAAATTTTCCAATGCAAAAACTACAAATTCAAATTGTGATTGAAAAGGTAAGAGTTAGATTGATAGATGCACCTTGTGAAAACAAAGAGAATAATACTAAAGAAATTCACATGTAGTTGAGTATTGGAAGAGTTTTCATTAAGATTCTTTAAAATCCTAGCTCTTTAGATTGGATATGTTTTTAACATTTAACAACCAATCTTCCTTTTCTCCCTTCAATTGTAAGTGTAAATGCAATAACAATAAATCAAAATCTAGCTCCAGAAAAATGGTGCATGTAAACTTCTACAAATAGTAAAGTAGCAATAAAGTATATATTATCTACAACTATGAGCTAGATCTGAATTGTTGAGTATAATGTCCATGATAATGATATGATTTGGGGAGATAATTTTTTTGAGTGTTGAAAAAGAAACTAGAATAAGTATTGGTGAACTCTAAAAGGCCAAAAAGTGGTTGACAGATGACTCTCAAAAATGGCTTGAAATGAATGAAGAATGCACCTATTGGTCTATAAATGCAATCAATTTTGGCTAAGTACTTGGGTGATAGGTTTAGTCAATTTAGGGTTAAAGTTTATAACCTAACTCCTCTATATGAACAAATATTGGTTAAGACTCATGACCATTTGATGTTTTTTTGGGCCTCTAAGAGACAATGTGGTTAAATTTTTGAATTTTTAAATTTTAGGAGTTTTGTGGTTCCATTATTAATAGGGCATATTATACATATTATACAAAATTTCTAGAGTCATCATCCCAAATATCATCCTTTGAGTCATCACTTAGGATTTAATTAACATAGTGTATTGAACTTTGACCACAATTACAAGGTTGTTGGTATTGAGGAAACATTGATAAGGAGGGGATTCTTGGGAAATAAAGCCTAATAAAGAGGATAATTATCTCCAAAATCCATGGATTTTCTAAGGTAAACCAATGACATTGCGTTTGTGTCTTTTGAACACATTGTGAAATATATGAATGAATTGTGCTTGTAAAGTACATTTTATATCTCCAATTCTATATTTATATTTGTTTGAAAGTTGCCATGATTGCAATTGATTTGGAATATTGACATAGTACATGTCATCAGTATTCTATATTCTATATCAATATCCATGTATATAATCTTATAATACTAATATATCGCATACACTATCCATATATATATATATATATATATATTCTATAAGTATCTGTATCATATCTATATCATATCTGTAAACCCTAATTTCAATGGCAAAGATTGTCTCTCAAGGAGGTGCAATGAATAGCACCAGTTTTTTCCCAATAATATAGATTGATGGCATTGGAGGGGGGGGGGGCATTAATTTCAATAGCTACATTTTTTTCACATTAGGGGAAGGGATGCTTTTGGTCATTGTTTGCATCTTTTAGACACATTATAAACCAATGACAACAAATTTTGGATCAATGAGAATTTTGGGCTCTAGACCAAAAGGGAAAAGGTTTAGTATGGACAAAAGCCACATATGAGGAAGATTGAGTGGTATCTTACTCAAAAACTGAGCCAATGCCACAAGGACAAAGCTTAGCTACTGGGGATAAATGCCAAGTCCAATTTTCAAGGCAAATTTGTCACTATTCCATTGGAGAGTCACAAAGGATTCATAACTCATATTGCCTTCTCTCTTTTTACACCCTTAGATTTGCAAAAAGTACAAATACGGATGCTTGTGATGAACTACTAGACTTGACATTACATCTAATCCATGATTTCATCCTCAATTTCATCCTCAATTTCATCCTCAATTTCATCCTCAATTTCATCCATAATTTCATCCATAATTTCATCCACAATTTCATCCACAACTTCATCCATAGTTTCATCCATAGTTTCATCCATAACTTCATCCATAGTTTCATCCATAATTTCATGTTATGTGAGAAATCCCTAAAATAGTAGAACTGCTCACTATTATGTTGACCAGAAACGTGGCCGTGCAATGCGAACACCGAAAGCGACTAACTAGCAGCAAAGTGTGAAGTAGTGAACTCACTACAGTTGGGAGCAGAGCGTCCGTTTCAATGGATGGCTCCAGACGCTGGCTTGAGTTCCAAGGCCACACGTCACGTTTCCTGCGAAAAGAACCGCGCGCTGACATACCGCGACCGTGCCGTGGCAAGCAGCGTGCAACTCCGTGCGAGCTCGCTCAGTTCTCCGTCGCTCGTCCCTCGCCATAGCCACTCTTCGCGCCTTGAATTTCAAGAGCTTTTGGCAAGACCGCACGCTCCGTCCCTCGAATCTGCGGCCTGAGTAAATTCTTCGTCACATCCTTGGCGGAAAAAGAGGAGTGGAATCGTCGATCTGACGGATGTGAGTTCACATTATTATTTTCTGCTGTTTTCAACTTTAGTTGGAGGTCGTGTGCCATTGCCAGGGAAGGCCGAGCGAGCGGGCCAGAGTGAAAGAAAGGAGAGAGAGGTCCGTGAGGAGCATGCGTTTTTATTAATATAATTCTAAGGATTTTTTGGCCGTTTCCGTGTCGTGCTTGTCGGAATTGAGCTCGGAGTGCGTTGCAGAGAGAGCTTGGACAGAGTTCTCTTGATGAGTGGAGGCGCGTTTTGAGGTTCTAGGGGTTGAGTTTTTGTGTTTGTGAGGTGGTCGAAGGGTTTATAATTAGGTGTTCGCTGGAGGTAGTCCTGGCTTTGTTTGCGTTTCCCCGTCTGGGGCGATTGAGCGCCGTTGTGTGCTGTGGTAGGGTATTGAGTCCTCTTGGATTGAAACGTCTGCACTCCCGACCACTGCTACTATCTTCCTTGGCCTTATTTCCTGACTCTTTAGTTTCTTCTGTCGACTTTCCGCTCAGATCGAGAGGCTCTGGTAGAAGATTGGTTGCTGCTATGGCAAGTACCGAAGATCATACCCTGAAGAGGTCTTGGACGAACGTGGTGAAGACGGGTGCGGAGCCCACCGACGCTACTGAAGAGAATTTAGATGCGACTCATGGATTTACGAGGCCTGAAATGATCAAGAAGAAGCCACTGGTTGGAAGCGTGGACCTGTACGAGCGCCATGTATTCTTGCGTCACAATCAGCCGGCTGACTGGCCGTCGAAAGTGGAAGCTGCTGATTACGATCCTCTGCCGTCCAAATTGGTCAATGCGATTCGCAGCAAGAAAAACGAATTACCGAAGAAGGTACGCAGATCTTCAGCACTTTTTTTTTTATAATTATTTATTGTACTGGAGCTCTTGCAAAGATATGTAGCTGGGGATTATCAGATTTATGTGCCAGAATTAGCCTGCAATTATGTGATTGCTTACATTGTTAAGGAGATCGTAAGTTACACGGTTGGTTCGACTACATTAATTTTCAGTCTCTCTGATTCTGTGTAACTTGGGAAGTTTCTTGATGAGTGTTGGTGGCGTGGCACGATTTGTCCTGCGTTATCCTGGGGCTGCCATTACAAGTGACGGTCTGTTTCTTGCCGATTTCGAAGCATGCTATGTTCTTTTTCCTTTGTTTGGTCAGAGGACGACCTGTAATGATAGCCTGTAATATCACACTGTTATTCTGGTATATAATTTTAGTCGGGGCCAAACCTGACTTTCGGCACTAGGATATTTATAGCTTAATTTTTGTGTACTTCCAGTAGAACTAGTCGCAAGTTGTTTGTCATCGGGAAGGCACAGGAAGAAGACTCGATCAGCGCATAGGCCAGCTGAATGAAATATGATTTATCTTGCTTGTAATCGATCATGATACCTGATTGTATGTGGGAATGAATAGAAATTCTGAAACCTTCTGTATTTGTTAACAAGTATGTAGTTACTGTCAGATCACGAGTATTTAACGTTCGCTGTTGCATTTGCAGTGAAATCAATTTATTTGGTCTGTTCTCATTTGATTCTATTTATTGCCGCATCTTCTGCTTCTGTGTTGTATTAAGGAGTGTTACATTTGGCTGCGGTGTATGTGTACGATGTTCTATTTTTTGAAGTCTAATTTGACTGCGGCTCAGTCGATTGATGGAGACTTTGAAATTTTCAAATTGCAGCTATCGTGTCGTGTTAGGGCTGACGATGCTCAAACAGGCCCTTGGAAGTTTTGGCTATTCGAGAAGCTACTAATTTCTGTTTGCTTTTGTAGACACGCTTGACTATTGCCGATGGCCAGGATGAGCCTGAAAAGACAAACGGGGACATCCTTTTGTTTCCGGACATGCTGAAGTACAAGTAAGTTCGTTTTTCACGATTGTACATGCTTACTTATCAAATAGAGCTGTGAGTTTTATTACTACTTTTTTCTATTGCAAATTTAGTACATTGTCAGTGGAGATGACTTGACCAGTCGAGAGATGCTTCAGATCACTCATATATTGTTTGCGTTACTCATGCAGGGGAATCGCAGAATCAGATGTTGAATCCTTTGTCGATGAAGTGCTGGTCAAGGGACAGAACTGGGCTCTAGGGAAGCCTGAGCCTCTTGTGGGTAGCCATGTTTTTATTTGTGGACATGGCAGCCGTGACAAGCGGTGTGGGGTGTGCGGACCTCCATTAAGAGAACGTTTTAATCAAGAGATTGCTCAGCGTGGGCTGGGTGAACAAGTGTTTGTAAACTATTGTTCTCATATTGGTGGCCACAAGTATGCCGGGAATGTCATTGTGTTCAGATGTGATGGAGACTCTGGAGATGTTTCAGGCCATTGGTAAGGCCCGTCGGATTCTAGTCTTGAGACTGTGGTAAAAGATGAGGCTTGAATGTAGCGTTCGACCATTTTTTCCACTTTCTAGTTTGATTTGTATGAGAACCAGTACACGTTACTTTGTAGTTAGATATTGGTTTGTATTGAGACTCTGAAAAAGAGTTCTATTTTGACGGACTTCATGACTATTTTTGAGCGCGCGACTGTTATGGGGTTCAGGTACGGGTACGTCACACCTGAAGATGTTCCAGAGATTTTGGAGAAGCACATTGGTCTTGGACAAGTGATCTACCGGCTCTGGAGGTAATTCGAACTCATCTTAGGAAACTTTTGAATGCGGTGAAATCGTAGTTCTATTGTGGTCAAAGAGAATTTTTCGAGTTTGGAGAAATTGTGGAACTGATGGATTAAATTGTATGACTGCAGGGGCCAGATGGGATTGACCGAGGACCAACAGAAGGAAGTCCAGCAGAAACAGAATCCAGTCGATAAGCCGAGCGGAGCATCAGATCTCGAGAAAGATCAAGATAAGTCGGAAGGGACGGCGAATGCAACTGCTACACCTAATGGTGGAAGCGTTCAGGGGAAAGCGGTTCCCGACGCTACGAAAAAGCACCCCCCTACTCTTCTTCCACGCATTGGATCACGTGACCTGCATAAGATGTGTGGGGATGAGAATGAAGAACAGGGCCCACTCAAACCGTACGCGGAGAAGAAAAAGCCAAAGTTCAAGTGGCCAGTGTGGATCGAGGACTGGGAACTTGGAGATACAGTGGGTGTCGTGACTCTTGGAGTCGCAATCACTGCTGTTTACCTTACATACCGTGCTCTCCGCGGAGCTTCCGAGCACAGTTGAGTTGACGAGCCTCATCGATAAACGCATTTTGAGTTTAGCAAAATATTAATATCGTCTGTTGGAGTCCGAGTCCGACCGTTTCTCAACGTTTGAATAGCCAATGATTACAGATTTTTACTTCTGTGGATGGTCGACATTCCTTGTGAAACAGTGGGAGGGTTCATTGTGAGTCTTTCCTTTGAACCATAGTGAGTAGCGTTTCTGGTGCCAAAAGAACCGTCAATTTAGCAAGGAACTCGTTAGCCTTTCATGTCACAATTGTGGCGAAATTGTCATTTTGAACAATTTTCATTTCATATTTTGAATCTGGATTTGATAACTTTGAGAATTGTTCCGGACAAATGCTTTCCATGTGAAAAAAATTCTAATACATACTAAAGTATACTTCCATATCTGAGTCGCCGAAGACGTACGATCGATCCAACGGAGTCCCGCCACGTTTTAAACTGCCGAGGCAGCACGTTGCAACCTGCAATACCTCGACGTTGTTCTTTCCGTACGTGCATATGTGCTGTGATCGATCGAGGTAGGATGACCCGTTCTCTTCTGGCTGTGGTAGTTGCTCATATTTAACCCCTCGAGGCCCAAAGCCTTTTTGGATATAAAATCATCATAGCTTTTGAAGTGCTATAAATCTAAATGTCACTAAGTTATACAGATCTTAGCTGTACAATCTTGTAGTGCACATGTTGTAGATGGCATGGATCAGATTTGAAGTCATTTGACTGTGTAGATTGAAAGATTATAATGTTTTAGTGGTGAAAAAGGATGCTGAAATATTTCTAAAAACACATTTGGAGGTGAAATTTGAATTCTAAACCTTCTCAAATGAAAAAACTTAAAACTACAAAGTGCTTGAAAATCAGCATACAAATACATTGGTGAAAGAAAATATCATTCAATTGACTCATTGTGTCTACAAAATGGCTTTGAAATGTCAAGAAAAGTTGCCAAACATTACATCCAAGGTTGAACCTCCTTTTACTAAAATGCTTCTTAGTCACTCATTATTTCTTGGATTGATATGAAATTTTATTGACACAAACTAGACCAATATGTGCAACTTTCCTAAAAAGAATTATTGAAAATGGGCATTGTATGAAGAAGAAATAGACCGCCAAAGTTCACTATAATGAAAAACTATTAGGGTTTTGAACTTTGAATTGCTCCTAAGCATTCAAAACAACTTATATTGATATGAAAATTTTACCACAAGAACTAGAATTTAAGGGGAACATAATCCAACAAATTTTACTGAAAAAAAACATTGTATGAAGGAGATACAAGCCCCCAAAGTTGCAACCATCAAGTGCAGTTTTGTGAACTCCAATTATACTTGTGAACTTCGATTGGATTTCAAGAAACCAATACATCTTGGATTGATCTGAAAATTTTACCACATAAACTAGAAGAGTATGAGCAACTTCTCCAACAAGTTTCATTGAATTTGGACATTAAAGGCAAAAGTTACATTACTTTGAATTGGACTCAAACTATGTGAGGTTACTTTTGAGCCCCTTGGGCGTTGAGGGGTTAAACATATCGGATTGTAATGTGGTAGATCAGAGGATTTTTCAGATGTAAAGATGTAACTAGTGTGCCCTGTGCCGTTGCCACAATCAAAAACATACCTTTTTTTTTTATTTCTTTATATCCTATACCAAATTTGATGACAAAATAATAGAAAAAATAGATGATGATTAAAGCATGAGCCCCAAACTAAAAAAAAAGATATAACAAAGAATTGATGAAAAAATCCAAAAATAATAAAATAATCTACAATTTCCACATTGTTAATCCAAAGCCTATACACCCCTCTTGGCTGAGGGTACCAAGATTGTATCCAAAATATAAGAAAAAGTGCCTTGTGCCGTTGCTATAATCAAAACAAAAGTAAAACTAATTTTTAGAATTTTTTAGAACAAAAAATAACTAAAAAATCCATAACTTTTCAGCTATGAGTCAAAACGCCAGGAAACCAAGCCCGTGCATCCCTCCTCATTGAGAGCTTTTCGATGATACCAAGATTGCGACCAAAATATAAATAAAAGTAATTTTCTAATTTTTAAGAACCAAAAATAACTCAAAATGCATAACTTTCACACCGTACATTTGAAGGTCATGAAACCAAGCTAGTGCACCCCTCCTCACTGAAGACTTTCCGACGGTACCAAGCACACAACCAAGAGAGGCACAGTCCGAGAAATCTCAACGTGACAAACAAAACAAACATCTTGATTTAATGTATAGATGAAATGGCATACCAAAGAATTTTTCATTGGTTAAGTAAAAAGTCTCCATCCATAATGCATTAAGGGAGGGGTTCAATTACCATATAGGTAAATTTTGAGCTTTTCCTTACAATACCCTAAGCTCGGATCAAATTTGTTAAAAAATAAATCAAAATATAAATAAATAGGGTATGAAATGAAATTTTTAGAAATTATAACATGGTGTATATGAACATTGTAGAAAATATTAATGAAAATAATATGAAATCTGAAAAAAGAAATCGTAAAAAATATTGTAGTTAAAGCTAAGTAAAGCCACCTCAAAGTGTGGAAGCCCCATTTGTGATCCCACAAAATTTAGGAAAAGTTGAACTAGTGGCAGTGTAGTATAGTTAAGTTATAGTGCCTTGCACTACAGTCCACGAATAATTCAAAATAAAATTAAAACGAAAATTTATAAATTCTAAAAGTAAATAATGAAGTGGATATTTGGCCAAAAAGAAAATATTTCGTATGGGGTCTTACGAACCTAACCTCAACGTATGATGATGTAGAAACTTTTACTATCTAAAATTTTGCACGTTATTTTGTGTTAAGCTAAAAATCAATTGTGACATTTACATGGCAATAGATTAAGTGTTTTCACACTTTGTATAAATCAAAGTTTACTTTGCATAGTTAAATAAAGCTTTAAATGTATTGTGTGGTTCATGGAGCCTCTATCTTATTTTAGTCATTTTTGAGAAGGAAAAGAGACATTATTGGTTTTCAAAGCTAAAAGTATATACAATAGCTTTCTCATTGTTATCTATAAAGGGGACAATTTTCATCCATTTGGATGAGAATTTGGCTTCCTACCTAGTTACAATGATAATCCGTAAGTATCCTTTAAGATTGTTGAATAATGACTAAACCTTTTTGCCAATTGTAGAAACTAAATTTAAAAAATTGGTTTTTCAATCCAATTCTAGTCCTTTCAACCCCAATTCCACATTAACCCCTAAGTGACAGACCTATGACCATTGATTTCAAGCCTCATTGTCATCACTCAGTTTGTTGCCAATTTGCAACAAGATATGTATGAAAAAATTTTAATTTATTTTTCAGAGATGAAACAAAATGTCTTCTTTGTTTCACCAGAATTTTAGATTTTTTTGTAAATAATTGATTTTTTGTGAATTTTTGTAGATATAATGAAGAAAAATCATATCAAATAGAAAATTATTTCAAAAAATTTGAAAATTTCACTATGTGTGCATATTATAGTGATGAACAACATGGTGTAAACTCATTTTCCATGCCATTCTATAATTAGAACGTAGTAGACATTGAAAATACATCCAAAGTTCAAACTGCAATAAAAAATTGATTATTAGGAATTTTTTCAAAATTCAAATTGGAGTAGAAATTAGAGTGAATGAACTTTATTTTTTATTTGGGCTTAAATTCAAAAAATATCAGTTTTTAAAAAAAATTCAAATTTCAAGCAAGGAGCAACAACTTTCTAAAATACACTAAAATAGCATATTTTGTGATCTATTTTTTTAGTAACTTCTGATTTATGTGAAGATAAACAATAGCATAACTCCAAATTCAACTAGATTATCTTTATAACCCAACATAGAATGTCAACAAGAAAGAAGTGGATGAAAAACTGCTTCCCAGTTCTCTATAATTCAAGAATCATTCATCCAAAAGCCACAAAATGGCCTCGTCGTCGTTTCTGGGTTAAGCAATCATGATACAAAACCTTATACTATACACACTACATGAGAGAATCTAAAGTAACGCAATTTTTTTGGCTGGGTTCATCTAAATAATTTATCGTGCAACACTCATAAGAAGGCATCAATACAAAGGTATTGAAAGGTAGAACATTCCATCATGGTTTAAATTTGGAGTTTGCCCTCATGCCATTTGCTAAATTGTTTTAATTTACTTTTCATGTAAAGACAAGTGTGAGAAACATCGAGAGCAATGAAATTATATCTTTTTGACAAAGTATGAATTTTTGAAGTGTACTACCCATCGTAGTCCAAAACCAACAAAAAAAGTGCATCCATAATGGTCATCTTACTCACCTATAATAGTCACAATATTCTTAATGTGGCCATAACATGAAGGCCTAAAAAAGGTCACTTCTTGCAATGAATTTACACTCAACATTTGAAGTTCTTATTGTAGTCACCAATCACTCGGAGCTTATTACTGTCACCTAGGACATTTGATTGTAACCCAAATCTCATTTATTGAAAAAAAAATTGTAATAGATCATTACAAGGCCTCAATGCACTTCTAGACTTCTAGAGCAAGATAGATTGGGTGGATTGGATGGAAATCGTCAAAATACGATGAACCAAGAAAATTTAGCTTTTTGACGACACCCGGGTTGATGACCACCCAGACAGGGTATCATCCAAACAACTGCACGGATATTGGACTGCGCCGCAAACCAGGAGAGAAGCGGCTCTCCCGCCAATGGATTTCGAAGTGCGCGGGGTCCAGGGTTCAGGGCGGGGATGCATTTGTTGCTGGACGGTTCTCGAATTACGTCGCAACTGCATTTTCTACAGTATTACTTTTTTTCTGTTGTGAAAATTGAAGCTTGCGAAAGAAGCTTGCAAATCGAGAAAGAATTACGTTCAGACATGAAATTTATGGCGAATTGTAGTTTGGGATGGAATGGGATGGTAGTGTAGTGTAAATTTGCGTGATTCTTTTTTTTCCTCTGTAGCGATTGCTGGCTTCCGACATTTAGCTGAGAGATTGTGGTTTGAAGGAGCGGTGGATTTCATCGGTGATGGATAAGGACGAGGAAGACATGACGAGGTTTCGGAGGGAGTGGTTTTGAGCTTCGAACTTGGACCTAAATCGTTTTGGTTACGGAGATATGGCTCGGCCTATTCGAGTTTTAAACGTGGCGGAAAAGCCTTCAGTGGCGAAATCCGTCGCAGGGATCTTGTCTCACGGGAACATGCGTGTGCGGAATGGAAGGTCGGTGTACAACAAGATTTTTGAATTTGCTTACACTATTGGAGGGCAGCAATGCGACATGCTCATGACGTCAGTGACAGGGCATCTCATGGAGCTTGACTTCGACGATCAGTACCGGAAATGGCACTCCTGTGATCCAGTAGATCTCTTCCAGGCTCCCGTGCGGAAGAAAGTACCTCAAGTATGTCACATTCGTCTCTTTGGTGTTTTTTCGGTTTTGTTGAGCAGAATTGTTTCAAATGCTTTGCTATGATTTTTCGTAGGTTTCTCAGGGCTCCAATATGCTACTAGGTTATTTGAGCGCAATTACTGGAGAGGAATAGGTTAGTGCAGGATTGCACGTTGTGCTGAACATTCAACAACGCAAACGACCTCAGTGATGCTGTGTAACTCTGGCTGGCATTCAGCCACTGAAGTCCTCACTGTGAACGAAAAATTCGAAATAGAAAAAATTCATGTACCTGTGGCTTGGCCCGATGTGTTGATATTTGTGAGGTACGAGGTGTAAAGGAATTTTTGCATCGGTCTGCAGGATAAAGTAAACTTGCAGAAGACCTTAGAAGAAGAAGCCCGGCACTGCCAATGGCTCGTGCTATGGCTAGATTGTGATCGCGAGGGTGAGAATATCGCATTTGAAGTGGTGGATGTCTGCCTTTCCAGTAATACACGTCTCAACATCTGGAGGGCACATTTTTCTGCTCTCATTGATAGGTCTGGTTTTAACTGCACCGTATTAAATGCCTTGTTTCTCATCGATATGTATTTTTGTTTTTTCTCAAGAGTGGTAAGTCAGTTGAGCAGATTGGAGTCTTTGAACATTAATAGTCTTAGCAAAAGAACATGACTGTGACGTCATTTGATATCCGAGCGTCATGTGATTTGTGCAGAGAAATACACCATGCAGCACAACACCTAGGTCGGCCGAATAAGATGTACGCAGATGCTGTTGATGCTCGCCAGGTCTTAAGCTTGAAGAATCCCTAGCGTAGTTGTTTCGCATCTGCATTTACTTCTCACGGTAGATCATGGTTAATCATGAACGAGTTTCTAGCGGTCGTCTTCTTCTATACACTCTTTCTTTTCCTTTACTTAAATTAACACCTTTTCAGTTAATGAAACTATGCACTGGTTTAATTTGTCGGGTAGAATGATGCTCAGAGGACATCCAGTGTATGGAGAGAATGTACTGGAGGTGTGCATTTCAGAAGGTGATGTCCCCTGAGCAGCACTTGTCACAATTTGTCAATCCTCAATAAAGTAATTGGAAAGTTCAACACCTATTACTATTATTTCATCCTTGTGCACATATCTGGAATTGCAAATTGCAACTCTCAATTTAGATTTGCATTTGCTCGATTAGAAATAGATCTTTTCTCTACTTTTGAATTTTTCTGGCTTCGAAAGTGACCGGGATTACATTTCATACTTGCTTTCTGGATTTTTGGTCGATTCAGGAGATTGATTTGCGGATAGGAGCGTCATTTACGCGGTTCCAAACTATGTTACTCTCAGATTCCTTTGTGATGCCGTTTGGTGAAGATGACAAGAAGCTTGTTTTGAGCTACGGACCTTGCCAGGTATGAAGTAGTTCATAGATTTTAGCCCCCGCTTGACTGTATGTAATCCAAGCACTAGGGAGTGGTGTGCATTTGAGAAGCATTATTAGGGTGAAGGACTTAATTTCATTTTGTTTTTCATTGTAGAGAAAATGCAGTTCCTGCACACACTCTCCTCTGTTTTTGTTTTGAGTCAAGCCTTGGACATATTATAACATGTAAATAAACATAAAATTTAAGCAATGCACACTGAGTGACAATTTGGATGTGTTCAGTTTCCAACATTGGGATTTGTGGTGGAGCGCTATTGGCAAATCCAAGCTCATGTACCAGAGGATTTTTGGACCATTAAGTGTTTTCACAGGGCAGAGGATGGCAGTGCTGAGTTCACCTGGGCGTACGTTAATTTCGTCATTTTGCCTTTTGGCTGCTAAATTTTGAGCCAGCCGCAGGAGTATGTGACTGGTTCTATTCAGATGTTAATCAACAATTTGTTTCATATTGTACCTAGAAACTCACTCAACTGGCTGAATGCCGATATGAAGTGCAGGCGTGGGAGGCTTTTTGACGAACTTTCTGCCTTCATCATTTATGAAATGTGCATGGAGGAGCCCACAGCCACAGTAAGTCTTTTAGGGGTCAATGCATCGCGGGATAATTTGATTGCTATTTAATTCCCTCGAATGGGAGAATTGTCCTGATGGAATTCAGATTTTTCATTGACAGGTCTGCCAAGTTACTGGGCAAGAGAAACGAAAATTTCCGCCCCTTCCTCTCAATACCGTTGAATTGCAGAAAAGGGCCTCTCGATATTTTCGAATGGGCTCAGAACAGACTATGAAGGTGTGTTTATACTGTAGAAGTGAGTTTAGTTCATCATTTCAGTGACCAGTTATTTGGATGCATGTTTTTCATCAAGCTAATTTGATAATTTCTAAGAATTTCATTATTGGTTGAAAAACGTATTATAAATAAATCACTTTTATGTAAAATGTTGGAAATAGAAATTGTGGACTGATGACGTTTGAATTTTTTTTTGCAGGTGGCGGAAGAGTTATATCAAGCAGGTTTCATCAGCTATCCAAGAACGGAGACAGATAAATTTTCCGAAAATCAAGATTTGCAGGTTCTATGCCGACATTTGAATACTGATCATTACTTGAGTGCCTGCCCTAGCATTCTAGATAGCATACAACTTTTATGAGCTATCATATTGTCGGTATTGCTCCTCAACGTATCTCCGAAACCAGACTTTAGTGGGTGGAGTGGACAAGTATTTTGATTCCAACAAATCACACAATTCGTCCTTAAAAAGAATTACAGTACCAAAGGGTGGTCGATCAAGGTTTGAGTATGATAAGCAAGAACCTAATGGTTTGATATAGTTAGTGCAATTACAGTCAGCCTCCGACAGTTTTCCTTCTTCGCCTTTTGGCACATGTAGCGTTAGAGTTGGTTGTGCTACTTTTTAGCAGCAACAACTTCACGGCTTTTTTCTGACATATAGCTCTGTGGAGTACTACTGTTGACAGTTAATAGTGAATGAGCAAACTAGGCATCCTACTTGGGGTGAGTATGCACAACGTCTCTTAGACCCTCAGCAACAATTGTGGAAGCAACCTGGTGATGGAGGGCATGACGATAAGGCACATCCTCCTATCCACCCGACTCGCTTCTCTGCGGGTGAAGCCAACTGGACTAATGACCACTTGGTATGCATGGATCCATCATTTCATTATCTTACATTTTGTAGTATTATGTTTGCCTGCGAATCCAGAGGGTACCAAGATGGTTAACATAGAGGCGCATTGGGATCCGTAGAAGTCATTGTGTGCAGTGTTTGCTCAGTTGCTAGTGCGAGTCAGATATCAATGTGCTTGCTCTCCACATAAAATTTTGTTTAGGCTAATAATTTGGTACTTATTGCAAATTTTATTTGGCATCATTCATTAGGCTATCGTATCATTGGCGTTTTCATGTTTCCTTTCTTGACACTTTATTTATCCTCTGATATTTCAGTAGTTCATATTAGTATCTAGTGCTGTGATATCGTAGTATTTATTCACTGGGTCCTTGCTGTATGATGCCAGAGAATCTACGAGCTTGTAGTACGTCATTACCTAGCCTGTGTATCCCAACCAGCTATTGGGTATGGTACTACTGCAACTATAGACATTGCTGGAGAGCGGTTCACAGCTACAGGCCTTATGATCACTGCAGTAAGCATCTTTCTGTGGGACTTCAGTTGCCATTTCTTGTGCAAATCATTAAGTTGGCCTCTGGTAACTTTCGTGGCAACTTGCATGTTTGAATATTATAAGTATGTGCATGTAATTTTTTCATTGTATGGTACAGAAAAACTATTTGGAGGTCTACCGCTTTGACAGTTGGGGTACATCTACAATTCCACAATTTGAAGTGGGGCAGCAGGTAGATTCCTTCACCATGTGCCCTCCATTCATGATGTTGCCGTGCAAAGTCTTCACGTAAAAGAGAGTTTAGAAATCGAAATAGGATATACTGCTTACTCGTTGATTGATCAACCAGGGAGATCTTGAACGATGCAGTTGTACATATGGGCATTTATGTGCTGCTATGAAAATGTCGGGATCTATTTTGGCAGGAAAATAGATTCTAAATATCTCATCGTATCTGCGAATGATATGTGCGTGCCTTAGGCTGTGTTATACCGTTAGTCATGTCCTGCTTTGTGGCTTGAATTATTTGCATCTGTGGTCTTGTGCAGTTTATACCTACAAGACTGACATTGGATGTTGGCAGAACGCAGCCTCCACCTTTGCTCAGCGAAGCAGACCTAATTAGTCTTATGGACAAGGTATGGACACATTCATATTGCGTGTATTTTTTTTAGCTTGGATATCGATTCGTGCTGCTAAACCTAGGATATTGGCATTCTTTACTGCTGAAATGGTGAATTTGTATTTTCTGGTATCTGATCTTATAGTGATCAAGCTTTTGACCCTTGGATATGAAGCTTCTAGAGGATGGGCCCCTGCTGTCATGTTTGCGAGTCCTCTATGTTAGTTTAGTCTTGGAATGTGATCGTACTTTTTTTGCTCTTTTTCTTCTCCTAGATGGTTTTCTGACAGGAACTAAGCAGGCTGGGATAGGTACAGATGCTACTATGCATGACCACATCAAGAAGTTATTGGATCGATGCTATGCAACAAAAGATGCTAATACTCGTTTTTGTCCCACAACCCTTGTAAGCCTTCTCCCCTCTCGACCACTTTTAACGAGGAGTACCTAGAGCAATTCCCTTGCACCAGCAGAACAGCGATTAAAGAAATTTAAACCAAAGAATATTGTCAGGTTGACCTTTTTGTTAGATTTTAATGTAACGATCAGATATAATTTACCGAGCAGTTGAAGCAGTTCGCTCGTCATCTCACTCGATATAATAATAAGGTGGTTCAGAACTGATGCAATGTATGGTTGAAAATGGAATTGAGTTAACAGGCCTTAATATGGCAAATAGTAAGATCTCAAAGAGCACCGGAATATAGTTTATGTCGCAAGTTGCATCCTTCAATATACTGTTCCTTACTATATTCTATTTCCATTTGTTGCAGGGAGAGGGTTTGGTTATGGGATATGATACCATGGGGTAAGCCTTTGTAAACTGAAATTGTCATCATATCTATACTATTGACAAGTTGAGATCCCATTGCAATGCAAGGCATGAATATCGTCAAGAGGAAGTTCCTCAGATGAGTGAAATAGCCCGTATGAGCTGGTTATTCATAACTTTCTATGTGGGTTCAATTTTTTGAGAGGAATCAGAAGTAGACCATATTAGCCACCCTTCCCATTAAGCACTTCTCAGACAGACAAACAACCGCTCACATGGATTTCATAAAATTTTGATCCTGTGATTGATTTGCTGTAAGCTTATAGAAGTTCTGTCACGGGAAGGCTTCTTTATCTCACCTAAACTTTACTTATGTCTTTATTTCAGCCTGCACATGGCTTCTGCATGTAGTTACTTCGCAAATGATTCGCTTTTTGTTGTTCTTAGGCATGAGCTGTGGAAGCCTGATCTTCGGGCTCTCATGGAGAGTGACATGAAAGCTGTAAGCGATGGTAGGAAAACAAAGCCTCAGGTTCTCGGAACAGCATTAGAAGGGATGAAAAGTCTCTTCATTAGTGTACGTTTGCAACGCCCCAATACTATGCTCGTTGTTGTGTTTTGTGAACAATGGTTCTCCTGTTCTCCAATTTCAAAGCGATGAAGCATTCGGTAAGGTTTTTATTTCTATTACTATTTTTTGTTTTTTGTAGGCACGGACGCAGAAGGAAATGCTCTTGGATGCGATGGGTGTTTTCTTTGAAAGGTAAGTCTTTACATCTTGGCTTCTATAACACCATTCTTTTGATTAAATTGTATATTTCCATCAACGCGAGCTATTTAACTCATTTATGTTCGCAGTACCCACATGTCATGCAGCGTTTGGGTGCTTTGAGAAAGCTGCGTTTTCTCTAGCAAAAGTACTTAATTCTCTATAGGTTAGAAGCCTGAAAATATAATTGTATTTAAATTCTTTATTGGTAGGTCTGTGGGCGGGGGTGAGCAACGACAAGCAGGAGAAAGAGTGCGTCTCTGTCCACTTTGTCAGCAAAACAGTATGATCCTTCGGAAAAAGCCGGTAGGTATTGCAAGATCTCAATATTACACAGTATGGGGTGATGAACTGTAGAACGTTTCCTTATTGCTTTGTCAGAAATAGACTCTCTTGGACGATTGTATTCTTTCAGAACTTTGCTGGCACTGTCTAAAATGCATATGCTAATTTAGGATTTGAAATTGTTGCTGGCAGGATGGCAAGTTTATGGTTGGATGCTCCGGTTATCCGACTGTAAGTCATGATTTTGACTGTTTCGATTCATAACTCTAAATCTAGCAGTCATTACTTGTCTTTGCATATAATGCATCCAAAAGATTATGACTGGAAGGTGGTATGCCAGTGCAGAAATGTGGTGTGGTTACCTGGGCCTGCAATGGAGGCAAATGTTACCAATCAGCCTTGCCCTTCTTGTGGACCTGGTAATTCTTACGAGTCGAATATTTCTCTTTCAAACACCTTTTGCAACTCACTTATGAATGCTGGAATGTCTCAACTGTGACAATAGTAGCAGTTATACTGATTTCTATATGGGCTTAATGCCTGATCTGAAGCTTATTGTCCAACTTGTAACCGTACCTTTGTGCTCTTTCGTAAGTATTCTCATTTTTGTCTTTTACTATGGGACTCTGTGATTGTTTTTGGCAAAAACAGATGCTATTATGTGAGTATAGATGTGAATGAAGTTTTAACATTCGGATTGATTTTTTGTGCAGGCCAGGTTTTGAAGATATACTTAAAGTTTCGTAGAGCTGAAATTCCTCCCAACTTCGATGTTGAACACACAGGTAACGCAAGTTGATGAAGCATCGGAACTTTACATGATCACTATCTTAGCGTCATAATAATTTCATCAATCGAATATTATTTTGTGGGCTCCAGTTTTTTGCGTCCATGAGTGGTAAGTTTTGTTTGGACAACTATGGTGGATGGACAGTGTTCTTCAGTGTCAGAGAAGAGTCGAGAGTCAAAAGAGTCCGTATAAGTGGAGAAGCTTCTTTCCTTAGCGTTTTCTCAGTCATTGCAGTGAACAGATGACGAATCATGATCAGGAAAGGGACAGATTTTTGGAACTGATCCAAAAGTAGTGGATTTGGTTTATTTCGTTTAATTGTCCAGTTTAGTGAGGTAGATGAGTGACATTCTCATATCACCATTTTTGTAGGTTGCGTGGGCTGTGATCGGGTTATCAAGGATTTGATTGAAATATGCGGCACAGGTCCACGCCCTACTCCAGGTATGACCCAATTAACCTGAATTTGTGATTAAAACGGATTTTGCACTGAATTTAAGGTTATGAATCAAAGTGCGTTCTAAGTGTTTTATTGTTAGAGCACTGTTTGTCTTACTTTGTCTCTTCATTTTACTCTCAGAAAGCCAATATTGTTGAATTTGTGTCTCATGGATCTCATTTTTAAGACATTTGCGTCTTACTAGTAGTATAAGTTTGACTTCTAGGCATGGATATTACCGGTCTTGTCCTGCAATCGTGTACCAGTAACGTATATGTACATTTTTTGGATTCTTGTGATTCAATTGATGCAATGGGGGAGTTTGTAATGTTCAGGAGGTACGGGACCACCCACTGGGCAACCTACTAGGCCGGGCATACCAAGGGGATTTCCGAATACAAATAGTAATGGAAATGCAGCTACTGGTAATGCAAATGTACCAGGAAACAGCAATGGCTTTGGTAACACCGGTCACTTTGTAAGTGGACGGGATGTAAATCAAAGGAACTGCACAAATTGCGGGCAGTCGGGACATTACAATATGGATTGCCCTCGTTATCAGCAAGGCCGCACTCCTAACCGAGTCCAAGATCGGAGACGGAATGATTCGTCTGTTCCACCTGCTTCAGGTTGGGCAATATGACATTTTTTAATGCCTTGCTGCATTCAAGTTGGTTATTTTAAGTTCACATTTCCATTCCAGGGGGGGCAGGTATGAATGTCCAATTGCGGTTATCTAACTGTGTTCGCTTCTATTTCGCAGCAGCAGCAGGAGGAACTGTACGCTGCGAGTGTGACAAGCCTTGCAAGTTGCTGACTGCTAACACGGAGGCAAACCGCGGCAGACGCTTTCACCGCTGTCCGACTGGTGACTGTGAATTTTTCCAGTAAGGATCCAATCCACTGTTTCATGGTTCAGGCAATCCAGCAATTAAATCAGGCAATCTGTTGGTATCAGTTTCAAGAACAGTCGTTTTTGTTTTTTCCGATTGTATATTAGGCTGTTACTAGATCCTTTGCGGGGTATACTGCAGAGGTCTTAACCTCTCCATGTGCATTTGTATTTTCAGATGGGAAGACGCTCCAGGTGTTCATGCTCCAGAACCAGAGCCAATACCAACCCAAAGAGGTCAAGCACGCGGTCAAGGGAGAGGTCGGGGTGGTCGCAGGGGTCGAGCAACGTCGAGAGCTACTGCTAGATCCACCAGTTCTAGAACGGTAATAAGTTCAAGCTCTGGGAGCTCCAGGTCGAGTGGGGCTCGAGGAGGGCAATCTAATTCTACGAGGGGTACTTTCGTCAGCGCAACTGGAGAGAGCGGTAGTGTCTGCTTCAGGTGTAATCAGAGTGGACACTGGGCAAATGCATGTCCAACTCGAAACATGTAACGGTTCTACTGAATCACGAAGTTACTCCTCGCCCAAGGTGAACTTGGAAGCCTTGACTGTGTGAAATCGTAGTAATCCTAGTCCTTGATTCTGAAGTATGCATCTGCTATGATTTTTCGATCATTCTTGTTTTACAATTCAGAGTAGTGTCATGCATTTTTTCCTCATGTTTTTACTCCACAGGGGTCATAAATTAAACAATTGAAGAGTCAGTGAATGTGTATGCAAAACAATGACATTGCATAAACTTTCTGAGAAGCTGCTTTACACCCTTGGAATTGTTCGTGAAAATGAATCTGGATTCCTTTTGGACACAATCTTGACCCCATGTTCTGAATTGTTCAGGATCTTCGTGTTCTCTACATGGATTGGGATACTTTTTTAATTCTAATCTATAGTGAAGGGTCTCTACAATGTTAAGTGTGAGACATTGTAATATATTCTTGAAGGTACATGAATTCACCAATAGTGGTGTTCATTTTCTCACTTTTGACATTCATTTTAACCTATATATATATATATATATATTTCAACATTTTTAATTCATTTATACCTGTCATAAAACCCATCATGGCAGTCATATACAGTGGGCTTTTAAAAAATTGCTTTCTGTACTAGTCTTTTTGTAATATTTTTATTCAACCTTTTGGCTTGGCCGTCTTTGTATTGTTCTTTTGTTTTTTTAATGCAATGGTTCTGACATTTGTTTAAAAAAAACAGAAGAAAAAAAAAGTTTCTTGTCTTTTCAAAATCAATTGTTACTAAAATAGTCATATCTTATATACTAACTCCAATCCTAATGAAACTAGGGTCATCGGAAAGTTACCTTAATTGTGCATCATTTTTTTAGTTGGAATTAAAGACTAATTTGCAACATTAGGGATGAAAGACTAATTTGAGATTCATGGATGTTAGCCCGTAAAGAACAATTGTTTACCAAGTGGATAATTGGATACTTGGATAGTTACTATGAAGTCAATTTGAATTGATGAAAATAAAATTCTTACCAAAGATGCAAATTTCTATAAACTTCCTACAAATAAGGTAGAACAGCCCATTGTGGTCAAATGGTCCATAGTGGACATCTAAGGAATGCTTCCATCATGGATTTTTCTTATGTGAAATTTTGACTACAACGCATGCTTTACATGACAGTAATGGAGTAATTAGTGATTTCATTAGGAACTTCTAACTTCTAACTTTTCAGTGTGAATAACATGCATAACTCCAATCAATTTACAACTTTTCAAAATGTACTCAACAATTTTTTTATATGAATTTCTAATGTAATTTTTTCTCCAAGATCTAGTGTATTTGAAACTCCTTTCTATTGAGAGCCTTGAATATTAGAAAATTAAGATTTGCCATGGATACACTTGCACAAAATCATGAATACAAAAATCATAATCATTCATGTTCAAACTAGATTTCAAAAAATAAATTCAAAAATAAAAATTACTAAAAATAGTAGCTTGTTAAAGTTCTATTAATTTCAAAGTATTGTCTACATAAGAATTTTTATGCCTTAGGCACTTAGGTGTTACAATAGGAACACCCAAAATCAATAGTGTACTCAATGGCGTTACTATCTAGATAAGGCAATGATTTTAGAACCTAAATGTAGATAGACTATAGATAACTTATCATTTTGGTCAACAAACAATAAACTAGCTATGGTTTAATCTACCTATTTAAGTTCTAAACTGACTATCATGTGTAGAAAGTGACGCCATTGGGTACATTGTTGGTTTGGGATGCTCCCACCTTAATCATGAAGACATGGCAATATGAAGTCTGTTCCAAAAATGTAAACGCAAATGTTGTCTAAATTGTTTTGCTACAATAAATGATGGTCTTGGGCAATGATCTTGACCAAATTGAATCCAAAGTTAAACATGAATCATTTTAGGGCCTCCTACCATGTGAGATTGATGGGCAAAGTTCGTAGGGGTTACTTGAGGGTTCAAGTGAGAACTTGTACTAACATTTGGCCCTGATGAGTGGGGTAGAGATTGAGTAAGAATTCCCCACATATTGATTTGACCAATCTCAACCAATGGGTTTGTCCACTGATTTCAATGAAACATGAAATCCTTCTTTTCCGCTCACCAAGACTGGCACGACAATTGGTGGGACCTTTTTGTCTTTTAGTGCTTGTTTTGCCCACCAATCTCATATGGCACAAGGCCCTTACGCCATGACTTCTAGCAAACTACATGACTAAGAATCCATCCATTAAGATAAGTTGTTTGTTTTGTATTATTTGTTACGGTGAGATCTCCTCGACCATGAGTCTCTTGGTTGTGTGCTTGATACTCTCGGAAAGCTCTGAGCAAGGAGGGGGTGCACAAGCTTTATTTCATGACATTTGGACCTACAATGTGAAAGTTATAAAATTTCAAAGATTTTATGAGTTAAAAAATTTAAAAAATTTAAAAATTTAAAAATTACTTTTACTTACATTTTGACTATGGCAACGACACATGACACACTAGTTCATTTGAGGTTTAGATTGCCAGCTTTGCATTGGGTCAAATTTTTTCTTAAAAGCCACCGGAACCGAATGAGGTTCGCCCCTCCCTCCCCACCCTTCAAAATCCAGGTATTTTACTGTCCCTTTTTTCCGTTCCTCGATTGGAGATGCTCTGGACAAGGCCGGCACCCCCTTCTGACCAGCCAGCTTCGCACTGACACAACCCAATCAGTAATAGATTTACCCAGCCTGAAACACGGTGTCCTCCACTCAGTCTGAAATGTGACCTTGCCAGCCACATCAAGTGAGTGGGAACAGACAGACACTCTCCTTCTTTTTATAAAAAAGAAAAAAAAAAAATTAACAAATCAAGGAAAACAAATCATAAACTAATAGGGAAAGCCCAGACAGAAACTCACATAAAAAAAAAAAATTTAAAAGAAAATTCAAGCCTGGGGTCAAACAGCTAACGTCAGTCAGTGACACCCCAACAGTCCAAAAAAACAAAAGTCCCAAATGCATGCCGAAGCTAAACTTGACGGACAGCCAGCAACTCAAACGGTAACGAATACTGACGGCCAGGGAAAGATGGATGGATGAGACTTGGATGAGAACGACATCAGGAAAGTATCCCCTGATTGCAACAATATTGTTTCAATGCTTGAACAGTAGAGTACTAAAAACATAGTGTTGCAATACTGTAATAGTATATTTTCAGTGGATAGAGTACACTCTCCATTGAAATTGTATTAGGGAGAGTCATCAGGAAAAAGCCCCCCATTGCAAACAATATTGTTGCAATACAATTTCAAGGCTTAAACAGTAGAGTACTAAAAACATATTGTTGCAGTACTGCAATAATATAATCTCAAGCAGGGGTGTACTCTATTCATTGAAAATATACTATTGTAGTATTGCAACAATATGTTTTCAATACTCTACTGTTCAAGCATTGAAACAATATTGTCGTAGTGAGGGGCACTTTCCTGATGAAAGCCCTAGTGTTGTTGCAATACTATTTCAATGGTTGAACAGTAGAGTATTGATCCATAAACAATGCAACGGACGTTTTTTGTCCAATGAATGACAAGGAATTCTCCTGTGTAGGACAGAAATGCAACTATTCATCCTCGAGATTAGGGGTGGAAAGGGGAGATCTTCTACAATAGTTTGACTTGCAATGAATATTTTTTTTAAACTAGATGATGTCACACGATTCTAAAAGGGCTAATTTTCACGGTCACCAGCCTAGCGTTAAGGGTTAGAAGCCCCCTGTTGCAGTACTACAGCAATACAATTTCAAGGGTGTACTCTATCCATTGAAAGTATACTATTGCAGTATTGCAACAATTCGCTTTTCATACTTTATTGTTCAACCATTGCAATAGTATTGCAACAGTATTGTTGCAATGGGGGCTACTTTCCCGATGGACGGATGGACGTGGATGGATGGAGTCTGTACAGTTCTCATCCGTTGCCCTACAAAACTTACAAAGGTTGAGGTACTAGTAGTCAATCATTTAAGTGATTTTGGAGTGGATGGTGAGGAGTATGAAAAAAGGGAAAATGCTTTCCATGTAGGAAGTTAGGAAATATGGAGATTTCTAATTTTTTCTAATTTTGATTCCCGAAATTGAAATTATTGTGAATTTTGGGAGCTAAAAAGTGCACTTCACCAGTAGCCAATGTCTAGAGTCCTCCAATTCTAATCATTCAAGAACTACTTTCTTGTTGACTACTTCCTAGTTCACTACTTCCTATTTTCTTGCTCACTACTTTTGGGCATGTGTTGTAACCATGGTAGTCCCAACCTTGAAAAGGACAATTAAAAATCATTCCAAGTTTGAGTTCCAAACTAAGGTTGGAAATAATGCATCCTACAAGTTGGGTATTGGGCACGGTTGACAATTGGTGCCTCAACCTTACTAGTATTCTTTTCTTGGTTGCCCTTTAGTACATAGAGGAAAACCTAGGCAAGGGCTTCTGGTTCAATGTTGTTCCAACACCTAACACGAAGGTCTACATTTCCATGTTAGATTCTATTCTCATGGGTACACATTACCTCATACTATTCACAAGATGACATGTGTATGGCTTTTTTTCTAAGAAAATAACTTAATTAATGCCAAATTTGACCTTCATGTAGGGGATTAGGAGGAGCCATAGCTAGGGTGAATTGCCCCCCATTTCCCTTGTAATTTCATTTCTAAGTAAACCACTTGAATTTTCATTTTTTATAAATGATAAAATTTTAAAATTTTAATTTATATTTGGAATCAAATGCCCTACATTGAATAGAAGAGGTGAAGAATACAAAATTAATGTGGTACAAAATAGGGGGTAGTTTTTTACATTTATCCTTGGGTAGGGAAATGATCACTTTAGCGGAGCTACAATAGGGAGAGTTTTAGAGGTTTAGTGATCTTGGAGCAACCATTTATTGAATTCCATTTGGCAAGGGATTGGAGTTTCAACAAACTTGCTAACCTTTCTTTTCCACTAAAAATAGTGACTACAAAAGTTTAGTGAGTTTGCTAAATTCATGCCTCCTACCATGACTCTTCCAATTGACACAAGTAGCTCTGCTATATGGGGCTACGTCCCTACAATTTATGTTCCTACTCAAGAGAGGTCATCTTTCAACTCTAAAATGTCATAAAATGTAGATCAAAGAGGCCCCCAAATGGCCTTTGGATGATATTATACTGTACTTATGGGAGACTAAAAAAAGATGCAAAACTTTTTCTATTCCAACTTGAAACTTTGAAAAATTCCTAAAATCAAATGTTTGCTTTATTTTGAACCTCTTATTAATAACCCCTTAACCCATTAATGACTAAAAAGTCTAAATTGAGCCCCATATTTTTTAGGCAATTTTAAAGATTTTGTATGAATTTTTTAATTTAATTTTAATAACTATTTATTTAAACCAATGCATGCAATGTTCTAAATGCAAGCTAATGATAATATAATATTTTTCATTTAGATTAGACTTTCTACAATATAATCAATCAAAGTATGCAACTTAAAATTAGGAATTCTTAGTACGTAAAGGGTTGAGGACTAGACATTTAAATTTCAAACAGCAAATGAATGCATATACATCTCAAGCTCAAAGAAATATGTTTTTTCATCTATTGATTTTTTAACCCCTAAAGTCCCATTGTTTCTATAGGGGATAAAATGGATTTTGGACAAGCTCCTATGATTTCAATTTTTACTGAAACTTTTTGAAACTTTTTCATAAGATAGAAAAACTTAAGAGTTTTTTGGGAGTATAATTTTTATTTCAATCGGTGCCAATGAGCAAAAGTTATGCTACAATAACCTCAAAATGGGGGAGACCAAGTGGGAAAAAAAATCCACAAAAAATTGAAATAAAATTGAAATATTTTTGATCTTGTAGAGTATATTTTTTTTGTAAATGGAAAGCTTCGATTCATTCCATTTGGATTAGAGATTTGAAAATTATGGAGCTTCTTGTTTTGCCGGCAATTAGAGCAACTTCTTGAAAGAAATTTTTTTCTTTCACTTTGAATGCTAATTATCTTTCAATCTATATAGTCAAAAATCACAAAAAAAATTATCACGTGATCTAAAACAAGTGTAGAGCAAGATCCTATGTTTAAATTCTAAAAAATATTTTTAAAAAATTATTTTGTAGGTAATTGTAGTAGAAGTGGTAGTTTTGAGTGGTTTTGGTAGAAAAATGGCCATGGGACTTTAGGGGTTAAAAGATTCCTATGTTGGTTCTTTAACATTTGTACAATATAGATTTTGAAGAATTTCCAAATATTCTATAATTCAAAAGCTTTTGGTAAGTCTGGCATGAATAAATAACTTTTTTAGTTCAAAAAATGATCCTTCAGAAAAGACTTGAATAAAAAAGTAAAATAAAATTCTTCAAAAATCAATATAATTAAAACTTCTTAGATTAGAAGTATGACTTCCTAGATTAAGAATAGAAGTTAGATAGTAGTATATAAGGATGTCAAGACAACACATTTCTTGTGTTTTAGTTTCTTGCTTTATATATTCTAGTTTTTTGCTTTTGATATATTTCTTGTTCTTGTTCTTGTTTACAACGTTCGTAACACCATATCTCTCTACTAACAAGCCCCTCCAAATTGGCGTGTTCAGTTCACCTTGGAAGGACAAATACTCCTCTCATCAAGGTATGTATCATCCCTTCAAAGTAGTCAACCAAAAAATTACCAAATTTTTGGATAAATAGGTACATTCTTTGCTTCTATAGATTCTCTAAAGGTCGTTCATCAACCACTTTTTGTTGTACACAATGCGTTTTAGTGTAGAAGCTTGATTTCAACCACAAAAGCTACACAAAATTCTTTTTTAGAGACCAAAGAAATTCTTTTAAGCAATATTTCATTCAAAAGCGATACAATTTTTTTGAAGGAATATTAGACAATATATTCCTTCATTTTCAGTAGATGAATCACTAATTTGCTACATATTCTAAGAACAAAATTGTTCTTTTGGGGATGAATTTGTATTGTTTTGGATGAATAATTTAACTTTCATCTACAAGTTTACATGTTTCATCCATTTATATAGATGTAAACACCTGCATCCCACTGCCCAAAATATTTGCCAAAAAAATCCCTGTCAGAGACGACCGACGGAGACCAGCCAGATAATTCATCCACGATAAATCATCCGACATCCATCCACGTGCGCGCCAGCTTCGCGGCCCTGACAACGGGCGCATGCCGCGCGGCTTGCGCTGCAGCAGGAAGCATCCTTAGAAGCATCGAAACCATAAGTTAGTCATCATCAGTAACACAGTTCATCAGAACTGTGCGCAACTGATTTGGGATCCATCCATGAATCCCAAATCCCGAAACCCCTAATAAGTTAGCTTCTGTAAGTCATTAGCAATACGAGTGTCAAAGCTTCTGCGGGCTTCTGCGCCAGTAGAGCTTTTCTCTGACACCTTCGGATCCTATCCGCATCATTCCCCTCATCATCCGCGGATCCTTCCTTCCATCTTTTGTACAGTAACTTCGTATCCTCATCGCTCAGAAATTCATTTTTCATTTGCAAATTTGCTTTAGACGCGGAGTGGAGCATTGGAGAACACAACGTACCCCCTCCCCCTGCTTTGGTGGTAAGCCTTTAGTAGCTTGTACAATCTCTTCTAGTGGGTTGTTCGAGGATCGAGGATGCAGGTGCGCCGTTAGGCTCCTCGTGGCAGAATCGATGAGTATGTGAAGAATTTGTGTGGGTGGCGAGCTTTTTTTGGTTTGGGATTCGATGTTTCTTGGGGGTGCAATGTTGTGCGGGATTGAGATGGGAAATTGTTGGGAAGTGGTGAGAGATGGAGGAGTGGGATGGTAGATAGTGTGGTATTGTGAGTGTTGCTGGTAGAGGTCAATTTTTGTCTCCATAGCCGAAGGTACTGGGGCACGTGTACGATCGAGCAGCTTTGTGTGTGCGTCCTTGGAAGTCTTCTCTTGCTCGGGATTCTGTATGTGTACATCTGAGCTTAGTCTGCAGACTGATGCAATTTTTTGAGTAAAGGCAGATCTATGGCAGTCTTTATGCCCGATCCATAGCCTTAAGTCTTCGAGATTTGGTTCTGGGAGAATGTACTTGGGATCTACGCTCGAACCTCTTTATTATTACGTTCTCTTTAAGTGACGTTCTAGCTATTATGACCGCTAGGATTTTTTGTATCTTGGTCTGATGCTTAGTGAAGAGATTTTCTCCTGCTCTTTAAGCACTTCTTGTATTTTTGGGAATCTTTGGTTTTGGGGATTGGAGCTTTAGAAAATTGAAGCAGGGTTTCACGTTCACCGTTGGTTGTAGTCGGGCTATCCCTAGGGAATATAGTACCACTGTTCTTCTATTTCGGAACATTGAGCTCACAGGACAAAGATGCCGTTACTGAAGTGAAATTCTACATTTTTGAATTTTTTGAAACTTGAGATGTTGATATGTAGTTGCTGCGGGTCATTTTCGTTACTCCCAATCCTCTTTAGTATGACCGTCTCTAAATGACATTCTAGTTTTTCCTGCCACACTGTAGCACACTTTTTACTCGTTGAAACTGTCTTAGTGAAGTCAGGTGGTTCGATTAAATAAGTTTGGGTGTAATCTGAAGGGCCCTTGTAATTCCTCTTGCATATAAACCTGCATTATGTTGTGCTTCTAAGAATATGACAACAAAGGTTTGTGAATCACAGGAGAGCAATTTAAAGTCAAAGCATATAGGTTAGTTTAGGTCTTATTTTGATCTTTAAATGTGTTGATGTGCAGAGATAAGGCTCTTCATTGAGGAAGCAGTCTTGATACAAAGATGGGGAAAGGCTCAGGATGTTTCCCAAGCAAGGGGAGTAAATTTGTGAGAGGAGGGAGCTCGGAGACTCCTCACGAAAGGCTTGAAACGGGTCCTTCATCAGACGCCAAATCTGCTGAGGCTCCAGCACCTCCTGCTGCTGAAGCACCCGCGTCGGCACCGAAGGCACCCACAACGACACCACCTCCGGCCGTTGAAAACAGCACCCCAGCACCTACGTCTGTTGAAAAGACTGACGATGACGATCATACTACGGAGTCTACTGCGACCCCAGTCGCCAGCGGCAAGGTCAAAGTATTCATTATGTAAGTGTTCACCTGCTTTGCTTCATTACTTTCAAGTAAGCCTTAAAAACGTCTCAGTATTCTAAATCATACTGAAAAATTTACCCCAGGCGCTGGCTGTGACGTTTAAGGGTTAATTGGCAATGCATGGGAAGCATACGCAAGGTAGGGAATTCAATTTGTGTGCATGTGCGAGTGTGTTTTCATTGGGTGATCACTCCGTAGAACTCACTGGAGAGATCACTTCGGCTACAAGAGCGAAGCTCTGTTGAGATCACATCTTTTCTCACTAAATGTATGATGATTTTTTAGTAGTTATTCAATGTAATCATTGAAAATGGGAGATTATAGACCTCTAGTGAATGGACAATAGACAACCCCATTTCCATTCAAAGATCAGTGGCAGTATATATATGTAGCCAAGTCGTGCTTTACCAAACGTGCGAATTGAAGGCCAACCATGTGCATTGGAAGAGACGAAGTGCTGTTCGTAAGAGGGGTCAGTCTATTAGAGACGGGGTCATGTCCCTAACGGGTTTAGTATCCACTAGTTTTGCTTTTTGCTTTCGAGATGGTTTTCGGGTTATGATTGATCGATCATGGAATTTTGTGATGCATGCAGATACTACTCCATGTATGGCCATGTGCTCTCCCTGGCGAAGAAAGTGAAGGAAGGAGTGGATTCTGTCGAGGGTGTGGAAGGCATTTTGTACCAGGTTGCTGAAACTCTGCCGGCTGATGTTTTGACAAAGATGAGCGCTCCGCCCAAGGATGAGTCCATCCCTACTATCAAAGCAGCCCAGTTACCAGAAGCTGATGCATTTCTGTTTGGGTTTCCTACTCGGTATGGCATGATGGCAGCACAAATGAAGGCGTTTTTCGATACTACAGGGTCGTTGTGGCAAGCGCAGTCGCTTGCTGGGAAGCCTGCTGGAGTTTTTATTAGCACAGGCACTCAAGGCGGAGGACAAGAAACCACCGCGTAAGTAAATATCTTCCTTCCAGCAGATGATTCATGCTTTTAATTTATGGGTAGTTTTGTTGCACTATGAATCTCATATTTTCAGTGTACACAATTTTCTTTGGAACTTCAAATTTATAGTGACCTTCATAAAACGTAACTTCTTAGGTTTTGCACCTTTTTAATTTCTGAATGCCTGAACTAAGACAGATAATGCACTTTGGGTGCTTTAGTAATTTCCAAAACATACTTCAAAACATATTTCTATTGATGCATTTATTTCCTTCCCATGGCAAGTATACCCCGAAGTGTCCTCTGCCCAATTGTGTCCCCTATTTGCACTTGTCCAAGATTTCTAGGCTGAAATGTTATGAAGTAGGAGATGAATTGGTCAGGGGATGCTTTTGGTTATTCTTACCTTGATTTATGTACCTCAACTCCTCTGATATGGATATGGAAGCAACTACGTTTGACCATTTGGTCACTTATCGGCAATTTTTCCCTTTTAAGGGTTGTTGATCTACTATGTACTGACGGGTGGGTGGGCGCTTCAGGTTGACAGCTATTACGCAGCTGACTCATCATGGGATGCTCTTCGTTCCAATTGGATATACTTTTGGTGTTGGGATGTTCAAGTTGGATGAGCCAAGAGGGGGCTCACCTTATGGTGCCGGAACCTTTGCTGGAGATGGAACGAGGACGCCTACTGCTGTAGAGTTGTCCATGGCCGAGCACCAAGGTCGTTTGACTGCGAATGTTGCCAAGCTGATGGCCAGAAAGTGAAGCAGAGAAGAGTCCCATAGCCGACTGGGTGGTGTGGGAGGCGTCCATAATTTGTTTCCATAATGTGTAAATTTTTGTTGTTCTGTTGGCCCGCTAATTATGTATAAGGTGGTTGCATATTCTTTTAAAATGGGTAAAAATGTGTTGTACATTGCAGCCGATGTAAGGGTGTCATCCGGGCTACTGTAGCCACGTACTACTTCCGATAATAGGAGAACCATGGAAGAGTGCGTGCACTCACTAGGCTATTCAAACAGAGAAAGCCGACTCACTTGACCGGTTTGTGCTGATTTTTGTTGTCAATAACAGATTTTCTGGACTTTGTTGCAAATTTATTTCTTTGTTGGGGTTGGAGATTTCAGATATTGTTGGGTCGATGTATAACGACATGGCACACAATTACATCTGAGAAACATGTATTGGTAAGATTTTATTGTTCTCAAAAATAATATCTCAGCATGAGCAGAATGAATGCATTCAGATCTGAGGGATCTGTATCTTTTGTTTCCAGATATTTTGTTTGATTTATTTTTGAATACCGGTATTTTTTTCCCCCAGCAGGCAGTGTATGTTTTGACTACACTGCCTGCCGTGGAAATCAGCCCTTTTGGAACCGTCTGACATCATCTAGTTTAAAAAAATCAAAAGTATTCATTGGGAGTCAAACTACTCTAGAAGATTTTCCCTTTCCATCCCTAATTCCAAGGATGAATAGTTGGATTTCTGTCCTACATAGGAGAATTCTTTGTCATTCATTGGAAAAAAAATGTTTGCTGTGTATATGGATTAAATTGGCACAACTTCATTCAATAGCTAGCACCAAACACTAGCCATCAACTCTTTATAAAGGTAAATAAGCTTGTTATTGTTGCAATTGTTATTAAAAAGAGACCCCTAGATATTCATGCCAATATGGTTATTGGTGGTTATTGGTAGAATATAGAACTCTAAAATTGATTTTGGATACTTACATAATTAAGACTTAATTTTTTTAATAGTTTATTCACATGATCCAAAAATACATAATAAGATGCTTTAGAATCTAATTTTAATTGCCTATAGGACCTACAAAAATCTTGATAACTTAAGAATGAATACTACACTAAAATATTCATTTAGGTTGTCTTCAATGCAATAGAACAAGTCATTGATACTCAACAAAATGGATGAAAAGCTTTAAAAGGTTTAAGCCTTTTGAAGTTGGCATAAGAAAGAAATGTGAAGAATTCATGTGAACAACACAACAAATGAGACTTTTCACCCTCTTCAACTAAGTTAAGAACAATTTTTGTATTTGATTACACCAGTGATGGAATATACTTTGTCTATATTCTAAATAAGATTATTCATGATAGGTCCGTTAACTATTTAGTGAGCACATAATATGGTAGAACCACCCATAGCAATCACTTAAGTGATTTCATCCATAACTTGGAGCAATTTATGGCAATTTAAACTTTTTGCAATGTAAAAAGATAGAAATCACAAGGATTGCAAGTTTTTGGGTAATATTATACCTTGAATTGAAATTACTATAAATTTTGGAAACCTAAAGTTGGTTTGAATTCATATCTAATGTACAAAGTCTTCCAATTCAAATCATTCAAGAACTACTTTCCCACACACTACTTCCTACTTTCTTACTCACTACTTCAGGACATGTGTCATGATCTTATTAGTCCCAACCTTGAAAAGGAATAAAAAAAAATACATTCCAAGCTCTAGTTGGAACTTTGTTCCAACCTTGGTTGGAAATGCATCCTAGAGGTCAAGTATGGGTGGTTCTACCATAGAGAGTTCTTAACCCTTAAAGGATGGGCTGTGACCATGAAAATCATCCCTTTTGGCATTGATTTAAAAAAAAATACTACAGCATCAATGGAAATTGTCCATGTGTTTCAAAAAAAAGAAAAAAGAAATCCTAAAGCACTTATTGGAAGTCAAACTACTATGTAAGACCTCCCCTTTTCATGCAGAATTTCAAAGATGAGCAGTTGCACTACACACAAAGATTCTCTATCATTCATTGTCCTTTATGGGTTAAAGTTGAAGTTCAGATGAAACTGTACTTTGGAAGTGCGAATGTCGAGCTCCGCATTGAGGATGCTCATTGGAAGCTCATCTTCTCAGTGTATCCAAATCCTCTGTTCAGTACAGAAAGGCCGGGCTCCTGGGCTGAGCCACCAAAGACAGCGGCTGCTTCCGGAAGCCCACGAGCATATAAACCTCCGCCATGTCCAACTGCGCGCCTGCAGGGAGGCTCCAGTCGAAGCTGTGCAGCAGATGGGCCAGCATGAGCGACACCAGGGTGTTGCCGAGATGCGACGCCGGGCACATGCGGCGACCCACTCCGAACGGAATCAGCTGGTAAAAGCTCTGCCCGGACATGTGATCCACCTCCGGATGCTCCAGGAACCTGATGCAGCAGCGAATTACAGACAGGGGCATGAACTTCACCAAAATGGCGACAATTGAAGAAAATTCCTCGGTACTTTCATTGAAGAAGCGTAGGATGTCAAAATTGAAGAGCCAAAAATGTATCAAACACAGCAAGTTGCTACAAACTCTAGTCCAAAGTGACTATCGAAGACGAACAAATTTGAGAAAACATAATTCCAAGTTGGATGTTATTGGTTTTTTATGCATGGCAGTTCTTTGATTTGTGACATCTGGACTAGCCCAGTTATGAAACAAAATTCCAAATTGGAAGAGATTAGTTTTGTACATATGGTCCGTAGGTTTTTTAGTTGCGATTGACTATGATCCCAGTTGTAACTCACAAGATCCTTCGATTTTCATATCATCTACCTTCCTCAAGAACTTGATAGGTAGGAGTCTCATACCCCTATTTAAGTAATAGTTCCAGTATGGGAGATGTAAAGAAGTGCAATTAGAGAGAGACCAGGCAAATGAATTGTTTGGAAATAGCTATGAATTGAATTACTACCAAGCTAGTTCATATCAACATCCTTGACGTGACGTGACGTGACGTGACCTGACCTGTTGGGTTGAAAAGCGTTGGGATTCTCATATACACTCGGGTCCCGATGAATGGCGAAGATGTTGAGGATGAGTCTGGTGTTGACAGGAAACCGGCGGTTAGCCACGACGCAGGGTTGGTTGGAGGAGCGAGGCAGCGAGAGGGGCACCGGGGGATGCAAACGAAACGTTTCTTTGATGATGGCGGACAGGAAGGGGAGGTTGGGGAGGTCGGCTTCTTGGACGAGACGGGCGCTGCCGACCACGGCGTCCAGCTCCTCTTGCCCTTTCTTCAAAATGTCTGGGTGGGCCATGAGCTCTGCCATCGCCCATTCCACCGTGGTGGCACTGCTATCGGTTCCAGCGTAGATCATGCTCTGCAATTGACTCCCAGAAAGACAGAAAACTCTGAGTAAAACAGAGTCTCCAATCGGATGGAAAATACAATCCGAAACATTACTTTCAGACAGTAAGGAAAGGGCGCTGCAAGATATCGAATGTGCTTCTGGACAATCAAAACATTCAGCAACTTTGAGGTTCCCAAGTAGTGTTAATCATGTTGAACAGAGATCAACACGAGAAATAGTTTCTTTAGTTACCTAAGGATGCACAACTTGATGTCAATGAAATACTATGCCATAGCTAATTGGGAGAGGTCGAAAACAAGGTTAACGTTGAGAAGTGTTGAGTGTCAACTCCCAAATTGTGGACTCTGTTTGACACATAATCTTTGGATGTGTCACCGTTAACATTAATATCGCAGACTGTAAGTGGACATGCATACAAGCGTCCAAGTTCATAATCCTCGCCTATCGACATCAACGCTTTCCAAGGGTTCTGATTGTTTGCGACAGCGAGCGTTATGTCCTACTGGTTATCTAGTAAATTCAACGAACTTAATATTGTTTGTCATGAAGCTCTGATAGTATGGGTTTATAAGTTGGTTGTGAACATGGTTGTGTGCAAATGCGTGAGGAACGTTACCGAAAGAATGGAGATGATCTCTCCGTCAGTGAACTTCTCGCCGTCATCGAGCGGTGTTTTCAGCAACACATCCACGAAGTCCGACACGTGGTGGGCCTCGGCCTGCTGTCCCCGTTCCAGCGTGCGTTGTCGGTGCTTCTCCACTTCGAATATCTTGCCCACCACTCGTCTCAGAAAGGTTCGAATCTCTTGCAGCTTCGTGATCTGGCCCCGCAGCTTGTCCACGAAGGCCAAGGACGGGATGTAGTCGCTGACGTAGACGCTGCCGTAGGCGCCCATGACGTGGTCGTTCAGCTCCTCGAAGTTTTTCTTTTCTTGCTCATCCGTCACGCCCGTTCCAAAGTACCTATTCCACAAAACATTCACACCAGGCTAAGGAATGGACAGTGAAGAAGAATCAAGATGAGTTGTCAGTCACAACATTCAACAACAGAGGATCCCAAGTTACAAGAGGACAAGCCAATGCTACTGTCAATCTCGCAACAATAAATTCAAATATTGATTTTTAGACCTTGAGGAATGGACGTTGAAATAGAATGTAGTTAAACTTGCTAATGATCAGTCACAGAATTCGACAACATAGAAAGACCCCAAGCGCTACTTATTATGATCAACTAGAGTTACCTTAGATGATGCACACCGTGATGTTCAATTCAATATAATGCCATTACTCAAATGGGAGAGACGGGACGCAAGTTGAAAACATTGAAAACTTTGGTGTTCACTCCCAGATTGAACAGATTGAATATGCATTCCCTGTTGAAAGCGAGGAATGCTATATATTCAACGAGGTCTAAACCCCAAACCCGGTGCGATTAACCAAGCAAGGAGACGGGAACAAGTCCAACATTGAACACTTCAATGCCCACACCGACATCACCATGTGGAACTCCCCATCAGCATTGAAAGGCCTTCATTGAGAAATGCATTTCATTCCACAAATACTGAAACACACTTATATCAAGCAAACTTGAGATGAGAATCGGAGGTTCACCTTTTGTTGATGAGCATTCTCGTCATGTTGTTGGCCGTCAATCCAGTGGTCCAGCTTTTGAGGTCAATGGCAGCACCTCCTGTTTGGCACTCGTCCAGAATCACCTTCATCATGTTGTGAATCTCCTCTTTTCTCATATTCTCATGAGAAGCATGAACCCCTTTCGAGAACAGCTCCGTGTTGCAGACTCTCCGCACCTGGCGCCAGTAAGGCCCGTAAGGTGCACTTGTCAAGCTCTTGTACGTTGTCCCAGAGATGATCTTGTGGTCAAGTCGCTTGGGCCGGTCGGAAAACGTCGCGTCGTGGGCTTTGAATACATCCTTGGCTGCTGCCGCAGTGCTCACCACCAAACACGGCACTTGACCTAATCACACACACACACACACCCCGCATTGGAAACAACGCCAGAAAACATGTCTCTAACACTAGATTCAAACCTGGATAGATTGCGCGTTGAAGTAGACTGTGGAGTAGCCAATCCAAACATTCACCCACAAGGCTTGCTTGCGAACCCGAACCTGGGCTTTATGTTAAACAATGGTTGTAGTTTCAGTGACGGGCGAAATTCAACGCCATTGCCTACCTTGGAGAGATGAGCAACGCAATTCAAAGACTTCATTATAATAGCAAGACTGTACATTCTTATTCACCGTGAAGGACGTAGCATTTATCAAAGTCTGCAACACGGAGCTCTAATGCATTCTAAGCGCTGCGATGGAGCTGCCAAACCTCCAGGCTACCAAAAATCTCCAGGTTTGCAATTGAGCAGCATCTGAACCAAGTGCACCAAAGAGAGCCACGACTGATTGCAGCAACAATGCACACACTTACCCAGCTGGAGATACATGAGGCCGCCATACTTAGCAGCCAGCTTGTGCAAATTGCGGTGCGGCAGACCGGACAAGACACCCAGATTGCCGAGAATTGGAAGAGGCCAAGGACCCGGAGGAAACGATTTCCGGCGCTGGTGCACCACCACCACATACACAAGTAGTGCGGAAATCAGCAACGCCGCAGTAGTGGCTCCTGTATTGCCAGACACATCTTGAAGGCACCACCATCGTCCAGGATATGACTCTCCCATCTTTAGCAACGAAGCTGTGCAGCTATGGGACTTGGTCTATCTTGAAGAAAGGTACCTTCATCCTGTTCTCAAGAAGTGTCCGTATTCTATATCCTGAATTATTAGGGGTAAATAAAGTGGAGTATATTTTAGGGTATTGGATTGTGGGTGACTTGTGCTTGTTAAGAGTAGTCGCACTGTTAGTGTGGTTGCATTGGTGGATTATATGTTGATCTGAAGGCTCGTTGATGTTGTCTTCGCAAACTGTTGAGCGGTTTTCTCTTCAATTGATCAGAAACCCTAAATTCGCAAGGTGGGTGTCTTGGATCAACTACTGAACACACTCTTCATTAGATATCCGAGGATTCAACAAGGTGTAGGCTAGAATTTGAGGATTCAAGATGCAGTGAAACTTGGAAAGGCGCCATGACCGGACCAGGTAGCGTGGTGCTGATGAGTGGTGGAATTGAGAGCGCTGTGTTGCTGTATCAGTGGAGGTCGACATCTTCCGCGCTGCGGCTTCATCCTTTGTAAGCCTCAGTTGACAGAAATCCAAGTTCGTTTTCCAAAGTGCTTGCATTTATCGATGGATTTTCTTGTAGGAATATCAAGCGCGGCGTTATTCTTTTAAGCTTCAGCTGACTGAAAACCTATGCTTGTTTTCCAATGGCTATATCTGACGATGAATCTTTTGTAGGTACGTCAACTATGGGCAGAGGGGAGCGGCCATGGAGGAGCACGCAAGCGTCACGATTTGCACTAATCTTGGGTTACACTTGAGTCGCATCGACATGTCCGCGGTAAGTGCTCTAGTTGAGTATTGGTTTCCGTTGAATTAGTTGAACGAGGGACTTTTTTGAAGCTTCCTCTCTGGCGCTTGCAGGTGGGAGAACAATTCCGAGCTTTGCAACAGCAGGCCAGGGCGTTCGTACCACTGCCGCACAGAAACCTTGTGATTCTAGGGCTTGCAGCCAGCTTCGCCAGCCAGGTTTTTCTACAATCCCTTACTTCTGAAAAGGTATTAAAAGTATTATAAGCCAGTATGTAGGAGTGTGCTTTCATTGGGAGATCATGCAATAGAGCTACCGGAGAGATCAGTTTGAGTACTACAAGAGCCAAACTCTTTTGAGATCAGATTATTATATCACTCCATGTATTGGATGATTTCTTGAGTAAAGTGTATCCTCTACCTTATGCATTGAATTTTGTTCAGAATGACCTAAAAATTCTTTTAGAATGACATGTTGAGAGATGTCAGCGGTAAGCAATCGCTTCAGATTTGTTGAGCCCGTCGGACCTAGAATTACTGTAGTTTCTGTATTATGGTTTGAACTGATTTGTGATATGGTTCTTTTGTTGAAGGTAGGATCAAACGAGGTCGCCCTGGGGCTTAATAAAGAGGACCTTGGGTCATATTCAAGGTGAGGCCATGCATGGTTCTTTCTTTCTTGTTGCGATGTGGGCAGTTGGCCTTCCAGGACACTAATGACTGTTTAAAGAGACTCCTGATCCGTTGGGCATTTTGCCATATTGCAGTGCATCTCAAGCGTTTCTGGAAAGTTTCCGATCCACAGCAGCGTCGTTGCAGCCACCTGTGACTTTGGTTACTCCTTTGAGGTAGCGTTCAAGGGTCGATTGTTTTGGGAGACTTCTACATACACTTCTCCAGATAGCTCTGCAATAGGGGTTTCAGATTTTACAGTTTGAGCTATGCATGATTTTTTCAGTTGTTTCTAAATCTGGACCTGTGCGATTTTGAGCTTTAGAATCATGTCTCAAAGTAGGATTGTCAGACCTTGCATTTCTTGCTCCGCAGTTTGTTACCAAATTGGGCATAACTCAATTCCTCTTTCTCCAAAGTACCAGTCTCCCGCATTGAGTTTTGGAACGCAATTTTTCAAATTACCTTATGTGGGACAGCTCCAACTCCCCCAGTATTAGCCCCCTTGTAGAGATTTCAAATCTTATTTCTCAAATTGCCTATACTCTTGGAGCGCGAAAATGTTGTGTGAAAATTAGAAACTGCCAGTGATTGGTAGCTTTATTTGCTTTTATTGCAGCCATTTGACGAAGGCTGAGGTGATTATCTTGGGCAAGTCCTTGGGTGTGCTCTTGGCTGATACGTACAGCTGCATGGTCGGCCGTCCCCTGCATTGCGGCCGTTGCCATCAGGTTCTCTACTGAACGCCCATGACTGAATATGTTGCTATTCTGCTGCAATAGGTTATGACTGAATTTGTTGCTGCAATTGATGAATAGGACTGAAGGGTCATAGACACTCACTCACATCTAAAAGTGTAGAAGTGAGTGAATCTAGCACTTTATACCTACAAATAGTAAATAACAGGGCGTTGCCTTAGCCGTAAATTGGACAACTTGACTGACTGGTGAGTGAGTGTACAGTACATGGCCCTTGAATAGCCTATCCTGGTTGAATTTGTGACATCGTTAGTCTTTGCTGAACTGTATGTGACAATTTAACGCTTCACTGTACTACATTGATTGAAATGCAACGAATTGCCGGTCATTGAAATCTTTCACTAATTTGATTTCCACTGGTTCTTGTAACAGTGTAGATTAAGGCAACTGGCTTTTGCTTCGGCGTCAGAGCAGGAACCTGCTGGATTCTATGAGAGGTGACTAGACAAGAAGCCCACTCTAGCTACGAGACAACCGAAGTTCGACCTCAGGGATGAAGGTGTGTGAAATTCTTGTGGGGTCTAGGGCTTAGTTTCTGGCATCCATTTCTCGAGCTAAGTTTAAACTGTTTTATGCTTTAGTACCCAAGGCCTCTGCCAGATGATATGCACCATAAGGGGCTTTTTTTTTTTCCAGGTATATAATACTTGATTCGATCACTTCATTTTGGTTTGGATTTTGCAACCAAGTCTCGCATAGATACCTTAGTTGAGTTGAAAACAACACCCAAGTGTAACCTAATAGAGTTGAGGTGAGCATTATGTAGGTCTTACCACCGGTTGAGTTTGAATGACGCTTTTGAGACCTTATACTAGGAATTTGGTCATGAAATGGAAGAGATGATTATCCTCATATTTGCTCATCCTCTTATTTGGTTGATGTTTGAAATTCAATGTAATTGTGCTTGCATATACATTAAAATAATTTGAACTCAATTGTATGTGCAAGGTGGGCTTAAGAGTCTTGAGGGGCAAGTGATTAGGATTTCTTGCAACATATTTGATGGATGCATCCTTATAAGTGAAGGTTTTAGATGTTAGATAAAGAAAAGGTAACCACACCTAAAACCATCTAAGATAACTTGTGACATGGCATTATGGCATGTAATAGAAGATTAGGCATAATATTTGTACATCTAAATGAAGAAAGATACAAGTGGTTGCACAATTTTAGCAAGCACAATGAATTAGGTATAAAATCTCAAAGATGAAAGTTGTAGGACTGAGGCTATAAGTTTCATTTAGGTGAATTCACCTTTCATGAAATGTGCATTGGAAAAACAGTATTCACAATATCAAACCACTCTTCAAGTAAGAGGATAATTAAATCAAAAGCAAGCTTTACTAAAAATTGCCTATTTACAAAGTCTCCACATTATCATTAAAGAATCCAATCACTATTAAAAATGGTCCCCAATTAAAGTAGTTTAGTATGAATATCCAATTGGATAAGAAGATGAGCCATTGAATTACCACTCTATTCGATAATCTAATTCATTGTATGTAGTTTCAAATGTGTTTAGGTAACACAACCCACTCCCGTCCTTTTAAGAAATGCGCCTTCTTTTATTATCAAGAGACATCATTAATTATTTTGTATTAATTAGTCTTTGGGAGAAGATCTCAATGGAAACAAAAATTATCTTAAACTTATCTTATTTTTATTTTCTATGAATATTTAAAGTGAAAGGTAGTAGCTTCCTATAAGTGCCCATCATCATGTACTAAAACTATTCTTCAAAAAGTAAGAATCCAAGGGATGAGAGTCTTTAATATCTCAAAGTGGACTTTGTTTAACCCCTCAATGCTTGAGGCATCAAATTCTAATGTTGACGATACTTTGAAGTTAAATAAAATCTAATTAGTTTTTTATTTTTAATAGTTTATATTTTTGAATAATTCTTTTTGAAGTCTAATTTTAGCATTGAAAATCCGATTTTCAAAATGATTGATTATGATGTTTCTGTTGATAAAACTACAATCCAGTGATATTGAGAAATGAGCGTTTGCTCAAGTGAATAATAACAAGGTTAACGTGGGAGTTATATACACTAACTAAACCCTAATAGTGGCGGCTTAACTAAGTGACTAACTAGTAACTCAGTAGTACCTAGTTGACTAACCCTAATACTGTAGCAATATTGTTGTGAGTAGTCTAATACCCCTCTTCAATCTATGATTGCAGGAACAGTAAACGAGACGAGAGATGGCGAGGGTCGAGGCTTAGGGGGATGCGCATCCACAACGAGGATGGCGGCAGGCTCATGAGATCATTGTGAGTTTTTCAGGTCTCCGGCTGTTCTTGGTGACGTTGTGGCTGATTTGTTGGGTGTTCAAGTCGGGGATGAATTGGTGTTGTACAGCGTTGGAGGCCGTGTTGGAGGGGCTACCGAGTAACATGGAGGCAAGTTTATGTCCCACAGGTGTTGAAGAAGAGGATTGGCAGCAATCCGATGGTGACCGCGAAATTTCAACTGGTGTAGCGGCTACGAATGTTGCTGTGCTGGGGTGCCATCAGGTGGCCGATTCAACCTGTGAAGGAGCCAGCGCGAAGAAGGTGAAGTATTATGCGGTCCGTCGTGGAAGAACTCCAGGATTGTACTTCTCTTGGGACGAATGTTCTTGGGAGGTGAATGGCTTCAGGAGGAGTTTTACGTCGTTGGATGGCGCTAAGGAAATACCTAGTGTATGGCGGAATTCTGTAGTTTTAGAAGAGATTCCTCGTGTGCTTGAATCAGATGTAGACTATAGGTCGGTGAGGCGCAGCAATCCGAGTGATGCTCGATGATGTTGAAATTTGGGCCTTCCAAGTGGTTTTGTTAATGTATCAGTCGGTTGATCATGGGTGTTAATATACTTCAATTTGATTTCCCCTCCTAAGATTCTCTCGCGAACAAAATGATAATGAATTTCAATGTGTTTTGTTCTTGCGTGAAAAATAGGGTTGTGTGATAGTTTGAGTGCTCCCTAATTGTCACAAAATATTGATATGGGTGGAGCCGTGGAGGAGGCTTCTGCTGGGGGTTGTAATTCTTACAGAAGACGATGAAGCCACACGGCTTCTTGAGTTCCGTCGCTTAGGGCTCGGTACTCAGATTAAGTTGAAGAACGGGAAATTGTAATCTGTCTTTTGGATTGCCAAGTGATCGGACCGCCTGCAAGTGTAAATACGTATGCCCCCATCGATCGCTTGGTATCTGGGCAAGTGCCCCAGTCAGCATCCGTATAGCCAGTGATTGTGAGAGGGGTGTCGGCGCGATATAAAATTCCGAAATCAAGTGTTGCGGAAAGATAACGAAGAACATGTTTTGTTGACTCTAGATGGTGGCGTTGCGGGGTAGCCATGTAGCTGCTAAGTCAGTTTACAGCATACGCGATATCAGGGTGAGTGATGGTAAGAAAGATAAGTTTTCCAATGAGTCTGCAGTAGTAAGTGGGATCAATTGACGGAGTATTTGTTTCCTTGGTGAGAATCTGACCTTCTAGTAGAGGTGTGGAGGCAGGTTTGCACTCATACATTCTGAATTCATTTAGAATGGTTTGGATATAGGATTGATGGTGTAGAAAGGTACCAAGAGCTACCTGTTCAAAGGAAATGCCAAGATATCGTTTGGTAATGCCAAGGTCTGTGATGTCGAATTCTGTTTTTAGGAAGTTTTTCAGCCAAGAAATAAGCGTTTCACTTGATCCTGTAATAAACAGATCATCAACATAAAGTAAGAGGATAACAATTTCGCCATGTTGATGTAGATAATAGAGATTAGGATCGGATTTGCTGCGTCGTAGGCCAATTTTGAGTAAAGCCGCATTGATTCTGTCGTACCACGCCCGGGGGCTTTGCTTGAGACCATATAGGGATTTGTGAAGGCGACAGACTATTGTTTCGTAATTCTGAGCACGAAATCCAGGAGGTTGAGTCATGAAGACTCTTTCCTTGAGAAGACCGTGGAGAAAAGTCGTTCTCACGTCCATGTGATGAATGGCCCATCGTTTTGAGGCTGCTAGAGCAATTGTTGTGCGAAGTGTGGCCCATTTAATAATAGGGGCAAAAGTTTCGGTGAAGTCAATTCCAAGATGCTGCTCAAAACCATGAGCAACGAGGCGCGCCTTTTTGATGGGGGGAGCTCCATCAATCCTAGGTTTGAACTTATAAACCCATTTGCATGTGATGGATTTTGTATTGGCTGAAAGAAGTTCAAGAGTATAAGTCTTGTTTTTTCATAAAGCTTGCATTTCGTCAAGCATGGCCTGGCGCCATCTGTCATCTTGTTGGGCCTGTTTGAATGTTAGATTGATAGTTTCACGGTCGGAGAGTTCATCCAAGAAGGGTGATAGTTCGCAGGTGTCGGTGTGGTCTGTAGAGATTTATAGTTCGTAGCCCTCCAGGCGAACGTTGAGTCTGCGGGGGCGCTGGGATCTTCGGGGATCTAAAACAACAGTAGGGGAGGCGGTCGAGAGGTCAGAAGGGACAACGTTGGGAGAGGTAGGAGAGGTGTGTGGGGCAAGTGAATCGGGAAGGTCGTCTAGGGAGTCGGGAACTGTTGGATCTGGAGGATGGGGTGTGGCCGAGGTCTGTGCTATGTCTGGTGAGCTCATAGAAAGGAGGCGGCTTGACAAAGAATCTTCGAAGGTTTTTGTGATCTGGGTAGGAGGAAGATAGAGATTGTCTTCATCAAATCTTACGTTTCTACTGACTATGATGGTTTTAGTTTGAGGGTTATAACATCTATAGGCTTTACTCTGTTCGTCATAGCCGATGAGTAGGGTAGGAATAGCTTTACTATCGAGTTTTTGTCTCTTTGGATCTGGGATGTGGCAATAAGCTACACAACCTATAATACGCAAGTGACTGAGGTTAAGCTTGATACCTGAAAAGGCTTCTTCAGGGGTTTTAAGGCATAAGGCTTTTGTGGGGGATCTGTTTTGAATGTAGTTGGCCATTTTGGCGAGTTCTTTCCAAAGGGATCTAGGTATTTGGGTACCTGATACGATGCTGTGAATACCTTCCAATAAGGTTCTGTTTTTGCGTTCTACGAATTCGTTCTGATGGGGTGTGTAACCGGCTGTGAGCTAACGTGCAATGCCATGGTTTTGGCAGTATTCTATGAATGAGGTGGATAGATATTCTCCACCACGATCGCTGCGAAGAGTACGAATGCGAAGAGTAGGAGTTTCTACAAGTTTTCTAAACTGATGGAAGGAAGAGAGGGTTTGAGATTTTTCTGCTAAGAAATAAAGCCAAGTTTTGCGAGAAAAATCATCAATGAAGGTAAGGATATACCGATTTTCAGCTCGAGAGGTTGTGGGCATTGGTCCACAGATATCGGAATGTATAACTTGAAGCGATGCAGTTGTAGTATGTGTGCGTCGTTTTGAAATAACAGCCTTGGAAATTTTGCCTTTCATACAGGAAGGACAAATATGCTTGATTAAAGGAATGCTTGGAACTCTGGCGACTAGATTTCGTGATGTCGTATGATATAGGCTTTGGTAGTTAATATGTCTGATACGTCGATGCCATAAGTGAATATCTGATGTCGAAAGCTTGTGTTGCTTTGCTATGTCAGTGTCCGAAATACAACCTGGCTGTGAACAAAACGAAGGTTCGGAGCTGCAGGGGCCGGTGTCGGCGCTGGGGGACTGAAGTGTGGATGCGGCAATTGAGGCTGCCAGTACAGGTTGTGCTGAGGGAAGTCTAGGAATCTTGGAATCATAGCTTGGAGTTACTCAGTAAAGATTGTTTCTGGAGTCACGGATGCTGTGAAGAAAAATGTTGGGAGAATCCTTCTCATAAATAAAATACTTGTGTGATTCAAACAATACACGATGACCAATATCAGTCAACCGTCCAACTGAGAATAAATTGGTCTGTACACCTGGGACATATAAAACGTGCTGTATTTCCTTTATTTTCCCCGAAGAGGTAAGAAGTTTTACAGTTCCTTGGCCGGCTACCTTCATTGCTTGGCCCCTGGCTGTCCGGATTTGGGAAATGTGAGAGTGTTCTAAATTGGAAAGCAATGGGAGATTTCCAGTGATGTGAGAGGAGGCACATGAATCCAAGAACCAATCCTAGCAATGGTGGCAAATAACGACATGCTGTGTGTCGTTGGAGCGTTGGACGTCTGTGCGGGGAGTTGAGGCGCGTCCGCAGTTTCTGCCTGTATAGCGATTATCGCGGATCAGGTTGAGCTCCTCTACATCGTCACGCTTCTTCTCCAGCAACCGTCCAAGTTCCTCCTGCAGTAAAAGCCCTTCCAATTCTGGAAAGGTTGGGGTACGTTCTCTACCTTTCTGTATCATGCGAAAGGTAGACCAACTCTTTGGCAAGCTGTTTAGCGTTATATCTACCATATCTTCGTCAGAAATCGTAATACCTAGATTCGCCAGTTAAATAACTAGCAAATTGATTTCCTGTAGATGATCGCTAATGACCTTTCCCTCTCCTAATCGTAGTGAATAAAACTGTTCTTTTAGAGCTAAGCGGTGAGAAGAACTGCGAACATCGCACATGTGCTTCAAACGCTGCCAAATCGCTTGAAGTTCAGTGAGATGAATCACTGATAACAAGATGGAGTCACGTACCGTTGACACTATGATTCTCCTAGCCTTGTATCGTAAGACGTCTTCTGTCCTTGTGTGGGTTGCCGTGATAGGAGCAGGAACGAGTTCTGAAGGCGTCGTTGCGGGGACTGGAGCGGGTTCTGGAGTCGGTCGTGCTGAATTCGTCCCCGAGGATTCGCTGCCGTTGGCTTCATCCATTTCAAGTTCTACATACTTCCAGAGGCCTTCCTAGCTACATCAGGATCATGCGAACCTTGTACTGCCAGATGACATAGTTTGATGGTCCTACGAGTTTCATGGACTCAGGAATCTCTTTGATACTGGAATCCATAGTTGTGAATCTATTCGAGCGCAAGTGTATTGGACAATAGCGAAAGGAAACTAGTCTTCTAACTAGGACGATCGTCTGTTCCTGAAGTTCTCTAACCTCTAGAATGAAATGCTCTGCTCCGCTCTGATACCATGTTGATAAAACTACAATCCAATGATATTGAGAAATGAGCGTCTGCTCAAGTGAATAATAACAAGGTTAACGTGGGAGTTATATACACTAACTAAACCCTAACAGTGGCGGCTTAACTAAGTGACTAACCAGTAATTCAGTAGTACATGGCTGACTAATCCTAATACTGTAGCAGTATTGCTGTGAGTAGTCTAACAGTTTCTATTCAAGATTTTGTGCAAGGGTGTCCATTGCAATCTTGACTTTCCGTAGTATTGAGGGCTCTTGGAAATGAGCTTCAAATATACAAGTTCTTGGAGAAAAAATCACATTAGAAATTCAACTTAAAAATTGTAAAGTAAATTTTGAGAAGCCATAAATTGATTGGAGTTATAAATGTTAAGCCTTTCAACTTTATATTTTTTTGGTGACCAATTTCTTAGATATGACATGCAAAAAGAGAGCTAAAAGATTTTTATAGTTTTAACACCTTTATAATCAAACATTATAATCTTTCAATTCATAAATGATATTGTTAGATATTCTTATCAAAATGTTGACTTTTTGTTCAATTTAGAGCAAATTCATAAGATCTCAAAATAGGCTTTTGGGCATTTAGGGGTTAAAATTGGATTATAAACACGGTGGTTTTGGGTCAAAAAGTAGGGCTTAGAAATAGAGAGGGTTTTAGGAATGACATATTCTATCTTCATCAAATTGAATTGATCTTTTGTTTGGATTTTTCATGTTGACTTATAACCAAGTAGTTACTTATAAGTGATATGATTTTTGGACCAATAAATGCAATCTTTATTAATGATCTAGAAAGTTATCCATCAACACTTTTAGGTTGTATAGTAAAGGTATCCATTTCCATTAGGTACCCATATGCAACCTGTGGGGTGCTCTATTTCCCACCAAGGTTGAGTTTGATTTTCAACCAAGCCTTGGAATGTGTCATTACCAAAAATTTCAGGCCTCCGGAGGGCTGTTAAGGTTTTGATTTTTGGCATGCCGCAGTGCAAGTACAGGAAAATTTTTTAAAATATTTTTAAAATATTTTTTTAAAAAATTATAATATTTTTTTTAAAAAAAATTTAAAAAAAAAAATTAAATTTTTTTTTTTTTAATTTAATTTTTTTTTTAAATATTAAAAAATACTAAAACTTGACGTGGAACTGACTTGGCACAAGTAGTGCCACATTAGCTGTTGTCATTAAAAAAATAATAAACAATAAAAAATAGTTTTATATTCCTCTATAATTACAGCTGTGGGGTTTGACACTAATGGCTTTCCCGAGGCATGAAATTTTTTGTAATGTCCAACTAATAAGGTTATGAGATATGTTCCAAAGTGGTGAGCAAGAAAACAGGAAGTAGTGAGCAAGCAGGAAAGTAGTTTGACTGAGATTGGAATTAGAAGAGTCTAGTGATTGTCTATGGGTTGACAACACTTTTTGCCTTTCAAAATTCATAGTAATTTCAGTTCAATCGAAAAAATTACCAATTTTTTTGCAATCTTAGTCATTTCTATCAATGCACCTCTGAAAATATTTGCTTTCCTTTGCAACACTCTACGACCATGTCCACAATTGCTTATTTGATCAGTTATGGGTACCTTCACCATACAGGGTGTGAAAGGGTTTACAAGGACCATCCAAAATCTGAGTTGGCAGTCCACGTTTCAGCCGAGCTGGCATGCACCTGCACCAGACCGCCGGCCTCCTTCGTGACCTTCTGCGCGCTTGAAACTCTTTGTTGCAGGGGTCCGCATTTGTTTTGCAGCATGGCAATCGCCGCCAGAGTTGCCTTGCGTGCGCTCCGTCGCCCAGTTTGCGGCGCCCTGGCTCCTGCGCTTTCACATTCTCGTCTCCGTAGCGATCCCCAGGGCGTCGAAGCGGTGGACCAGTGGCCAATCTTCGACAGGGGTACGTGGTAAGCTTCCTTCCCTTCCTTCCTCCTTTGTGCGATTGCTGCTGCGGGAATGGTGCTGAATTTTTCTGGAAATGTAGATAAACCCTTATGAAAGAACCAGATGTTGTATTAGGTCAGTGCTCGAGGTCTTAGGATTTCAAGAAAGAGAATGTCAAGTAGGTCTCGCAGGCATCGTGAATGTAATCCTTGACGTATATCTCATCTATCGCATCTGTTCGATATCTCACCAAACCCTAGGAAACATACATGTCCGTTTCAATACTCACTCCGTGCTTAAAACTATGCTTAAATACTATGTCTTATTATTGTTATTTGTAGTTCATGTTATTAGGCTTGACCAAATTTGTATAGCAATTGCATCAATGTCTGACTTTTGTATACAACTCAAAATTTTATTGATAGATGATTTAAAACCAACGTAAGTTCTAATATGGTATACATTCCCCAAATTGGTATAGATTAATTGGGAATTATTTTTGGGTTTCACACCTTGATGCGTGTAAACGTTTATAAGATTTAGAGAAAGGTCATAGTAAGGTGTTAGGTTTAAAGGTCTTCTGCTCATTCTAATTAAAGTGCATGTACTTTTTGATGTAACTGTCCTACTACTACTTTTTTTTATGAGCGCGTGTTCGATCTTCATTCATTTGATTAGATAATTCATTGTACAGAATTCCTGGATCAAGCCGTCAGGCGAAGCCATTTTGCCGTGAGAGCTGGAGTCGTTCCAAAAAGTATAGAGGCTGCTCAGGTCCCTTTGGAGTTTCAAGCGGTAATCTTTTCATTGTGCTTAGACTTTTCTGCACAAGATCTGCCCCACGATGTCTCTTCCCATTAGATTTGCATGATTCGTAATGTTAAGGTAGATACTACATTCATAGTTTTCATGATAAGATAATGTATAGTTAATGTGAGTATAATGTAAATGATATTGCATTGTTGTTAATGTAACGTTCGTATCACTGGCATTAATTTGATATTAAGTTGCGTTAGCTTACCATTCATAATTATGTGAATCTAAAGGGAGATCATTTGGAGTGTGCACTACAGATTGAGTTACATGGGATTTGGAAACCAAGTTCACATCACAACCACGAGACATGAAAGAGTATAATTTGGTTTGTTTGTGCAGTAACTGCTAGTTAGTCGTGTGCTAATATGTTTCATGAATATTCTCTTGCAACAGCTTGTAGACCAGGTGAAGACTCGCCTTGAACTTGAGCGTGCGGATTTGCCAATTGGGAAGAATGGCAGGGACGATGAAGATCTTCTCCTGTGGTTTCTTCGTGATCGAAACTTTGACATTGATGCAGCAGTTGCGAAACTCATCGAAGCCTTGGTATACCGCTCATTCTCTTCAGTGCCAACCATGATTCACCAGAATGAGAAAGTGACCCCAAAATAAAGTGCCATTGAGCAAATGCTCTTCTTTTCTTGAGCAAATCTACGAAACTAATAGTGTTATCACTAAAACCAATTCGTGTTGGTGTAAGACCGCCATCCTATGTATTCGCTTTTGTTTCAGTTTGATAAACATGAAAGGGACTGGAGTAGTATAGAGGACCTGCCGTGCAGGTCTGGTGTTTGTCGGGTATGGAAGGCTACGAAGTTCTATTTGAAGTATTTAGGACCGTAGTGTATTCATATCTACCAAAGGTCCATGAGATCAACCTCGAAAAGACCGTTTTAGTTTCGTTTTTTCTATTTGAGGAAGTGGAACAGCGTGCATGGCCCTGCTTGCTCCGGTCTGTGAGGATCTTCGAAGAGCTCCTAGAAGTACAGAGGAAGCCGGGATGGGGATCTTCATCTCTCTCCAAGGCATTGAGCCTGGAGGACGAAACCCTGTAGTATGCTAGCTTTCTACTTACAATACAAAGTAACCAAATATCAGATAAAGATGCAAATATCAGATATACAAATCTTGTATGATTGTTAAAAAATTATCGAGTAGAGATCTGGTATGGTCGCTAACATCAGCTTGTTTGTTTGCTATTGGTAGGACTGGCGGAGGGATTTTGGCGTTGATGAGATCACGGAAGCGTCAATTAGCAGGGTTGCAAGCATAGGCGAAGCTTACCTTCATAAATCTCCTGCCAACGATGGAAAACCAGTGATCATTGTCATATCAACTCCGAATGTAAGCTTTTTGACGCTCTTGATTTATTCATCCCCGCTTTGGTATGGATCTCCTACTGTATGCAGATTTTTGGTTGAGAATGAGAATAGATCGGGCATACCTGGGCTTCCGTTTAAAATAGACTGTTTCATGAACTTCTTGACAACATCATAATAGAATTTTCCTCATGTGGAGAGGCCTCTCTGTGGTCACAGTGAGACCTCCCAATGTTTTTTGGGAGGCCCGTGCGATCACCGGAATCATAGGGAGACCTCCCATGAAGTATGCGGAAAATTCTCGTTATGATGTTCTTAGAAGTTCATAGATCAGTCTAATTTTACTGAAAACTTTATTAATACTCTAAATTTGCTGTAATTTTTTTAAACGGTTCATACTTCAGTAGTGATATGAATTTTCTCGGATACGAGGCCCTTGCCGAACCTGCAGCTTATGAATTAGAGTCTGCTGTTGGGCATTGTTCAAACCCAGACCAGAAATGAGTTGTGTATTTCGTACCTGTACTACTTCAAGCAGCGAATTCAAGTGACAGATGCGGAATAGTTAAAAAGAATTTGGTGTATGCACAGGATGAATTGTTACTGGAGAGCCAGAAGCACTGCGTGTATTTGATAGAGAAGGCCCTCAAGCAACTACCAGCTGGTGGCGAGACATTTCTTGGGATCTTTGACCTGAGAGGCTTTCAACAAAAGAATGGGGATTTAAAATTTGTTAAGTTTCTGGTAAGAACAAATCATTGCAAATTTCTTCGAAGGGCAGGTCACTACGGCGATCTTATGATAATATTTTTTATTTTAATTAAGTTTCTAGATCTTCTTTGTCCAGTCCTGAATGTAGCTTCTCCTTATTTGTACAGATTGACGTTTTCTTCAAGTATTACCCTAAAAGGCTTGGACAAGTACTGCTCGTGGACGCTCCCTTCATATTTGAACCTTGGTGGAGAATGATGAAACCGTTGTTTGGGAAGTACGCGGCCTTGGTACGTCACCTTCTTCAGGTCCACCATGTGTTAGTTTTTTAGGAATCTAAGTTTCATCGCTGAAATGTTCCAGATAAGAGTATCGAGGGGCCCAACTGGCGTGTCTTGCCAAGTCTTCGTATTTGAGTTGTTAAACGTATCAATTCACGTCTTTTGCTGACGTCATATGACATGTACATCTTGAGATTCATCATGTATGTGCTCAGCAATTTCAAAGTATCGAGATAAACCATAGCTGAATAACGGACTCAAGACATTTGCTGTTGCTTGTTCTTGCAGGTTCGGTTTTGTTCTGTAGAGGACTTACGAAATGAATACTTCACTCCTGATACAATTCCCGACACCTTCAAGCAATAACTAAGTTTTAGAACCATTGGCGTAGCTAGCAATCTGCATAGCAAATTTTGAACCTTTCTTGCAGAAATTAGGTCCTTTATTCAGTATCTTCATAATAGGACGGGACTCTAGGGAGGTCAAGCTTAGTTGCTCAAGGTTCTAGCCAAATTCTGACATTTATTGTATTTAGTGTTCCAAGGTTGAGGAAACTGTTCGTGACCTGATGCAGTCACTTAGACTGATCCCCGTTACGAGCAATGACCCATGTATTCGCACTCATGGATAGTCTTAATTATCAAGTGGTGGAAGCACGAGTTGGTCAATGTCTTTGTCTGCCTTTACAATAAATGCAGTGGTTGCATATAAAATTTAAGAAAATAGGTGATTGGGCAATAGCATTGATACATTGGATTTATTTAACCCTTACATGCCCAAGGCACTACCGTATGTTTTAGCGTTTGACAAAACTTTGAAGTTAAATAAAATCTGATCAAATTTTTATTCCTGGTATTTTAAACTGTAAAGTTCTTTTACTATGTTTCATCAAAAAGCACTCAAAATGGGTTGTTTTGATGGTAAAGGTTTGAAAAAAACAATGAATGAAATCTTGTTGCATGTTACTATAAAATCTAATGGTAGACTACTTCATTATGTTGTAGTGAAAAAATGGGAGGTTTTGATCATACAAATTGTGAGATTATAGTATTTAGAGTTGGAAAAATGTTTTGAGGGGCATCCAAATTCTAGACAACTTTGATTTGGGGAGGCTTTTGCACAAGTTAATTTCACGTTTTTGCTTGAATTTTTGCATTCTTTTTTGTGACAAAGTTGATCAAAAGTTCAAAAAAAATTTCATAACCAATTTCAAATTGGGGATCATGTACCAAAAAATTCTAATAGGGAACTAGTTTTAAAAAGCATTCTCATACAAAGCCATTTTTTCAACAATTTTTGGCTTGCACAATTTGTAGTATAAAACATCCAAGTCGAACTCAAAGACAATCAAGCATATTGGGTGGGAAGAAGTCGGTTTAAGATTTGCTATATCTCACTCATCATAGATCACCAACATTTAATAAGATTACTACATGCCATGTTTTCTAAATACCCACGTTCCTCTCGTGTACAACATTGGATAAGTTGACAACATGCCATGTCCTCTGAACACCCACGTTCCACATGTGCATAAAGGTGCTCCCCTATTCAAAATTCCTTTTTAAAAAATTTAGTATTAAATTTCAAAAATCTAATTTTGTAGAAACTATCTCTCATAGCTTTGAATGCCACTCATTTTGATTGTAGGAATGAGAAGGAGATCTTTATACAAGAGGTATGGTAGGAGGTAAAACAACACATATGGGATATGTAAATTAAGATTAATAAGAGCTCAACCACTCATAGTTAAGTCAAAAGTAGGACTAAAATTTCAGACTTCAATTAGGCATAGTAGAATGTTTTTTTTCAAACAACTTTTAACTAAGTTAATGTGAAAAATAAAGCTAAATTTCATCTCCAAAAATCCTTTTGAGATTTTGATTCTCCAATCAAAAGTTATGGACAAATTTCAAAACAAGATGTTTACAAATGTCAAAAAAATGTTCTATCCAACGCTTCTTTTGAAATTTGTTCATAACTTTTGATTGAAGAATCGAAATTTCAAATGGATTTTTGGAGAAGAAATTTAGCTTGATTTTCCACATTGACTTAGTTTAAATATTTTTGAAAAAAAAAACATTCTATTTTGTCTAATTGAAATATGAAATTCTAGTTTGAAAACAATTCCTACTTTTAACTTAACTATGAACAATTGAGCTCTTATTAATCCTAATTAACATATCCCACATGGGTTGTTTTACCTCCTACCATACCTCTTGTATAAATAGCTTGTCTTCTCATCTCATTTCACACAACAAATGATGTTTGAAATTTTGAGGGATAGGTTCCAAATATTTGAATTTCTGAAATTCTACATTTAAAAAAATTCATGCATAGATTATTTGTAGAAGTGGTTGGTGAAATTTCTAAAGCCAAAGTGAGGTACCATTTCCAGCCCGGATACAACATAAACTTCCAAGGACAACTCTATTGTGTAACAGTGGCAATGTTCCAAAAAGACAAAGACCACTTCTTTTTCACAATCATTAAGTTCTTTATCCTCAAATGCCATTGATGATTTGATGTTGTGCTAGTGTGGCCAAGGCCTTCATGAAAAGAAAAAGTTTAGATCTAGCTTCTATTGTATATAGTTTTAATCAATGTTGGGCATGGGTTGGATCTTAAAGATACTAGATGGGTAATCATGTTCATTTTCAAAGAATATCATTGAACTCAAGGTTATTTGTTCTAAAATGTACCTAATCAAAGGAAAAAAGGTACCAATGAAATTAAGAATGTCTTGTAAACATCAATGTATTATTACAAGTTTCAGCTTTTGGAAATGCATCCCCAACTAGTATGTCTAGTAGTATTAGCCAAGACTATATGAAAAATTTCGTTAAAATGGTGGCATTCCATGTGTCATTTTCAAATTGCCCGCTTTGAATTGTAAAAGTGACATCTAGGACAAGTATAGTTTCTAAGAATCTTAGACTTTTATAGATTTAAGAAATCTATGACTGCTATAGATTTCAGACCGCACGATCTGAATTGTAAAAGTGACATCTAGTACAAGTATAGATTTCAAACATCTAAGAATGGTATAGATTTAAGATATCTATGACATTTGTACACTTCAGAACACCTGCTCTGAACTATAAAAATTGCTAAAGTAAAGGAATTTCGCCATTTTAACGAAATTGCCCATTTATCCAATTGTTGAATGGTTGATGTGTATTTTTTGTTCATGCATGCTAGCACTTAATCTAGTACAAAAATAAACTATAGAAATTATGATTGTTATATACATAGCTCAAGAATTTAACACAACACCTCGGGGGGATCACTTAGAGTGTCCATTAAAAACTATGTGCGAACAAAACTTTGGACCCCCTATATATTTTTTGAATTGTAAATAAAATAAAATAAAATAAAATGAATAGATTTTCCTACATTGAAAGTTTATGTTTTGAATTATTGATATTTTTATTTTTTTAATAATAATTAGTTATAAAATTTTGAAGTAAATTAGTAAAAAGATACATTATAGAATTGAAAAATAACTTTCACACCCCTATATTATATAAAAAAAATTGTCTAAAAAATGAACAAAAAATTCCTAAAAATAACTCTATTGAAAGCTCATTTTGAGTTGAATATTGATGCAATGGTCATCTAATGTGTTCTTCAAAAATATTTGAGTTAAAAAAACATGTCATTTTAATGCATTTTTAACCTCTTTTAGAAATCATTCCATATTTCATTTGAGTTTGAAAATTTGGGAATAGAATACTAGTCATTAGTAAAAAATGCTCAAAATTTGAAGTTAAAATTATAGTTTATTAGAAACCACTTGTTTGCACTTAATTTGTTGTAATAGAATTAAGTGCAACGACGCTAGCGTGCGAGCGGGAGCGTGGAGCTTGTGAGCATGGAGCGTGGAGTTTGTGAGCATGGAGCCCCCAAACCCAAAAAAATGGAAATTTGTACTCCCAAATGTTTTTTCTCCAATTTTTTTGTGAAAAAAGAGGAGAAATGTCTAATTTCTGACCTATTACTGTGTCCCCTATAACCGTGGATTTGATGAAAATTTATTGGAAATTGGGGGGCAATTCCATCACTCACCGTATTTTTTTCCCTAGAGGTTCTGAAAGTCAAGTACCACCGATGAACACAATTTCATCTACTAATTTTAATGGGGGGGGGGCAATTCCATCATTCCCCATTTTTTTTTTCCTAGAGGTAGTGAAAGTCAAGTACCACCGCTGAACACAAATTCATTCACTAATTTTAATGGGGGGCCAATGCCATTATTCACGATATTTTTTTTCCTAGAGGTTGTAAAAGCCAAGCAACTCCAGTGGTGAGTACAAATTCATCCACGAATTTAGGGTGGGGGGCCAATGCCATTATTCACGATATTTTTTTTCCTAGAGGTTGTAAAAGCCAAGCAACTCCAGTGGTGAGTACAAATTCATCCACGAATTTAGGGTGGGGGGCCAATGCCATTATTCACGATATTTTTTTTCCTACAGGTTGTAAAAGCCAAGCAACTCCAGTGAACACATAATCCTCCACAATTTTAAATGGGGGACAACTCCTTCACTCACCGTTTTCTCCCCTAATTATGGAGTTGGGTAAATACAAAGTACACATGCCATAATTAATCCTAAGCAAAAAGCGAGAGAACTGTTGGGAATATAATATGCCACACAGTTAAGGCCAATCCCTATTCCCCCGAATAATTCTCTAGCCATGATTGTTCATTGAAGATGACAGCTTATATAGTGACTCATTTTTAAATGCCATTCGTTATGGGGCAACTGAAGGCTGCGAAGTAAGTTCTGAACATATGCTTTAGGACACATAAATAGGAACCCTACAACATTGGTCTCCTCACTCTATCCCACAGAAACTGTGTATCAAATCATTTCAATTGTCATATACAAAAGAACGCATTACAATTGAAATGCATTGCAAATTGCGGCCATGCCTATTCTGGAAGTGTGATCATTCCAGCTCAGACTAGGAGTTCTTTCAACTCATTGAAGCTATAACTTGGTGCATGAATGAATTTGTCTTTGTTGACATCCATTTTGCAGAAGTACCTATATAAGTAGTACAAGTGCTTGCAATTCACGTATTGTTGCCGACCTCCAATGGCAGACACTACCATATTCACAAAATCTGGGCATGTGCACGTGGGGAATTGGCCCATTGTAATTCGATATGCATTTCTGTTAGAATCAGATTCTGTCTCTAACTCCACAATTGCACCAAGGCTTGGAAGAGGGAGTAGTGTTACTCCTACAATTTGCCCTCTAACATTACTTGCACTTTCCCATTTGTTCCGCTGTTCGGCAGTAGGTGCATTTGCAATCCTTCGAATGGCTCTGCTGTTCCTCACTGTTGGATACACATCCGAGTTCTTCGGTAACGGCTGGTCATACAAAATAGGATTAAAAACCTTAGACATGTTGAACAACCAACGTGGTGACAAGACTGGTCGTTTTTGGAGGCAAAATCCTGCATGTTGTAGCAACAATGTCTCCTCTCGGCTTAAGTTAGTTCCAGATAGGACAGGCCAAACCTTCGGCACCTCCGGCCAATCAAGAACCTACTTTCGCTTTGTCCCTTTCACGCATCGTTCGATGTCATCCCAACAAAACCAGAAATCAGCCACTACCTCTCGCTTACTCCCGTATTCTTCTTTCCGACCGCGATAAGTAGGAGCTGGAGTACCCTTCTTTCCTTTTGCAATCTTGCTAGTGCACTTGATGTTTGATCTGTGTTGTTGGGCTTGGCATCTTGCGTTGGATTTGTGGCTTATTCTAGCAATATGCCATTTTGATGTATCGCAATCACTTTCAAATGCTACCGTAACATGCCGAGAAGTATTTGGCTGAGGTTGTGGTGCCTTCTCTCCAGAAGACTGAGACCCACTTGGGGTGGACCTTGTTCTCACGGGGGTTGAGAGAAGTTGATCTTGTTCGACCTATAGGAGTCCCCTGCATCACCAATGGGCACGTCCAACTTCCTCTTACTGCTCCCAAAAATCTCTTCTCCTTCCAAGTGTGGCACTCTAGTCCCAAGACCCTCTGCTCCAGGTAATGTGTTCAACGCCTCTGCCATTTTTTTCGGATCCCCACTTCTTCTCGCAGCTCTCAACCTCAACTCCCCTTTGGACGGCCCTGATCCTGCTGTGCATCCTTTTAGGTATGCACGGTAGTTTGTCATTTGCATCCACGCACGGATACTATCATCACATGTGGCATCAAATAAGTTGTTGCCTCGCTTTCCGGACATTTGTAGCCACTTGTTGTGCACTATTTCGGATAAATTGCACAATGGCAAGTCCAACATCTCATCCAGGTTCAATTTCTACAAATTCCACATGTAATTAGGAAATGGTAAGTGGTAGTTACTCTCTACCAATTCAATGACCAACTTCGGAACTTTAAATGACTCCTATCGGTTTAGGGTGACTTTTTTTTTTTTTTTTTCTGAGAAACAAATGGAGAACCATTGTATAGAGTTACATACTTTCAGCTCAAGTAGTGAAGCATATTTATCCCTCATTAAATATCCTACTAAAAAATCTAACAAACTATTTTTCGTTTGGCCATTACAGAATAGGAATTTGTCCTACCAACTATTGAAATGAGGGGGTCCTGATGTCACCTCCAATACTAATGTCGGATCCGATAATAGTTTTGACATTGTTCTTGGGACCCCTCAATTTTGGTGCCAAGGAGAGGAATTCTCTATAAAGTTCATAAAAAATTCAAATTGAATGAAAAAAACCCGCGAGGGGGATGTAACTCTTACAAAACGACCATCACCTACTTCAGCACTTATACAGTTTGGATTTTAGGGTTCACTCACCATGTCCATGAAGCCTCCCCATTGACGATACCGGAAATGCCAGAAAGCCAACCAGTGATCCAAGTGATGTAGAGCTTCTTCGCTGGTTGCTTCAGTTGACAACCACCATGAGTGTATGGCAAGGTAGTGAACCTCCGCCTGCTCCATACTTTGTGAATCTTTGTATTGTTTACATAAGCGGATATGTTGCTCTTGAAATGCTTCCTTGATGTACTTTTGCGTGTGTCTGTGAAGAGAAGTACTCCAATGCAACAAGCATGTTCTCTCGCGATTTTCCATTTCCACGTGGGCAGATCCACTTCCATAAACGATGCGAACTGCATTCCAATTGGCCATAGCACTATCTGCCATAAATCCCTTGAAGTTAGGGTTTGGCACTCCATGGTGATGCATGACCGCGTTCAAGCTATGCCATAACTGTACTTGAACTTCGGTATCTTCGGATTGCATATCGCAGATAGCAATTGTCATGACTTTCTTATACTCAGTATCGTACACATGGCAGGCCATAGTAGTCCAGTCCTTCACGCGCTTCACGTGGTCAAACATCAACCACGCATTTTGCAGATCCCCATCCGGTTGCATCCGCCTTACCAAGTCGACTCCACTTCCTGGTTCCTCAGTAAGCATCTTGAAAATGTAAACCTTCTCCTTCCCTTGACCTGGGAAGACGCTGTCGTGTATGAACTCGAACTTTGACTCTTTCTTCATTGTCATAATGTTGTCGATTGTCCCTCCTCGGTTGTTCGAGCGGAAAGATGATATGACGTTGCGAATACTTGGACTATTCAAATATTAGAAGCGGTCCATAACTTCCTCCATCTCTTCCGCCTTCAACATTTGTTTCTCCCCTTCTCCATCGTGAAATAGGTAGCTGCCGAGGAAGTCCTTACTAGCCGAAAGAGTAATTGCGGAGTTTGTGGCTGCGGGTATTTTGGCCACTTGCTCCGCAATGAGTCCACAAATCATTTTGGCAGAATCCCTATACAAGCCTTTAGCAACGGGGTGGCCATGCTTGCCGAAATGAATAGCCGCCCTCGTCATCTCTGGATTATCAGTGTAGACAAAGTATATCCTAGCTGTGCATGCGCTTACACAAGTCGGTGCCATCTTGCAGACTTTGCAAACTAGAATAGACTCTTTTGGCGGACAACCACCGCTAGTAAATGGGAACACAGTATAGCCACTCCACTCTATCTCGTTTTGCTTTGCAGCTCTCTTTAGATAGTCACAGTTGGTATTCTCACAAGCAAGATGGCCAACACAGTAGGACTTACGGAATTTGAGGTTGTCGGAGTTGTGGATGTTGGTGGTCATAAGCTTGCACCACGGATGTCCATCGTGACGCTTGTCCATCCCTTCCAAGTTCTTGGCCCTTGACGAAGATGAAGATGACGCACAAGGAGGCAATTCGAAGATGACATCTCCATCAAATACCGGTGGAAGAAACGGAACCCGTTCGTGCTTCATAGTGCTAAGATCCATTGTGGACAACTTATTCCGGGAGCGATGCATGCCGACAAGTCTCTTCAGACACTCTAATATGCTTGTTTTTCCAACTGCATGTGTTTTAGGGTGGGGCAGTGACAGTGAGGAATTAGACAAACTTCTAGACGGGGTTTGGGACAGTGGGTGCACCGTATGTATCTACATGGGTGTTGTCCCAACAAGACCCTTTCGCTTCTGAGCACTGACAGTTGGGGACTCTCCTTCTGATTCACTAGACAATTCTATAATTGGATCTAATCTCTCCTCTTTCACAGCGAGAACTGATGTGGGCATTTTTGGGGTCGGCAGAGCTTTCCTAGGTGAACTGCGTGAGAAGGCATGAGGGTTGCATGGCATATCCACCATAGAATTATCTGAGTGGCGGCTCAGTATTTCTGTAGATGCACCAAGCATGGAAAGTGGAAGTCCATATGCTCTGTAGTTCCCAGGAGCGAGATACCAGCAATGCGTTCCCTGCTCTTCCGACCTCACCACCGGAACAGTTTGAAGCACTTCCCCTGATTCAGACCGTTTTTCCTCCTCCACATAGATGGAGGTTTCTACAAATCTAAAGCGGACATGAAGGAGATGAGAAGGAACTCTGGCATGATTTCCATCTACAATTGGAAACACTAGCGGAATTTCATGGCCATCAACCCTAAGCCAGGCCATTGCAGCTTCTAGCAAAGACACTCCAACGATGTGGGAAACTCAATCAACCACAATACATGAGGTAAACATAAACTAAACTCTGGGTCTTCTGCAAGTGCTCATTCTCTGGTCCTCTATTTCTCTAGACTTGTGAGTTCACTGTCCAACCATTCGTATTCAACATTTTCTTTCATACATACGTTGAATTTGATGATAAAGCAATTGTTATGAAAAGAGAGTTAAATCTGTATGGAAATTAAATTACAATTAGTATCTCACAAAAAATCAAAGCAAAGCGTACTCCAACATTACTGACTTACATGAGGAAGCTAATCATACACTAAGGAATGACGATAGATTGTGCTGTACAGCTACTCTCCTCTTAATGAGGGAGATTGTGTTTTACCAGAGCCAAGGCAGAGGAAGCTAATATGACGTAAAGATTATGATATCCCTACTTGCAGGCTCTCAGATATTGATTTCAAATATTCCTTGAAGGGCAAATGATATTGACATCTACATTAAAATCACAAAACATGGCCATCAGCAAATTCATTTTCATTAAACTCCCGAACTAAACATATAGACTTATTACGAAAATGATAATTAATATCCTTTGAAGCCTTTGCCAATAGGTAAGACTTTCTCCATTTATTTCAAAAAAAAAAAAAAAAAAGTAGGTAAGAGTTATTCAATAAGACTCCAACCTTGCTAATTTATAGACTATGGTAATGCTAAAATAATTCTATTAGACATATTCCAAGTTCATTTAAAAATAGAGAAGAAAAAACCAAGAAGTATGAATTTGATGAAACATCCAAAATTGTAAAGGAATTAGTTTAGAAAAAGAATCTTTGTTATCCCAATAATTTCATGCTCTAATGATTAACTAGAATATTAGAATCTATGATGGTTCCAAGTATAAGAGTTGAACTCTATATGAGAACTACAAAGTGTAACTTAAAAAATTGATTCTATAATCAAAAAAAGATATTTCTATAATCTCCTCTCCCTCTATATGGGAAAATAAACTTCTTCCACTTTGTTAATTCACTTTAGTTGCACATCCTTCCAGGCTGCTCATGATGCCCATGTTCTTATAAAGAAATTCTATTTTGGAATATTGTTAAAAACCTACCGTCAATATTCTTGGGAATTTAGGCGCCTCATTTGAATAACGTTCATGGTAGATTGGAAATATCTCCAAGTACCTAAATGTATTTGTAGCTTTCATTGGAATTGTCAATTCCTACATTTGTGAAGTACCTTGTGTTAAAGAAAGGATGAATGAACTCCGACTTGGGCAATTTCTATGTCATCTATGCTTCACTTATTCAAAGAGGCGGCTCTTTTGAAAGTAATTGTAATTTTTGTGCTTTGGAACATGTGAATGAGAATTCCTAGATTGTTTAAAGATTGAGTGTGTACAGCACATTCTAATTAAATTCCCAAGCAATGGCGGAGCCCCCATTCTACGTGCAGAATGTACACGATTTCAATTACTGTCACAGCTACAAACCTGCCAGGCCGCAATGTAGAGTCTACTGAACTAGGTTTCATCAAGTGTACATTAAGTTTGGCGGCGCATTCATCACCGGCCTTGCCAAACTTAAAAAGAGGCCTTACTGGCATTGCCTCCATAGTCCTCTATTCTCTCTGCCCTCTATGCTGTAGTTCACGGCGCCAAGATTTCCATTGTCTTCCAGCTTCTTGCGTGTAGACAACAGTGTCTGCCTTCAATTGGATTGAAGTGCATCACCAAAGATACTAGACGTGGCTCGCATTTTCTTTTCTTCGGCGAAGGCATTGAAGCGATCAAGAATGACTAGAGGAGTGAGAGTCCCCAAATCGGCCACGGAGCCCACAGCAGGTGATCTACGGAGAGTTCTTCGTTACGAGATGGGGAGTACTGCTGGAGAGGAGAATTCCCATTCTGGTCGTGCCGATGCTGTGGAAGTGGTGAATACGGAGAATACAAGTGAGCACCATGGAGAAAGAGCAGCGGACCCTTCTACTGTAAGCAGTTTCTAGATTACTGTTGTTGGATTCACTTGCTTTTTGAGTTTGTTATTCATGGGAGTGTAGCACATGATCACATGGTCTTGGCAATGTTCACGGTGTCCAAGGGACACAATTAGATTGTGAACAGTACGAGTTTTAGCGCTCCTTTCATTTGATAGCATACACTAAGAGTTCTAAAGAGCATTGAGCGCTTTAGGATTGTAATTGAGGTCAACACTTAGTCACTGTGAAATCTATAGTGCAGGTGTACATGCAATCATTTTCTCCTGTGGAATTGAGGTCTATATGCACATGCTCCTTCCTAATCAACTTAGGAAGAGCGACTACGGGTCACTATATGACATGACATTTACATTTGAAAGAAGAAGTGGATCTTTGTTTCATATGCATAGGAACTTGTATCCGAACTTTGTAATTTTTAGAACGGGACTGCAAATGTATACTCAATTAAAATTCTTCCAATTTGTAATGAAATTTCAGTATCCTTGTAGAGAGATAATGATTCGACAAGTTTTTGGAGTGAATTAATCAAGTACTTATAAATAGCAATGAATGTCTAATGCAAGACTACTTTGGAGAATATTGACATTCCAATAGATGCAAATAGGTTGTCAATATAAGCACTTACAGTAAAAGCATGCTTTCCATTTATAATGCCTTCATTTCTACACTATTAATACCTTGTCTTGCATTTTATGAATAAATAATTAGAGCGGCAATGAAATACTTGCAATTACACTCTTTTAAATTTTGAAGGTGTCTTGAACGCGAGGAATCAAAACTAATTTGAAAGTGGTGTCATCAACATTTAAAGAGCTATCTAAGTGTGGGAATATGGTTTCATTGACTATAAAACGGCAGGAAGAATTAAATCAAGTAATTTTTTTTGGGTAAGAAAAAAAAAATTAAAGAACTCTAACCTACTGACTTGTCTATCAGGAATAAACAAATGCAAAATATAATGCGCCTATGTAATCTGTCTATAACACGTCTCATAGTCTACCACCCATACACTCAAAAAAATCAAACTAATCTCTAGGTAAACTTTTGGGGAAGTAGACTACGGTTAGGTATTTTTCTTTCCCGATGAATACAAATAGCGTAAGTTCGTAGTCCATATACTCAGGCCAGAGACGTACATAGAGCCCATATACGTATCATACTTTGCCCAGATATGCATATAGTAATATAGAGCCCAAGTACGTATATAGGTAATACGCATATAGTGTCGTATACAGTTTATGGATGATCTAGGGTCATAAGTGGCTTGCGGAGCGCTTTGAGTCTTTGGTTGCGCTTGGGCTCCTGTGCTCCTGCAACCAACCTTTTCCTTTTGCTGTGCTTGCTTTCATAAATGGCCCTTGCTAATATCCCACCGAGTGCAGGACTTCATGGGAGGACTTTCGGTTATGGAATAAATTTGCAAAGGGCAGTAGGAACACCGGAGTCAAGGGAGGGGTCTTCTTTGAAATTGAAGGCAGAGATTGCAAAGAGGATTCCTACATTTTATTTTCAAAATCCTGCACGACAAGCAACCAAACAAAACAAAGTCAATACAAATAGGAAGCAATTAGAATCACTTTAAGTTTTGCAACAAGGGGTTGTTGGTAAGGGGGGACAGCCAATCCAAGATGTGGGTAAGTGGGGATAGCCAGTCCAGGTGCGCCTTCGGGCCGGGGTCCAAGATTTCAGAATTTGAAGGCAGCGGCGGGTACTCTTTAAATTACCATTTTTCTTCTTCTACTTGAAGTCTGAGCCTTGAGCGCACAGCCCTAGCGGCAAATTTTTAGCAATTCCGCGGATGTAGTTTGCAAAGAGCGCTGAGGGTCCGTAAATCAGGCTTATCTCCCGCCGAGTTCGATCGCCATGTCTGGATTTGGGTGTTGCAATGGATCACGTAGAATTCCAACCTCGCCTCTGGGCCACTCGTCCAATTCCCTGGATGACCTTCACGTTGTCTCTCCCGCACTTTTTTTGCGGCTGGAGTGGAGTTCAAACAACTCAGTCGAGGTGGAGAGAATTTGGAAGTCGGCATTTCCATACCCTTGCGACTTGTGTGAGGGTGGGGAGCTCTGTCGCGCAGCCAGAGGAATTCAGCGTCTTTTTCTCATTCATCGTGCGCTCTAGGTTCTGCTGCTTCTTGTAGAGGATGACAAGAATGACGAGGAGAGCACCTGCTGAAGCTGGGCCATTCGAAGCCCCTGCTCGAAGGAGGAGAAATCGCATCCTCAACTAGGTACAACCAAACTGCTCTCTCCGTCTTTTGACTGTGATCCTCCTGATCCCTACACTATAAGAAAACGGTGTCCGCCTGGACATCCAGCCAAAAACGACGTATATCCGCGTAGACACGATACGTTGCACGAGACGTCAGGGTGTCAGGTCGAGAAAGTGGAGATTTTGCGATGATGTCTGTGTTAGCATTGCTAAATTGCAGTCACAGCATACTGATGCTACAAAAAATGTGCATGCAATGTAAGGCATCCAAGTGTACATCAGATGTTTCTCAGGATGTCCACAATAACATGTTTAGCCACGTCATCATCTTTGGTCAAACATACCTCACAAGTTTAGATAGAATTTTGGTGCGGTCAGAGGTAAAGTGACTGCCCAAGGCTAAAAAGAGGACAACGGGCAGGTGGTGACTCCTAAAAGCTTATGTGGCATTTGATGTGGTGAGATGAGGTGGTTATTGTGTGACGTGGACCGATGAGGTGGCGAGATGACGTGGCTATTGTGTGACGTGGCATGATGACGTGGCTATTGTGTGACGTGGATAGGGGTGATGACGCGACCAGTCCATGTTCCGACCTGGGATGTCTCCGTGGACATCACACCTGACGTGCTGACGTCCACATTGACATCACTTTTAGCGTTAACATTTTGTACTTCCTGCGACTATAACTTCAAACCACATGCTATCCATGGTGCGTTTCATTACGTCTGACTGAACGTGTGGGCATTGTGAAAGCAACTGTAGGCGTCTACTTTGATGTCAAAAATGACTCCAAATGTTCATTTGAATGTTTACAATGACGTCAAAGAAAATATAACTAAGACATATAGATGTTCTTTTGAATGTTTACAATGACGTCCAAAAAAACATAATTAAGACATGCAGATGTTTTTTAAAACATCATTTCAGACATTATTGTATTCATATTCCTACTCATATTCTAGTTCTGTATATCCCATATGATTTGTCATGCTGTCTACACCCCACTAGTATAAAAGGCTTGTCTTCTCATCGATTAACAAGTGGATTTTTAAGCCATGTAATATACTTAATAAATATAATGTATTGTGTACATGTGTATGGCATATTGTATATACTATATTTTGTATGATATATTGTATATATTGTAATTTGTATGGCATATTGTATTTTGTATGGCATATTGTATATATTATATTTTAAATGACATATTTTGTATGTTGTGTTGTTATATTGCATATAATATACCATATATTGCATATTTTATATTGTGTACAACATATTGCTATAGTCTTTTATAACATATCACATGATATAATAAAATATACCTCATGTCATTGTTGATGTCAGACGAGACATCATGAGAAGCATACAGTTGTTTCACCTGATGTTATTCAAGATACTCAGATGCCCACATTGATGTCTCAAATAACATCATTAAATTTTAAAAAGACAGTTTAGGAATCTCTGAGAAATGCCATGTCAGCATCCGCGGATGCCACATCAGCCAATTTTGTCATCACTGACGTGACATGCCACGTCACGTCACTGCCACGTCATAGACAGGCAATGGATGAAAAAAATGACACTCTGGCTTTCCTGCGCCTATGTGGCAGCCACATGTCAACTTCCTAAGCCCCCCGTTGACCGAAGTTTTTTTGGACATCACAATGTTCAGCCTAAAAATCTGCGTGGACGTAGCATGCAAAATGCATGTCCACGGCAACGTGGTCTAATTGGACGTCCACCCTGACGTAGACACGTCAAGCGCGATGTCCGGATGTCAAAATTGCGATGTCTCGGCGGAGACAGTTTTCTTATAGTGCTAGTAATTTGATCGTCAACCACAGTGCTCCTCCTGATCCCTAGTAACACTACTAGAAAATTTCGTTTTTTTGTTGTTTTGGTCGTGTTGATCCGGTCAAAATCTGACAGAAATCTATTGAAACCAACAGATTTCTATCAGATTTTGACCGGATCAATGCGACCAAAACAACAAAAAAACGAAATTTTCTAGTAGTGTAATCTGATCGTCAACCACAGTGCTCCTAATTTGTGCTTTCCTCGGGGCGAGGTCGTGAATCCTGTTCATTAGGTCGTGATTAATGGGGGTCCCGTAAGCATGCTCCGAAATGATGTCGGCTCCAACATCGATCGCTTTGCTCCCCGGTGGCCCCTTGGAAAATCGAATCGCTGGACGTTCTCCGTCCTTGAACTCAAAACCCTCCTGATCCCTAGTAATCTGATCATGGTCCGTAGTGCTCCTTGTTTTTTATTTCCTCGGGGCGGGTTGTGAATCCTATTCATCAGATCATGCTTCTGGGGGTCCCGTAAGCTGGCTCCGGAATGATGTCGATGCCAACATTGAACTCTGTGCTCCTAACGGGACCCTTGGAACATCGAATCGCCAGACGTTCACCCTAAACCCGAACTCTGAAAACCCTGATCCCTAGTAATTTGATTGTCGTCCCTAGTGCTCCTTGTTTTTTATTTCCTCGGGGCGTTCGTGAATACTGTTCATCAGATCGTGCTTTTGGGGGTCAAGTGAGCAGGCTCCGGAATGATGTCGGCGCCGACATTGATGTCTGTGCTCCCCAGTGGACCCCTGGAAAACCGAATTGGCATTCATTCTCCGTCTGAGATGGATACGCTCAAATTGATTTGAGTGTGGATTTCGGAGTGAGATTTTTAAATTCAGGATTGTGGATTGAAATTCGGGAGAAATGAGTGTGACCTACGTGGTTTAGACACTGCCGCTGTTATTTTCAATTTTGGAATCCTACATTGTCACTTAGATTCTCAACGAGAATGTCTCCGAAATTGCCGCTGTTGTGTTTGGACTTTGGGAACCTGTATTTGAAATTGTAGTTGATTCTGATTGCCAGGTGTCCAGAGTTTTAATCGAACCTGTAATTGGATTTCGGGAATGTGGTTTCCAGCTTCATTTGCATCAATTCTGATTCGTGACTTGACGACTCAATGTTTGGAGCGGCAGGTACTTCAAATTCAATCAGGAGCACCGATTTCTCGGAAATAAGATTGCAAAAAAAAGGAACGTGCTGATACTTATAGAGAGAGATACATATAAGTTCAGCCAGTCTGATTAGTAGTAGGGTCACCATTTATTTCAAAAATGGAGATTTAATCACTCAATTTCATATAATTTTTTCCCATCATAGGGAATTCCACGTTTATTGAATTTCTGGCCATTGGATTTCAATTTCACGTTCATGGATCAACAATGACGGTGTCTTTTTTTCCAAATTCGTTATAACGGTCCAATTTTGAGGGGGTCCACGTGTGCTGACGTGGAATACTGTCGGCTCCGACACTAAATATGTGGCACCTACGTGGACCCCCCTAAAATGAAGGTAAGCAGCATTTTGTTTTAGATTTTTTCAAAGGATGACGCGGTGTAGGGAAATTGCCTTCCATGATTGAGTTTAGTTGATTCTTGTATGTTTAATATTTTTGTCGATTTTTCAAACTACTTACATGATATTTATATAAAAAATTCAATTTCACACTAAGTCCACAATCTAGGAATTTTGCTTATTTGGCATTCTAGGGGGTCTACCTAGGTGAGTCTTAATCATTGTCGGCTTTGACAATGATTAAGATTCACCTAGGTGGACCCCTCCAAAATACAATGAAGTTAAAGTTCATTTTGAGATTTGGTCAAGCTACTTAAATGTAGTAGTAGTTTCGAGATTTCCAATGGGTTTTTCAATACTTAGAGATTTCCAAGTATTGAAGTTTGAATCAAGTTTTGGTACACTTCAAAGCTTCTCTAGAAGCTCAAAGGACGCGTTCATTTCTTGTCATAGACAAAATTATTAAGGGTGTTGATACTTCAAGGTCGTGATCAAATTTAAATTGGCACACTCAGTCCATCGATATGCAAAGTTAGAGAATTATACTTCTTGAGTGACGTGGGTCTTGTTGTTCTTGAATGTTATAAGTATAGGATTCCTCAATCAAATGATATAAATGCCTAGCACACTTAGGTATATGTTTTCTTGAAATTTGACTTTGCCTATAGTAGATGTATAATTTGAGGATGCAACTGAAATTATGTTCATTGACCTCTTGCTCATATCATTTATTTGCTTGTGTTGCTTCTCTGTAGAAGGCAAGAGGGGATGAGGGTGAATCTCCACCAATTGTAACACCAACTCCACCATCAATCAGTCATGAGGCAGGCCCATCGCAGCATGATCCATCACAAAGGCCAAATGTAGTGGTCTCCACTGATTCTGAGGAGGAGGTCATTGTAGAGTCCGAAGAACAGGGAGAAGAGGTACTGATCGGTTTTGATGATGTCATGGATGCGGTGGACCGCTTTGTTGATGGTTTTGAGAGTTCCGTCTTGAGTCGGGTCAGTGACCCACGAGCACCAAAACGTCCTTGTGTCTTCTCGCCAACATCAGGGCGTAGAGAATGTGACGATTTTCTTAGGCGGGCTAGAGAGCGGCAGGTGATGACCACATCTCCTGAGAGCACCTCCACCGAGTATACCTCAGGCTTCGAGGAGTCCGAGTCATGTGACTATTTCCTCACGAAGGAGACCTGTGATTGTGCTTGTAGTGCTCCTCGAGACTTAGGAGATCCTGTTGTCTTGTTGTTGAGCTCTGACTCAGAGAAGGATGTTGAAATTGACTGAGCATATAATAAAATCCAGTTATGTTGGATGTAGGATGCTTGACATGTTTATCCATGCTTATATACAGATTTGAGAGCTTTACCTATAGTGTTTGATGCACCATTTTTATTGAATTGATTTTTTATTACAATTGTATTATTGGTTCCTGGAATACTAGATTGACTCTGGTGATGGAAGTCTTGTATATTGCTAAATGCATGACCTATGATTTTGCAGAGTGAGGATGCTCCTACAAACCCTTGGCAAGAGGAGACCACTCTTCAGACTCCAAACACCGGAGATTCATCTCAACCGGCAATTGGAGGTGATGGAGATGGGGAAGAGGAAGGAGATGACATGGAGGAAGATGCGGCCGCCATTCAGTTGGAGGGGGAAGACAAGGACTTGCTAGAGGATGACCTCCGTCAATATCACAAGGTGGACTCCGTCAACAACATTGCATCACTGAGGATGAAGCCGGATCACCTCTTCCGGCTTCAGATTCCGCTTTGCAGAATGGTTTCCATGCCTATGGTGAGGCCGACACTCTCGTGCGATCTAGATTTCCTGGAGCATGAGTTCACCAAGGGCTACCGGGATGGTGCGGCATTTTTTTATGTCACTACTACAGACGAGTCCGGAGAGAGCTCTCATTTCACGGAAGACGAGATAGAGAAGTGGGGGCCTTTGTGGAAGGAGAAGAATGACACCTTCAATGCATATGTGGAGTCTGTGCCGGAGCTGAGGTTCTTGAAGAACTTGAAGTTCTACGTATGTGACGGCAATCATAGACTCATATCGTGGATGACATACATCAAGAAGAAGCACTCCAATGACAGGGAGTGGCACTATGCGGTGGACTCCATTGTGTTGGAAACGAAGGGCAAAACCGAGCTTGTCATGCACATCATGCATGATATAAACAAGTACATTTATTTTCCCTTCATTCAAATTATAGGAGTTGATTTTCATTCCTTCATGTACTTTGAATTTTCAACATATTTGCTTTGATTTTAAACAAAGGAAATTCCCTTGAAAATCATAAATACAGAGTGTCTATGCATTATACAGGTCCACGGAAGACTCCCACATGAAGACCAACTTAGTGCACACATTGTACAGGGTTAAAAAATATGGCCTCCTACCTATTGACCGTTTTAGGGAGATGTTGAGGCCATCAGAGCTTTGTTTGTGTGGGGTGCATAAAAAGAAAAATACTTGGTATTCCATGTCGCAGCAGGTCTTTACATCCTTTGTTTTCCGGGTAAGAATCCTTGAAAGTGTCTTTTTGTCTTTGTGCGTTATATATTCTTTGCAAATTGCAAGAACTATTCTAATCTATAATTCCTACATCAACTGTACAGCAAGAGATTGCTCAAGCTGCAGAGGCAGCGGTTCAAAGGTACAATGAGATGACGCCGGAGGATGAAAGATCTCCTCTGCAAGTGGCACATGCAATGAGAACTGGAGCAAACGAGAAGCTGGGCAGGCTGAATCTGAAAATGTCGAAGTTGTTGGCTGTTGCTAATCCAGCTAACGGGCAAGGTTTTCTTGAAGAGGTGGGTTTTAGACATTCACTCAAATTTTCACCATTCCAGGACATTGAGATTTTGAATTATGTCTAACCTTGGTTTTCTTTTGTGTGAAGATTGAGAGACATTGGACCAACAATGAGGTCTCAGAGATGACTCTAGAGAAGCTGCAAATGGTGGCCACTTGCAACACCACTGCAGCTCACAAGACCAAATTTTTGAGGTGGTGGAACTCTTCTGCACCGTCAAGAGAGGCTAGGCGCTTTCCGCCTAAGCCAGTGTTAGAGACACTGCTACAGCCTTTCTTGAATCATTGCGTCTGGTATACTGGGGTAAGTGTATCTCTCTATTCCATCTTCTATGTAGGAAGCCCCTAAACTTGATAATCAATTCAAATTAAAAATATTAGAATTCTTGAGAAGCACTCCATTCATGTAGTTGGTATTTTCTTTACTCTCCACAGATTGAAGATGGAGCCGTGCAATACTTTGATGATGTTGTCAAGCAAGACAACATCAACATTGACATGAATGTTCCGCTGCAGCCGGATACCTTGGTGGATTACCTTGAAGGATGGAGGCGAAAGATATGGGATCACGGCTTCTTGGCTCACCTGAGAGGAGCAAAGTACTTCAAGAAAAGCAACAATTTTAGTACATATGAGGGCTCCCAGCATGCAATTAGGAGAGTGCTTTTCCGGTACATATTTGTAAGCTTCTTTTATAATTCTCTGCATTGAAACATTTGAGCAGAACCTGTGTATTTTTCTTTGTAGGAATGACGTGATTAAACAATTGGATGTTCAATTTGTTGAAAGAAAAATATCACCAAGGGTCTGTAGCCTACCTCTAATATGGGACTCAGATCAAAGGCATACTATAAAGGGTATCCAAAGAGCCTTCTCTGACCTCTACAAGTTCTAGAATTTTGTGTTTCTACTTTAGAATTTATGGCCCATTCAAATTCTTGGACTATACATGTGTTCTTCATTTCTCTAATCTCTTCTTAAATTTTTTGGATTTGTCCTCTCAGATATTTCAAGTTTGAACTGGAAGGGAAATTGACAAGAGGGATAAAGCTGACAGAAAAAAAGCGGCAAAACTCCAAACTGTGTTAGACGAGAAGCAGAAGAAGGAGGTGGAACGTCTGGCAAAGTAGGAGGAGAGGGAGAAGGAGAAGCAACGGGAGAAGGAAGAGAAAGCAAAGGCAAAGGGAAAGAAGAAAGAAGATGGTGACATCGACGTTCCAGCAACATCAGCACTTGATCAAAGTTCGCAGATGGTGAAGGGTACTCAGAGCGGGATGAAGAGGAAGGCTGTCCTTCCAGAGTGGATGGAGGACATGGTGACGCAAGGCACACAGGTTGTGGTGCTCGATGATGACGATGTGATGACAGAGGAGCTCGTCTTGAATGCTTCCATTGTGGACATCATCGACAATTCCGACAATTCACCACCAAATTGTTATGTTGAAGTCATGGACTTCATTCAAAAGGTATGCTGCTTGTTGCAACTCATTTGGGAAGTACATGGTGTTTTTGTTAAACGAAATTCTCAAACTTGGAGGTTATTTGACCCGTGAAGGTGCAACTATTTGCAGGTGAGTGTGGGAAAAGTTCGCTCCCTAGACCAGAAGGTTACTTGGGAACCTCTGGTAGACTTGATAATCTTTGATTGCCAGGAGAACCTGCCTGTGCCACTCATCTCGGAGAGCCGTGTTCCGTCCTGGAATGCGGACCCAACCTATGAGGGAATGAAAAATGCATTCCAATTTGCGGAGGACTACTTGCAAGACAACGGTTGTCTTCTGGTTTTCCATTCTTGTAGCGTTCAATCGCGGAGCATGTTTTTGGGGTTGAAGAAGGTTTTCAAAAAGATGAAGATGAAGAAAGAGTGGTTGGCATTCAACCAGTTGGACCTAGCATCGGGTAGCAACCCTGACCAGACGGTAAGTATTTGTTTCATTTCTCATGTGAATGTCAATATCCTTTGTAGCATTCTTTGGTGTACTAAAAATTGCTTGTCTGCAGACCGTGAAGTTTGGAGTGACCCTCTTCATCAAGGATCTTGGTGATAAAGGGATGTCGCTCTTCCAATTCAGGCAGACCGCAGCCATGACAAAAGCTAAGTGGAATCTCCAGAAGAAGGATATGGTGATCAATTACACCATGGAGGAGACGATGATGGTGAACGAAGAGACCAAGTGGCCGTGGCGCGGGCCCCGAGAGAAGGACGCAAGGCTCCAATTCTTCATCGAAGGCTTAACCGATGAGGAAGATTTGGTTCTTGATTGCACCGCTGCCACAGGTGAGTTTTGACTTTGAAATGATAGTCCCAATATGATATGTTCAATTGCATGTGGCAGTGTTAAAGATTTAATTGCTACGTATTTGTATTGCAGGTGCTTCGATTACTGCATGTCGTGGAACAGGACGACATATTGTGGCCTTGGAGAAGGACCAGAATATCTTCAACAAAGTCCTCTTGCCCATGAAGAAAGCAACTCCACCGAGAGAGGAGACAGAAGCTACAGTAGAAGCTATTGCTTCTCTTGACTTAGATGTCATGCACGTGGAGCCCATGCTGTTCACACGAAATACTAAACCTAGTAAATAAGTTTCTTTTGTTAAACGTATGTGGTTGTTTATATTCAAAATGTATCATATGACATGATTCCAAAGGATCTAAACATGTGATGTGTTGTATCTTCAGGAAGGAAATAGTGACGGACACGCACCGAATGAAGAAGGTACGAAGACTAATCTTGAGTCCAGAGAAGTCCTACGATCTTCCAATGTGTGCCGAGAAGATGGCATCTCAGTATGAGCGATATGGTTGTAGAGAGCCTAAGCCTTCTAAGCCCAAGTATGCTGCAAATGTAGTTCATTTCTTAGACGTTTCAGCTTCTGAGGGTGAAGAGACTCCGGAGTCATCTTCGACTGAGGCTTCTATGACCGAGTCCACAGCGACTTAGACTCATAAGATTGACATATCTTGTGAGTAGAACGATGTGTATTTTTTTATGTTGATTTGATTTGATTTCTTTATGGCTAAAATTGGGTGAAATGTCCTTGTTGTTTGCCATTGTACTTACATTAAAAAACATGATAATAGAGGCGAAACCAATGATAAAGACTAGCTACTCGACGAATGTGGAGGTATGAAATCATTTTGCAATTTGATACTCTAAGGATAAGAATAAAGGAATTAGAATTAAAATGGAAAAAAGTAATAGCTTCTTCCATTGGTAACTTCTCCGTAGAGGGGAAAAAAATGGAATGTTCGAAAATTGAATAAACCGTATACTCTCCTGATAATTATTCAGTAGTATGACAAAAATGGATTGAAATGCGGTTATAGTAGTTCTTTTGATTAGTACAAAGTATTGGAAAAATAGAAATAACTATCAGAAAAATAAAAATAAAAAGATCAAATTGGATAATTAATTATCACTATTCATGGAAGAAGTGGAGGTTTTATTTTTGGGCTCAATTATTTCCTTGAACCTTCATGGACCACTACATGTGCAATACACCTAAACTATTTTGCCTTATGTGTTTCATCATTACCCTAAACATCATAGGGCCCCTCATTGACCCCAAAAGACTCATTGCAATTGTTTCCTACAACCACGGTTATAGAATCCTCAGTCCACCTAAAGTCCACGGTCATGGGTACATCACTGAATTATTTGTCAATTCACAAATTCTGCACAAAATTTTTCATAAAAAAAAATTCCCACTCACAGGCTCCAAGCTCACAGGCTCCTGCTCCCACACTCCCACGCTAGCAACCCTAGAATTAAGTGCACCCCCTGAGTACAACATGACAAAAAAGAACAAACTTTATAATCTTGTACCCTTTTAAAACCTCCAAAAGCATAATGTAATAAGTTAATTTTACTTCTTGCAATTCTCCCATATTAAATTCCAATTGGAATTCATAAAACCACAAAAGTTTCATTCAAAACCACTCATGATAGCTACTACTAGTAGATTCCAAGTTCTTGAACTACATGAATGATACTCTTACAACATTCTAAATTGCACTCATGGTAATGGTAATAGTAATGGTAAGGATATGTTTGTACTTAGTATTAGAGGCGATGTTTGCAATGTAATGTAAATCCAGTCTAGAAGTAGGTCTAAATTCATTACTAAGACCTTTAGTAAAAACACTTACTTTAACACCAAGTGTAAACAATCATACCTTCAATTATGATAGTAGATCAGTCCATTACCACACAGATTTGCTATCTAGGTATTTTGGATAAGCCATTTCTCAACTCCCATATTTTTTAGAGATTGAAAAGTTTGAAAGAAGTCAATTGTCAAAAAAACGAAGACATTCCAATGACACTAAGTGAATTCCTTGTGATTTTTCAAAGCTAAAATGACGAAGTGTAAATAGCCCCTTACAGCCTTATTGAAGCATGGGTAGACACTTGTTAAATTGTAAATTGATGTATTTGCTCTTCAAGTGCATTGTCATCATTATAAAGGGTTGCTAAGATTGTGGGTAAAGGATGGGCCACCAACGCAAATGGAAGGATCTCGTAGATGGTGGTATTGGACAATTCTACCTTAGGTTAGGTTTTAAAAAATTGAAATCTCCGAGGCGATGAGGTCGGTGAAGTGGGTGAACAACTGTGGTACTTCCATAGAATGTTACTACTGCAACACTTGTATCAAAAAGTACTATGAATATGATAAATTTTGAGAGCCTCTTTTGGGGGTTGGAATAACAGTAAATTATGAGGAATTCCGAACCGAGGTGATCCCCGGATTACATGTCTAAGCGTAGCCACGTTCGCTCTTCCTTCCACAACGTGCTCCATTATTAAATTTCCCAGCACTGTACGAAGCAACCCATCGACGTCGTTCTGAACGTTCACGACGCAACCCACTCCCTGGCCTGGGTCCCCGCGGACACAGTACTGATGATTAGGTGACGTCCTCCGCGTGACGTCACGGTCCTTCAAAGCCCTCAAAGGTCGCTCTGTGCATTATCCGCAGCAAACAAACAGTGTGTGAGCCCTGCGTGCTCCCACAGTCCCACACACAACAATGGCAAGTTACAGTCCAGGGCTGCCCAGGCTCCGTCCTCAAGTCCCCAGGTGATCATGACGCTCTTCCATCATGCCCACAGACGATTCACGGACCCTGCCGGAGCTCCGACACGTACGAGAGAGATGACGCAGCTCACATGTGTTGGCACGAGAGCTGGCGTCGGTCGCAAAATCAAACCATTCCGGGGGAAAAGGCGAAAGGCACACGAACCAGTGGCAAGGACATGACGTGTCGCAGTTCAGAGGTCTGGGAAAAGTGTACCCCAAAAGGTGCCCTGAAGTTGCGCGACATTAATATTTACAATGGGGCTAGCTTGCTAGCTAGGGATGCTAGCTAGATCGCGAGCTAGGTGTGCGCGTATATTGGTCGGTGAATACGTGGATTGCAGTAACATCCATGCTCGGATCGAGAACAGAATATATGTCAGGTGCTTTAGCGGAGAATCAGTTTTATATACATGATACGCGTCTTGCCATGATAGTATATATGAGTTCTAGGAATTGACGCAACTGAAGGTAGGGATCGAGCAAGTTATGTAGCCAGGTTGAGCTGGTGTGCTAAGTTAGATTACAAGCTAAAGGGTTCATGCGAGAGTTTGCAATTGCAGTTTTCAGTTTGCATCCATGGGTAGTCTTTCTGATGATCCGAGGTTGCCTGCGCACATATTGGTAGTATCGATTCCAGCGCCGGGGCATTTGATTCCTTCCACGTCGTTGGCACACCTGCTGGCCGAAACGGGGGCGCAAGTGACGTACTTGTCAACTGGGTACGTGTTCCAGGACTTGCAGCATCGAGGAAGCCATACGTATGCACCGAATTCGAATCCAGCTTCGGCGAGGAAGATCAGGTTCGAGTCGCTGTTGGAGTCGCCGGAGGTGCACGACTTGACGATGCCGAAGATGATGAAGTGGCAGCAAGCGCTCAGCGAAGAGGAGATGGGGGCGGCGTTGGAACGGAAGTTTAGGCAGCTGGAGCCTGCGCCGTGTTGCATTGTGGCGGATATGTTGCTGGGGTGGGTGCAAGACGTGGCGAATCGGTTTGGCGTGCCCAGGCTCGCTTTGTTCACGGTGCCGGCCAACGACCTGGCCTTCATTCTACGGGTAAGGGGGTGACGTACACCCGTTCTCGTCGTTTCTAGACGTGCTGCAGGTCGAGTTTTTGTGTGATTGACATTGTTAGCAACTAAGAGAGGATTTCAACGCACCAAGGAATGCTTAATTTGGGTACTGAATGCGGAAGTTGTGCAGCTTCAAAAGTTCACTACATAGCCTGACAACGAACTGTCGCGGACTCGCGGTAAGCATCCTAGGTGATGGTCTCGTACGTATTTATTTGTTATCATGGCCGCCCAATTTCATAGTTCCAAAACTGTGACGCTGCATAATCTGTGATTCGTATGGAGTATGTAGAATGTTGCGGTACGTCCATCGATTTGAGGTGTTTTTCGGCCAACTCAATCGTAAATCCGAAGCTGCACCAGCCAGGTCCTTGTTACAAGCATTTGCCCAGGGCGCCAATTGTGTGGAATGCCACCAATGTAACGAATATGGCCGTGAGATCTCGACGAAGCTAGTTTCCAAGTTTGTTGCAATAGTCACAATCATGTTGCTGTGATGCGATCACAATCGTGTTATCCAAACAGTGTGTTTTAGTTTGTATTTCTGTTTTCCAAGTTCGAGACGTTCAACTACCAAGAGCAAGCTGGATCTGAATACTAGGACTTTTAATTAACTGCCCGTCTCTTCAAATACAAGTTAGGAGTTAGGACTGGTATATAGACCTCAGGATGTTGTCAGGCGACTGAAACTAGCTAGCCTGCACGCTTATATTTTTCGATAATAAGAATAATACTAATTATAATACTAATACAGTCACGTGCTACCTTGTCATGTGCATGGATTCCGATCTCCTGTGTCCACCAGTCCCTGCAAATTCAACCGTTCCTATCTGAGGAGTGTGTTCATAGCCAGCTCCTAAGCGAATCCTGGCATTGAATGGGGGGCATTGTAGATAGAATTTGGAGGCCTTCATTTGGGAATATATCATATCATACTAACTTAATTAGCTCGCTCGTACTTGTCGGTGCAGTTACCGGAGTTGTTGAAACGAGGCGAGCTGCCCTTCACGGCTGCGGGTGCTACCAAGAAAGACATCATGTTACCCGGCATGGCGGCCATTCTTGCGGAGGACGTGTGGGTATCTCTGGCTGATGGCAGCCACGACAACCATCAGCTGATCGTGAAAACCGCCCTGCGAGTGAGCGAATGCTCCGGCATCATCGTCAACACGTTCGAGGAGTTAGAGGTCGACGCCTTGAAAGCGCTACGCACGGATTTTGTCGCCGCCAGCATCAAGGTACGCCAGGAATCTCTCGATCTTACTTGAATGTGCGAGGGTTCAAGCGAGATATACAGTATATATCGAAGTACTCTACAGGGTTCACTGTTCCAATGTGTTGGTTTGTTTGTGATACACTGTCAGTCAGAACGTCAATTTGCGATATTTCACAAACCAAAACTTTACACATCTGTTTCACAAAAGGTCGATTTCAGGCCACAAACTAGGAGAGGTATAGAGTTTGAAACTCGCCAAAGTAATGGAATGTCAACGAATGTTAACGAAATTGACGTTCGGGACAGTTCCGAATTTCTATTGTCACCAGTTTGGTAGCAGTATGTATTGAAACTTCCAAAAATCTTCTGGATTGATGTACGCCCGGATTTACCAGAAACTAAATGTTAGTGATTGCAAGAATTACAACTGCTGATTTCAAATCTTGCATTTTCAGGTAGTACTGAGCTAGCCTTTGAAAACAAAGCAGTTTTTTTAGTAATGAAATTATTTTGTAGAATAATTCCAAATTAAAATAATGTATTTATGGGGAATTTCATTAAAATGGCGGCATTCCATGCTGCCCGCTCTGGATTGTGAACGTGACATCTAGGATTGGTATAGTTTTCAGGAATCTTGGATATTTTTAGATTTAGGAGATCTATGACAACTATAGATTTCAACTCGTACAATTTGAATTGTAAAAGTGGCATCTAGCACAGATGTAGATTTCAAACATCTATGCATGATATAGATTTCAGACATGTAAGATTTTTGTACACTTCAGATTGCCTGCTCTGAATTGTAAAAACTGCCAAAGTAGGGAAGTTTGCCATTTTAACCAAATTGCCCATATTTCCAAGAATTCAAGCCTAATACAGAGAATTCTTCAAAAATCATGTACAAAAAAAAGGTCAAATAAAGAGAAATTTTAAGAAATAAGATCAGAACTTTGAGGTTTTTGTTTTTAGACAATAGTAAAAAAATTTGAAAATAAAAAATAAAAATTGACAATTTTTGCAACTTAATAGAATAATAGAGTGGGGCAATCTGAAGTGTACAAATGTCATAGATGTCTTAAATCTATACCATTCATAGATGTTTGAAATCTATACCATTTCTAGATGTCACTTTTACAATTCAGATTGTATGGTCTGATATCTATATTACTCCTAGATTTCTTAAATCTATAAAAATCCAAGATTCTTGAAAACTTTTAGCTATCTTAGATGTCATAGCAAGGGGTCTGAAAATGGCACATGGAATGCCGCCATTTTATCGAAAGTCCCCATAGGGCTTCAGTCAACCAATTACATGCATTTTAAAGGAATTAGTTTTGTTTGCTCTTTGGTAGCACTAATACAAAAGAAGTATACTTATGGGCAATTTCGTTAAAATGGCGAAATTCCTTGACTTTGGCAGTTTTTACAGTTCAGAGCGGGCGTTCTAAAGTGTACAAACGTCATAGATATCTTAAATCTATACCATTCTTAGATGTTTGAAATCTATACCTGTGCTAGATGTCATTTTTACAATTCAGATTGTGCGATCTGAAATCTACAGTAGTCATAGATTTCTTAAATATATCAAAGTTCAAGATTCTTGAAAACTATACCCATCCTAGATGTCACTTTTACAATTCAGAGCGCGCGGTCTGAAAATGGCACATGGAATGCCGCCATTTTAACGAAATTCCCCATACTTTGAATACTACATGTGTAAGACAGATTCTACGGAATACTACTTAATTGAGAAAGCTCTTTTCTGGTCTATACAACCGCGGAAGAAGAACTCATCTGGATCCCGATTGCTTAAATTCCAATTTTCAGATCCCAATTTGTGTCTCGACTCAACACTGTCACTACCTTACATGAAGCTTCTTGTTGTGACAGGTCCCGGAGGTTTTCCCAGTTTTGCTGTCAGACATTCCAAGGATGCAGAGACAAACAGGGTCCCAAAGGCCCGAGGAGGATTCGAATTCGAAGTCGGAGGTGGAGAAATGGTTGGACACTCAAGCTGTTGCGTCTGTGATTTATGTGTCGTTTGGGAGTCTGGCAACAGTGGCGGAGGAGGACATTGAAAATCTGGCCCTCGCGCTGGAAGCTTCCAACTATCCATTTCTATGGGTGTATCGACCCCCCGGGAAGCCTCAAGTGAACTGCAGCGCTCCCAATAACTCAGGGATCAATAACTTCCTTCCAGGTGAGATTGATTATTCTTTCGGGGTTCACATAGTGATTGTTCAACACGGTGTTTAATCAGTTGGTCTAAATTAAACATTTGAGAGCCGAGAGGCTTAAATCTTAAGAAGCAACTGGTGCTTGAAATTCGGCGCGGCAAGACCTCAACTGGGTCTAGTAAGTGACAAGGTGACAAATCCCTGCAAATTTAATGCTGCAAGTCATTGACCCAAGTTGTAGGTTGTATGTCCTTCCAGTGTCCCGGGCGAAAAATTCTCTCCAGTCTCCTCGCTCTTGAAGGTTATTCAATAGTTTATTATAACTGATATCATTCCTTGGAACTCGTGGTGTCAGTGATAAGAAAGCAAGTCGGAAGCAATGGCAGTAAGTTCTGACATTCTTACATGCAGGATGATTTTGTTATTTCTTCCTGAGATGTAGGGTTTCAAGAGCGAGTTCGTGGACGAGCCATGCTCCATTTCGGTTGGGCTCCTCAACTCCAAATCCTTACACATCAAGCCGTTGGAGCATTTATGACGCACTGTGGCTGGAATTCGGCTCTGGAGTCTGTCTGCGCGGGAGTTCCGATGCTTGCTTGGCCTATCTTCGCGGACCAAAAGATGAATGCGAGGTTGGTTCAATTCACTTGTCCTCTCAACCCACATGCAGATTCTTGGACTGCTTTCCACTCCAGGTTCAATTGACTGTTTCCCACTTAAGATGAGATGCCAATGGTAATAATAATGCAAGAAGCAATGGCATCTTAATTTTATCCACGGTCACTTAGTGGGAATCATATAGATTTCTTCCGGCGTGTTTTAAAGAAGTTAGAAATAATACTTAGCTTTTAATTCAAACTTACAACTACTTGTAAGTGAAAATAAAACTAGAAATACTTGCAGTAGTTGCACTGAAAAGTGCAGAGTATAAAAGTCCTTATACCAATTCGTGTGGGCTGGTAAATCTTCTTCACTGACGCAGGGTCATCACCAACACAGCTCAAGTGGCGTTGCGAATCCACCGAGATGCAGATGATGATACAATCCATCAAGAGGAAATCGAGAAGGTCCTGAAGCAGATGATGGTCGGCGAAGAAGGGAAGGCAGTCCGATCCAATGCACTCAAATTCAAACGTCTAGCTGAGAAGAATGTTGCTGTCGGGGGAACATCCGCAACCAACTTACACAAAATTGTACAACAGTGCACACCATCGATCTTCACCACCATGCACTCAACAAATCAGTCTATGATGCACGAGACTAGTCAGAGAATGTTCTAGCTAGCTAGAGCTCGGATATACGCCCTAGTTTATCGTCGTCATAGTCTCAGAGAATGCTTGCGAAGTTGATCTAAGCTTACTCGATCTGTTAAAAGACTTGTACATTTTGGGGTAAATCCAAGGGCTTTGAATGAGGACGAGGATTATGAGTTTGGGACTGACATTGTTATGAGCTCATCATATCTTTTTCTCAACAATGGCCTTTATGGGCAATTTCGTTAAAATGGGAAAATTTAGCTACTTGGGCAGTTTTTACAGTTCAGAGTGGGCAGTCTGAAATGTACAAACATGCTAGATGTTTGAAATCTATACCTTTCTTAGATGTGTGAAATCTACATTAGTGCTAGATGTTACTTTTACAATTCAGATTGTACAATCTGAAATCTATATCAATCCTAGATTTCTTAAATCTATAAAAGTTCAAGATTCTTGGAAACTATACCTATCTTAGATGTCACTTTTACAATTCAGAGCGGGCGGTCTAAAAATGGCACATGGAATACCGCCATTTTAACGAATTTGGAGTTAATGCAAGGAAAAAGGTAATTTATTTTATTCCATCATAAAGTAAAAGTAACTAGACAAGTGAAGAAAATCCATTTGTAACTACTCTCAAACACTTCTTCACTAATAAATGGACACATCCAAAATTGCACCATGTCTCAAACCACCACCATCATTCTATATAAATCTCCAAAATGAGCATGTATATATATTAAAGAAATGATTTTAGAATGTCTACCAAAAAAAACTTTAACTCTTCATAACTTTTGCATAATTATGGTATTCAAATGTCATGTTCTTTTGATGTGGTGGAACAATCTTTCACTTGCCAACAATAAAATCAATGAAAATTTGACCAATTAATATAATAATAGTAACTAGATATAATAGCAAAAATTCGTGGTTTGGAGTGTATCCACCCTTAGGTACTAGTCTAAAATGTTCTTTAACTACTCCTTAATTTATTGGCTTGTTGAATTTTTCAAACTACACAAATTGAATGTGAAATTGGTTATCTTAACAATTAGGTTGCTTTACATCAAGAAAGTTAATTTAGAAGCTACAGAAGTCAACAAATAATTCTAAAAATAGTTATATAGTATCAAATGTCGAGAAATTAGTGTAGGGCAACCTAATTTCACTATTTTGTATAACAATTGCAACTACAAATTATTCTATCGCCAACTATGGGGAATTTTGTCAAAATGGCGGTATTCCATGTGCCATTTTCAAACCGCCTACTTTGAATTGTAAAAGTGACATATAAGATAGGTATAGTTTTCAAGAATCTTGAACTTCTATAGATTTAAAAAATTTAGGATTAATATAGATTTCAGATCGTACGATCTGAATTGTAGAAGTGACATCTAACACAGATGTAGATTTTACACATCTAAGAATGGTATAGATTTAAGACATCTATGACATTTGTACACTTCAGACCGCCTGTGCTCTGAATTTAAAATCTGCCAAAGTGACATAATTTTACCATTTTTAACGAAATTATTGCCCATAACTGTTTTTTTTAAGGGGAACATTTTGCCTTACTGAATACTGTTAGCCAGACCTTCACAACTTACTAAAGAGTCTGAAGCCTAAAGACAATGATGACTTCAGGCAATGATGAAAATTCTTTATGAAAATGCAGTAACGTGATCACGTATGAACAGTAACCTCACCACTATAAAAAAAAATTTGAGCATCATTCTCCCTTTTGAACGCTACGTCGTATTGTTACTACAGTGAGCGGAAACAGAAGATTCACAGTTGACCATGAAATCTTGCAAACTGCCGCTCAAATGAATGAGTAAGTTACGTAGAAGCACAGGTAACATTCACTTTTCATTAAATTTCATTCAAAAAAGAATTCCCTGTTGCTGGCCCTTCAGCTCCTCACCTCTCGAATTCAATGATGAAACATCCCTCTGTACTTGAAATTCCCTTGTAATGGAAACTTATGGCCTCCAAGAATGACGGCATTCCAGAATTAGTATTTCAACTGTAGCCACATCTGCCCCGGCAACTACAGTACAATGCTGGGATGCACAACATGACGTAACTTCTCGGTACGTAATTACGGCGTAGACAATGCTCGAGAGCCTGCACAAACATTCGTATCTGCACTTTTTCGCAAATCCATGGGTATGGGGAATTTCATTAAAATGGCGATATTCCATGAGCCATTTTCCCACCTGCTCTGAATTGTAAAAGTGACATCTAGGATAGGTATAGTTTTTGTGAATCTTGAACTTTTATAGATTTAAGAAATCTAGGATTGGTATAGATTTCAGATCATATGATTTGAATTGTACAAATAACATCTAGCACTGCTATAGATTTCACATCTAAGAAAAGTATAGACTTCAAACATCCAAGACGTTTGTACACTTCAGACCGCCCAAGCTCTGAACTGTAAAAACTGCCAAAGTAGTGGAATTTCACCATTTTAACTAAATTGCCCCGTGGGTGTAGAAAGAGGGTGTGTGTTTACGAGTCATAAAGCTTTTCTGACTATCGAATAGAATGGTGACAAATCTGCTTTGAAAATCAAACTTGGCATTGCGAAGTAACTCATTGCACGTAATTACCCCCACAGACTTTGCATTTGATGCTTGGCTTAACTGCTTTGAGTACATCACTTTCAACTGCATACGGGGACTTACATTCCAACTTAAAATTTTGTCATGCTTTTGAGTGAAATTGTTCCTTGATAAGCATCACTGAAATTACGTACAGTAGTGCAATATCTGGACTTCTGTTGCGTGAGCAGGGATGCAGAAGACAACTTCTTCATGACCTCCCCTTTACGTCTGAATACCCAACCCCCTTCGTACCGAACTAACTGAACTCAAGTGGTTGGGATGGCACATCAGCCTTATTGTTCTGGTCAGTACCTGACCTCGACTTTGGCTTTTGATCGAAATATCCTGTCTCGATTGATCACACTCTGTTTTTAGTGGCCGAATTTGGCAAATGTCTCCTTGAAATTTTTTTAAAAACATGGAAGAATTTTTCAGAAGTGAGACGACGATGCAGTGGATTGAAAACACGAAACAGGCTCCCGACGTACCGATCCTTGCTCCTCCTCTCCCCAAGTAGCTGCGGGATCCTTGCTAAAGCCTCTAGCTCCGGGTGGGCGGTTGGACTCCAATTCCCCACTGTACGTTGTACGCGATTTTTCTAATGCGGAATTGAAACCGGCTACCTGAAAAGGCGCGGTGGGGGGAGGAAGGAAACGCGAAATTCAGAGCTAGCCAAATTTCCAGAAGATGCGACTGCTACAAGATCAAATTTGAACATGGCTAGCTCGTGCTACTTGCCAAACTATAAGAAACCATTCGTGTGACGCAGGCTGACGACACCACAGCAGTTACGCAATCAGTAACTTTTTCAGAACTGAAGTAAGAAACTGAACTGTTCTTAACTTTGAGCTGCCAGAGCAAAAGTGAACGGTACTGGTGCATGTATGTGTCTCCTGTGACGTAAAGCTCATTTCCTGAAAGGATAGCTTGGCGTCGTGTTCGTCAGGGATGGTACAGACACTCCCATGGAGCTTTGTCCGGTTTCTCCTCTGTGAAACGGTGAAACGACAGCTGATGCTTTCACTGCAGTTGTGAACTACGGAATTGCACAGCAGGCCAAGTTATGAAGAATAATTGCGAGTTAGGACCTGCTGAGCTATGAACAGCGAGGTTGGTACTGACCTGCGGTTATTCTTGATGACTCAAGTGACCTACTTTGCAATTATCCATATCTTAAATTTGGCTATGTGTTTTGTTTGTTTTATTTTGTTTTGTTTTGTTTGTTACATTGAGATCTCCCGGACCGTGCATCCCCCGCTCGCATTCTTGGTTCCCCCACTCGCATTCTTGGTTCCCCCACTCGCATTCTTGGTTCCCCCGCTCGCATTCTTGGTACCATCGGAAAGCTCTCAGCGAGGAGGGGTGCATGGGCTTTATTTCGTGGTGTTTGAACCTATAGAGTGAGAAAGTTATTGAATTTTGAAGTTTTTATGAACTAAAAAAATTACGAAATTACTTTTATTTTTGTTTTGACTTGGACAACGGCACAGGGCACACTAGTGAGACATAATGTCAAGTAGGAGAGTTTGAGCCGTTCAACCTCATTGATTCCTTAACCCTTAAGCATTCCAACGTCCATTTCAATCAAAGAAGCAATCAAAGAAGGGTTAAGGAGAAGTTGAACACCACTCAGTCGTCGTCGCAGTTTTTCATTCATCCTTTTTCTGCAGTTCGATGCTGGGGTTGGGTTACAGGAAATTGATTGGCCGGCAGCGGAATGCTCCGTTTCAATTTTCTCAAAAAAATGGAAAGGGCGAGAGGTATCTGCGAATTCATGGAGAAATTTTGGGTCGCCCAATGATGGAAACGAGGGCAGCGTTACAAATTTCGAGAAGAATCTATCCGTCCTTCCGGGCAATGCTACACAATGCAGCTTCCTGACGTCAGCTTAGGTCCGCACGCTTTTATTTTCTTTGCTGTGCGTCTGCAGAAGCGGAATTCATGCACTTGGCACTGCTAGAAACTCCGGGACGAAACACTTGATGGCTTATCGTACGTGGCCCACACTTACTTAGTCACCTTCCGACAAGGGATCGGATCGGAGCCTCTACATTCAACTCTACGTACATTCAGCCGATCACATTCTGCTTACTTACATTCATTCTTCACAAGAGCATGGCCATCCATCCTCCAAAATGGATGATTTGTTAAGAATGGCCTCCAAAACCACCCCACCTGTCCTCCAAAACAAATGACTTGCTTGGAGGCCGGGCTTGCAAACCGCCTTTAACTTGCAAATGGGGTTGTTTTGGAGGCCAAGTTTGGGCTTGCAAAATCACAAAAGACAAATTTGCCGCAACACTCTGTATCGCCCACATTCACATTGCTAACCAGTTCCTTGGCCTCTCCCTAGGTGGAGGTATCATTCCTCCCTATATGCCTAGGGGGAGATTTAAGTTATAATTATCAAGTGGTGGTCGGCTCTTACAGGTACTACTGCTACAACAAATTTGTCAGAGTTGCAATCTGATTGGTGGCAGAGGCACTTTTTCCTTGGGGGGCTCGTGATTTGGGGGGGGGGAGCAAAAGGGAACCCAGGTTTGGTTAACAATGTTATGTTCCCTCCGCACCAATGATTTTACCTCAAGCTCGGCCTCTTAAGAGGTCATGGGTGGGGCGGACATATTCAACCCAGCTTGCAAAATGGATGGCCCCCTTTCTCCAAGCCAAATCACCACCCCATTTTGCAAGTGCCCAGCGGTAGTAGTAATGCACATGCACACTCTCCACCTCACACGTGCAAGTACACCCAAGCGGGCGTCATCTATTTTGTCGCGTTTGTTGAGGTCCAGCGGCGAAGGAAGAAAGTGGTCAGTAGGTTCATGTTCCTGTTCAGCTCTCAGCGTACAAGGAGCAGAAGAGCCATTCCTTGAGCAGTGCTGAGAGGACGTGGTCCCATCGCAAGGTGCACATGTATCTGTGAATCGATGCTGTCTTTCTGTGCTCTGTTGCTTTCCTTCCTGCTTTTTTATGCAGACATGCTGCGCTTGACACTATGTATTTTTCACGACCTCAGACGTCCCTAGCCTCTAAATTGGAGCAATGTGAAACGTGAACCTCAAAGGCGCTGCTCGTGCAAGTCGACGCCCAGGATTTCGTAGTCGAGCCTCCCAATTAATTAATGTGCCAATCGCCGAAGCACTTTCGATTGACCCTTCTCCCGATCGATTGCAGTGAGCATTGCAGTCAAAATCATACGGTTTAATTTGTTTCCCATCTCCTTCCTGCAAAAAGTAGCACTGTACCTCAAACATTTTCACGTTCTCTTCCTGTTTTCCTCTCTGCAAGACCAGTGGCGCTTAAAGGTTAACCAAGCAAAACATGCCACAACAGGGAAATCCTTGTGCATTTAGATTATGTTAGGTGAATCTCCAGTCACTAAGTAGAGATTTCAATTGGTATTTAACTTAGTGACTGCAGATTCACCTAACATAATCTCTACCAGATTTCTCTGCCAAACCAATGAAATTTCTACTTCATACCCACCTTGTTGAAAAATTTACTAAAATCTATACAAGGCAAGTAGTGAGCATTATCAATCTTCACTTGCCTCTCTTTAACCAATCAAAACATGCCAAGACAACAAAACTCTTTCGCATTGATATTATGGATATATAAGCACCTAATGCAGAATGTTCAATTAAGCACTCGGGGGGGTCACTTAGAGTGTCCATTAAAAACCATGTGTGAACAAAATTTTGGACCCCTTATATACTTTTTTGAATTTTAAATAAAATGAAATATGAAAAAAATATGAATAGATTTTTCTACTTTGAAAGTTTATATTTTGATTTATTGATATTTTGATTTGTTAATAATAATTAGTTACAAATTTTTGAAGTAAAAAGATACATTATGGAATTGAAAAATAACTTTCACACTCGTATATTATATTTTAAAAAATTGTCTAAAAAATGAACAAAAAATTCCTAAAAATAACTCTCTATTGAAAGCTCATTTTGAGTTGAATATTGATTCAATGGTCATCTAAATGTATTCTCTAAAAATATTTGAGTTAAAAAAACATTCCCTTTTAGTGCATTTTTTAACTCTTCTAGAAATCATTCCGTATTTTATTTGAGTTTGAAATTTTAGGAGTAGAATCCTATAGTCATTAGTAAACAATGCTCAAAATCTGAAGTTAAAATTATAGTTTATTAGAAACCACTTGTTCGCACGTGATTTGTTGTAGTAGAACTAAGTGCACCCCCCAAGATTGAACATAGCCATCCACGCTCTACGTTAATCTCTCTAGACCAAACCCTTTTCAACTAATTCCATTTTGAGTTGAGAAATTGTAAAACTATCCAGTGTTTATATCTGCTTCACCTAGCTCTTGCTTCAGAGTCAGAGCAAGCTTCCACGTGGAGTCGGGGGCCGGTAGAGCCTGTTGATCATTGATGAATTGGGGCATCCCCATTTTTCAAGAACACCCATTTCAATCATCGATGATCGGCAAGCTCCTGTCCACCAACCCCAACTCCACATGGAAAGCCCGCCCTCAATGTAGGTCGACTCGTTTGATGTAGTAACCCGTGAGCTAACACTTCTGTTCTGTAGCTTACATAATTTAACTTTCAAACGACACTCCAGACATTTTCCGGCCGGTAAATGACAAAAAATCTTTCTATGTAAGACAGAAGTGTAATTGTTCATCCTTGGAATTTTGTGTAAAAGGGGAGATCGTGAACAATGGCTTGACCTCCAATAAGCACTTTTTTTTTATTTTTTTAAATAGTAGATGATGTCATACAGAACATGATTTGCAAGGTCACGTTCAGAGACGCTGCAGAGGATGAGGTCACCTTTAAGAATGTGCTCATGATCTTCACATTGAGGCCATTGGTTCAGAACATGCTACACATGTGGCTGGTCATGACTTTTTTTTTTTAATTCTTTGTTTGGTAATGAAATTCCCTTTCATTTGTGTCCCAAAAAAAATGAAAAAAATGAAAACATGGTGCTACAGAAATCCTGTGCAAGATATGGGGACCTTAAAAGCGTTCAAATGAGTGTGCGGCTTCCTATTACTAGACTGCCTCAATCATAGGTGGCAATCAGACTTAAGTTTGTGGCTATTCATAGCCTCTTTTTTTCATTTTTTTATTTTTTATTTCCCCACCCCCTCAGAAAATAATGGGTCAGGCTGGTACAACTCCTACAAGTATGAAGGAGAAAAAGATTTTTTTTTTTAAATCGTGAAAAAATTATTTGTCACAAAGTGTCATGAGCATTTCAATAGCCTTCAAAGAGTATATCATCCATGTCGTGAGGCCTCATCCACAAAATTCATCTAGAGTGTATCATGAAGAATTAACCCTCTTAAGAGTTTAAGGACATTGAGGCCGAAAAAAATACTTGAATGGTGATCCAATACTCTAAGTATTTTGGTGACTACTTTGGTCATGGGCCAAGTTGTGTCTTTTAACCCTTAAATGCCAGTTGTTGATCGTGGAAATCAACCCTTTTGGAACCAAGTGACATCATTTAGTTTGAAAAAATCAAAAAAATTCATTAGGAGTCAAGCATTGTAGAAGATTTCCCCTTTCCATCCCTAATTCCGAAGATGGATAGTTGCATTTCTGTCCGACACAAGAGAATTCCTTGTCATTCATCGGACAAAAAATGTTCACGGCGTCATTTATGGGTTAAGGGTTAAAGAAAGCCATAGTACTGGTGTGGTGGTAGAACATTTATGGTGTGTTGTGTTGTTTTTGCTAGTTTACAATAAGGTAGGAGGTTGTAAAAGTGAGCAGGCATTTCGAATCACCCATATAGACTCGCTTGAAATGGGTATGAGGTGGTCTTTAAATGGACCTTCTATAGTCATTGAATGGATCAATAAAAAAAAATATTATCTATTGCAAGAGCCAATCATTCTTTGTGCTTTCTCCATTTCTCTCTAGAAGTTGTAAGTGAACAGTTAATGGAAGACCTATGATCATAAATAGGGACCCATGACTCATCTTGTTTGGAAATTCATAAGTAATTCAAAAATGCTTCAAAAAATATGAAATGACTTGTGTTAACAATCAACATCTATTTCTCTTTGCCTAAAAAATGAGCTAAAAATAAGCCCATCCAAGAAACCATATGGAAAAGGTAGACTAGCCCTTAGATGCTCACTTTTAGAGCCTCCCACCTTAGTTTAGGGACTAGAAAATCAAATCTGCAAAACTTGAGGAGATGACCATCAAAATTTTAGAAAACTAAGTGAGATAAAAAATAGGGTCAATTTTATTAGTTGAAGAAAAAACTTATACCTTTCTTAAATTTATTGTAGCATTGGTAATATGTGTCTTTCATTATTATATATAAAATAGGATGTTGTATTGTTCCTCCATATTAGTGTATAATATAAAAAAAATAGGATGCCAAATTTGAGATCCTCCAAAACCTATATAGTAGGTTCAATTGGTTTATTAACATCTAACAAGGTTTGATGAACAATTTTGTATTTTTCTATCCATTTTTGAATGGTGGGAGGAAATTCCTTCTTGTTTTGGGATGGGTGGTTGAAAGTACTTTGGCATCCTCAACAACATTAGGATTTAGGATTGGCATGTGTAGTTTGCTATGATTTTGCCTCAACGGTTTTCTTATCAAGCTTTTCCGTATCACCATCTAGGAAGGGGTTGGAAGAGCGGCTTTAGTTGTATAAAACAAGGGTTGCTTCTTCCAATGACTTATGAAAACAACTCCATGATGATTTTGGATGAATTGAGGAATTTGAAGATGACATCTTCTACCACATTGATAATTGGGTTTGAAATTTTCAGCTATCATCTTTATTTTGTTTGGCGTGGATTTTTTTTGCTTTGTGGTGGAAATGTAGAAGAGCTTTTTGGCTTATGTTTCTGGTGTTGTGCCCCGGGTGTGTGCACTACAAAGGAAGTTCATGGGTGAGGAGCGACCAAATTTTAGACCTCCTATATCATATCCTAAATTTTTTTTTCTAAAAGAAAAATATGAATAGATTTTCCTACTTTGGAAGTTTATATTCTGAATTATTGGTATTTTTTTATGTTAATAATAATTAGTTACAAATTTTAGAAGAAAAAAGATACATTGTAAAGCTAAAAATAACTTTCACACACCTATATTATATAAGAAAAAAAAATTTGAAAAATGAAAAGAAAAATCTATAAAGTAGCTTTCTACTGAAAGTTTATTTTGGTTGAATATTGATACAATAGTCATCTTCATGTGATTTCTATAAATATTTTAGTTGAAAAACATGCCATTTTAGTTCATTTTTCAATCCTTTCTAGACAATATATCACATGTTATTTAGGATTGAAATTTTTGGCAATAGAAACCTATAGACATTGTTAAACAAAGCTCAAAATTGTAGGTTGAAATTATAGTTTATTAGAAAGTAATTAGAAAAAGTAGAAATGGGTAGTTAGGGTTTGGTCGCTCCTCACCCATGAACTTCCTTTATAGTACCCCCCCCCCCCCCGAGTGTTGTCCCCAATGTGAAGTGTGGTAGTTAGTGGAACTAATGTTTTTTAGTGAATGTTGGTAGACATCCGCAAGTTGGGAGCCTCCATTTTTTGTTTCTAGCACATCCCATACGTATATTCACAGTAGCAAATGGTAGATGATATAAACTAGTGAATCTTCAAGTTGTAAATTGCAAGTTTTATAAGGTTGGGTTGGGACTAGTAATATATGTGTTTGTGAATACAACTTTCATATTAAATTTTGGTATATTTGGCTATGTTATGTTTCAATGTGCTTTTCTTTTGGGAATTCATACTACTACAGGGTTTTTTGTCACACCTGATCAATTCTATGTTTCAAAGTTGGTTTCATTAGGAATGGTATTTCTTAGATATTAGTTGTGTTTCAATGTAGTCTTCTTTTTGGAAATTCATATTGTTGCAAGATCTCTTGACACAACTCTTCCATTCTATATTTTAGAGTTGGTTTTATTGTCAATGGTCTTCTCTAAGGTAGGCATGTTAATCACCACATAGAGAGACTTTGAAGCCTTCTTCCGAATAAATTTTAAGTCAACTTTTCTTGAAATTTGGTGCACCATATCTATGCCAAGTGAAAATTATAGAGATAATCAAGTCAAGCAATGAGATCATATAAATTCAGCTCAATTGTAAATCTTATCAAGAAAGGTTTAATTTTTGTGAAAAATTCCAACAGCCTTTCATTGTATAGTGTACTATGGTTTTGCGGTTGCTACAAGAAGCATTAATTCCCTCAATGGTTGCTCTTTTTTGGAAGATGTATTGGTTTATGTGTGATAGGTGTCTAGTTCTATGCTATATATAGTAAATGGCACATCTACCTTAGATATTAGTTGTGTTTTAATGTGGTCTTCCTTTTTGGAATTTGGAGCCTTCTAAGATTTCATGTGGGAGATCATCAGTTGAATGTTTTAGAGTTTGTTTTATTGTCTTTAGATATTGGTTGTATTTTCAATGTCCCTTTCAATGTAATGCAAGTTCTATTGTGTAGTCTATCCAATGGCAATTTGAATGATGTGCAATCCTTAATGCTTAGGTACTTGGTTTTGTAATGCAATAGTATTTTTTTTAGTATTCCATAATTCTACTTTCTATAATGTTAAAAAAAAATAGGGTGCTAAAAATTAGCCTCTCTAACCATTTACAAAAAAATAGGGTGTTGAATAATACATGTAGGTAACTTTTTATCTACAAATAGGGAGTGAAAAAATTCTTGTAAGTAGATAAATATCCCCCTATTAAATACCCCATTAGTGCATGTGGTTACTAAATGTAAAAGAATGTGAGTCTCTTGAGCTATAAATAAATGTAAAGATGGTTTGCTAAAAATCCAAAGAATCAATTGAATCAAATAACAATTTATTATTTAACTATCTACCATCAAAGATGATAGATCATTTTGAAGACAAAATGAATGGATTATCTCATTAATATTTTGGGGGGAATGGGGGATGATGGATGGAGATGTCTATCATAAATCTTCAAAGGATATGGAATATTTGACATTGTCAAAACAAAGAAATTATATTCAATGTAGAGTTTCAAACTTCATTTTGACATAGTAGAATAACTTTTTCCAAACAATTTTGAACTAAAAAAAGTTATTAAATCAAGATAAATTTCATTTCCAAAAACCTATTTGTGATTTTGAGCTTCCAAAAAATTCATGGACAAAATTCAAAGAGGATGTTTAAAAATGTCCCCAAAAATGTTCATTCCAACCCCTCTCTGCAATTTGTCCATAACTTTTGATTGGAGATTCAAAATCTCAAATTTATTTTTGAAGATGAAATTTAGCTTGAATTTCCACATTAACCTAGTTCAAAGAGTTTTGAAAAAAATTATTCTTCTATGCTTAAATGTGGTCTGAAATTTTACTTTGAACATAATTCCTACTTTTGACCTAACCCTTGAACTGTTTAATACTTGCATAGGCCAAAAATAGCCTACATTTCCTAATACAATATAATAAGCCTAGGCCTTAATGGGATCCGTTTTCTAGCTTTTTTGCTTTTCATTACTTGAACAACAAGCTTACTGTTATTTCTATAGTATGGTCTAAGTTGGACAATTTTGAATGGATGACTCATCTACACCATGTGGAGGCCCAAAATCTTTTTTTATTAATATTGACACTATTGGGATCAACGTTTTTTTTAACTTTTTCAAAATAAAGTGTGGGTGTCTACACACAGACTTTGCTTAGTGAAAGACTGGCTATATTCTAAAAGAGCTTAGCAAAGAGTATTGGCTGCACTCATTTTTTGAGAGCGAAAATGTGGCTAAAAAAAAATTGCTCTACAGTAGGTGATACCTCAGCTTTAACTGAGTCAGAAGTTTACAAGTGTTGGCGATGTAATTCATAACGAGAGAGAAATGTGGGGACAGAATAAAGTACAAAGTCACAAAGTGGGGTTTAGTATTACAAACACTTACAATAATACAACTCAAAACTTCGTAACTGAAATCATCCTAAAGTTGCAAGAATTCAAACTGAAGTTTAAAGCTCTAATCACTAGATCCTAATGCACTAATCTAATGTAGTAATCTAAAGGTTTAGGGTCTTTGCTATTGTCTTCCTACTATTTACATCTTGGAATAAGTCTCAGCCCCAATTCACCAATCACCATGTTCCCTGCACTCTCTTCCATGACTGACAAATGAAAGCAAAAAAGAGTAGACATAGAAATTACAAAGATTAAGCAATATATTTTGCAGAAACTGGAGGTCTATAGCACACATAAATCATGAAGATTAAACCATATATGTAGACAACAAAGTGGAGTATGACGAAAATGAGATTAAAAATGGGCTATTGAAAGAACCAGCACAATGAAAACGAGCAAACATTGAACCAACACAAGGAAACAGCGCATGAGCCAGCACAAATGAGCAAACAATGAGCCAACACAAATGTTATCAACAATGCACACATATATTGAATATTTTTTTATTTTTACATGGATTTTTGCACGTTATCAACAATGCACGCATGAACAATGAAGCAACATAAACAACCAAACAATGAACTCAAGATAAACGACCAAACAATGAACTCAAAATAAACGACCAAACAATGAACCAGCACAAATGACCACACAATGAACCAGCACAAACAAGCAAACAACGCATGAGCCATTACAAACAAGCAAAGAATGCATGAGCCAATACAAACGAGCAAACAATGAACTGAAGATAATGAATACATGAAGACTCCCGAGCAGCTTCCGGTGAGATCGCAAGGTGGTGATCGGTGAATTGGGTTCGTCTAGCGGTAGTCCAACAGTCGTTGGACTAGCCCAAAACTTCATCATTATCGACCTGCACAGCACACATCCCACAACGTTAGAACTTGGAGGGCACATATTCCCAGCTGTGGCCTTGCACTCCTCAGACCCAAAATCATCAGTCTTCTTTCCAAGACTTTGACCTCCACTCCTCATAAGCAACGTCATATGAGAAATCAGACAAGTTGAAGAAATCATGGGCGTGCATCCCCACAACAACTAGGAGATGAGTCGACAACCGATTCCGCAACTTATTCTTCATGAAGTTGAGAGTGTTGAACGTCCTCTCGTCCTCAATGCTCCCGAGAACAGTCACCACTACGAGCTCCGCAATCTTCAAGTATTCCGATAGCTTCTGCCGAAGCAAGCTATTTGTTTCAATGCGACGCCACAAACGAGTCAATGGATTCAACAGTAAATCTCCCTGCATGGCAACATGGCAGCTGCCTTTCATGGCAACTTTAAACATCACAGGCTGCTCATCAAGCTTAGAAATTGACAAGATTGGATAGGATTGCTTACCGTAGGAGTCCTTACTAACCGCAGTAGGAGTCTTTGATGCTGGTAGAGCTACATCCTTCGAGCTAGGGCCAACATTCCCAGCAGTAGTTGCCAAACGCTTCCCTTTCTTTGCTATGTTGAACTCCTTTGTGTGGCCGTAGTGCTCTTTCAAGACGTCTAGGTGTCATTGGAAATCTTCATCGGCAGTAGCTCCCATCCAATACTAGGGATATACCAAGCCAAACGCATCTATAAGAGATGTGGAAGGAAACCTCACTTCTAATTCCCGTATTAATTTCTCAGCCGCACCTGCCACAAACAGTGAACGATTCAGATTGATGCATTCTCCAACAAGACATTGAAACAAGATGCAAGAAGTATAGGGGTAGTTACAGACCTTTGCACAGCTCTTTTACGTTATCAACAATGCACGCATGGACCTCTCGAGTGACCGGTATCCCTTGTTCTTCAGTGCCTTCCTATCTGTGAGAAGCGGGGATGCTGTATCCAACGGGGGTGAAGTGAAGCACCTCAACAGCGTCTGAATTTAGGTCGAACGCCCTTTACACCCAAGTCATGGGTATTGCGTCGTGCTTGACTTACACTAGTGCCTTGAAATCCCAGAAGACATCTTGGAAAAACGCGGTATTGTTGTCCATGTAGAAGGCCGTGACCTCAGCGATGCATATGTGAATGGCCGCCACGTAATCGCAGACGAAGACATCGCGGCCTTGAGCAAACTGCATCAACGAATGCACACATCGCAACAAAGGCAACAAGGCAGACAAACCGAGTAGTACTTGAATATCAGTGAGGTGGTTTAGATTTTTACGAGCCAATGCCATGCACTTCTTGTCGACCTTCACTTTTTTCCCATGTCGTCTTGTACTGGTTGCTCAAAATCAAGCGACATCTTCACTAAGAGCACCCTATACTCGTTCATGACTCGAACTGCCGGTGAAAGCATACTGATCCACCCTTGTTTTTACATTCTTCAAGATTTTTAGATCCTTAGCCTGCATGAATTCGGCCAGCTTCACGAACTCCAGATGTTGCTTGGGGCTGTGTACGAAGAAGGCATATAAATTCTTGAGCATGTCCTCAATTCTTCGTACCACTGGAAGATCATTGAGGGTCTGGACGGCTAGGTTCATCCTGTGAGCTTGCGGCAAGACAAGAGAGATCACAAATGTCAAAACTTACAAGTGCTCTTGCATTCTATAATGACAAAAATTTTGAAGAACATTTTGAATTTATAGAAGGAGTGGCTCACCATGCAATGGATGCCAATAACTCTGGGTGTGTATATTTCTTTCAATTGCTTGACTACCCCGTTCTATTTTCCCTGAATGGTACTAACGCCATCTGCCAACAAATGGCCACATACAAGCAGTGAAGCACCGTAAGAACCTGCTGGAAAAGTATGGAGCAAACTTTATGCAAGCACTGAAGCAGCCTAAAGTAAAGCAAGTGCTTTAGTTCATCTAAGGAGTACACAAGAGACAAGCAATGAAGCACCAAACAGAAATCAAAAGCACCCAACCAAAAAAATTTCGTAAACTAACTAACATGCGCCGAAGGAAGCCAAATGCGCGGCGAGTTCACCTTCCTTGACGCCCCTGAAAGCCTTCATAGCTTGAACTATGATTGTCATCAAGTTGTTGCTCCCGCTGCCTCCCGTGACACGCTCCAGCAACAATAACATAGATTTTCTGCTCCAATTTTCGCAGACGTACCCATGGATGGAAATCCAACTCTGTGTATCCAAGGTTGTAACTTCATCACAAGTCACCAAAAAAAATCAAGCCTTGGATATTACTTCCGCTGTCTTGTGCTGAATTTGGTGGAAGAGACACTCTGCGAGCTCCCATCCCGCAGTATCAGAAACTCTAAAAGTGGTTGGATTGCCACGTACTCCAGCATAAGGCATCCCTCTTGAAGCAGGTGGAAGATTGTTGCGAATTGCAGGCGCTTCCATGCTCATTCTCCTTTCATCACGGCCAATTGTTGCGCCACAGTCACGGTGTCCCTGGCAGTGTACAATCTCTCATACCAAAGGTGCTTGCAGTTCTTGGCAATGTACTGTTGCCCCTTCTTGATTCCATTGGCCATATTTTGGATAGCTTTCCTCTTTCCTCCATGCTTGGTCAAAGTATCCCATTTCGGACAAAGAATCTTAGGCTTCCTTGTAATCTGAGAGCAAACAACGCATTTCACATACTCAAACAACCCATTAGAACCACAAAAGAGCTCTGCCCACGGCAATCGAGCCGCCCAAGAGTCCTGGAATTTCCTTGTAGTGTCGTAATTCTTCTTTGGAACTTTCTTTGCGGCACCTGCAACAAAATCTTCATCAAACTGGTCGTCCACCTCGTCAATTATCGGCAACTTTTGCTTATCTTTGCATGCCTTGGCTGATTCTAGTATCTCCAGACCCTGTACAAACGTAGATCCATCTAAAGACGAAGCAATAATCTCCACAACAGAATCAGAAGGCAAAATGGAAGACACAACGCGTACCGAGGCCTCAGTATTGAGCAAAGGCACGGCAGAATTGGACCTGCATTGATTCTTTTGAAACAAGGTTCCTTTCCTCTTGCGTGAATTGTTACACACGGACATCTCGGCGCTCTGACTACAACTAGCATTTCCAACGCTTCCGTTGCACGCCGCGAAAGATTCAGAGGTCGATGGAGCAGAGCTTGACTGTAAGCTTGTGGGAGTGAGTCCGAATGATGAAGACAATGAATCAGTGTTTGGAATCCTGGTATAGTAACGGAACAAGGCCGATCCAGCAAATACCATTGTGACTTCCACTACCTGAACCCAAACCCAAACTAAACTACCAGTCACCAGTGACATGCAATGGACTTTCGATTGAGAAATCAATAAATGGAAAAAAAACCACTTCAGTTCAGACTTGTAGAGCATCTCCACTAGGCAGCATGGAAGCAATCACAAGCCCCGCAACATGGAAACAATCACAAGCCCCGCAACATGGAAGCAATCACAAGCCCTACAACATGGAAGCAATCACAAAGTACGCAGATGGAAGCAATCACAAAGTGTGCCCCTCCAAAACATACAGTCATGACCCAAAACAACCTCTCAATTCAGCCCCACAAGTCCGCAATATGGAAGCAATCACAATTCACAAAGTGCGCCGAGAAGATGAAACAAGAAGGCACAAAGCAACGTACTAAGCGTAAGATAAAAAAACGCAAACCTCCAGCCTGCATAGGACGCATATATCTCCAAGATTTAGTCCTTCCCAAATAGCGGCTACAACGAAGCTCGCGCCACAATCCTGCCATCATCGCCATCACCAAGTACGAGTTCTCCACCAGAATTGGGCTTCCACTCTCGGTAATCACCGTGAAATCTCAAGAAATTCACGTACGAGAATCCTAAACTACAACCGCCAGTCCATTACCACTTACCATGACGTGAAGAACTCGATAAAACAAAGTGGGGTTTAATTGGCGAAGTGGCGAGGTCCCCGAAATGATGGGCGACACGGTGGCGATGACACTCTGGCGTCCGCAGATTGGTTCAAGTTTCAGCAAAGTTGGCTGGCCCCGGACTCTCAACTCAACCGTCAGGATTTCGCCATGCACATGGCTCCATCCTACTCCTCGAGGGGACAAGGGCGCCGAAAAGAGAAGGCGACATGCCCGCCTCCTGTCATAGTATTCAGGCTATCAAGCCTTCGATCATGCTCAATTTCTGGCTACTTTGGTTTCCAAAAATACCTTACTTGCTTAAGCATTCTGAAACCTGAGGAAAACAAATCGCTATTTGGCCTTTTTCACCACTTCAAGAATATCTGATTGGGATGCGGGGCAAAAGAACAAAATTGTGGATATAAATAATAATCAATTGGTAGAAATTTGCTATAAAGATAGGCTTTTAATTTAAAACTTTCATTACAAAAAATTTGAGCCTTGTAGAAGGCTGTTAAGAAGATTTGTTGACCACCATTAGTGTTTCTTAGAAGTGCACTATTTCCCTATACCTGCTCAATTTGATGGACGGGCAGTGCATGATCAGGCCCAAGAATGGACTATCCAGATGAAATTACAAATCCTATTGGCCCCACAAGTCCGGAATTCCTAAACCATACTGACAACAGTTGATTCACTTCTACACATAACATTCAATAGCAATAAGGACTACCTTCCCTTAGACAAAATGATGTGGAATATTTCACACCATTTCATCCTGAGATGATATGGTGTGGAATATTCTACACTTATTGAAACTAATGCTTTAGTTTCCTCATTGTGATTTGAACACCTTTCATGATTTGTGAATCAAGAGTGAGAAGAAAAATCTTTATATACATATGGGGTGGTAGGAGGTAAAATAAACAATGTGAGATAAATAAATTAAAGTTAGTAGGAGCTCAACCGCTCATAGTAAAGTCAAATTAAAACAAGAATTCTATTTAAAATAAAACTTTAGGACTCATTTAGTCATAGTGAAATAAAAAATTTCAAAAAACTTTAGACTAAAAAAGTTGAAAAATCTATATAAATTTCATCTCCAAAAATCCGTTTCATATTTCAAGACTCCAATCAAAATTATGGACATTTCAAAGAGGTATTGGAAGGGACATTTTACATCTTGAAACATCCTCTTTAAATTTTGTCCATAACTTTTGATTGAAGGCTTGAAATATGAAACGGATTTTTGGAGATGAAATTTAAATAGATTTCTCAACTTTTTTTAGTCCAAAGTTTTTTGAAAAAAGTTCTTCTATTATGACTAAATGAGGTCTAAAAATTCTACATAAACATAATTTTGACATTTTGACAATAAGCGGTTTAGCACTTATTTTTAAATTATCCCATATCCTTTGAGGGTTCATGGTGAAAACTCAATTTCAATATAAAAATGACATCTCCAACCATCACTCCCTCAAATGTTTCCTACTCAATTCCTTCATAGATCTATTGAAATTATTTTTTAGATGGGTTAAATGACATTGGGGTTTTGATTCAAAGGATTCTCATGGTATTTGGCATATTATCTTAATGTTTCTTTGAATACTTGTTCGGTTGGTCTAGAATTTAGAAGGAAAAAATGTGTAAACCATAAGTCTATTGCCACAGTCTTGACATGCGGGGAATTAAAGAAGCGTAGGTTTTTGGATTTTCCAAAGTTGTATTGGCACCAGTAGTGCCGACTTGGACATGCATGGACAGTCAATGGGCTAGCACTCTAAATCATTCCAAACCCTCCAAATTAGCAGCCCTCCGTGGCTTCATTTTTTTCCTAATGATTGTCAGGCATATTGTATTGTATACGGGATTGTATAGAAACTATAGACCAATTCTTAGGTGCTGAAGGGTTAATTTACAAATCCCACATGGGTTGTTTTACCTCCTACCACTCCATTTGTATAAATAACTTATCTTCTCATCTTTGTACAATAAAAAATTAGTGACAGTCAAAATTAAGTGAGATAGTTGTTTTCTTTGCATATATTGCTAAATATTTCAAAGATATATTTTAAAGTTCTAAATCTTATTTTACACTTTAATTAAATGTTCAACACTATATTGTTAAAGTTGCTTTCAAGATATGGTATTGACTACACTCTTGCTTAATGTCACCTACCCCTTGTAGCTATTGATGGGTGTAAAATATTTTACATTATTTTGTTGGGAAAAGGACAATCTAGTTGTAGACTACTAAATGTTATGGTGACATTCATAGATGAAGCCATCATTTTCATTGAAGCAAATTACATCTAGCAATTCAATTGAAATATACTTGAAATGAACACCTCAAACCTAATCTCCACCCAACTTAACAAGCTTGTTGCCCCATTTTTCTCCTTGATAGCTTGTCTTTGCTACATCTCCTTTCCCATAAGCCATGATCACCAAAGTTTATGTATCTCTACAATTTTTGAATCATATGTAATATTGCAATGCAAACCACTTGAAGTTTACTATTGTCTTCTGTCTAAGATTCGAATAGCCAATGTAATTGGTTGCTTCATGTAGAGGCACTCCAAATGTTGGGTATATTTTGCTAGCATTTTAGAACATTTTCAAGCATTGTAGTCACAAATGTATTGTTTAAGGGTTCACTTTGAATAATAGTAGGTTTTGGTCATCAAAGACTTGGTGATGGAGGGTTTAGATTTAATGTTGGAATTAATCACAACATTTCTTGCAAGTTGGGAGAGAATTGAAGAATTGTTGTATAATTGTTGCGCCTAATCTAATTTAGGTTTCCATATAGCTTGCTTCTACATCTCCATCCCCTTAAATCCTTGCTTATGATTTTGAAGTTAATCTTCCAATTGTTTCTCAATTCACACATTGTAGTTATTTTTTAATTTATACATTGTAGTTGCTTTTACAATTTGTTCACCGCAATTGCTTTTTGATTCTATTGCCTCTATGGGTCATGTTATTGTGAAGGTTGATTAGGGTAATGGGGTGTTGAAATTGTTTAAAAATTACAATGTCAAATATTTTTTTGTACCTATAATTTCTCTTGTGAGGGTATTCCTATGTTTTCTTTGAGTAGCAATGGTGAGGCTTCAAGTAGTCGATCTAAATATATAGAGTTGGTTTTAGTACAACTTTTCGTGGTGCAAGCAATGATTATCATTTAGAAAGGTCTAAGTAAAGGATTATGGTGGAAGGACATGGTTGGGGTGCCGAAGCAACTGTGATCCGCTTGTCTTCTAATCATCCATGTGATTCTTGGATATCTGCAATAGAAGCCAAGGCAGTTACATTGCAGGTAGAGAGAAAAAACCATGCCAGTATACATTGCATTGTATGTTCTATTATTAAAGGTTGGCTAAAATTGACATCCTTTAATTAGAACAATGTCTTGAAATAGCAAAAGCGTGCAAAAACTAAGTCCAATGTGTTTGGTGTAGTGAAGGTTGGTGAATTCTACTTTTGTTTCAACTACAAGAATTGTCAAAATGAAGCTTTTTATGTGCAATAAATGTTGCAACTATATTGTAGCTTGTGTCTAAAGGCTTGTTTGGTCACTTTGATAAGAGATTTCATAAGAAAGTCCAATTCAACATTGTCTTTGATTATTTGGCAACATAGAAGTCCATATTGCAATATGAGTAATCTTAGTCCTTTTGGCATCGTGGAGTAAAGAACCTAGGAAGGCTTCATTGGAGTGATTCCACTAGTTGATAGATTGCTACTATCTTACATGCATATATGTTGCAAGCAACAAAGGGGTACATGTTAAAGGCCTAAGCAAATGCTAATACTTATGCAACACTCTTTAGATTGGGCCAAGGCACTGAATAGTCGTGTTGTATAGTACTTTATAGGCCTTTTGTTTAGGCAAGAATTGCAAATTTAAGTGGCTCTTTGGTGAGACTTATTAATGAAAATGTTCAAGGCTTGACACAATTCTTCCACATAACAAACCACCAAAAAGTCATACAAGGTCTCCACATACAGATTAGTTAGGTGTGTCATGTAGTGGTCACCAATGGAAAAAAACACACACCTCTCCAAATTTGTGTTGTCACACCAATTTGACTGCCATAGAAACTAGAGACTTTGTTTGTACGCTTCCACACTAATATGCTACCAACATTGTTTGCAAGGCTGGCCTTGTCTAATGCCATGTTGAAGATGGGTCTTAATGTCAAACCTACAATAAAAAAAGGCTATCAACCGAGTCTTTGTTCTTGATAAGATTAGCATTGCAAAGATCAATTTTCATTTGCTTTGTCATTAGAAAAAAAATGAATTATCAAAGAAGTTGCTTCACAATGAGAGTTCTCTTCAATGGAACTCATAGCCCCTTTGAGGGATAATGGCCACTATTCATCATCAATGATGAATAGTGTCCACAATAAAAAAATATTTAAAAAAGTTAAAAAAAGTTAAAAAGTTAAAAAAAAAAAAAATAGTGGTTGCCCTAGAGCCACATGAAATTCAAAATTTATGTAATTTTATATTTATCTTAATATTAACTTTTAAAATATTTCTAAAATTATTTAAATGAATTGTCTTGCATTGATCAAGCCCTTCAATTTGTTGGCAAAAAAAAATTGAATTTTTAAAATTTTTATTTTGACCAATGTTTTGTATTGTTCTTGTTGTTTATAGACTTACAGCCCCTTTGAGGGCTCATTTTTTTCCTAATGGATATTTAGGCCTTGTAAATATCATGCTCTTGCTATAGACTTTATATGTCTTGATCTAATTTGCACATGATAGATATGGCTTCATAGGATAATTTGTTGCTATAGTAAAGGTTTGTGAGAGGCTTTTGTATAGAATGTATGTCAATGTGGAGTCTCCATATGGAAAGAAGGAATTCCCTCAATATGCAAAGTTGTCCAATGGAAAGAATTCATTAGTCCCCATAAAATGGATGACCAACAAATTTCTAAAGAGAAAATAATTAGGGCTTCCCATAATGACCCAATCATCAGGTCCAAGTGGTACTTGAATTGTTAGATGACAAAGTAGAAGTGCAACGTACTTGTAAATATTTCAACGCCTCTTGTATTCTTTCTTTTCTTTTGATTGTACTTATTCTTCGTAGTTTCAATCTATTCATTAACTTATTCTTAGTTTCACTACAAGTTGTCCAAGCTTTTTAGTTATAATGTCCATTTTTTATTCTAATAAGGGGCTTCCCAAAATTTCTTGCAATGTAGTTGCAATAGAGTTATTTTTTAATGCTTTCAAGGTCATATTCGTTATATTGAGACTTTTTACAAATTTTGAGATAGCATGCTAGATATTACAAATTCATTTACAAAAATTATAATTGAAACCAAAAATAAATAATCCTCAAATAGTGATTCTAAAATGAAATTCTAAAATTTGGTGTTGTTACCTATTTATAAAAAAAATATTAATAAAGAGATAAAGTTATTTATCTTTGAGTCAAAGATAAAAATAAGACTGCAAAAAGCCTCAATATAACAAATATGGAAATTCTTTTATTTGATTTACGTTAGTTTTTTGGTTTTGATCCTTGATTTTTTAAAATTTCTTTTCAATTTCACTTGCAACTTGTTTGAGCTTACTAGTTCAATCTTACATTTTTTGATTCTATTGAAGAGGTTTTCTTGCAGAAATTGTAGTAAAGTTGCAACAGAGCTCCTTTTGTGTGCTTACTTTAACTTTGATTTGGGCTAGCTCTTTATTTTAGGAACTTATTTTGGTATTTGTTTTTAGTTATAATTAAAACTTGTTTATGCTCTTGAGCTACATCCTACATTTTTTAATTTCAGTTAGAAGGCCTCCTTGAACTAATGGCAATGCAACTTCAACAAAGTTCCTCATGCAAAAACTTTAGTTATGGTTTCCTTTCTAAAAGTTGGTGGATGTATTGGGGATTTTGTATCTTCAACATTGATTACAAGTTGGGGTGGATATATACTTTTTGTTACACTTTACAATAGTAAAACAACATTATAGAATGGCCAGAATTGTGATTTCAACAATGAAAATAATTGAACTCATGTCTATCTCAACTTCATTATCAACTCCTCTCCTAGTGACGCAATAGAATTTATTTAAGCTCACAATGAAGAGAAATGCAACAAATGTTATGCAAAAGCTACTTATCAAAATCCCTTGATTTTCATTGTGAGAACAAATTCAACCTCCAAAGTTTCATGTTTATCTTTCTTGAGTACTTGAAACTTGTAGAAATTGGCTTTGTTTAAGTCATAGGCTTTTGAAGATGAATGTTGTTTTAACACTGTAATATAAATCCTATGACCATAGAAGGTATGGGGAATTTCATTAAAATGGCAGATATTCTATGACTTTGACATCCCACAATTTAGACCAGGTAGTCTGAAATCTAGCACGCTAATAGATTTCAGACCGCACGGTTTGAACTGTGGGAATGGCACATTGTGCAAATGGCACATGGAATATCACCATTTTAATGAAATTCCCCATAGGTGCTTATAACATATACACTTATAATATAGGCACCTATAATATAAATTTCTTATAACCATAGAAGGTGCCTATATCGTAGGTACTTATAATATAAGAGCCTAGGCTTCTACGCTTAAAATCCTAGGCTCACATGCTAGCAACCATGGAATACTAATTGCATTATTGCTAATCATTGTATGTAGGCAACTTGAGCTTCATTTGGATAGTGAATGGGGTTCAATTCTCCAAACAAGAACAATTTTTTAAAATTTTGTTGGATCTCTTTGTTGGTTTAAGGTTTAGGGTTTAGGTTACACTTTATTTTTTTCCATTTCAAGTTGTACATTCAAAATTGATGCCAAATCACTTCTTTGTTTTCTATTTCTATAGCTACAAAACAACAACCATTCATTCATGTAATAAGCCCTAAGAAATAACATATAGCCAACTTCATCACCCACCAAGTACAAACTTTCATCAACCAAGACTTATCATTTTTATTAAGCAACATTGTAGTATATAAACCACCAAATTGAAATTTCTATAGACAACACCATGTATAGTGTCAGTCATTATTTCAACAAAGCTATATACCATAGTTGGATAGAGGGTGAAGAAAATCCTACTTTTGAAAAATAAAAAATAAAACCTAAGAGCAATTGTTGAATCTTTATGACATATAACATAGGGTTGGCTTTCAACAAATCATAGCATGTATATTTTGGACATCATGTGAATAAACTGTGTATTATTTGTAGGTGTATCCAAAATCATGTTCAAATCATGTACAATCAAGTCTAATAATCTTACAATTTTTTTGCTTCACCCTCTCCACTACTAAATAACATTTGTTTCTTTACCACCTTTTTGTATACAACAAATCTTCTTCTCCTGGAAGCCTAAAAGCCAATGACTTTGCCCCTATTAATTTGCAAACATGTCATGTCCCTAATCCTAAAACTCTTAGAATTAGCAAGTCTTCATAATAAATGATAGCTTGCTTTTTGCTTTTGCAAGTTATGTGACTTGTGATTGTTTGGAAGTATATTTTATTAGTGGGTTGTACTATTGGAGATATAAGTAGCCATCCCCTTTAAATTGGACAAATCTCAATTGAAGGGGTCTTGGTATTTGGAGGGTTGTAGGAGATGCTCTAAAACATAACTAGTGGCACTTCATTGGCATCAACACTGTCAAACCACATATACTCTTCTTTCTTCTCAAATTGCTTCATATACTGCCTCAAAATGTCCTTCATTTGTGTTAGGATGGATTTCATGAGGGCATTAGAAAAATCCAATTTTTTTCCATAGCAAACAACAAAGCCTAGATGATTTAGACAAGATTAACAAATACTTTAAAAAAATATTTTAAAATATTTTAAAAATATAATTTTAAAATTAAATCTAACATTACAAAACTTTAGCCACATCAAATTGTGATTATTTTATTATTTTTTATTTTTTAAAATTTTTAAAAAATATTATTAAATAATCTAGCCAGCATTGTGCTTATTTATAGCTTGGGGAACATTTTCTTCACAATCCTTTCAAGGCCTGTAATTTTTCCTAATAAGAGCTTACATTATGGACAACTCAGAAAGATGACCGATAGCAAAGCTAATCTTTATGGTTTAATCCTACATTTTTGGGCCTTCAACTATCTCTTCATCAATATTGTTCCATTGCATGCTCCACCTCATTGACATCCATATCCACATTCATTTCTTTGCATTGGAAATTTCATTTGAATTTACTAATTTCCATTCCACTTCATGCTTGATATTGGCAACATTCTTTGCAAGTGTTCCTCATGAGATTCCATGCTCCACCTCATTGACATCCATATCCACATTCATTTCTTTGCATTGGAAATTTCATTTGAATTCACTAATTTCCATTCCACTTCATGCTTGATATTGACAACATTCTTTGCAAGTGTTCCTCATGAGATTCCATGCTCCACCTCATTGACATTCATATCCACATTCATTTCTTTGCATTGGAAATTTCATTTGAATTTACTAATTTCCATTCCACTTCATGCTTGATATTGACAACATTCTTTGCAAGTGTTCCTCATGAGATTCTATACAGTTGATCATGGCTGGTCAATTGAAATTCTTCATGACTTCAACATGGAAAAATTGATTTCAATGACTTCATACAAGCTTTCTTTCTAAAGTCAATATATTTCTCTTTTCTTTTCATTCCATCCTTTATTTTCTTCAAGCAATGGTTTAAAGTTGATGCTTATGAAATCAATGGTTTCTCATCAAATTCCGATTCTCATATTATGGGCAAGAACTTTGAACACCACAAAAAGAACGCTAATCATTAGAATGTACCAAAGTGAAATAAAATGTACTAACATAGCTAAAAGAATGAACAAGCCTTGATCCACAATTTCTATTATTTTAACAAAGTGGAAAGTATTTAGAACCATTGCAACTCAAAAATGAAGCCATTGACCTCAAAAACTATCTAATTGTGCATTCTAAGATTTATCTCATCTTGTCAATTACAATCAACAAACATTGGGAGTACTTGTAGCTAATTTTCAAGTACATCATAATACTATACAAATGTATATCACTAGACTTGGTTTGGGATGTCTCATTCCAACCAAAAATCGAGTTAAAAGATTAGCATTTGCTTGCAAACATCATCATTATACAAAAAAATTAGAACAAAGTAATCTAAATAAATGAATTATCATTTGAATTTGGAAAAAACTCTCAATAGATTAAAGTTTAGAGTTTGACAAAAGGTTTATGAAAAGTACACATAGAATTGTTTAGCACCATTTTTAAAGTTTAACCAAAGATTGGTGATGGTTTTGGAGGCCTACATCGGTTTTGACAAAAGACCATTGATCATCATGCAAGTGATTTTGTTCATAATGTTTACGAGGATACATTGAATAAATTTCATTTCATACATGATCACCCTCATGAACTCATGCTTATAGAAGATGGCACTCCAATCCATTATAGGAAGTTTCTAGAGAAGTAGAGGATAGCTCATGGTATGTAGAAGTTGGATTGGCCTCTAAATTCACCAAATCTAAATCCCATCAAGAACCTATAGAAGATAGTAAAGGGTTTGTTGCGACACCACAACTGGCCAAAGAACAAGCAAGAAATGATACAAACAATTCAAGGAATGTCAGATGAGGTGTCTTCAAAGTAATTGCAAAAACTCATTTCAAATATGCCACCAATTGAATGCAAACAATAATAGCAACGAGATGGGAAGCACTAGATGGTAGGTAGTATACAAGAAAAATCCAAATTCTTGTATGCTTTGAAATTTTAGTTCTACTCCATATATATTTGTTATAATGCTCAAGTACTCTTCACTCCAATTCCTACACAATTTGTGTTTACAAAACCGATCCATTTTTTAGCATGCTAGAGCCTGAAGTTGCTAGACTTTCTGTTGAAACCTAACTTCCTAAAAAATTCATAAGATTATTGAACCCGACTGTACATTTGAGGCAAGAATCAGGGATAAGGTCCATTTACCTTACAGTGGACTCCGTCTTCGATTTGCGAGGCCATTCATTCTCCACTGCTTTGTCCTCCCGATGAGATAGAATGCACGTGATACTGATGAAGCGCTCAGATCAATCATGCTCAATGACCTGTCTGACACGGAATTTTGCAGACCATGCCTTCACTTTGGAGTAGCTCTTGCCACTGATCGCACGTCATTGCAAACATTGACATCGTTGGAAGAAGGATCTGTACACCTGAATTCCTCGCTCGGAAGTGGTATAGAATTCTTCTGACCACAGCTGAAGTAGCATACGAAGCAATCTTATTAGACTAAATCGTTAGCTTGTGCAGGCATAGGAGAAGCAGCGGAAACAACAAGGGAGGCAAGATGGACGCAGAGCTGCATTGACTAGGGATTACCGGCGTAAGTGTTCTTGACAACAGGTTGAACAGTCTTTCGTCATCCAGCACCAGTAAGCATGTCCAGCGTTTCGGAGGTGGACGCTCTGATTGTCGGTGCGGGCATAGCCGGGCTCTACCAGCTCCACCTGCTCCGCACCAAGGGCTTAACGACGCGAGTGATCGAGGCAGGCAACGGCGTCGGCGGCACATGGCACTGGAACAAGTACCCCGGAGCACGATGCGACATCGAAAGCTTCCTCTACTCGTACTCGTTCTCCCCGGAGTTAGAGCAAGAGTGGACCTGGAAGGAGAAGTTCACCACTCAAGAGGAGATTCTGCGCTACGTCAACCACGTCGCCGATCGGTTCGACCTCCGCAAGGACATCACGTTCAACACGCGTGTCACAAGTGCGGTTTACAACGAGAGTACTACCAAATCATGGCAGGTGCACACCGATACCGGAGAGACGATTGCGACCCAGTTTCTGATTCTAGCGACGGGGTGCCTGTCGTTACCGAGTAAGCCGGACATCCCAGGTATTGAAACCTTCCGAGGTTTCTCTTCTCACACCGGGGAATGGCCTGACGAGGAAATTGATTTCACAGGGAAACGAGTCGGGGTGATCGGCACAGGCTCCTCCGGCGTGCAATGCATTCCTATTGTAGCTAAGCAAGCTTTGGAACTGACGGTTTTCCAACGCACCCCGGTCTTCTGCTTCCTCGCCAACAACCGCCCACTGAGCGAGTCCGAAATTACCCAAACGAAGGCGAATTCCCAAGCAATTCGAAAAGCGCAGCGCAACTCTCGTGCGGGAGTCCCATTAGACCCCCCGACACAATCCGCCCTCGAGGTTAGCGACCAAGACCGCAGAGCGAAATTCGAATTCGGCTACCAGAACGGCTCATTCCTACACACGATTTCCTCCTACACCGACATCATGATCAAACCAGAGGCCAATGACACCATCTGCGAGTTCATGTGGGAGAAAATTAGGTCAATCGTCAAAAACCCTAAAACCGCCGAAATCCTAACCCCCAAAACCTACGCATTCGGCACGAAGCGCGTCTGCTTGGAATCCGGCTACTACGAAGCCTTCAACTCCGACCACGTCCACTTGGTAAACCTCAAACAAACCCCAATCGTCGAGATCACTCCCACCGGGATCCGAACCTCCGAAACAGAGTACCCCCTCGACGCAATCATCTACGCCACGGGTTACGACGCCGTAACAGGCGCGATCTCCCGCATCGACATCAAGGGCAAGTGCGGCGTGGCGCTCAATTCGAAATGGGCCGCAGGGCCTCTAACTTACCTCGGAGTCGCCACTGCGGGGTTTCCCAATCTGTTCTTTGTTACAGGACCCCTGAGTCCGTCGGTGTTTGCGAACATGGCGCCGACGATCGAGCAGCATGTTGAGTGGATTGCGAATGTGATTGCGTTTGCGAGGGACAATGGCGTTGTGGAGATGGAGGTTGCCAGCGAGGCGGAGGAGGCGTGGGTGGAGCACGCGAGGGAAATCGCGGCAGGGAGTTTGTATGTGAAGGCGGATTCGTGGTACATGGGAGCCAATGTGTCGGGGAAACCAAGGGGGATACTGCCCTATCTCGGAGGGCTTGGGAAGTATGGGGCGAAGTGCGACGAGGTTGCTGCGAAAGGGTATGAGGGCTTCAAAACAACGGCAGCTCCAACTCGAGCTGCTTTGTGAGGGCATTTCCAGCCCGAAAGGTCCCAAGAAGGACAAGAAGACGAAGACAACTTTGGTTCTAACCAGCCATACCGTTTCCATGCAGAGTCAAAATAGGGAAACAATTCTGTCGATGATATTTATATGATTGTATAAAGAAACTCCCGTCGGCGTTTGGGTTTCTGGCTATCAAGCATCCATATTGTTGAATTGATTTCGTCGCAGAGAATATGGTCTTGCATTGCTCGTCCGATACGCCCTCGATTCTCAGCTTGCGTGAGTTTAGCCGAAGGTGCTCTTGACCAGGGTTTCGGCTTGCTCCTCGCGAGGAAGGAGCATTGTAGAACAGAAAATTGAGGAGTTAGGGGATTCTGAAATTTTTTGTAGGCAGGGAGGGGTCTATGTTGTTGTAACGGGTCAGACACCATTCAATTGAGTGTGGAACAGGATTCCTCAGACCGTGATTTTTTGGACTTCCAATTCTGTTGTCACTCAAGAGATCCATGAATCCTAAAAATCAGCTTGTCAGCCTTCATCAATATAACTATCTTGCACGTGGCTAAACTCCTGAACAAGATTATCAGCACCCTATAACACCGTGCGAAGTGCGGGTGAACTACTCATCCGTTCGTTGAATCTCCACTGCCAGGTAAACCTTTGCGAGGGAGTAGAAGAATTTCAAGAGCATATGTCCTCACATATGATCCTTTTTCTACCGCATAGTCCAATTTTGAAGCTCTTTGCATATGCTGAGAGTTGTGGATATTGTGGGTGCTCTCCCTGCTTGGAGGTTTACTCGACCAGGTTTCAGCAATTCGGAGGGAAGCCCGGATAGAGTTGGAAGGTGTCTGAAAAACTCAAGGAGAGCGATTCTTGTATGATAAATTGTGTTTCGGTTGAAGCCAAGGTGCATTGGCTGTTGATCCTACGGAGCTGCTTTGAGGGAGCTTTTCTTTCTGAAGTTAGAGTTTATCAATTTGAAGCTGGAAACAGACACAGTTTTAAGGTAGCTCAAGGACTTGCAGGGATTGATTCGTGTGTGAAAGATGGAGGTCAGAGTGAAGTTAGGGAACAAATCTTGTTGCATGTGATATATCGGGTGGTGTTCATGTCAAGCTGTTGAGGGTGTTTTAGTCTGTAGTTAGGGTTTGGCAATTTGGTGGGTAGAGCAGACACAGTTGCAAGGGGAGCAGCAACTTTGAAGAGATCTCACACGAAGCTTTGCGTCTAGGTTGAAGTCAATTTTTTGGAAGCTGCAGATAGTGGGGTTGTTCACGTTGTGATTAGGGTTTCTTGTTCGTCACGAGTTTTAACCTTCAGTATAATTATGTATCTGTACAAGTTCCAGTCCCTGTTGCAGCGTTCTTGCTGCTATAGAATAGTGTAAGGGATTAGAGAATCTAGAGATTGATACTTCCACATTTGGAACTTTCACCGGACTAAGTTCCAGTCAAGTTTTCAGAAGCTGAATTCAGTAGAAGTCATTCATGTTGATGTTGAGGAGCTGCTGTTGTTTCTACTCTGTTTGAAGGCCTGAGTAGTCAGTGTGGAGAATCGAAGAGACTCAGTAGAAAGGGAGCAGAAGGTCGTATGCTACATGATATTCTCTCTTGACTGAAGCTTAGTATCCAGGTTGCATACATTGGTGGACGAACCTGTGTGGTTTGTCGTTGGATTCACAGGAATCAGCATCACGTTTGAAAATGGAAGATGGAGTTGCAGCGCACTAGTTGCAGTTGTTTGATGTTGTATTTATGCGATAGGTTTCTCAGACATTTCAGGGTTCAGATGCTGTGTAAGTTTGTGAAGGCAGCTGCTTCGTACTGACAAAGAATGGCTAATGACAGCACAGACAATGAAATTAAAGAGCTCAGGTCTGTTTCTATCTCGAAACATTGGAAACTAGGTTTATGTATCGATCCTCCAGCAACTGATTATGATTATCGGTAGTATATTGTACTACACGAACACCTCAAAAGAAAACAGGAATCATGTTTACATCATAAGATTTTGCAGCAGATCAATGACTTCATAGCAGTGTTTTTGTTTTTGTTTTCAGACCAATGGTTATGTGGCCTTTCTTTCAAGAAGGTTCTGAGTGCTGTGGTTCCTTCATTTGGGGGAGGGGGAAATTGAAGGTGGCCAATTTCGAATATACAATTTTGATATTCATTTTATGAATGTGATGGGTTTGCACGACATATGAAATGATGTTTTGGAAACATTGTGATAGCAATCATGATAATAGTTTGGCATTTTTAAACATGTTTATCCACTTTTTTTCCATAGGCTTGAAGTTGTCCACTTTTTTTTTAAGGCAATTGGACATTAAATTGCCTACGTAAAAAAAAACATTGCCTCGTAGTGCTTATAGTTAAGTAGATATGATATATATGTGGATTGTTGTATTGTGTGAATGCATCATGTTTACAGGGCTACAAACCATTGACAACTCAATTTTGCAAAGTCCAAAGCATTGAGAGTAGCAAAAATTCTCTCATAGATTGAGAATATTTTTTTAAGGATATTCATATCCAAGAAGATTTTCAAAACTTTCAAGAAATTTGGATCAAATCCAAATGAAATTTGTCTTTACAAGGCCAAACCACTTTGTATCATAAAGTAAATGTTTGATCCATAGGAGATATGTTAGAACTAGAAAATCCCATTTGTTGTTTCCATGAGCTGGAATTTCCTAAATGTTACAAATTTGGAATTTGATGAGTGCAATGTCTTGAGACCAGTTTATTTAGAACATGTCCAACTAAATACTATCGATATTGCAATATACAAATACAATTGTAAAAGGTCTTCAATCACCATGTATTAAATATAGGAGTAAATTATTGAAAGAAAGGCCCCCTAGTTGGCCCCCTAGTTTTAGTGTCCTTTGAAGGGGTCAAATGGATTTTGGACAAACTCCTATAATCTCAATATTTTTCATGATTTTCTAAAACTCTTTTTATAAAGACATTAGTTTTCTAGGAACACAATTCAATTGGTGCCTAGGAGCAAAACTTATGATACAATAAGGCTTTTTTTTTGGTATAGTGGACAAAAATTCCCTATACAAAAATCTTTTTAAATTTTTTAAATTTATTTCTCATATATTGTAATTTTATCCACATGTGAAGCTTTAATTCATTCCATTTGGATTTGTTATATGAAAGTTATGGACAATCTTGTTTGGAGGGCAATCATATCATTTTCTTGAAGAATAAAAATTGTAGGATTCATTTCTGAACTCAATTTTTATAATTTTTCAAAAAAAATGTTTTACAAGGTTAAGATCTCTTTGCTAGAACAATCTCACTATTATGATTAGTGTGTTTCAATTCCATCTTAGAGCTATTGACAATTTAGTTTTTCTTTCAATCTTGAATCTACTTTTGCTTAATAATTTTTTAATGAGTGAAAATTAAATGTGTGTTTTTTGAATTTTTTTTCCTAAATTCTCCAAACTCAATTCTTCACCATAAAAAGTTCAAAATTCAAAATCAATAGTGATAAAATTTTAAGTTACGATGATTCAAAGCCCCAAAAATCTAGTCAAGCATGGTGTAAAATTTTTTTTCCTTCATTTTAAATGCAAATGTCTTGCAATCTAGTGATCTAGGTTCTGAGTGTTGATAATGAATGAATGGTATTTATTGAACTTTTGTGCCACAAAGACTAGGGGAATCTGCCATTATAATATGTTAATTTGATGAATTGAATTTGTATTGTTGTAATGGGATAGTTGAGGGATCATTTTGGAAAGGTATTATTTGAAAGTAGAGTATATCAACAAATATGACATATACAATTCATGGGATTAGGATAGTGATAAGGATATAAACATTCTGGATTGAGTGTTCCAAATTCTTGTCTTGAAATTGTCATATAAATATGTAGCATCTAGATTTTATATGTAATATTATCATTTTGTGGAGCTCATTAATTTCTTTATTATGTCATTTCATGTAGAGGGCTTTGGTGTTTAGATGGTGCAATATAGAAGAATGTATATCCATGTGCCTATTTGTTGTAAATTGCAAAGAATGAATAGGGGGTGGATATTGTGTAGGCCATAATAGATGTTTGCAAACTTATTCCATATATAGTCTATATTTGAATTTAAAAAGATATATGATTTTGGCATGTAAAATAGAAGGGTTGGTCTAAAACTTCATTGGATTAAGAGTTATCAATGTTTGGATTATTTTGTCCATTTTTCAAAGTTTAGGAATTATTGCACAAGTAATGCTTTAGAGGGAATTTCTAGTATATATAGAAATATATATACTAGAAATTTCTAGTGTATATAGAGAGATATAGATATAGATATATATAGCATATTGGGCCTTTATGGTGTGTATTGTAGAGAGGGCCAATCATCTTTGTGGTGGAAGCCTAGAGGATAATACATATATATTTTTAGTCATGCTCTGTTCAATGGTGCTCCTTTAGATTTTATAATCTGGCATTATTATCTATTTTTATTTTTTTGTATATTACTGTGAGCATGTACTTTTTGTATTATAAGAGGGAAAGTGTAGGATTGTAATTGTTGGGTTGTGGAGTTGAGGATGGTTTTGTCTAGTAGTTTACTTGAGTGGATGGATATTTGATGTGTGTATTGATGAGATGAAATACTTCTTATTGAAAAATTAGATATTAGGTACTATTAGTCATACAAGTCCTTGGTACTATAAATGAATTCTTTATTTTGACAAGTGCACGGGTATTTGATGAAATTCATATAAGATAGCAATACAATTATGTATGTATTTGTAAACTTAGGCTATCATCTCTAGCCTTCAATAATATCTTTGCATATTAACTCTTGAGGGCTCTTTGAGGGTTCAAATTTTTTCTAATGGAATTTTGAGGAAGTAAATTGATAAATTGTAGTTGTAAAGCAAAGTTAGGTTCATGATGTGTTTAAGATTTCAAGCAATTTTGGGTACATGGAGTTGTGCCTAAGAATTGAGAAACTATGTGTAGAGCTTTTTCGATTAACCCCTAAAGGACCTAGGCCTTATTTCAGCCAAAAAACACTCAAAACTGCCATTTCTGTAGCAAAGAGTAAAAAAATTTGAAAATTATTTTTTCTACACATCCAACAGTAGGATCTTATACCTTACTAGTATGAAAATATGTGGAAAAAATTTCAGAAATTTTGACCACATAGATTAAAAGATACGTGCGTTTAAAGTGAAAAAAATAATTTTTTTAGCACCTTGTGGGACTAGATTATTTGACTTTGAACTTTTTTAACTTAAATTTTTTGCACTATAGAGTTTTGAGCTTTGAATCCTTATTGTGGGAAATTGAGTTGAGAGTTTAGGGAAAAAAAAATTTTAAAAATCAATTAATTTTCATGCTTAAAAAAATTGTTAAGTAGAAGTAGGTATGAGAATGAAGGAAAATCTAAATTATTAATATCTTTAAGATGGAATTAAAATGCACTAATTCCAATGGTGAGATTGTTCTAGCAAGCAAACAAAATCATGCAAATTCTTTTTTTCAGAAAAATTGTAAAAATTGCATTCAGAAATGAATTCTATAAGTTATTTTTTCAAGAAGATGCTCTAACTGTCCAATAAACAAGATTGTCCATAACTTTCTTATAATAAGTCCAAATGGAGTGAATCAAAGTTTCCCATGCAGACAAAAATATAATTTACAAGAAAAAAAATCCAAAAAAGAAAAATTCAAAATTTTGCAAATTTGGTTTTGTTGCCTGGACTGCCCCTCGTCCCCTATTTGAGCTTATTTGGTCACAACTTTTGTTTCCGGGCACCATATGTAAAAAAAAATTATATTCCCACAAAGCTCATCAATTTTTCTATCTTCAAAAAAAGTTTTAAAAAATCATGACAAAATTTCAGCCCATAGGTACCTGCCCAAAATCCAATTTGTCCCTCGAAGGGACAATGGTCCTTTAGGGGTTAATGGGGTGTAGGTGTGATATTTGAGCAAAAATAAATGGGGGAAAGTAGATTTTGATTGTCATCAATTGTGAGTTGATCTAAAGTTGTGGTGAATCATAGTCCAAGAGTCTATTAAGAGTTTTCAAGTAGTAGTTCATAGTATTAGATTAGGAAATCTTGTAGCTTCATGTTGCCATGAAATAATAAGAGGGATGTTGTTGAAGGAAAATTCTAAATTGTGCTCTATAAGTAAATTAGTGCTTCATGTTTAAACAAATAGAGTGTATGTGCTTGAGATTAAAGAATATTAGTGCTCGATTCCATGAGTTTTGATAGTTTTTCTGATCTAGTGTATTTTGTTGTAATATTATCTTGAATATTATACATTAGATTGTGGTTTAGGGTTTTTCAATTTTTTTCCCACATTAGTACACGTGTGAGAAACAGCAAGTGCAATTGAAATTAATTTTTTTTGACAAAGTATGAATTTGCTAGGAATTTTTGAAGTGTTCAGCCCAAAAGAGTCTGTAGACTACCTTAAAACCAACAAAATCTGAATCTGTAATGTTCATCTCACTACCTAATGCAATCAAAATATTTTCTATTATGGAAGGCCAAAAAAGTCAATTTTTACAATGAACTTCACACTGAAAAATCAGAAGTTCTTAATGAGTTTAGTGTTCACTCCATTGCTGTCACATAAGACATGCATTGTGGCCCACATCTCACATATTGAAAAATAACCACAATGGGTCATTTCCTAGGTGACCACAATGGGTTATTTGACCACAATGGACTGTTTTACCTTATTGCTCATTTGTTTGAACTCTTAACAAAGTTTAACCACTCAATCCCACAACCTCTCGACTTGAACAACCATAGTTTGAAGTGGCCTTACATTACTCCGTTCAATTTAGACTAACAGACATTAGGAAAGTAATCCCTGATTGCAATAGTATTGTTTCAATGCTTGAATAGTAGAATTCTAAAAACATATTGTTGCAATACTGCAATAATATATTTTCAATGGATAAAGTACACCCTCCATTGAAATTGTATTGTTACAGTACTGAAAACAGTATGTTTTTAGTACTCTACTGTTCAAGCATTGAAACAGCCTTGCAACAATACTGTTGCAAGCTTTTTCCCGATGGAGTTCATTGCTTGGTTACAGAGTGGCGTTAGGGTTTCATCCATCGATTCTTCGCGAGGAGTCTGTGATTTTAGGGTTAGAGCTTCGACGCCCTTTCCTCATATAAGGCCGCCTCCCATCGTCAAGCTAAGTATCTTTCTGTTGTTCAAGTTTCCAATCCGCCCCACCGCAGGGCTTTGCGTGGCCCGTATGTCTTAGTGAGTCGTCGTTCTCGGGATTTGTCCTGTGGGTTCGCGCGTCGTTGGTTGTACGTTTGGTGTTGCTATATTGTTGTATGGATGCGGCGGGAATGATGACTTCAATTAGATGTGTGAGACGGTTTACCGTCGCTGATCTTAAAAACTTGAGGCATAATCCATTCTTAACTGACCCGTCCATCCTGTTGAGATCACTACTTCTTGATTTCCTTAGGGTTTCTGAAATAGGTTGTGGAGAGTTCGCGTGATGACGAAAATACTGCAACAAAATGAAGCAAGCTTCTGATTACCTATATTTAAGTCTCTGATGTCTCTCCAGTATTACTTTGTCTCCGAGTGCTAATTGTATGCTATGATTTTAAAAATTCCTCGTACTGAATGCCAAAGGCATGACAGACTACTTTACACCCATAGAATATGAGCATATCGTTGTGTGAGTCGTTAGGTTTCAACATCGTCTTATTCTGGATGTGATGATCGCAATTGGTCCGTGTTTCTGAAGGGCTTTCGAGCCACATGGAGAAACACCAGCGAGTTTTGCCTACTGATCCTCTTGTAATCGCAACGGGACCTAAAGTTTGTCTTCTCAGATGTCTTGAGTGCTGTGGAGACGAATAAGTGTCCCAATAGGGATATGGTCCTTCACTTTATCAAACTGCAATGTACCGCGGTGATCATTTTTGGGATCCAACATGTTTTGTCATTTCTTCGTGTGTAGTGTTCAGTTCATTTCGTGGTACTTATAGGGTTTTGACTTGGTTGTTGTTAGGGTTTGAATACTTTGTGCTTTTATATCGAATTCCCGATGATGACAATACCATGCTAATCATGATAACAAATGATTACAAAATAGATATCCGTTAATTGAGGGAAGTTTGGAAGAAACCATGTGCATTTGTGGTCACAGTGATGATATCCTTTTGCGCCTAAGCTTTCGCTATTGTGGCTGCAAACCTCTAAGAAGTCCTGAGTGATCATTGAGGATTGTTTTCTTGTTTCTAGTGGAATCGAGGCTGCGTATAAGTCTACTTTATTTTTTTCCAATAATCTGTAGGAGTCGATCACAATGAGGATACACCTTTGCGCTGAAAGCTTAGGCTTGTGTGGCAGCAAACCTCTAAGAAGTGCTGAGTGATCTTCAAGATAAATCCTATCTGTGAATGTAAGCTACATTGGGTTGTGATATGGCAATGGACTCCTTGTCTCTTGCTCCCTGCTCCTTGAAAGGACATGGTCTCCGTCTCCACAGAGTTCAAATCCTCCGCTAATGACCATACTGTGGTCAGTCACCATGTGTATACCCCGAAATTTTGAACCGTAACCTGAATCGGTTCTCCAGTCTTCATGAAAGAATAGAAGGCGTATGAAGTTCATGGGCGTGAGATATCAGTCGACGAGGATACGAGATTGCACTGTAAAGTGTGGAAACCCAAAATCACTTCACTTTCCGTTCCGTAAACAATGAACATCTGAAACAAATTCTGAGAGGGAGGGTAGGCACGCTAATCACCGCACAAACAATCTTTGAAGCGTTCTTCTGAACAAATTATAAGTTCGATTTCCTTGAAATTTGCAGATAATCATATCAATCTAGGAGATTACAGAAGTTAAACGCGATTGTAAATCTTGTGAAAGAAAGGTCAGGTTTTGTAAAATAAAAACCAACCCTGTTATAGGTACAGCAAGAAGCATCCACTCATTTCTGATGATATTCTTTTATTACGAATAAAGTTATAACAAGAAGCATTGCTTTTATGTTCACATGTTGGGGCCAGAGAAATTCAAGAACGAAACTTTTTTGCAGAAGTTGCAATGATGATGCATTGAGATGGTACCATTAGAACTACCGGAGAGGACTCCAAAGCGATTTACGCTCCAACAAGGGTAGTAGGTTACATGTTACAAATGCTTGGCTGATTCCTCGTATTATATCACCATGAGCAATCCAAAGCGATTCAATAAGACAATAAAAGAACTCATTGTGTAATATTGATTGGAAATTCTTGGCTCATTCCTCATACTACTCCTCTGTGAGCATCTTTGATTCAATAGAACAATAAAAAGATAGCATCACATAGTGTTGTTTGCTTCTGCAAATATGTATGCATACATGAGTGAACATACTACACCTCTGTGAGCAACTTTGATTCAATAAAACAATAAAAAGATAGCATCACATAGTGTTGTTTGCTTGTGCAAATATGTATGCATACATGAGTGAAGTACTAGTATTGTGCAAATATGTATGCATACATGAGTGAAGTACCAGTATTGAAAAAAATCGCAAGTTCAAAATTTTTGAAGTACAACAAACATCTATAACAATTCTCAATTCTTTTAGCTTCTAATTATTGTATCAATTTCAAAGAAATGATAATTAGATTTGAATCTTATAGTATAAGTCCAATCACTTGGTTTCATTGGACAACACCATCAAAGTAGGTGCACGGAAGTTACACCTAAATATAGGATGACTATAGATTATAATTATAAACAAAAACATAATTGCATTAATTGTTCAAATGAAATAAGCAATGAATTCAAGCAATTGATTATTTGCACTTGCTAAAGCTTTTGAGTAGTGTTAAGAGTAGTTCAAAGTGGATATAATGCAATTTTCGTCAAATTTTCTATTTCAAAAATAGGTAGCAATATGGATTTTACAAAATTGATTAAATTTCAAGGCTTTGGTATTTTTAAGACAAGTGACCTTAAATCTATATCAACCTATAATCCCTACATTTACATGCATCATTGTGGTAATTTTTGGAATATCACTAAAATTCATTGATATCACTTGCAATTGCTTTGTTAGTAATAAGGGTTTTAATTTTTAGGTTATAATTCAAATTGAGAAGCCTTGTGGCCCATCAAGTTCTTATGGTTTAAATCCAAGAAATGGGACATATCAAAATTGCACAAATAAAATCTATAAGGAGCATTGACCTTTTCATTATATATTAGCCAAGAATAACTATTACCTCAAAAGAAGCAAATAGCTCTGTCCCTACCCCAAATTCAATTAAAAAAAATTGACCCCTCTGTCATCAATCTTAATTTATGAAAACTAAACCTTTCCTAATGCTATTGATCTTAATTTGGCAAAAAAAATAGTTGCCATGGATAGCACCTAGCTTAGAGACATTCAATGGCCATTTGTAGAAATTAGGTTTCAAACCACCTACTAGCTAGTTTACAAGTTCTTTGAATCTTTGTGTTTACTTTATGAATTTGCAAGTTCTTTCCATTATTTTCTCTATGATGTGAATGTACAAGTTGTATGATGTGAATTTTGTGTTAAATTTTTTGAAGAGGTACAGCTTTATTGTTGATGGTGATTATTTTGCATCTTGTTTAGTTTGGTCTTTGTAGTTTTGGAGTGCAGTCAGTGGAGAAGTGATTTTGCATTTGGCAATAGTAGACAAATTACTACTTCAATCTTTAGCTTTGACTCCTAATTCTCAATGATGGTAAGTACATTGTAAACTCTTGCAATGATCTAGAAGAGGGATTGGATGTTGTAATAGTCAAATTTTTATTTCAACTAGTTGCAATTCTTGTTGGAGTGACGAAGCATTTAGAGAAAAATAACTCCAATCTCTTTTGAGATTGATATAAATTGAGAGTATGCTTGCAATGAAGCATTAACATATGTATATTGAATGGAACATATGGATGAAATGATATCTATTCATCTAAAATTATAAATAATATCCTAATACAATGAGTCATTTTGAAATGGTGATGACTCCATCGAACTCTTTCAATTAGTACACTATTGTGATTTTCTCTACAAAAACCCTTTAATTAATCTTCCATGATGTATATATCAAGGGTCCAATTGAAATAGAAAAAAAATGATAGATTACTCAAACCATAAAGGCCTTCCTTGATATAATTATTAAAAACTCCCTTCTGCAAAGTATAGATTTTGAAAAGATCCCCTTGTGGAGGGAAATTTTCACATTCCTTCTAAAATTTGGGATGAAAATTTGAGAAATCTCATGGGTAGTCTTTATGTTAGATGAAGACTATTTTAGAGGAAATTTTCCTTTGGGACTTGAAATAATTCCCTCAAAAATGGTCTTCATTCTATAGAAACCACTCCTTGTGGTATATATCACCAAAAAAATTGCTTTTCAGTTTTGTTTATTGAGAAATCAAAAAAGCTTATGATCCATGAAAAATCACTTATATTGCAATTTGATAAGACCTTGAGTATAGTTAATTGTAACTTTAGGGTGGAAACATGGTTGGGGGTCTTAACAATCACGTCACAAGGTTGATTTTAGGGAAGGATATGTATTCCAAAGTGAAATTCACACAAAGCATTATAGTTCTTTGAGCTATTTTTGGATTAAAAAAATATAAGAACTTAATTAAGAAGATATCTATGTATTTTTTTTTATAGCAAATGTCTATTAACATTGATTTATAGACTATTATAGATAAAGAGTATTGATTGTCACAATAGTTTAATTTTATACATGTGGGCTTTTTTTAAAACATAAACACATGGAAATGGTTTATGGTGACTAATGTGAGAGTAAATAAAAACATTCTTTAACTAAAAATGATTTTTTGGGTGCCAACATCATTATCTTTCATATGGTTATAGATTTCTTTAGAGTGAAAACTAAGTTCAGTCTTTGGAAGTCATTTTCCTATGGATTTAAAATTTATTTATTTTCCTTTGCATAGTATATTTGATTTTTGAAATAAGCATGCTTTGATTAGTTTTAAAAAAAAAAAAACTTTTGAAGTCTCAACTACTTATAAAGGCTTTGTTTAGATGGTTGATTAGTGAACCAACTAGTAAAAATATTGAGACAACAAACCATGCATTCATACTTTATCAGTATATTAAAAAGACAAAAAAAAATGTTTTTATCTCAATAGTAGGGTTGTTAGGACTTGATTTGACTTGGAAGCTTGTGAGTTTATGAAAATTTTGAAATTTTAGTGGTTAAAGACCTATGAAGTGATGACCATGGTTTTATTGTAACAATTTAGGGTTTGAAAATTGGACAATATTATGTTTTGATAGCTTGGTGAAGATTCAAATGACATTTTCATAAAACAATCCTAATAAAAATTCATTTATATTCAATGAAAGTGAAGATGATCTATTGGGTTTAGGATTTATAATTTAGGATGTAAAGTTCATGCATTGGTAGAAACAAAATAGTTTTAATACACCTTTCATTATATGGGGTCTAGAAAATAACAAAGCAAAAAAATGATACTTTGTATATACTTAGATTTTTAGAAGTAAATAAAATAAGTGAAAGGAAATACAAAAGCCGTACAAAATTATGAATCAAATCAAAACAATCACTCTAAAAGTCAAACTTGGACTCAAAGCTATTGTCCAAATCCTCACTATCTTGAAGTAAATTTGTTGACCTTAGATTCAAACGCAAACACATTTACAGTCTCTAATATTCAATGCATAAATCTATTACATTTTTGATTGCTAAAACTATGAGTCACTTAGTCTTATGACATTTCTCTCCATACACCAACAATTCATACATTGACAAGATCTTTGGATATCCATCAAGATAAGTTTATTGATACTTTAAATTATAGCTTCAATTAATAAAGCTTCTTCTTATTCAAGCCAAAATCATTAATGTTTTAGAATAGATATGGCTATGGTTTTACCAAGTAGTTTATTGATAGCATAGTTTTTTAGGATTGTTACTAGCGGTTGGCGCTTGCTATGCTACGCATTCATCATTAGAATTTTATAAGAATTTTTGTGTATTAGATAGAATGCAGAACAAAAATTTCAATAAATCTTCAAATAAAAATGATTAAATCTTCATATAATTTTTTTATAAGTAAGCATATATTGAAATGTACAATAGAAATTTATTGAATGATGAATGAAACATATGCAATGGTAAATACTATAAAAGATACACATACATTAGAATGCATTAGAAATTTGACTCCATTGTTACAAAAAATGGCAACCCAAATTGAAGAATTGAAAAAAACAACTTATAAATCTCAAAAACTTTGTGAACTTCATTGTTGTAGAATCAAAAATTGCTTCAATTGAATAAATTTCTCAAAATCATTTGGTAGTAGCAATAGAAAATTGAAATCATGAAAGTTCAAAGCTTACAAAAGCACAAAATCATAGAAGTGCAAAGAAGTGTAAAGCCAAGAGAAGCAATGGATTTGCTACCTCTATAATATCATCCTATGGATCCTCTTTAATATCACCTTAATTGCAACAACTATATTATTTCTATAATACCACCCTTTGTAAAAAGTGATATTACAGAAGTAATTGTGAATTGCTACTCTATTTCAGTAATATCACATTGTGTGAAAATATGATTTCCATGTATGATTGAAATATTTTTATAGAATAATAAAAATAATTATTTTAAAGACTTATTGAAATCATTATCATGCATTCTATTCAAATATATCAAATTTTTACTAATATGTGATACAATGAATGCGTAGCATAGTAAACACAAGCCCTTAGTATTAATGGTAGCATTTGTGATATTATAGAGGGACTTATGATTTTAGTAGTATGATGATGTGTGAAACATCCTAAATTATCTGGAGTGGAAAATCTCTTTATGTTCATTACATATTAGAATATGTGTTTTACATTTCTTTCCTATTTTTTTACAAATTGAAATGTCCAATTATTTTTTTTTTTGAGATTTGGCACTTTTATAGTTCTCCTTAAAGAATTTATCTATGATTTATCTTCTTAAGGTACAACCTCTATAATTGCATAGACTTAGATTGTGGTATAATAGCTACCATGGGATTATAAGTTGTCATGTTTGGGTAGAAAGGTGTACATGTTTGGAGGTTCACTTTGAATTTTTGCATGACATGTTTTTTATTTATTCTTTCATAGCAAATATATATGAACATGTTTACAAATTATATTTCATACTATTTGAATGCTTTATGACTAATGCTAGAACTAGAAGTGGATGGTGTGAAGAACTTAGAAGTTTTCTGTGTATGAAAGGTGGTTATTGTTGTTGTAATGCACAATGGAAAACGTGTATAAAATTTGAAGTAGAGAGGTAGGTAATTCAAGCTCTAAAACCACCGTGGTCATGGAATAAGGGATCTAAGGGAACATAACTAGTGAGCACTATTGAATATGATGTAGGTCATGTATTAATTAAAATAACATCTTACTGACATTTTGTTTTTTGGCTATGAAATTTGGAGAGTAATTTTTTTCACTCACTTTCTTTCTTTTTCCAAAATCTTGACTTCTATAGACTTGATATCTATGAGCAATGCAAAAAATACAACTATTTGTAGAAATTGTTACTTAGCAAAGTTAGAGTGAGAAAATGTTTATCAAAGTTGAACAATATCTTGTATTGAGGTTAAATTTGGTATGTGAGGATTTGATGAGTTGATCAACTTTTTAGAAAACTTTCAAAATATTTGGAGAGACTATTTATAAGATACGCTTGGTCAAAGTCAACTATTCTAATTTAGTGTATTTGGGAAGGGCAAAAAGTCAATAATGGGGAAATGTTCACAAAAGTTGGAAAATATCTTGGATTAGAATAAAATTTGTTGTATAAAAAGTTCTTAAGTTTATCTAATGTGTAGAAAAATTTCAAAACATTTGAAGACATTTTCCATCAAATATGGTAAATCAAAGGTATCTCAACTAATTAATTAAATCATAGTAGGAATTATAGGATTGAGATTTGGATAAATGGGAGTTTGGGAAAAAATTTAGGATTGTTAAGGAATTTGGGGGTATAAATTGATTTCTTACAAAGCATTTCTACAACAAAGGCCCTTTACTTACTTGCAAAACATTACAACAACGCGTTATAATGTGAGACTCATGTATGGAGGCATGGAGCAATTGCGGTAGGACTTGATATGGAAACCTTAGAATTATTGCCTATATCCCAAAAAGATAGAATATACATGGTAAAATTGAAGAAGAAACAAGAAAGAAGAGGTTGGGAAAAAAAATGTTGGACAATGGTGCATGTAGTAGACTACACAAATATGATTGTATTTGTATCAAATGATAAGACTTTGTAACTAGGAATTATACTATATAGTAGGAAGTGTGCAATTTAGGTTGGCATGTATGCACCAAAGTGATTGCTAAAATTGAATTTGCAAAGAATGAAAATATATGTATGGCACAAAATATGCTTACATTGACATGATGTCGGCCGTCTAGTAGTTAAAATGACATCTTTATTTTGTTAATAAAATGGTGCTTAGTGTTTATAATTTTTTGTGTTGGTATCTTGGTGTTTAAAGCTTGGTATTAGTATCTTGTGTTAGTTGTCTTATTAGTGGTTAGTTGGTTAATTGTTGATACTAGGATTAGTGGGTTAGGATTAGGGTTAATAGATGGCTAGTTGTTTTGGAGTTTGGGTGGCTACTTGAAGCAAAAGTTGATCCCTTGTTTCTATCTCTCTCTCTCTTTTATTTTTAGTATTTAGGAGGTGGGGAGGCACTAGAGGTGCAAAGTTATGTTGTTTTAGATTCATATGGAAAAAAACATTGATGTGAGGGGGTTTTGTATTTCATTTTGAAAAAATGTTGAATGAATGTAAGTTTCTGAATTTGAGTTTTTAGATATTTGATCTACTACTATGTGAAATTTTGGATCTAGATCTATTATGAAGAAAAATTTATGAGGCTTTGAAATGGAGGTGTTTGGATTCTAAAGGAGCTAAGAAGAGTGTATTGAGAAGTTTCTTTCTTATTGAGACTTTATATTATGGAAATGAAACTTAGAGGCTAACATATTTATTTTATCTACTATTTTGTGTCAAAGTTTTAATTTCAATGAACTTGGGATGTATGAATTATATATAAAATACAATTAAGGTGTACAAAGAGTCAAAAGGGTTAGAAAGTCAATAGTGGGAAAATGTTCATCAACATTGGATAGTATCTTAAAATGTCATAAAAATTGATATGGGTGAGTGCAAGAAAGACTCACCAGTTTTCGTAGCATTTTGCTTAGTACCTATTTTCAGCGACTCAGTACTATGAGTACTACAGTACTGTACTGCAGAATTGGAAATTATTGTGGACCGTTGATAAATCTGCAGATTGAGGTTACAATTGACAAGTGTCTAGCTACTGTACAATGCAGTGCTTCAACATTTTCCAAGGAATTTTGACATTGGCCCCATTTGCTGCCCTATAGGAGTATTACCAAATACTAGATGTTGTCTTATAGTACTGTTGTAGCCTGGGGTCCCAGTTTCTCACTGAAAATAGTGAAGTCCACCTTTAAATTTTTAGAAGAAAAAGAGAACCATTATTTTTTAAAATAAAAAATGTCCATTTTGATAGACTTTGTCCTCATTACATTTCACCCGCCCCCCCCCCAAAAAAAAATCATCTATATTGTTCAAAATGACACGTGCAAGTGACCTTTATTCGAGCCCTCCTGACGCACTTGAAATTGAGTTTTCTTTAAAATCCTTTGGTAGGATCATGAAAATACATTATAGGAAGAGCCCATAAAAATTTCAGCTCAAAATGATCAAAATTGAATACTCCCCAGTACTAAAAACCCCTAAACTACAAAGTGTGACAAATTAGCTAAATTAGAAATTAATTAGAATTTGATTTTTTTTAATTCTTAAAAAATATGGCCTCTTGTGGCTATAGAGTTCTCCACCTCCCAAAAAAAATTTCAACTTCATTTTCTTGAACCTCCAAAAGTTGTGGCCAATGACAACTCTATCACTCGAAGTGTGACGCAAAAAAGGACTAGTCTTTCTTGCACTCACCCATATGTGAATAGTTGAATAATTGATATACTTTCTAAAAAAAATTCAAGATTTTTGAAGCTACTATCAAGCATTTATGCCAAACCAAAATTAGATATAGCAATTTTTTAGGGCATAGAGGGAAGAGTTAGAAAGCCAATAGTGAAAAAATGTCCACCAAAGTTGAACAATATCTTAAAATACCATGAAAATTGGTTTTTGAATAGTTGGATAGTTGATCTATATTGTGGCAAAGTTTCAAGCTGTTTGAAGCTACTGTCAAGTATTTATGCCAAACCAAAATTAAGTATGACAACTTTTAAGGCATAGTAGGATAGGGATTTGGAAAAATGGGAGTTTTAAGGTAGGTTTATTATTATTTAAGGTGTTTAAGGGTATTAGAGACTATGTACAAAGCATTTTCATAGCAAGGGCCGTGTGCTATTCTAGACCTAATTGCATATCTTTGTGACAACATATATTTTAAATTAAAGCATGTGAAGCACATTTGAAGGTAAAATTTAGCAATAGCCTGAGTGTGGATCAAAAGTTGAATGGGAAATTAATAGTTTGGAGTAAGTACTACCATGAAAAGATGGACCATTTCAAGTAGTTGGGGACTTTCAAAGCACCTTGAGCATACGTTTCGGCTAGTCTAAAGTAATAATATCCAAGTAAACTTTACATGATCATTCTTTATTATTTGTATAAACCACCATTGGATCTTTTACACATTCATTAATGTTATGTATACAAGACCCTTGCTCCAAATCATATTGTCAAATTTTGAATTATAGATAAAAAATACTACAAAATTGGCACAATATTTACAAAATTCAGTTCATGACTTCTAGTTTATTTAAACCTTAAAAAGTTAAAAATTAGGAGTAATGCCCAAACAACACACAACACTTCAAATATAAAATTTACAAATTTTGAACAATGAATTATCATTCTTAAAGGTACATATTTTATAGACGTATACAATATTTTTTTTTTGGTATAGTTTTGCACATACTTTTGCATCTATAGTGGGTCGTAGTCTTAATGTTTTGAATAGCAAAATTTGCATAGGTGAAATCATACTCTATGATTAATGATTTGTAATGTGTGTTATAGCCTAAATGTGTGACAATTGTAATTTTGACACACATTTCAATACATCATGTCATTGAGGGCTAGATAGCATAAGAGTAACTATTATTTAGCTATTATATTTTTGGATTGTGAATAAATGTTTTATTGATGGAATATATTATAAGTAAAAGACAAGGTCAATACATTGTATCAATTTTTTATAAAATTAAATTTTGGCATAATTTTTTTTAAAGTATAAAAAATATTTATTTTATTTCTATTTAATTGCCTTAAAAAGTTAAAATATATACATATCCAATAAATTTGATAACTCTATTTTTCAAAGATTGAAAATTTCAACAATTTTAGAAGGCTACTTGGTTGAAGTACACTACACCCCTTAAAAAGTATGTCAAAAAAGTACTTTTGAGGGATGTACTTAGGTTTGACAACTTTGGGGGATTGAAAAACTAAATCTTTTTGTGTTGTATTCAAATGAAGTAGGTGAATAACCTTATTAATATTTGTTTTTGTTGGCCATCAAACTTTTAAAATGTTTTTTTTGAGTTGCAAAAAGTATTTTTGTGAGAATTTGAAGTATGTCAAATTTGTCCAAAAAATGAAAAGGATTTTGTGGAAGAAAGACAAACATTTAATTTTGACAACTTTACTAATACTTTGATAGATTATTTGTTGTGCAAGTGATTCCTACTAATAGATAGGATATAGTTGTAGTTATTGTTGAAATTTAGAAGCTTACATGGCATTTTCTTTTATAGCAAAAAGTAGATAGGAATCAAAATGTTTTGGCTAATCTTCTAGTTCTTGGAAGTAACATGTATGTGGACTTTAGGATGACTAACGGTTGAATTTCTATAAATATGTGTATTCTTGAAGAAATAAATTTTTTTGTGACTAGTGACAAAAAATATTGTAAATGCAAAGAGTACATTTATGAAGTAATCACTGCTATTCATTCCAAAGTTCACTTAGACTTTACAAATTTTCACACAATTGGTGGTTGCAAGTTAATCAAAACTAATTGGTTGATCTCCATTTGAAAACTTATAGCGCACACTACCAAAAATTGAATGGTTGATTCTAAGTTATAAAATGTATACGATGTACAAAATATATAAAATGTATAGTTCAAGTACATCTGAATTTTGCCAAAAGTGTACCTAATGTAGTTGACTTCCACCCTATTATTTTATCATAATAGGGATGCTTGGGAGGTGCACTTAGTTCTATTACAACAAACCACATGCAAACAAGTGGTTTCTAATAAACTATAATTTTTTCAAAATTTGAGCATTGTTTACTAATGACTATAAGATTCTACTCACAAAATTTCAAACTCAAATAAAATATGGAATGATTTCTAGAAGAAGTTAAAAATGCACTAAAATGGCATGCTTTTTTAACTCAAATATTTTTAAAGAGCACATTTAGATGACCATTGCATCAATATTCAACTCAAAATGAGCTTTCAATAAAGAGTTATTTTTAGGAATTTTTTGTTCATTTTTTACACAATTTTTTCTTATATAATATAGGGGTGTGAAAGTTATTTTTCAGTTCTACAGGGTATCTTTTTACTTCAAAAATTTATAACTAATTAATATTAACAAATAAAAATTTCAATAATTCAAAACATAAATTTTCAAAGTAGAAAAATGTATTCATATTTTTTTCATTTAATTTTATTTAGAATTCAAAAAGTATATAGGGGTCCAAAGTTTTGTTTGCACATGGTTTTTAACGGACATTCTAAGTGAACCCCAAGTACGGATGTTACTCATAATTAGGGAAACCAATAATTAATGACCATATTTTTATCAATATGGTGCTTATAATTTACTCTTTGAGGTTGTTTTTTTATAATTTTTGATTTTATAACTAATCATTTAATTACTTCATTCTTTAATTGATATAGAGTTATTTTTCATTGATAAATTGTTGAGGTTGAAGTCTAATATTTCATCATTACCTAGGCTTTAGTAGAGCTTTAAATTAAATGACATATGGCCTACCGTTGCTTGGTTGGAAATTCTTTTCATATTGCTATTTGGATCCTCAAATTACTACTAAAAATGGTCAAATGACAATAAAATAGTTGCAAATGTAGGTGTCCATGAGTGAGAGTGGCCCCTAAAGGATTGTTTGTCCTATTGGGGGGCAATTTGGATCTGGGTAGGTTCTTATTGTCTTAATTTTTAGTGAATGTTTTTGAAACTTATTTAGAATGTGCAATTTTGCAAGCGCTTTGTAGATTTATAATTTTTTTTCCATTGGTGCCTAGAAGAAAAAGTTATGGCATAATAAACCAAAAATGGAGGTCAATGGGCAACACAAAAAATCCAAAAATTCAAAATATATATTTTTAATTTCCTAAAATTTTGTATTTATGTCTACATTTGAAGCTTTGATTCATTCTATTTGGATTGGTGATGAGAAAGTTATGGACAATCTTATTTTTCGGGCAATCTAAGCCTCTTCTTGAAAAAATAACTTATAGGATTTATTTGTGAAATCAATGCAATTTTTACAATTTTCCAAAAAAATTATTGGATAGGGTTAGGTTTTCTTTTTAGCACAATCTCACCATTGGTATTATTGTATTTCAATTCATCGTAGAGCTATTAACAATTTAGTTTTTCCTTCAATCTTTAACCTACTTCTATTTAATAAATTTTTAATGAGTGAAAATTTTGTATCATTTTGTATCATTTTTTTCTTAGATTCTCAACTCAACTATTCAATATAAAAACTTATAAAATCAAAATCAATAATACAAAAATTCTCAGTTAAAAAGATTCAAAGCCAAATAATCTGGTTAAGCAAGTTGCAAACTTGTTTTTTTTTCACTTTGTATGCAAATATCTTGCAATCTATATGGTCAAATTTGATGAAATTTTTACCACATGTTTTTAGACAAGTCAAGTACAAGATCCTATAGTTAGATTTTTTAAGAAGTGATTTTTTTGGTTTTCTTAGGTAAATGCAACAAAAGTGGCAATTTTGAGTGATTTTTGACAAAAATACTCTCTTAGAGCTTTAAAAGCTAGTATGTGAGCCTAGGATCTTAAGCCCATGAGCTTAGGCTCTTATATTATAGGTACCCATATTATAGGCACCCTCTATAGTTTTGGGATATTTATATCGTAGGTACCTATGTTGTAAGTTCCTATGTTATAAGCACCTTCTATAATTATAGGATGTTTATATTATAATAATAGGTATCTATATTCTAAGTACCTTCCATGGTTATAGGATATTTATATTATAAGTGTCTATATTATATGTACTTATATTCTAAGTACCTTCCATGGTTATAGGATATTTATATTATAAGTGTCTATATTATATGTACTTATATTATAAGTACCTTCCATGGTTATAGGATATTTGTATTATAAGTATGTATGCTATAAACACCTTCAATAGTTGTAAAGTACTTACTTACATCTAAGCTCAGGGCTTATAGGTTTGCATTTCTAAACTCACATGCTAGCATCATTGAGAGTGGGAGATCTAACTCTCAAGCCTCTACATACACATTTATAACTCATTTTTTTAACATTTTTTTCAAACCCTAAAAATCAAGCCTTAATTGCAATTTTCAATCAACAGGTAAGACAAGTGTGTCTTTTTCTAAAAAAATTGAATGACAAAAGCTAGTTTACTTTTCAAAAAATTAAAAGAGCAAGAAAATATAATTTTAGAAGTTTAGGCACATTTATTGAACAATCTATAGATGGACATTCCTACTCCAAAATTTTATGAGGATGTACTCAAATAAGTTAATTAAGAGATCCTATAGTTGAATTTATTAAATTAATTAAAACAATAAAGATAGAGATTTTTGCTTTTCTTTAGATACAAATATTTTTAAAGCAATTGTGAGCCCCACAACATTATAGAGCTTTTATTAGGGATCAACTGAAATAATACATATTTGTAATATTTATAAAATTTTGGCTAATGTAATAAAGTAATATATTGACATCAACCTTAAAACTATTGACTCAACGTCTTAATCTTTGGGCTTGGTTTTCAAAGAATCTTCATGAAAAAGGTGGTTGCATGAGATTGACAAGTTTTTGAAGTGTTTTTACCATTTTGCCAAAATTGTAATTTTTGTGTTCATTACTAGGAATAGTATAAAACAAACTAACATTCTTAGCTGTTGATCTGAAAAATAGACAACTAAAAGTACCAATTGCAAGTACTATGACTACTTGCAAATGTTGAAATTGTACTATATGGAAAAAAATAGAGTTCCTTAGAAAATAGATACAACAAGGTATAAATTAATAATTAATAGAAAATCATGAATATAATCTCCCTAATAATTGGCAGTTTTTGAAGACTTGATGATGATTACATTTCACAAAAAAAAATGAAGTTAAAACTATCTTCAATGTTCAAAAGTACACGTGCAAGGGAGCCCTGCAAAATTAGCAAAATTAAATTTTAAATATAAAATAATTTCTTAAAATTTCTAAAAAATAAGAAACAGGATTGCAATCAAGTTAACCATCTCCAATAAAAATTTCGAGTCCATTGGGTTCTACCTTCAAAAGTTCTAATAGAAAACAACTCCTTCATGCTAAATGTGATGCAAATTAGGATCGTTCTTTCTTGCAATCAACAAAACTTCTCCAATACTCAACTACATAAGAAATTCTTGTCATTCTCTTTGTCTTCATGAGATGCATCTATCAACCTAAGATTTTATATTTTGAATCCCAATTTGAACTTGTAGTTTTTGCATTAGAAAGTTTCATAATTTTTTTAAATAGTAGCTTTGGGACCTGAAATGTCCTTTTTAAGGGTTAAATTAATCTAAAGGGTAGCGTACAGCATTGGTGTTGGATTTTCACCTACTTTCAGGTAGCCAGCCTTGGCGAATCTGCAGAGCTGTAGCTTTTGTCAGTCCAAGCGAGCACGCCAGGTTCCAATTGAAATTTGGGACAGTTTCCAATTGAAATTCGGTAGCGCGTGTCGTGACCAACTTGCTCGCTCCTTCGCCTACCAAAAAGTTTGAATGGAATTGAAGTCGTCATGCACTTATCGGTATATATACAGCCAACTGTAGACACATACTTGGTAAAGCTAGTAACCATGTTCAACATCATCGATAATAGTTAATAATAATTATCGATATCAAGTAGCATCTGATCGATCAACGATGAATCGAAGTGGTAAATTCGGCAGATCGCTGCTGAACGTTGCGAGATGGATACACTAATTAACTTTATCAGTGAGCTAGAGTTGAAGAGGAGAGCAATTGCAACTTCATTAGAACGGCAGTCCACTTCGGTTTACGTACAGGAATGGATATTTCGTTAAAATGGCACTATTTCACAGACTTGGCACTTTTAGGTTTGGACCATGTGTTCTGAAATGTAAACTGGTTCTAGACTTTACACCATGTGGTTTGAAGTTTATACCAGTCCTAGAAAATGAATAGAAAAATGGCAGAAGAATATCGCCATTTTAACGAAATATCTGTTCATTGTATATACCCTTGTTTGAAATTCCCCTTCGAACGAGAGCAATCAGAAGTTTCCCAGATGATTTTACACTTGGAAGTTGGAACGGGGGGATCAGAGAAAAAGCGGTCATCAGGGACCTAAACCCTACTAAACCCTAGGGCGAAGATTAAATTTTCTCTGGTGGTGGAAAACTGTAACCCAGAAATTTGGGAACTAGTGGTCGATAAACTCCACCTGTGAATATGATCATGACATGGGCAAGCAGTGGCCATTAATTAATATTAGAACATCGACATATTCCTGATAAGAACCGTCGTAGTCTACGCTAAGCACCTAGTACTAGCTAGCTAGCTAGCTCACACTTGTGATCGATCGAGGTGTCCCGCACTTTCACCGACAATTATATTATTTTATCCCATTTATTTGAAAACTAACTAAACAATTGTAGATTAATCACATATTCGTAAGTCGCGCGCTGTGGGTCAGTGGACGATGGACTCCAATGCAGCCTGCATTGAATTGAATATTAATTTTGATTTATTCCACCATCCCTGATTTCGTCAACGTTACTCTCAATCCACATGGTGGAGAACCAATTTAAGGCGTCCACTTTGTTGAAAATGTTTGCTTCCGACGGCCCACCGGCGACTTGCCTTCCCCACGCTTTCCGGCCCGCCGCTGCAGTGATTTCAAACTCGTTGCACCTTCGGTACGTCTCGTACAACTGGGGTAGTGGGGACAACCGGGCGGGATTGCAATTGGGCCGATCCGAGGCTGAAGCTCAATGAAATTCTCTCCTTGTATTTGAGTGAGGATTGATCAGGATGTTAAATTTCTTTGAATGTGTGTTTCCTTTCTAGCTACGTGTGAACACGCTCCATTGATAGTGGAAGCTTGGCCCACTCCTATCGATCTAATTGTGTCACCTACGATGTTTACTGTTCAGTAACACACCCCGAAAGTAAACATGTTGAAAAATTCAACGTCCCTCCTTGCACAGTTGCATTTGAAACTTGGGTCCGTACAATAATTGTCACCAAAGTCACGATGATGCATCTTGTTGCCCATCTAGCAAAAATTCCATTCTAATGTTGGCTGTATTTTGTTCTATTTTTCTTTATTTATGGGAAGCTGATATCCACCAACAAGCTAAGCCTGGGTATTTTGTGGATAGGGGAAATTAAGTGAGACACCAAGGCAATTTCTATGTTTTTTTAAGGGGAGTGTTTTTTTGGATGATAAAGATCGACACCTTAGGCCGCTGATCGAGTGGCTCATGACTGAGTAATGTTATGATTGTGCCACATAATATTTGGCAGGCTTAGAAACGTCTTCACAACGAGCTCCATGTCGGATCTCCTACATGCGTGGATCCATGGTCCCACAATTGGTGAGGAATTAACCGTGCCTGTTTGTACCCTGAAACAGGAGATGAACTTAAATGGTTCTGCTCAGTGTTCAGTGCTCACAAGCAAACTGGCTCCACCAGTTCATCAGGTAGATACTGGCTCCAACAGTCTACACAAGTGGAACTGAGGAGCCCTCGTGCGGGACCAGCGTCCCGTGGGTCTACTACGATGGACCCCATGCCATGCAGCGTCCATTCTCCATTCTCAGTCGGGGAGTCTCCGCACCCAACGCGTCTAGCTGCTGCCTGGGGTTCTTAATTCAATTCGATCAACTCTCCAGTCAGCCTTAACACTCCTACTCAGCTTACAACGATTGATCACAGTCGCCGTGACTACGTTGTCCTCGGATTGCCATAAAACCCACTCCTCGCCACCTCATTTCTTCAATTCAGTCTGTTCCGTCGATCTACAAACGTCCTTAGTGCACATTGCTCGGTCAGCTGTTCTGGGTCGATCTAGTTCGGCTGTATTAGCAGGTCTGAGAAGGTTTACGATTATTCATGAATCCTGCTGCATGCTTGATAGAGAGAATAATTGCTTCTACTGAGATTCGACGGTGAGGAAGTGCACAGGCTAGGAGGCCGGTTTGGTTCGATCGATTGAAAGTGAAGTGATTCGAGGTATGGCGATGGGGATTGATGGGTGGATTTGGCGGGTGGTAACAATGGTGATGGCCATGGCGGTCATGGAATTGGGGGTCGGAGTGTCAGCGCAAGGCAGCTGGAAGGTGCTGGTCGAAAATGCAGGAATTGCATCCATGCACACGGCGATCACGCATTACAACACGGCTCTATTGCTGGACCGCACCAACATCGGCGCTTCCGAGATCGCGCTACCCAATGGCGACTGCCGCTACAATGAGGACGATAGGCAACTGAACCCCGATTGCACGGCGCACTCCGTGATGCTGGATCCCATCGGCAACAGCGTGCGCGCGCTCAAGATCCAAACTGACACTTGGTGCTCGAGCGGCCAGTTTTTTGCTGACGGTACAATGGTACAAACTGGTGGCGACTACGAGGGCTTGTACACGATCCGACGACTGGCGCCCTGCAATGTGAGTGGGACCTGCGACTGGGTGGAGGATGAGACGACGTGGCTCACGGATCCGCGCTGGTACGCGTCCAACCAGCTCTTGCCCGACGGGCTTCGCCAGATTGTGGTGGGAGGACGAAACGCATTCACGTACGAGTTCGTGCCCAAGAGAGAGAGCAACGAAGGTGCGTTTGAGCTACAGCTGTTGAAGGACACCAACACCAATCAAGGCGACAACATGTATCCCTATATCCATCTCCTTCCCGACGGCAACCTCTACATCTTCGCCAACAGGGATTCAATTGTGCTGGATTACAACACCAACACGGTGGTGAAGACATTCCCCACCATCCCTGGAGAGCCCCGAAACTACCCATCTGCTGGATCATCAGTAATGCTTCCCCTAACCCACGCCGACGGATTTTCCACTGTGGAGGTGCTCATCTGCGGCGGCGCGCAAGCAGACGCATACACGAACGCAGACGGTGATACGTGGGCGGCTTCCGAGACGTGCGGCCGCATAAACGTGACCGCGACGAATCCTGAATGGACGATGGAGGATATGCCCATGCGACGTACCATGGGTGACATGGTGATCTTGCCCACAGGGGACGTGGTGATCATCAACGGCGCGGGGAAAGGCGCCCAAGGATGGGAGAAAGCTACGGACGCGGTGCTCACGCCTGTGAAGTACAATACCAACAATGCGGGAGCGCGGTGGGAGACGTTAGCCGCCGCGACTATTCCTCGTGTCTACCACTCCACCGCGAATCTGCTCGGGGATGGGCGCATTCTCGTCGCGGGGAGCAACACGCATCAGTACTACACATTCACGGGCGAGTTTCCGACTGAGCTGCGAGTGGAGGCGTACACGCCAGCTTACGGGAGCGATACTCTGAAGCCCACGAACGTGTACGCGCCGGGAAGCGTCCGTTACGGTCGGGAGTTCTCGGTGAGTTTCATGGTGGCGAGGGTGCAGGGGACGCTGGAGGTGAATTTGATGAGCTCGCCGTTCGTGACGCACTCGTGTGCCATGGGCCTGCGCATGCTGAAGCTCAAAACGACGGCGCCGACGTTGCGGGATGATGGGATTTACGAAGTTACGGTCACGGCGCCGCCCAACAACAGAGTGGCGCCAGCGAGCTACTACATGCTGTTCGTCGTGCAAGACGGTGTCCCAGCCACCGCCAGATGGATACAAATGCGATCGTAAACATATCCCCACCCCTCTGCAACCTCATTCCGGACCGTCGACACAGCTTAACTTGCGCCTCGATTGCCATCGTTGCGGCCATGGTGAGAGTCGCGGATGCGTAATGCCAAGTCGGAGCCGGACACGAGGGCCGTAGTTTGCTACAAGTTTAGCTCGAAAAATTGCGAAACGCGAATTGATTCTCGTGCCTTGAGTCGATCTCACGTTGCGAGTCGATGTCTGGCACCCATTATATTGTTACTTTCAAAACCACAAATTCTCTCTGCCCAGAGTCACCAAATACTTAATCACAACTCGAATTGTGAACATTAATAAATTAGTTGTTTTCTAAAGGAAATGACTTTTCGTCCGGGGGTTGAGGTCAGTGATACTGATACATAGGGATTCACTCGCTCTTTAGTTGCCACGTTGAAATGAATCCTTGAATTCATCCGCGTAGTACATGCGTATGATTGATTCTCCGAGAATAATTTACTTAATTGCTGCTTGCATGTAGCGATTAGATTGAAGAGGATTGCTGCTAATCTGGCTTCCAGTTTAGTTTCCCTGACAAGTTACAGGAACGTTGCATCCATGGTGGTGTAATTCATTTATGAATCTAGTATTCATTGAATACAAAACGACTGTAGCCTGGAGAGGCATCCCATTCATTTCATTGAAACTGTTGAAAAGCTCTGAGATTCATTCATTGAAATCTTAAGTAGGTGCCTTTCAGCTCCTTTTAAGTAGGTAGGTACTGTACAAGGGGATATAAAGTCAATTTCTTTAAACTTTTGGTATTCCATTATTGGTATTGGCTTTCCATTAATGGTGTGGACTGGGGAGGTCTCTGGAAGTTGCAAACTTGCATTATGCTTAATATCGCCAGAATCCATCTCCTAATGATGTTGGTTAAAAATGCTTGAAACGGTTGAATTTTATTGAAATTAAAGCCATGGATTGCTTGGTTGGAATGGAATACTACTTCGAGTTGAGAGATTGGGCGAGTGTAGCGGCCTCAATTCAATCTCTTGAGCTAGCTACATGCTTAGTATAATTCGAGTTTGCATCTTTATGCACTTTAGAATTCAAGGCCCCATGTTTACCTTTTCTGAAATAATTTTGACTTGTGAATCAGTATTGATAACGCTTAGAATTCTCACTAAAAACTGAGCTGTCGCTCGCCAGAAAACTTTTAACAGGCAATGAATCCACAGAAGAAAATAACAGAAATTCCATAGTCATTTGCACCAATTCATTTGTTTTTATGTGGGATTTATTGTGTTTTTCTTTCAGTTTCTATTTCTGTTGGATTCTTGCAATTTTTTCTATAGAAGATGAAAGTTTTAGTTTTTTTTTATAGAAGACTAGCGGTTGGCGCTTACTTTGCTACGCATTAATTATATTATTTTCATCAATTTCTTATGTGATAAAATGCAAATTAATAAAGTATGTATAATATTTAAATGAAAATATTGACATCTTCATATAATATTCTTTGGAAATACATATATTGTGCAATAAAAAATAATTAAAGAAAATCTTTCTATCAAAATTTTCACAAAAAAAAATCTTTGCAAAAATAAAAAAATTGCAATAAGAAAAATTAATCAATTGAAAAATGTAAATAGAATCTTCACATTTAAATATGTAGAACAATAGTTTCAATTTCAAGAAAATCTTCAATTAAGAAATTATTAACCTTCATATAATAGTTTATAAATATACATATAATAAAATGTAGAGTAATTCTAGTATTTTTCAAATCAAAATCTTTACAATTAAAGAACATACAAAATTTTCACCTATTAAAATGTAGAATAACAGTAACGATTTCAATTTCAATAAAAGATTCAAATAACAAATTATAAAAATCTTCATAATCATTTGAATATATTGCAATCTAGAATTAAAAAATATATATATATATATTGAAGTTAAATTTTATACATTAGAATCTTTGCATATTTTCAAATAAAAGTGATAAATTTTATAAATGAATTGCATCCAAAGATACAATATAATATCCTTCCATTGATTATAAAAAAATGTAGCAAAATGGCTACAAATATCATCCTACCATATTTATTGATATGATAAGCTGTCTCAATTGAGACAATGAAATAATGATAAACACCAAAAGAATGCAGTTGGATGGAAGGGGACGTCACCAAAGCGTGCATGAACCCTAAACATGCAGAGTTTGAAACAAACTCTTAACTTTTCCATCCATTCGATTCAGGTGTAATTATATGTAGGAATCTGCATGACAATGTCATGCAAAAACCTCATGGTAAACCACATTTTTTACCATTCCCACAGCATTTAAATTGTCATTAGCAACTTTAATGTTTGCAGGATGTCTACCACGAGACATAGCCACATATAACTGACCATGGCTAAATACTTCATTTCGAAGATAAATGCCGACTCAATCATATGATTGGCTCTGCAATTTATTGATTGTCATAGCAAAATCTCCAGTAATAGGAAATTGTCTCCGACAAAGTGTAAATGGTAAGCGGCTATCATTGCAATGATGTGTGATTCTTGGAATCAATACTTCTTGACCACGATGGCGCCCTTCCACAATTTCACACAATAATACAGTGGGAGACACTTGCAAAACAAGCAAGCAACTACCATTGCATAAACCCTTTGTTGGATTCAAGTTTCTTAGCAACATAACATATTGACCACATTTTAAATTTAATTGGTGAGGAGGCAAATCGCTAAGTTGTAATGAATTTAAAAACTCTACCGGATAATGATGGGCATGCTCATCATTTTCATGTACAAAATCAGCATTAAAACATTGATGTACATCTCCGAGCATGCGATCGATGATTTTTCGATTGATTTCTTGAGCATCATCATTTCGCATAGCCAAAATGACACGCTCAGAGAAATCAACAGGATGATCAAAAATGACATTAATGAGACCATTTAAAGAGTTTCCAACTGCAACCATTTCTAACGGTAAATCCACTTCCAAACTGGTTTTGCCCTCACCAATATCTAATAAAAATTGTTGAAAGTCTGGTTGACTTTGCAAACGCATATTTGTGGTCAAATGAAAATGTTGCATTAATGGAAACAAATATGAACGTCACAAGCAAGCCTCAACAGTTTGTTGGCGACCTCCACGTACAACTACAGGCAAAGTTTGGCGAAAATCACCACCATATAAAACTACAAGCCCACTGTTTGAACAATCTAAACCCCGAATATCTCGCAAAAATCTATCTATAGCTTCTATCATAAATCGATGCCCAACACAAGCTTCATCAAGTACAATCAATTGTACTTCATGCAAATTTTGAGCCAACGACAATTGAGCACTAATATTACAAGTTGAGGCTTCATGCAATTGTAATGAAATGGCAAGAGAAGAATGTGCCGTTCGTCCTTCATGTAAAAGGTAAGCGGCTATTCTACTTATTGCCATTGTCATACATTTGACACCACGACCACGAAGATAACCTAATATGATATTATACACAAAAGTCTTGTCAGTCCCACCAGTCCCACCCATGAAAAAAAATTTATTTGGAAAATGAGGTTCTAAAACGGCAGAAGTCACTGCATTGAAAACAATGCATTGCTCTTCGTTAAGTCTATCCACATCTTCCTCTACAAAATGAATGTTTTGATTATCTAAATCATTGTTGTCATTGGCATCACCACCAACATCAACAATATTTGGATAACCAAACTCATTCAAATCTTGAATGTTAAAAAAATCTACAATGTGTTTATCTGAAGATGACAAATACTCATTAATAGATAAAATGACTTTACAATAGCGGTTTGGATCATCATGTTAATCATCAGACATAACATCAAGATATTTTTTAAGTAAGCTAAGAGGATCCAACGGTTGTTCAAATACAAGAAGTGTTGCAAACAACCGCCAAATCTGTCTAGGCAAGGCAATGAGGGATGTTTTTTGAAGACAATTGTCCCATTCAGCATCATCTTGTAAAAGCTCTCTTGCAATACAAGCGGCTTTATACGTTGGATGAACTATATCTTGAAAAGAAAATAGGTCATCAAACGAAGTTGGTGCTTCAACATGAGTCAATAACAAACGCAAGTAAAATAATTCAGTACCTACGGGAACCATATTACTCTACCAAAAACTTTTATTTTGCGTTGTCTTCTTTCCTACATGTTCTTTTTCACATCCCACTTATAGTGAAGTGGAAGATCCATGTATCGAAGAAGCATATGATTGCCTTGATTGCCAGAAGCAATCAAAGCATGAATACGGCGATTGAACTCAAAAAACTTTGTGACTTTGATCTCAGCATTTTGATCAATCACTGATTGCAAAGATGTACCTTCATAAAAGGTAACATATTGTTGGCCGAGAAGATGAACCGGTAAACAATAAATACTATGACTCTTGTTGTTGGTTTCAAAACCAAAGAGTCTCCAACATGCTTTTTGAGCAGCTACATAGCGACCCTTCAAGAAGTCCTTAATTTCATCTACTATCTCATCAGTTTCTACCACGCTACGATCTGGACCTTTAAAAATATATTTGTGAAGGTATTTAACAGTTTTCACTGAACTACAAACCTCCACATTAATATGGCAGTTAAAACGGCTTATCAAATATGGGTTGTATGGCACAACCCATTGATTGTCTAAACGAACAATTTGACCTCGTGTACGTTTCTCAACATACCTACCGTGATTTCGGCGACGGTACAAAATATGACCGTCACCATCAACCTCAGTGGTATCTCGAGTTTGTATAAGATAGTTCTTTGAACATCTATTGTTTTCCATACAAGGACAATTGGGATTGTTCAAACCACATGGGCCGTGCATCATGTGTTTTGCAACCGCTGCATAAAACAATGGTTGTTTATTCACATCTAGAATCTCAGCACATACAACTCTATCTATAACATTAGAATCATTAACCTTGTCTTTCAATCAAAGAAGAATGTGAGCATGAGAAAGACCACGCTTTTGAAACTTGATAGTGTAACAAAAAGCAATTGTCTCTCCCAATACATTTTTTTTTGTGATTTCTTCCATCATGGCTTTCAACTTGAGTTCAAAAACACGTACAACTACATTTGGACGATCCAGAGGGGTTTGACTTGAACCAAGCTCATCTATAATCTCAGGCCAAGTCAAATTGCATGTCATTGTGATAAACAAATACGGTTTACCTAAGACTCTAACTAAAACCATATTATCTTGAAAAAAGTTTTGCATATATCTAGGGGAACCAATAAATGTTGCAGGTAAAACAATACGACGTCCAATGCGTGCTCTATTGTCTTCTTGCAAAGCATCTACAATTCCTTGATAACATTCGGCACGAAGTTTTGCTTGATGTTGTCTAATGAAAAATAAATTTTCATGTTCTACACGTAAATATTGATTTACTACATATTGTTGGAATAATCTTCCAGCTCTATGTAGTACATTAGACTCGGGTCGCTTTTGAAGCATATATTGAACAAATGATTTTAAAGTCACTCCAGTATTTGCTTTAAAAGCAGGTGACCACCCATACTACCCTTCAGGAAATAACAATGGATAAGACAATGCATCATAAGAAGGATGAATTTCCTTAATCCTTTGTAATCCTCCACCACGTTGGTGAAGAATAATATCACGTCCAGATTCCATGTGTTGTTCATCGAGAACAACAACAACAATCTCATGAACAACGGATCGGTTGTATCTTCGACGATGTTTTCTATCGGGAGTCTTACCGGATATACGAAGTCTCACATTCTGTCCTCCTAAAAGGACATCACGTGAAGATTTGAAACCACAAACTAATGCATTAACCGATTCTAAAACTTCATGAATGGTGTTTACGGTGTTACGATCAAGATCATCAAAGATCACTATCCGACGGTCTGTTTGCAAATCATCATCCAAAAAATAAATTTGTGCAAATTTTGCACCGTGATTTATTTCAGGTTCTAAATTTCCAATATGGTGACATAACTCTCTATTTACACGAAATGTATATACCCCTCGTCCTTCAGCTTGCCCAGATTGAAACTTACTACGCATACTTGTGAATGCAAAAGCTTGATTATATTTTCTAATGGATTTTAGAAATCCTTGAGACTCAGAAGTATTGCCCATAAAAAATTCATGGAGCATTGGATGGACAATGGGATGACTAACATGTTCGCTAGAAATTTTACCATTATAACAACAAATAGTAGCCTTTTCCTTTCTAAAACGAAATGCCAAACACTTTTGACATTGGATGCACATGGATCCAATACCATCGATATTAACTTCCACGAAGTCATCAATCGTAGCTAAAGCTTGAGCCATAGTCTATGATTAATAACAATCACAAGTTTAAATTAAAATAAAAAATATTCTAAACCCTTCAATTATAAAAATAAAGGTTTAAAATATTCTTAGCATACAAAAAGTTGAAGACTTATTTATAGAACTTACGCTTCAAAAATTTGCACCTTTTGAATATTCTTCACTATACTCCAAGTGCTCCTACTCCAAATTTTCACTACATATAAAAAACACGTTTACATTAAATCAAATTCATATGTTGACAATAAAAGGAAATTAAGTCAAAGTGTTGATACTAAAAAGAAATTAGGTGAATTTGTTGACATTAACATGAAATTAAATCAAAATTGTTCCAAAAATGCTTCCAAAAAAGAGCTCAAATTGTTCATATTAAGTTACATTGTAAACATTAAGGTGAAATTAGGTCAAATTGTTTCAAAAAATTGCTCCAATTGCTCCTATTAAGCTTTATTTAATTCAAACTCTTAAAATTCAATTGAATTGAAGATCAATTTATACTCAAATTGTTCAAATGATGCTCAAATTGATCACATTAGGTTTAATTGTTGGCATTAAAATGACTTTAAAAATGCTCCAATTTCTTCAATTTGTTTTCAATTACATCAATCCCTTTAAATTAAGTTAATTGAAGCTCAAATTACACTTAATTTATTCAAATGAAGCTCAAATTGCTCACATTAAATGAAATTAGGTCAAATTATTCAAATTAAACTCAAATTAGGTCAAATTGCTCTAAGAATGCTCTAATTGCTCCAATTTGTCTCTAATTACATCAATCTCTTGAAACTAAGTTAAATTGAAGCTCAAATTACACTTAATTTGTTCAAATGAGGCTCAAATTGCTCACATTAAATCAAATTAAGTCAAATTATTCAAATTAAACTCAAATTAGGTCAAATTGCTTAATGAATGCTCCAATTGCTCCAATTTGTCTCTAATTACATCAATCTCTTGAAATTAAGTTAAATTAAATCTTAAATTACACTTAATTTGTTCAAATGAAGCTCAAATTGCTCACATTAAGTCAAATTAGGTCAAATTGCTTACATTAAGCTCAAATTAGGTCAAATTGCTTAATGAATGCTCCAATTGCTCCAATTTGTCTCTAATTACGTCAATCTTTTGAAATTAAGTTAAATTGAAGCTCAAATTACACTCAAATGAAGCAAATGAAGCTCAAATTATTCACATTAAGTCAAATTGTTCCAAGAATGCTCTAATTGCTTCAAGAATGCTCCAATTGCTCCAATAATGCTCCAATTTGGCTCTAATTACATCAATCTCTTGAAATTAGATTAGATTGAAGCTCAAATTACACTCAAATTGTTCAAATGAAACTCAATGTTCAAATCACCATTCTATATGTGAATTCAAATTTGCTTAAAACAAATGTAAAGAAAATACCTTGGAAGTATTGTTGAGCTCAAGAACACCACCATTTGATAAATTTCTTCACTCACAAACAATGATGATCAAAATTGAAGAATTGAAATACAAATTTGTCAAATTGCAAAGACTTTGTAAATACTATGTTGTAGAATCCAAAAGTGCAAAAGCTTCAAATCATTTAGAACATTAGAATTGAGAACATTCAAAGCTTCAACATTCAAAGCTTCAACATTCAAAGCTTCAACATTCAAATTGTAAAAGTAAAATGAAGTGTGAAGTCAAGAAATATGAAACCTCTACCTTTGTAATATCATTGTACCTCTATAATATCACATTTTAACACTGTATGATATTACAGAGATAAAATGGCCGTTGAAACTCTGTAATATCACATCTTAACACTGTGTGATATTATAGAGGGATCGACCTCTGTAATATCACACAATGTTAAAATGTGATATTAAATCTGGTAGTGGAATGAGATTGTCATTTTTGGATGAATGTATTGCTATTTTTGGATGATTGAACATGGTTCTAATGAACAAATGTCTTTTTTCCCACATTATACATATTCCATCCATATTTATGTTGTAGATGCAAAAGCTTCATCACTCCAACATTATACATATTCCATCCATATTTATGTTGTAGATGCAAAAGCTTCATCACTCCAATGAGGATTGCAACTGAATAATTAATTTGTTATGCTTCAATTGTTGGTTTATTAGAGGGGCAGAATTCATTAGAGAAAGAATGGGGCTCAAGAGGGCCGTTAGAGTTCGACCAGCTGTGCAAATAAAAAATATTTTTGTTTTTTGAACAAAAGCATTTTAAAAAATATTAAAAATCGCAATCTGACATGGCACCTATTCATCTACGCAAGTAAACATGAATTTAGTTCACTTAAAAACTTGCAGTTGGGGAATTTCCTGAACTTTGCCAGAGCACTTTTTCGCTAATTGACTGTAGTTATGCTCATAGACTCCGTCCTTATAGGGTTCAAAGTTAATACTGTATGTGTAGAATTATGCAAAAGGAAAACCACTTCAGCAATACAATTTCTGTGCGAAGATGCGATTTACAAGTGTCTGTTTCACGAACAAAGTAAGCTTACATGAGACGAAAACAGTGACTGAGGACTTGAAAGAATAGCACGAATCAATAATTCAGAAAGTCCCAGTCGAACTTCAAAAAGAAAATAGTTCGACATTGCTCATGCTCAACGACTTGAATAAACATTAAACTAGTGACATGCATCAACGAGGGAGACCTTACAATCTTATTCCGGCACTACAATCTTTGGCGATTCCGGCACTACAATACTTAACGATTCCGGGACTACAATACTTAAAGATTCCGGGACTACGATATTTTCTGAAGAGTCCGGCACTACAATTTGTAAAGATTCCGACATTGGAGCTCTCGGAGTTGGAGGTTCTGGGGTTGGAGCTTCCGGTGATGGAGATTCAGGGACTGCAGATTCAGCTATTGGAACTTGAGATGGCGGACTAAGCTTCGTGCCTTCACGACCGATTAGCCATGTCTCGTGGATCAACTTCCACTGCAATCCATTCACGGCGTCAATCTGACACACATGGGGATAAATTAGTAAAATTGCTTGCCCTCTGTTTGAAATAACCAAGAGTAATGGTATGTATTTTACTAAGAGAAGAAGAGGCTCTTGAAAACAAATTGGGCATGAAGATCGAATAGTCCAAGTCCTACAGAACCTGCGGCAGTGACCCATGACTCAGATGCAAGAAAGACGAATCCAGCGAATGCATATGCTACAATCAAAGCAATAGCAAATCCATTATGCAGGTGATTCATTTGGAGTAGTGGGCAATTGAAATCACTTTTGATTGTAGAAGAGCAGTTGTGACTGCGCACGAGAACCGAGGACCTGCTCACAGTGAAAGGCGAAAAGTCCACATTAGAAACATAAGACAACATTAGAATGGCGTGCTCGTCAACCTGAGTATTGTAAATTGTAAGTGTTTCCAAAGTGTATCTACAGAATTAGTTGACTCCATAACGAGTGGAAAAAAATGCAACAAAATACATTATGAGAGCCTTTTTTTCAAGGATTTTAGACTTGATTGATAAACAAGCAGTCGGTGGAAGACCATAATGTTGTTAAGGTGATCATAAACTGCCCAATTTACAAATCTAAAGAATCTCAACGACCCTGTCTTTGAGAAACGTCACCTGATTTTTCCCACTTGTCAAACCTTGCAAGATACAACGAATCAGACAGCTTCTCTATCCTGACCCGATCGACCCAGATACAGAAGTGCTTCCCTTTCTTTACACCGTGTAACTCGCGCAAGGTCTCTATCTCCTCCAAAGGATTGGTAGTGATTCCATACGCATGAACATAGCTGGCATCAGGTACCTGTGCATTCCACAAAAAATCATCGTGCCATATACGAGCATCGTGTTACAGCATCTCTTCAAAGCAACCGTATTCTTCAAAACAAAGGAATCAGTTAAAATTTTCAGAATGACAAACTCAAAGTATCGCACAAGCCTTCCAGTTGTTAGAAGGAAAAAGCCTGGTACCAGTGACATCTTTAGACGACTAAACACAATATTTGTGTTATCAACATCCGCTTTCAGCCAGTGCTCCAATAATAATAGGTAATCAACAACCTCGTGGGATACAGAGGATAAACTCAATCGTGCAACTCCTCCAAGTGTTTGAAAGGCACGAGGTCGGTCGCGTGGGGAAACATTAGGTTTTATGTCAAAATGCTGCATGGCTTCAAGAATACCTGCAGCACACCTTTCCTTAGCGAGATAGACGCGAGACAAATCTCCGGTGTATTCTTTGTGCCATTTAAGAAGCTCTTCCATGGCATTTCCGACCTGGAATTTTCCCCAATATTATTCAAATTTCAGAGTAGACCAAGTGGAACTAACACAACGAACCGAAATGATTAACCAAACCACATTTAAAAACAAGTATTCAAAAAAAACTATTAAACAAAAGCAAAGATTGTATCTTACTATGACTCCGTAAACATCGGGCACAGTGAAGAGCTCGGCATCATTTCCAGAATCACCGCACACAAGAGTTTTTCTAGGAGCACACCCTTCCTCTTTCAGCTTCTTCATCAGGTACGCAAGTGCTTGGCCTTTTCCAGCTCCTGTTGGGAGCACATCAAGGTTGACTCCTCCGCTGTATATAAGCTTGACGTTCACCTGCAATTGCAACAGGGGATAACAACAGAAACTGAAACGCCTAATCAGTGAGCTACAGATAAAGAGAGGGCCAAAGTAGTTAAAGGGGCCCTTATAAATAATGCTAAGCATCTTGGCCCTGTCTCTCAACATTACAAGACCCGACCTGCAATACATACATACTTTAGGGACAGCTTACCTCGCGCTCTTTGATTCTTTCTGTCAAAGTTTTGATAACTTCCTCAGCCGCACCTTTGTCTACATAGAAGCTTACTTTATGAGGTCGCTGCTCTGAATTAACCTGGTAGTCAACGAGTCCCACGTGATCACTGTAGACATCCGTCCGCTTCAATGCAAATCACGTCTACATAACTTCATTCTATACTTCTCATAACTCAACAAAACCTCACTTCGGAGCGAGGTCTAATCTTCTGTTATCAACAAGCTCAAGTGCTTACAAGGAAAAGAAAAGGAAACACACAAAATGAAGAAAGTCGGATATGTCTTACCATATTCTCCAAAGTGTGACGTACCTGGAATTTTAAGTTCAATTTGGTCCCTTCTTCAACAATTACTTCTCGATTCCAACCCTGATTTAGCTCCTCCTCCCATCTAAGATCCGGAGTCATCGTCTCCCCATACCTGATTTCTGTCCCCACGGACATGATGGTGATGCCTGGCGTGAGTAAAGGGACCTCCGAACGAAGCTTTTCATACATTGCTGGGGACCTTCCAGTTGAATATACGAGTAGTGAGTCTTGGTTGTAATCCGCTTGCCATAGAGCGCCAAATCGCAGCAGGGAAGTATAATGGTTGTCTTTATGATCTACCTACAAGGCGAAAGGTATGAAAGCCACATTGTCAGCAGCGACCACCTCGACATCTTGAAAGATACTGAAAATATTGCTCATTTATTTTATGCAAATTATGCAAACCAGTGCGATAGAAAATAAATGAACACAGTAACCCTAACCTTCTTAAAATTGAACTCAAATCCTGCAATATCTTAAAATCATAGAGAAAATCGTCAAGAGGGGACTACCATGGTATTGTCGAGATCTGAGACAATCATCAGCCGAGCCGCTTCCGAAAACTCCATGATGAATCGAATTCAATTCTTTGGCGATTGAAGTTCACCGATCTCAGCAAGCGCCCGAGGCTCTGTAAAAGCAACAACCAGGTTAACTTCAGAAACAGAGTACAAAGCCGTGCGGAACCCCAATGAGTGAAAAGCAAATCATTCGGTACATCAAAAGTCCTAACTTAATTTCCTCCTGCCCAGGCTTGAGGAAATGAATGAAACCGACATCAGAGATAGTAGTGCTCCTGCCTGCCAGATACAACTGTCCAGAATGCTTCAATTAGCTCTCGGGCGGTGCATCACGCACGTAAGACAGTCAGTGCAAGCGTGGCGTCTGCTGCAAAATTGGAAGCATCTCGTATCCCACACCAATTTGCGAGTAAATCAACAAAACAGTCACTACAAAAATCTGTCGCATGTCGCATTTCCGATTGCTCCTCATACTGCAACTCAAAAACCCCTGCCTCGAGGCATGAGAATGCTGCACAAATGAATTGCAGCGCCGGACAAGTTCCACATTCTCCCTCATCGAATAGCCCCTCAAGAGCGTTCTCTCTCCTGGCATTGACCTCTTCCGTGAAAGTATGCTTTTATGTTGATACATAAGGTAAACCAGCCCATTGTGGTCAGAATGAGGAGTCTTAACATCATCTTGTTGCTGAAATTTTTCAATTTTTTTTCCCACATTAGTACAAGTGTGAGAAACAGCAAGTGCAATTGAAATTATATATTTTTTGGCAAAGTATGAATTTGATAGGAATTTTTGAAGTGTTCAGCCCAAAAGACTACCTTAAAACCAACAAAATCTGAATGTCATAATGTTTCATCTTACTACCTAATGCAGTCAAAATATTTTCTATCATGAAAGGTCTAAGAAGTCAATTTTTACAATGAATTTCACATTGAAAAGCAAGAAGTTCCTAATGAGGTCATTGTTCATTCCATTACTGTCATGTAAGACATGCATTGTGGCCCACATCTCACATACTGAAAAAAACCCACAATGGATCATTTCCTAGGTGACCACAATGGGCTATTTACCTTAGATTGTATGTCTCCATGAAAGTATGTTTTTATGAAAGAAGAGGAGACTTAATTTCTTTGAATTCTAAAAAATCAAAAAACTGATTGTATTGACTTGGATTTTCAATAGTGTTTTGGAGACCAATGCTCTTGAAAGTCCTACATCCTTTTTTTGGCAAATTTTTTTTAAGTAGAAGTAGGTACAAGATAGATGGAAAAAATAAACCATTAATAGCTCTAAGATGGAATTAAAACACACTAATTCCAATGGTGAAATTGTTTTAACAATCCAAGTTGATCATATAGAACTTTTAGCTTTGAAAAAATAGGAAAATTGAACTCAAAGTCAAGTTTTAACATTATTTTTTCCAAAAAAAAATGCTCTAATTGATGACAAAACAAGATGCTCTACAACTTTGACATCATGTAATCAAAATGTTGAATGAATCAAAGTTTTCTATGTAGGCTAAAACACAATCTACGAGGGAAAAAAATTTATTTGATTTCAAGTTTTTGTGGACTTCTCTTGCTACCTACCAAGTTGAAATTTGGACTCATTGTCCAACTTTTGGTCTTGGATATTGATTGAAATAAAAATTATATTCCCAAAATGCTAATTATGGGCAATGGTCGGCCTGAGGTATCACTTTTTGGACACACTAATTACCTTATTTTTGTTTAAAACCTCCAAAGTTTCCCGGGGGGGGCACTACAAAGGAAGTTCATGGGTGAGGAGCGACCAAATTTTGGACCCCCTATATTATATCCTAAAATTTTATTTTTTTTCTAAAAAAATATATAAATAGATTTTCCTACTTTGAAAGTTTATGTTCTAAATTATTGGTATTTTTTATGTTAATAATAATTAGTTACAAGTTTTAGAAGAAAAAAGATACACTGTAAAGCTAAAAATAACTTTCACACCCCTATATTATATAAGAAAAAAAATTTGAAAAATGAAAAAAAAATTCTATAAAATATCTTTCTACTGAAAGTTTATTTTGGCTAAATATTGATACAATAGTCATCTTCATGTGATCTCTATAAATATTTTAGTTGAAAAACATGTCATTTTAGTTTATTTTTCAATCCTTTCTAGATAATGTATCACATGTTATTTAGGATTGAAATTTTTGGCAATAGAAACCTATAGACATTGTTAAACAAAGCTCAAAATTGTAGGTTAAAATTATATTTTATTAGAAAGTAATTAGGAAAAGTAGAAATGGGTAGTTAGGATTTGGTCGCTCCTCACCCATGAACTTCCTTTGTAGTGCACCCCCCGTGCAAAGTTTAACTAATTTGTTCATTTTGATCAAGTAAGAAGACCCCAAATTTTTTTTCAAAAATTCCTGCATCTCAATGAGATGAAGATGTATATTCTTAATAAGTTTTTTCTTTAAAACTTTAATTTTTAGATCTTTTCATAGAAGTGAGAAAAAATGCTGAATTTTGAGATTTGTAGGCATCACAGTGCACAATTTATTAAATTTTTCTTAATAAAATAAATTATTTTATGTATTGGACCACTTAATGTAAGTCATATCCAAAAATTATATTAAAATCAAATTATTTGATATTCCAAATGCTTGTTTTCAAGGATTCTAGGTACACTAGACAAAATTTACTTTTTTAATTAAAAAATCCATTAAAAATTCTTATAATTCTTTGATTGTGATGATTTCTTTTCTTGGTGCATTACAAGTGTAGGTAGCTAAAACCATATTTTTTGAATTTTCACTTTAATATAATTAAAAGATGAAGTTGTTTGACACAGTGCAATGGACTAACATTGTAGTTTAGACAACATTTTGGGGTACCCCAAGCAAACTATTGCCCTTATAAAAAAGTTTCAAAAAGTTCCATCAAAAATTTCAATCATATTGTCATATGAACTTGCCCCAAATCCAATTTTTTCTGTGTAGGAACAATGGGACTTTAGTGGATAATAAAAAAATGTTATATATTGCAAGTTGAAATAGGACATGTGATAGACAATTGAGATTTGTACATCTAATTGCATGTTACTTTTTGAAAAATCATCTTTTATATATTAGTCTTGTCTAAATGTATAGCCCTCATGTACCTATATTTTAAAAGCCTAGGGTTCATTTTAAGGAACATTTCTTGAAAAGGAGGCTTTGCATCAACAAAAATTATATGTGAAAAACTTTGAGTTGGCCCTTTCTCAAAAGTGAACTATAGGAAAGAGCCTTTTGTAGTTTAATTGTTTATTTTTAGTATTTTTAAAATTTATAGTTTATTTATGCAAGTTCTAAAAATGCATGTGAAAAGAATCTTAAATCTACTTATATTTAACTCCTAGTAATAATTTATTCATAGTTTAATATATAGACTTTAACGAAAACAAAGACTTAGACAAAAACTTTAACAAAAACAAGGGCCATGGTATGTCATCACAATGATACTAAAAGAGGTAGATGATGATGTTATAATTGATGACTTTTATAAAGAATATTTAGCATCATCTTAATCAATTTTCACATTAGATTCCAAAGAGACCAATACTTAAAATGAATAGTGTTGTTTATGTCTCTTCTATGAGCCTTTTGAAAACAAAGTGAAGTATTGGGCAAAATCATTTTTTTGGCAAGGCTTGCTCTAATGGCAAATTGGATTGCTAGCAATAAGGCATTAAAGATAGCCCCATTTTTGTCATGTGATTCAAATTTGCATTTGGATGGGGGTCATATAGAGGGGCAAGGTGTGCTCAAATAAGGTAAGTACACTTGCTTGTGATACCTTCCATTTGCCAATCCAACAATTAAAAATAAACATGAATGAGTGTTACCATGATTCAAAAACACCACAAATTTTCAAAAGCAACCAATGTGTGTTGAGACATTTTGTGCTCCAAGGGTGTTCATTTAAGGTGAGTTTAGTATTATGAATTGTTTGGTACCCTATATTCTCAACTTTGTAAATTTAGAGTATTTAACCCTTAACCCTAGATGGACAAAGATTATTTTTTACCAAAAACACTCGAATTTGCCATTTCTATTGCATTTACTCAAGAAAATAAAAAAATACTTTTTAAAAAATTTAAATGTAGGATCTTGTACTTTATTTGTCTAAGATCATATATTAAAATTTCATAAAGTTTGATTGTACAGATTAGAAGGTATCAACATTTAAGGTTGTGTTTTTTTGAATACTAGCCTGCAATACCAAATGACTATGATCACCATTTGTGGAAAAAATTTGCACTATGAACTTTGAATTTTAAAAAAAATTGTTGAAGAATTGAATTGAAAGCTAGTCTAGGAATTTTTTTTTTAAAATGCTTGACTTTCATTCTTTAAAAAATTAAGTAGAAATAGCACTACAAAAAAACAGGGCAAAATATGACTAGCGCATTTGACTATGTTTGAGTCATTACCAAGTCATTTGACTGAAATGTGACTCAGTGCAGTCATAGTCATATGTTTTTAGTTAAGCAGTCACAGCCTAGTCGTGTTTTTGAAGGGTTATTATCACCATCCACTAAGATATATAATGTAGCAAGGATGAGATTTGGGTGTTCATCGTACTCTTTGGAATATGACGTGGACTGGGCGCATGCTGGGCACACATTCTACTTACGGTGACGTGGAGAGCAATCATTGGCCGTGACCGATTGATTCAGAAGTCATGCTTGAGTCATGACCAAGTCACATTGTAGTCATGTTTTAAGACTGCCATGTCAAGTCATTTCTGAGTTATCGATGTAGTCATATTGTATGCAGACGCATGTGCCACGTCAAGTCATTTGCAAATCATTCTTTAGTTGGCTCAGATATCGAGGTCAGTGGAAGGGCTTGATATTTTAGCTTCCTACAAAGTCATATTCCAATTGTTCCTTAGTCATTTTTGAGTCATGGATGTATGGCTGGAGAGGTTGTACAATATGTGGGTAGGGAGGTAGTAGTTACACTATAGTGCATATGTTGTTACTCAATAGTTGTGTCTGAGTGTCATTATTGACACAATAGTTGTTGCCTAGTGACAAACAAATAGCGAGTGAGCCACTAGGCCGCTGCAAGTTCCTACAACTTCATGGCCGGACTAATGGAATCAAATCAATCAATAGAGATATGTGACTAGTGGGCAAGGAAGATGAGGTCAAAAAGGTGTATGTATGGACTCTTGCAGTGCAACGGAGTACAATACAAAAATATGGCCACAGAGCACAAGAGAGGACTATATTGCAACACATGAATTGCATTATTCAATGTTGTAGGCATGTACAAAGGAAAATGAAGTCTATTTTTTTTACAAGAAATCTCAAAAGTTTTTGAGAAAAGCATATTCTCTAGTAACCTTAGTAACAAGAAAGCTAATGCAAAGCAATCCTACTGCCGCCACCTACCACAAGAGAATTGTATAATGCTGTACATGCCCTGAATATGCAGATTATATAATGCTACCTCAAATGTGGCTCCTGATATACTTCTCGGTCCACATGGCATAGAAGCCCTTGGCTAAACATCATTAATTCACAAAACACTTATTATAAGCGTACCACCTATGATACGTATTAAGCATTAAGAAATTTTAGGCATGGTACTTCGGCATCACTCTGGTACTTTTTGCCCCTCATGGATTTCAATTCCAACTACACATGAGAAAAACGCTCCTGAATTATAATTGAAAATTGCACAGGTCAGAAGATTCAATGACTTATATTTGGATGATTGCCCAAGTGCATTGTTTGTGCAATTTATTGTCTTTGACTATTGACACTTCAATGATTCCTATGTGACTTTTTGACGACTAAACCAGAACCTCTGCGTGTTGAATGACTTCCACATGACTCCTGAGTAACTATAACATAACCTCCGCGCAATCGCAGTCACGGATGTTGCCTGCTTTGTCTACTATACATAAAAATCCTAATCAGACAACAAGAAACACATGACACAATTGACTAATGACGAGAACTCTCATTGCAAGGTCTTTGCATCTACAAACCTTCAAAAACAAAGAGGATACAAGAATTCAAGGACACTTTTATTGTACTCCATGACCTATCCTGTCACATGCAACTACCTTCACTTACGGAAAAACTACACCTACATCTGTACGTGTTAGTAAAAACATTTGGATGTAGTGCACATGACAACGGGAAATCTTCAAACTAAGATAGTATAAGTAGCAAGGACTGTTTAGGTTACAGTGCCCAATAGGATTTTTTTTCCTGCTCATATACGCCAACTGAACCATTGTTGCACTAGAATGCTTATGCTTCGAGCACCTAGGCGCGTGAAGAGAGCCACAATTCGAGCACCTAGGCATATGAAAAGAATCGGAAGGACTCCAGCCTGTAATTAATGCCAAATGTAATTAATACAATATTGCACCCATTTCCTCTGCACTCTAAACCCTAATTCCTAGTGAAAAAGTGAGACTTGAGATTACCTATGCTAGCTATTGGGCATATCTATATACAATTGCTAAAACACTCATACCTGCAACTAGGGCTTCTTCATTGGACTCTGTCATGGAAGAGGACGAGTCATAAATACTACTCATCTTGTTGGAGTGAGTGTTCACCTTGCCACCACACCTTGGTCGTAGCTTTCTCCCTCCTCTACATCCTCTCATGCTCAATGGATTACAACTTCTGCGGTAAGCTTCTCGTTCCTCCCGTATGATTGTCGTGGAGTCGTTGGCCACCGTCTTACCCAACGCCCGATCTTTGCACGCACACAAACAATTAAGCTACTAATGCACGATCTGCACGAAACGGCCAGCAACAATGTGAGGATCGTGGTGGAGTTTAGCATCAACCTGCACCAGTAGTAAGGCGAGAGTGTTGCGCAAAAGAGGTTAGATTTAAGGTTCTGCTGCCACTAAAGGCTCCTCGAAACCCCCGCATTGAAGCACGTACACGTGACCGACTACGTGGAGTCACGGTAGGCAGAATTGCTCTGTAACTAACCGTGACTACATCGTCATTCTCATCACTACAACGTAACTAACCACTACCGCACTTTGTGTCCAGGAAACACAAGTTGGACACATGTTGTAGTGCGTGATGTCTTGCATTTTTCTTTAATAAGCATACTGTATTCACATTTTATGTAGCAAATCCATATTCCATATACCCTTAAACCCATGTAAGTCACTGTATTCCTTAGTATACGGATGAATTTTAGCTTGTAAGGCACCATTTGTAGTAATAATTGTGTAAATCTCTGTACTGTGCAGCTTCTCTTAATTTGCTATACGCTGGACCTCATGCACTACAAAATGAACTTGGCAAAGAACTTTTTGAAGACCATTACAAGGAAGAAAAATACCATAAAAGTCATAAGAGATCTGCAGAGGCATAATGTCAAAAAACACCTATGGCTTATCCCGCACCCAAGGAAAGCAAAGAAGATGGTGAAGCTTTGTGCATCATACATTATGACCAACGATGAATTTGAGAAGTTTGCAAATTGCCTAGAGTCCTTGAAGACTCCAAGTGGATTTTCAACAGATGTGGGTAAGTGCATGCGGAAAAAGAATTTTGGAGGCCTCAAGTTGCATAATTATCACGTATTCATGCAACAATTTTTGCCTCTCGCGCTTTGGGGTTTGCTGCCACCTGGGCCTCACATGGCAGTCATCAAAATGTGCAAGGTGTTTAGGCGTCTGTGTACGAAGGTGCACAATCTTGCAGACTTTCCATTACTAGAAGCAGATGTGGCCGAGAGCATGGCATTATTAGAGATTGAATTTCCACCATCATTTTTTGACATAATGACGCATCTTCCGTATCATCTAGCGAAGGAGTTGGATTTGTGTGGACTAATTACATCTCGGTGGATGTATCCGATAAAGTGATATATGAAAGTTTTAAAAAGCCATGTACAAAACGTGGCACGACCCGAAGCATGCATGCACTAGTAGAAAAATACAGTGACTAAATTAACAAAAATCAGAAAAGTGTTGATTTTTTTTGTTGATTTGGACGTGTTGATTTGGGCACTTTTGAACAGAAAAGTGTTGATTTTTTAACAAAAATGTGTTGTTTAAGAACAAAAAAATGTTGAATTTCTAACAAAAAAGTGTTGTTTTAGAACAAAAAAGTGTTAATTTTTTTGTTAATTTGGTCACATTATTTTTTTAAATTATTTTTTTTGGGAAAAAATAAATAAAAGGTGACACGTGGCAATACCACGTAGGCACTCCAATTAGCCACATGGCATGCTACACAAGCTAATTGAATACCACGTAGACAATCCAAATGCCACGTTGGCAATTCACATGGCAAACGTTGCCATCAAGGTTTGAACCTTGAACCTCATGGTTGAGGCCCAAGATTCAAACCAATGCACCACTTATACATATACATGTTCAAAATGTATATAAAATCTTATTTGTTTAGTTTTTCATTTTTTTCCCATTGTTTTTTAAAGTCAGCATACTTCAGGGCCGGTTTTGACTTAGTAAATGAACTTTTTTCAAGAAACTTTGAACTAATGAAAGTTGGAAAATGAATCCAAGTTTCACCTCCAATAATCCGTTTGAGATTTCGATCCTCCAATCAAAAGTTATGGACAAAAATCAGAGAGGGGTGAAAATGAATCATTTTTTTTACATTTTTAAAAACCCCTCTCTGATTTTTGTCCATAACTTTTGATTGGAGGATCTAAATCTCAAACTGATTATTTAAGGTGAAAGTTGGCTTCATTTTACAACTTTTATTAGTTCAAAGTTTCTTGAAAAAAGGTCATTTATTAAGTCAAAATAGGCCCTGAAGTATGCTGACTTTAAGAAATACCGAATTGTTAATGTTTAGTTTTTATAAAACCTACATTGTACAATTAAAGATTCCAAGAGATTCCAGGAGATTATAAAAGATTCCAAAAGATTCCAAAAGATTTAACAAAATTTTGTTGATTTTAGTTGCACTATCCAAATTAACAAAAATAATGTGACCATTTTGTTAATTTGGGCAAAATCAACAAAAAATTGTGAAAATGGACAATAGAATACCCAAGTTAACAGAAAATTGTTGACTATTTGTTGATTTGGTCACTGATTTTCTACTAGTGATGGCCAAGGGCTACCTAAAGGATGAGTACATTGGATTCGTAACAAAGTATCTGCACAGATTTGAGGCCACACAAAGGCATGTGGAGAAGTGCTGCAAGGTGGTGGCAAGCCATATTTGATGAGCCCAAACACTAATAGAAAAACAGTGACCATGTCAACAAAAAATTAACAAAAAAGTGTTGAAAGAATTTGTATCCGCGGTCACATTGTCTTGGACAGTGCCTAACAAAAAAACTATTGTCTATTTTGTTATGGTGGTCAAATAAAAATGATAATAATAGTATCTCATTTTTAAATTTGTTCAATGAATGGCTACCACATGGCAAGCCAAGAACCAGTCTAGTACAAACTACCATGTAGACCAAAAACAACACATAAACAAGACCAAAAATTAGACTTTACAATTTAATTAGAAGAAAGTTAGATTTTACAATTAATTTAGGAGATAAGTTTTTCAAAACTTAGAATTTGGCAATTGAAGAGAGGTGGCTTTGGTAATAGGATTTAGAGAAGACAATCTCCTTATAGAAATGGGGTGGTAGAAGGTAGAACAAACCATATGGGATATGTGAATTAAGATTATTAATGATTCACTATCCCATATGGTTTGTTTTGACCTTTTATCACCCCATTTGTATAAAGAGCTTGTCTTCTTCTCTCTTATGTTACCAAAGTCACCTCTCTTATATCATTAGCGTGTGAGAGGCATGTCTTCTTAACAAAAAAGTGTTAATTTTTTTGGTAATTTGGATGTTGTACTATTTGAATTAACAAAAATTTAGTGACCATTTTGTTAGCTTGTTCAAATCAAGAAAAAAATTGTCAAAACGGTCAATACAATATCCCAATCAACAAAAAATTGTTAAATTTTTTTTGACTTGGACACCATTTTCTAGTAGTGAAAGCTTCACGATCTTGCACACCAATACGTACTGACAAATGTATCAACCATGCAGGATTTATATGAGTAGGTTTCTAGTGCTCATATTTTGTGTGTAGTGACGCATTCATTTGTATTGTATAAACGGTTACATAAATTGTCTAGAGCCGTTTGTTTGCCCTGACTTGTAGGTAGACTTCCCAATAATTTTCGAGTGAGGCTATAGTCAATTCTCAATTGTGAGTACATGAGAAGACGTAGTGGTACATGACTAGTACAAGTTACTCTGCAGTCATAAAACTGTACCACTGTTGTGGACTAATAGTGGGACTTCATACATGTTGCCATCCTTGAGGAATGACTACTAGTGTAAGGAGGCCGCTTTCATTGTGAACTTTGTGATGGTGCAAGCAATGGAAGACTAAAGAAAGTAACAACCCATCCACTCTGCCACTACTTGTTTAAATATAGTGTACTATGCACGATATAGAACTGGATTTAAGTACTTCAGAAAACATGGATTGTTTCTTGCTCAGCAAAAGCCATCACAGTGAGTGACATGATATACTCGAGTCACAACATTTGGTAACCACTTCCGAGTGGAAGACAAGCAGGCTCCCCGATTAGTGAGCTATAACAATGGTATTGCTTCAATGTTTGAACAATCGTTAGACAACGAGGAGAACTCATGTATTCCCTATGTAGGATTTGTCAAGAACATATTGCTCCTTGACTATGGGCCTCTATAGACACAAATCATTCTATTATGTTGTGAGTAGGTGAAACCATGTGACAATTGGGGGAATTCAACGTACATCAGGGATGGCACCAATTTCCTTCTAATCAACTCTCGACACAAACTTCCTCAACTAGCAAAGTCTTTTATATTCTCTAGCCAAGCCACACAAGTCTTTTTTTCTGATGTTAAGAAACCACACTAGAAAGTAATTTTACGAAAGGATGCCCAAGCAAAATGTGAAGTAGTTGATACAAAAGAGGCCTTTTTGTGGACCTCTATAGAAAGTGAAGGACTTAGAGCTTCCCGCCAGGTCCTACTTCCTTCGAAAGCAGTGAATTTAGTAGGTGCCTTTGAGTTGTTTATAGAAGACAATTTATTGGTGCAAAAAGAATATTAGAACTACATTGTAACCATGCACCTATACTATTGGTGTTTTCGTATTCACAGAACTGGAAAGACATGAGTTCTTTTTTTTCATGGAAACCACATTGTCTCGTCTATTGCAGACTTTACAAACCTTGATCTAATACAATGGTCCCTAGAATGTTTTGAGTAGTTGGATCAATCTGTGTCACAGTTGAGTCATGAATGATTTTCCGCAAAGTCATAGTCAAGTAGTTTGCTTGTAAACCACTAGAACCTTACTGAACTACCACTCCGTGGAAGTCATAAGGCAACGCCCTTTAAGTGACAACAGAGTTGTAAGTGGCCTGCAGATGCATATGGCCCAATAACAAAGGCTATTGGTTTTTCGTATTCAACATAAATGACTAAGGTCGTAAGGCACCTAGAAATGTTTCCAAATTTGTACTAAAGCAAAGCATTGCATTTTTTTCTAATGTCCATGAATCTAAACCTCCCTATACCTTGGTCGATCTGTATTGTGGTCGAAAGTTAGCAATGCCCACACATGTTCTTGTCGCACATCCCCTAGCACAAATGTATTCTTGAGTTGTACATGTGTTTCAGCTCTATGGCAGAACTGAGAAAGTCATGTATAATTAACTGCACAAACTCGTCAATGCATGAGCACTTAGCCCAAACCACAAAAGAACTATATACATCTGAACCACTATTGCAAAAAAAACTAGGTTTATACCTTCCTTTATACCGTGTCAATGCTGGGCTTCTAAAGGCCCTTACCGTAGAAATGTTAAATTTACCATGGTCTCGCATATCTATGGCATGAACATGGTAGCAAGTATTAAACTTCGCGCACCAACACTTCCGGACGTCGTTACTAAAGCATGACGAAGGTGAGAATTATTCACCAGTTCCTAGACAGTCACTCATAAGTCGTTGGGCAATCCCATGTAGTCACTACTGAGTCGTTCTTCAATCACAAGCAGTCACATCCTGTGACTTCAACGTAGTCGTAGTCCACTGCACTACCACACTGGCAATTCCATTCCATCACGTCTACCTGTGTCCCATAGAGTGAACGAGAATTGCCGAATGAAAACAACATTGCATTCTCTTCTCATCAACCAATCCCGTAGGCAACTCAAGAATGACTATCATACTGGCTCCGTGACTGTAATGGTGCAATTACGGAGGTCCAGTCCATGGTTGTTATACTGGACAAGTTACTATTCATTTTTCATCCTATAGGACGAGTTACTATTCATCAAATGTACTTGAGAGGTACATTTGATGAATAGTAACTCGTCCTACAGGACAAGAAATGAATAGTAACTTGTTCAGTATGACAACCATGGTCCAGTCACCTGTGAGTCACTTTGTGGTTCCAATCACATTTACCCAGTCACATTTTGCCTTGTTTTTTTGTAGTGTTGGTTCAAGATTGAAAGAAAAACTAAATCGTTAATAGCTCTAAGATGAGATTGAAACACAAGAATCCCAATAGTGAGACTATTCTAAGAATAAAATTTAACTTTGTCAAACAATTTTTTTTTAAATTGTAAATATTGCATTCAAAATGAATCATATAAGTTATTTTTTTCAAAAAGATGATTAGATTGCCCCCAAAACAAGATTGTCTATAACTTTCACATCACTAATCCAAATAGAATGAATCAAAGCTTTATATATAAACAAAAATAGATCATAAGAAAAAAATAATAATAAATTATTTCAAATTTTTGTGAATTTATTTTCCTTCCTGGTGACATATAAATTATATTTAGAATGGCATAGCTTTTTTTCTTAGGCACCAATTGAAATAAAAATTATATTCCCTCAAACTAATTATAAGTTTTTCTATCTTATCAAAAAGTTTCAAAAATGAAGGTCATAGAAACCTGCCCAAACTCCTCAAAGTCCTATGAGGGGACTCTTGGTCCTTGAGGAGTTAAAAGACGTGCCTCTAACCATGGAAATCATTCCTTTTGGCATTGTGTGAATATTTGGTTCAAAAATATCCAAAAGCACTCAGAAGTCAAGCTACTATACAAGACCTCCCCTTTTCATGCAAAATTTTGAGGATGAATAGTTGCACTTTTGTCCTACACACAAGGATTCTCTATCATTCACCAACTAGAAAATGGCCACAACATTGTTTATGGGTTATAAGTTGGAAAATTACAAACCGTTTGGGTCGCATCTCTCTTCAATTCACTAACAATCTCTTCAAATTTTTGGGTCATTCCATCACTGATAAAAAAAAAAGTGTTGCATTTAGGTGTTTCTACTAGAAAAAGTGTTGCATTTAGGTGTTTCTACAAAAAAAAGTGTTGCATTTAGGTGTTTCTACTAGAAAAAGTGTTGCATTTAGGTGTTTCTACAAAAAAAAAGTGTTGCATTTAGGTGTTTCTACTAGAAAAGTGTTGCATTTAGGTGTTTCTACTAGAAAAAGTGTTGCATTTAGGTGTTTCTACCAGAAAAAGTGTTACATTTAGGTGTTTCTACCAGAAAAAATGTTGCATTTAGGTGTTTCTACAAAAAAAAAGCGTTGCATTTAGGTGTTTCTACCTTACCCTAGCTTCCCCAAGCCAGTTGACGTCCTTGGCCGCCTGCAAACGGCGCCTGCAGTGCAACTGAACCCACTTACTGCCCACCGCGACCTGAGTACGGCAAGTATCGGACGTAGAACTCGGAAGCAGTCAAGCCCTCGTTTTAAACGGACTCCAACTTTCCGGTTCTACAGTCCCCGGTAGAATCGGATCCCACCAGATTGTGACGTCATTCAAGGTACGTAGGCCCAACGTCACATATATACATGCCCCAAAGGCGTTTCAATTCGCAACACTTTCTGCAGCTACATACGCAGATGCTGTAAAGGTTCTTCTCAAGTTACTGCAATGGCTGCTTCCTTCAGCACAAACTCTGTGACCACAGAACCAGTTGGGGTGAGAACAAAGAACTGTGACCAAAGATAGAGCTAGTCGATCCAACACTAGCTATCTTAATTATTATCTTAAAGTAAGTCCGGAGTGATCGAGAGCGTTCACGTAATTAGTTAATTCTGCCGCAGCTAGCAGTGATGACTCGATCTGAATCTTCGCTGGAAATGGCGAGGAAAATGGTAATTCAGAAATTGAGCTGTAACCAGACAGAAACTGAGCTGTAACCTAGTGATCGAGGGCATGATCGTCGCGTTTCCAGCTGAATTCTTGTAACAAGCGCAGACTTTTCATCGTGATAGGTGAGTTTTAATATTTTTAACGAGTTACTGCAGTAACTCTTCTTCATTCAGCACGCTGTGACCAGAACGAACCAGTTGATGAAATGTGACCGAAGAGTCCTACACTAATATTTTTTAGTCATGTCTGAGTGCAGATCGTGAGCGTTGGTTCTTCAGCACCTGGCTGCGATGACTCTGAATCTTCGCTGAAAACTGGTAGTCTTGCCAGACAGAAACTATTCATGCCGTAACTTCGTGAGGACATGGAAGCAACAGAACATATTAATATGAATTCTTGTAACAAGCACAGTTACATCGTGTTCAACTAAATTGTAGGTTACTTGATTTTAATATTTTAACAAGTTACTGCACCCTCAGCTCGAACTTTATGACCAGGACCAGTTGGCCGGTGAGAAGCGAAGCGGCGAGTCCGACACTATTATTCTAAAATCCTGAGCGCAGAGCGAGGGCTCTACAGCAGCTGTCTGTGACGGCTCAGAATCTACGCCGGAAACTAGCAATTCCTGCAAGACAGTACATGGGTATATTGTAGCGTTTAAAGCAGCAGACTGAACAGAGTATGGATTGTTGCAACAAGCACAGGTACGTCATGTTCCAGGTTCCAGGTTAATTAGTTTCTCATATTGCACGTATGCACTCTTGCTTAATGGCCACCCTAAACTCTGGATGACCACAATCATGTTGCTCGACAGGACTGTATAATTGTTAAGTTCAAATGGAACTCCTAAAGCTCCTTGGGTAAAAATTAGAAAATACTTCCAAAATTGTAAGAAAAAAAACAGTACCTTGGGTAAAAAATAGGTCTATAAATCAAAATTTATTCACTTTTCTGAATTTCTAACCATAGATTCTTATTCTTAACCAGTACAAGGGTCTTGCCTAAAAACATGGGAGTTTAAAAGCAATATGTGTGTGAGATATGACCAAGCAAAGATCACCATCTTCTTTTTTTCAAGTTGCCTAAGCTTTTAATGATGTGTCTTTCTTCAAGCATTTGAGCCTCATAACTCAAATTCTACTACTATGCAAATTAAAATGATCTAAAGACTTCAAAATTTGAGTAAAATTTCAACTTAAGAAGAAGTATGCAAATTTTCAAAGCAAAATAATGCTTTGCTCCACAACTGCTCAAATTGCAAATCAAATTAAAAACTAATAATTAATTAATTAATTCTAACCAACCATTGAATCTTTGTAAAAATTAGATTCCATAGAAAGTTGATTGATCATTAAAAAAAATTGAGAGAAAAAAACCCAAATCTAATACTTCAACTTTAGATGCCCAAAACACCCAAAAATCATTTCCGATTTAAAAGAGCTTTAGTGGTTAAGCACTTTAGGAGTAGGGTTGATTTTTTTGCAGCCTCAGAAGTAGCTGAAACGCAAGGCCTCTCATTTAAGGCAATTCAACCCCAGCAGACTCTTTCTTCTTTCCCTTTCCTTTTTCCCTCAATACTTTCAACCTGCCCAAACTCTCTGACTCAGCTTCGTGATATGGTCAGAATCTTGAACATGAAGAGAGCTTCTCCAAAAAAAAAAAACCGGCACTATGTACCACAGGTGTACATTGACGGACTCTGGATACTAGTGCACAGTGTCGACTTTAGGGTTGTTTTTTTGCATTTGTAAAGTTTGGGCACAAATTCAGTTAGTTGTCAATTCTCAACAGAACATTGAAAACTTTTCGCAGCATAAACTCTGCACAAGATGTAAGAGTGCCTGTTAAAGAACTTAGTCTCCGCGCTACTTACATTCGGGGTCTAGTTTTCAGTACTATTTACTGCCCCCAACAATCTTTCCAATGATACAATGAAACTGCTGCCACTAATGCAAAATTATATCCTCCCTGCCAACGCCACTGACATCCTAGCACAGCCTTCGAATTAATCTTTATGGGGGTGTCAAAGCCCGCATGCAACTCTTTCAATTTCCTTCCCAATTCTGACCCTGTGCAAATTTTCTGAGCCCAAGAAACTCGTCTAAAAGAATTAAGTTCAAAGCTTTGAGTTCGTTGAGCTTTGCATTCGTATCACCTCCTTTCCCGGACACCCCTTGTTTTTAATCCACTCCGCAGGAAGTGCGTTTTACTGGCGGAGGTAGTGAAAAAATGAGCCTTCAAGCAGATCGAAGGGTCTCGCAATCCGGCAATCTGCTTAGCTACAAGTTCTACAGATCATAACGTGCATACTTTACCGGTAATCACCGAGTGTAAATCCTCGGCGAGAAATTAGGTCCAAAAAAATTGTGTACAATGACAATTAAAAACTAACTCTTTGAGTCATTGCTATCTATGTAGGGCTTCCCCCTGGGGGTCTGCCTGAGCTGGGCGGCATCGGCTGGTCGCGTGTATCCCAAAGCACGTCCATATTCTCGGGCACCAGCGGCTCGTTCAAAACGCTGTCCAAGCTCTGCAGGTCGAGGTGGAGGAACTGGTGTCCCAGGTTCTCGTCCTCCCATTGACAATTGGGTGGGAAAGCCGCGCTCGTCGTCGTCTCCCTCGACGGAGATCGACTGGAATTCGAAGCTATGTCGTCGTCGTCGTCGTCTTCGGTTCGCTCCCTGGGGTATTTGGAGTCGATTTGGTCGAGAAATCGCTGAATGTCCTTCAAATGCTCCCCTGACGACGACTTGCTCGAGCGTAGCCCCTCGTTGCTGAAGTATTGCAGCTGGTGAAATTCGGGTAAGCTCGTCACTCTCTGAGGGGGTTGCGACGAGGAGCCTCCAGTTTCTGCTGAAGGCGCAGTGGACCCTGCGGAAGCTCCAGTGTCCAGAGAAAGTTCTGGTTGCTCGGCCATCCCGACTTCTCGCACTGATGTGGAGGGCGAGCTAGGACTTGGATTCGTCTCTGTGGGCTGGGACGTAGGAACAGAGTCAAGCCCCTCAGACTCGTGTGCGGGCAAATTGAGCTCCGCCAAGGAGCCGTATAATTTGCGAGCTGCGATGTCGTACGCTAACGCCGCGTCCTTCGCAGTGGAGAAGCTGCCCAGCCACAAGCGCGCTTTCTTCTTGGGCTCGCGAATTTCCGCCACCCACTTGCCCCATGTTCGCTGGCGCACCCCGCGATACTCACAAGCTGCGTTCTCGGGACCGCCCTTGCCTTTCATTGAGCCCTTTTTCCATCGCTTCCCGGGTTTGCGAGGCGATTTCTCAATGTGACCAGAGGTGGGACTGAGCTTGTCGTTCCCCCTGTTTTGCAAATGCATGCCGATCAGCCTCGTCGTCTGTTTCGCGATCACTATCGTTCCACACTGAGCTCCAAACCCTGTGTTCCCTCTCGCCTAAATTGCCACCGCTTACTCGCGTTCTCGCTCTCCCACCGACCGCAAATCGATGGGGAGGTTCACCTAATCCTTTGATGCAACAATTGAAACAAGAAGGCGGCGCGTCTGCTACCTCCCTCCTTATAGAAAAATGTCCGCGCCTACCAGAAATTCAGGTTTTGGATAAACCCCTCACAAGTGCGGTGCTCATCCCTCTCGCAAACGCTGACTTGACTTTCACGTTAGATGCTTCGCGACGCACACCGTCAGCAGCAGAAAACCTCCAATTCGCAATTTCCTCCCAAAGTCACAATCAGACCTAAACCACTCCCTCCAATTGCGCTAAACCTCTCATCTACACTCCCGAAGTGCTCTCACCAGCCCAAGTCGACTCCTGCTGCTCCAAATCCCCTGCCAAAACCCAAAACCCACAGGTCAAAATACTTTCCGAACTCAATCAAGCACACCGACCTCATCGCAATTCCTCCCAGTTCCTCGCAATTTCCACTATAATTCTCTGGAACTCCTTCGAACCCACTCGAATTTGATGATTCACAGCTCCAATCCAAAGAGCGAGCCTTCCCCCAAATGCCTGAACTTTCCTCTCAACTGCCTTTGGAAGGGCTCTCTACATGCAATAATAAAAAGCCCGCGCGCAGAAGCGCAATCCAATGGCCCTCTCTTTCAAATTGCTCCGGGATTGATGAAAAAAATGCAGCCTCCGCAGTGCCGCCTCCAACCTGAATTACGAAAATTCTTCTTTAATCCAAAATCAGCATGGACTCTGGCTTCTCCAAGCGCCACAACAACAACCAGGGCGGTTAAGCTGTACAAAGGCCGGGGTCCACACTCCCCCGGTCAGTCCAGCTCGCCATTTCGAAGCCCCGCCAGAAACCCCCCCGCGGTCAGCGTTCTCCACAGCACATCCAAAATTCCAGACGTCATCGTGGCTTTCGTCACAGTTTGGATGCAACCATGCCTCCACGGATGTAAATCATCAGCGATTGCCCTGAAGCCCTGGTGGGAATTGTGTCTGTGGCGACTCGAGCAAGTGGGCTCAGGGCACGGGGCAGCTGTGGAAAAAAGCACCGATCCAACTTCGCAACTGATGTCGGGGTACTGTACAGCAGTTGCGCCGGCGGAAGCTGCGACGAAGTGGGGCTGAAATTCGCTCAGGGTGGCGACGGCCCATCCTTCTGCTCTGCTGTCTCCTCCCTGACAAGCCTAAGTTGAAGCCTACCCACAGTTATTACTGGGAGAGTGTGACTGTGTGAGTTTGTGTACCCTAAACTTTTACATTAATTTCGTTTGCTTCATGAGAAAGAAAAACTGAAACCCTTTTTTTTTTTATAAATTACATGTTTTAGTTCAGATCCTTCTGCTTGGATGAGACTGGATCGAAGGAAATCCAGACCGAGGAACCCGGATACTCGGACATTTGTTTGAAGTCCCTGCCTGTGTAGCACTGAGACTGTAGAGATTTGCTTCCTAGTAATAGCCCCATTCACACCGGAAGTGGACCCATGGATCCCACTGCACTGACATTTGTTGGCTCTGTGTGGTGAGGGCCTGAGGGGCGAAAGGCAGGCTGCTTATTAGTTTGCACAAAGGTGGGTAAGGTGGGTACCCCCCAAACCGCCACTTTTTGCTACTGTGTGCCTATTTACTATCAATATTTAAAAAGTGGTCGAATTTCCATCGATTTTGTTGTTGTTGTTGTTGTGGAAAGGAGGTTCCAACCTACGCACTACACCGAAATGTACCACTCCACAAAATCGACCCCTATTTTCGAAGGGAAACTGAAAAAGGGAGGACATCCAAAAAGGTGCACTTTACAAGGACAAGTGTGAAGTGAAGTTGGAGTAGTTGTATGTAGTGTGCAACTCTATTTATAGTAATGTGAAGGTGGCAACTTTACAAGTGGTCAATTTGGGGTACACTTTTAGTTGCTTTTGTTTCTTTTCTATCACATGTTTTGATATTATTAGTGTCATTTCTTTCATGTGCATCAAATGCATTTGGGCATCACCTACATGAAACTTTTAGTGCCGTGCACCTTGCATCTTTGAAAATTCATAACTAATTTCACAATGTGTCCAAAAGTTATGGAACCCCTTGCATTTTGATCCATAGTCCTTCACCAATCTAGTGCAAAAATTGTTGTTCATTTTTTAATGCATAGTAGTTTGCTACAGAGCTTATTTATGTCATTTTGGACGTAGTTACCTTAAAGAGTGCAGCATTTGGATACCGTATGCAAAAGTTATGAAGGAACAAAGTTTGGTTCTAGAACGATTTCTTCCACATAGGTACATAATTGATTTTGGAGAAGTATGCAGAGTAAAGATGGTTGTTTAGGGTCAATGGTATATTGGGGGGCTATGAAGTTTGAAAAAATAATGTTTTTTTGCATTTTTTTCTTTTGTTTTTGTGTTTTTCTGTTCCAAGTTGGCAAGCCCATTCATTAGTTAAAAAACAAGCCCTCACAAGGACTATGAGTTCCCAGAAAGTAGGGAACTATGGAGGATTAAAAAAAAATTGAAAAAAAGTGGCCAGTGAACTGCAGGACCTCGTTTGCACGGGCCAGTTCAATTCAATACTTGAAAAAATAATTGAAAAATTGAAAAAATAATTAATACTAAAATAAGTACAAAATTTTAGAATTTTAGAATCTAACATAGTAAGAGTGCAACCACTCAAACTATTCTTGAATTATTATTTTAATTATTTAAAAAATAAATAAAGATAATTTCATATTTTTTATATTTTTTAAATAATTCATTTATTTTAATTTTTTTAAAGTTGGTGGCCACAATGGCTATAGTCCCTCAGAAGGGGTTGTAAGTTCCATTGAAGGCTGTTTTTTTTTTAATGGCTTGTTTTGTGGTCAAAATAGGGCCAATTTGGTTTAACACCTACTATGAGAGAATTAAGTGAACGAGTAGGCTATGTATTTTTTTTTGTTTGGAGTTATGAGATGATGAGTGTTAGTATGTATGATGGAGATGTAAAGTTACAAGTGATGGAGACAATATGAATGAATGAGATAGTGGTTGGAAAACTTTAAAAGATTGTACACTGTGATGTATTCACCATTTTTACAATACAATGAGCCCAATTGGTTACCCTATAGTGTGTGTGTGTTATGGTTATTGTAAAATTGTTTGGATCTACAAGTTATAAACTGTGAATCTAGGTTGAAGGTTTGTTAGTGCTCATGTGCATGTCAAGTCGGATTAAAATGGTTGCTCGAATTTTGTCATGTGTTTGTCACTTGTTTGGGAAGTAAGGCATGCTTGTTGAATGAGTAAGTATAAGTTATGATTCAAGTTGGAGTGTGGGGTGTCATTGTAGTATGTTTTGAATTATTAAGTTTAAGGTTGTAATGTTGTGCCATGGAAGTAAGGAGTTCTTTGAATGTTTTTGTTACATTGTAAGTCGATAATTAAGTAACTAGTTTGTATGTGAGGTGTAAGTGTTTTCAAATTTGAAAAGATAATTATCCTAATTAATTGGAAATTAATGTTTTGTATCTATAAGTACACCAATGTTTAAATGGATTTTATGAACCAATTGGGGATTGGGTAATGTTTCCTATTTGTAATAGTTTGAGATGGATATTTAAGGTTTGAACATTGTCTTTAAAAGCAATTTTTTGTTGATTCAAAATTGGTGTGTAAGTTGAGAACCAAATCATTGTGAGTGTTTGAGTATTTGTGAATATGAGATTTAATTCCTAGTTGAGAGAAAACATGCTAATTGAGCTATGGATAGAGTAGAGTTTAAGGAAGATGACCATGAGTTGGTGTGCAAAGGATGCAAATTGTGTGGCTACCAATGTTATCTGAAGACCAATTGTGTGCTTGAAGATTTTAGTATCAAATTGGAAGCTAAAAATTCAAGTGCTTTTATCAAGGAGTTAAAGTCAATCTATAAAGCAATTAAAATCAAGTTGGAAGGTGTAAGTAGCAATGCAAATAAATTGGATTTGAAGTTCCAATTTGGAAGAAAGATTAAAGTCATAAGTAGTGAATAAAAGAAAAGAGAATGATTGGAAGCTTCTAAACCCTTGTGGCTTTTAAAAGTAGAGTGGCAAATTTTGGAGTTAGCTTACCTTTTGAGGAATTCACATTATTCAAGCTGGAAGTGCATATTCTTACTTTGGATTGCAATGATTCAAATTAAAAATATTTAGTAGCAATCCTATTTATCTTGCCTCCTTAAACAAACTCTACACTAAATCTTAATTTTCCTAATTGAATTATCTAAGTCAATCTATAGGTGCTCACTTCACACCCAAAATTGCATTCTACCTAAATTGGCAACATCATTGTGTGTATATCTCCAAAATCAATATATGCATATGTGGAAGAAACAATTTTATTACATCTACCAAAAAAGAACTTTGATCCTTCAAACCTTTTGCATGCATACGGTATACAAACTTTGCGTTCTTTGGTGCATTGGAACCTCTTTTCACTTGTCAACAAGAAAATCAATGGAAATTTAAATACTCTATTAATAGCACCTAAGCACAATAGCAAGAAGTGGTGGTTTGGGGGTAGCTACTTTATTGAAAGGAAGTACATGAGTAGCTACCTTACTCAAAAGTGATTGGACTACTTTGAACAACAAACAATCGAAAGAGCGGGACATTGCTCCTTCATCACCACTATAGTTTTTGGTTCCATGTTACTTTCTAACTTCTTGTATCACAATTGAAATAATTTCTTGTATCACAATTCTTGTATCACAATTGCTTGTTTTAGTAACAAGGGTGCAAAATTAGTTTCATCTATAAAATTTTAATTTTGTGGAAATGGATACAATTTAATAATATTTCAAATTGCATTGATTTCAAATAGTATGATTAAGATAAATTGGTGTCACATCCAAAAAAGAAGTATTAGATTTTGGATTTCTACTCTCAATTTTTTTGACTAAAAAATGAAATTACCTTCTTAGGAAATCTAATTTTTACAAAGATTTAACAATTGGCTACAAAATCATGTTTTGTGTTGTTTTCTACCTCCAATTTGAGCAAAGTATTATTTTGAAAGCTCAATATAACCACATTGTCAAAAGCCAAGGCAACCTTAGTAAAAACCATTGTATTGCTCTATGCTCGATTATATCTCACACATAAGTAATTTTTGAACTCCAATTTTTTAGCAAGATCCTTTCACTAGTCAAGAATAAGATCCTATAGTTACAAATTTTTTAAAAAGTATAAATTTTAATTAACATGTCTATTTCTAGAAGGTGCTATTTGGGGGGCAATGTGGGTAGTATTTTTAAAATTTTGACCCAAAAAACATTTGGAGTTAAATCATCCTTGTGAAATGTCTCCAACTTTACATGTGGCATAATATAGATGCAATATAATATAGCTTTTTAATAGATGGCTTTGGGTCTTTCTAAAAGAAGCACTTCAAACATACACCTATATAGAACAATTTAAGATTTCACATTTAGAAAATTCACAAAAATTACAAAAAACTATCATATTTTCATTTTAAATTTTAAATTATTTATTTATTTATATGTAAAAAAATTTCTACTAATTGTAATTTTGACTTAGTCTCTCTATAGAAATTAGCTTAACCTTGTAAAGACACTATATACCAGAGTGGTCCAATGTAAAAGAAATAATCTTTGTATATAAGATATAAGTGTAGATGTTCATCTTTGGAATTTTTGCAAAAGAAAGATCTCACCTAGTACTTTGACATCCAATGAGTGCTTTTGGTTTGTTTTTTAAGTGAATGGTGCATTTTGTACCAAAAGAATGATTTCCATGCACGGTAACCATCTTGTCCTTCTAGAATCAACCTCTAAAGGACCAAATTGCATTTTTTGGCAATATAAAGATTTTGAATAGCTCACTACGAAAGGAAAAAAAATCTTTGAAATTTTCACATATGTATCCAAAGAGTAGCTTTAAGGTCTAACAATTTTCATAACCTTTGACTACATGATTAAAAAGTTATTGTATGATATGTAATTTTTAGCGTTGAATGGGCAGTCTAGGCAAAAGAAACTTCTTTAAAAATCACTTTTAAAAAAATATATAAATTTGATTTAAAATTGGTTCTCTATATTTTCATACACGTGGAAAGCTTTGAATTGTTACATTTTGATTAATGAGATGAAAACTATGAGGTGTTTTAGTTGTGGGTAGTTTGCGGATAGTTATAGAATTTCTACTCTAAAATAAATTTTGAAGTTCTTTATTTAACTCAATTTTCAATATTTTTGGAAATAAAATAAAAACATTAGGAGTAGATTCTTTATTTAACTCAATTTTCAATATTTTTGGAAATAAAATAAAAACATTAGGAGTAAATTCTTTATTACAACACTACAACCATTAGGATTGGCATTTTTCAATTCCATAAATAATGCCAATCCTGATGGTTGTAAAATAGTATTTTAAATCATTCTCTACTTTTTTCTACTTACTATTTTTTCCCTATATGTTGTACAATTCCAAGTGATCTAAATTTTTTTAAGCATGTAGCCACCTTGCCTTGAAGAGTGAATCCAAAAAATTACAACCATTTTGGACATTTTTTTTATAATGATCTAACCTTGTGAAGTGCAACAATATGGGTTTTTGCACGGCCAAGAAAAGGATTTTTGCCTCTTCAAATGCTAATATCTTGCATTCTACACAGTGGAAATTTCTGAATTTTCTTTTACACATCTTCTCAAACTAATGTACTACAAGATCTTATGGTTATATGTGTCCAAATTTTTATTTATTTATATTTTTAAATTTGATACTTGTATTACAAATGGCAGTTTTAGAGCGTTTTGAGTGAAAAGATAGTCAAAAACCTTTTAGGGGTTAAGTAAATGGTCTTAACCCCTAAATGCTCCAATGTCCAATTTCTGGAAGATGAACAAATTGAAACTTTTGGTTTTCTCTTATTTTGATTGGATGAAAGTCATCCTAATGTGGAGATACTTTATCAAATTGTTGTCCTATCTAATGGTTGGATTTAGTGTTACTAGAGTACATATTTTTCTAAAATTACAAATGTGGAAGAATGTCAAAGTGGTTGCCCAAGCCAAAATTGCATTGACTCTAGTTTAAAACTAGATTTGCAAAAATGAGGACATAGATTTTAAGAACAAAATTTTAAAAAAAAAATTACCATGTCAAGAAAACCTCATTTCAAATGCATTCCAACAAATTGTATTCAAAAAATGATCCTATTTTGCTTCTAATCAAATTTAGAAAGAATTCTGAAATTTTTCTTTCAAAATTAATAAAAAAATATATATTGATGATAGCATTTGTGAATCTAATCATATGGATGGAATCTAAAATTCAAAATCTACAACTTTTATTTATATCAATTCCAAAATATTCTTCCAAATATAATTTGGTATCCATTTTTTCCAAATCGTCAGTTCTAGAAAAGATTCTAGACATTTAGAGGTTAATCTTCCTACTTTCACCCTAAAAGGACTTGAAAGACCTTCGTGGTGGTATAATATATTATAACTACAATGATATTTGACCAGAAAAACATAGACCAAATATTTTTCAATACAAAGTAAATAAACCCTTAAACATTGAGGCGAATGTTTGGCGTTTGATAGATGACACAAAATCTCTCTATGTAGGACAAAAGTGCAACTATTCATCCTCAAAATTTTGTGTAGAAAGGAGAGATCTTCTACAATACTTTGATTCCCAATAAGTGCTTTTGCAATTTTTTAAGCCAATGCTTCACACAGTCATGAAAATTGATAATTTCCAAAGTCACCCCATCATCTTTTAAGGGTTAATGACCATTGTAGTATATAAATACCAATATATCAAAATTCATATTCTAAACCACAATTGAAGAGTTATAAGACAAAATTATCAGGTTGTATAGAGGGACCCCAAGGACTTTTTCAAGAGTTTAACTTAACTTAAAACTAGCGACCTATTTCCACCCCCACCCCCTATTTCCACAATACAGGCTGTTGTATTTCCAAGCGTACTAGGCATGTATAACTACACGGTATAGATTGGACAAGGAAAGCACAAATGGATGCCACGTTCACCACTTTCAAGAATTCTACATGGTCAATTATTCGACCACCCTATGGTTGGAAATGCAATACCCTGCATGACAAGAATAGGTTTTACAGAATCTTTTTAGAAGAAAAAAAATTCAAGATAATTCCATTTTTGACCCCCAAAAATGTAGGAAAATTTCAAATCCTCCTAAATTCAATTGTACTCAATTGTACTGTATGTGAAAAAAAAATATTTGCCCTCAACACGCCCAAGTGGCAGATAGGCTCAATTCCTTTTAACTGGTTGGAAATGGGTCGCCATCTCATCCTTTGTACAATGGGCCTGAGAAATTAAATTAAAGATGGCGTTACAATGGTGACTGGGCAGATCATGTTGCAGATCCCAGTCCACTAAGGCTTAACTTAACTGCAGTTACTTTAACCAGTGGGGCCCACCACCCTGTCTCTCAGGATATTTTGGCTGGCACATTGACTTGGGTTTGATTTGTGGATTGACTTCATCGGGGGGGGGGGGGCATAAATCAAACAATTTGACCGAGGATGAAATTGACCCCCACTCCCAAGAATTCAATGCACATGAAAGTTCATCATAACTTATTAAACTGAAGTGTGTGAAATGAGGGACCAAGAGCCGGAGTTTGAGAAAAATGACCCATTTTCAACGCAATTTCACATATTTGGAGTGCAGATTTTTTGAGTGCAGAATTTTTCCCATGTACCGAAAGAGAGTTTGGAAGGATTGTATATTTTTTTTTTCCAAAATTTTATCATACAAAATATAATAATTATTAATATTTTAGCAAAAGATTCACTTTGACATGTATTGGTGATATGGACATTTCAATTTTTGACCATAGGTTGATTGCAAAATTGACCAAGGGTTGGTTGCAATATTGATAGCCTTGCAACCAATCATAATGCTCCACAACTGCTCTTTGAGGTCCACCACAACTTCATGGAAAGAAAGCACAACTTTATAGAAAGAAAACAACCTATAGATTGGAAATGCCTCGGGTGATGGTTGGAAATGGGTCGGTTACTATACATGACGAAATCTCTTTAGGCACTAGAACTAGGTTTTGATGGAGGGTTGATTTGTTGTGTTTCTTTTGCATGAAGGTTGACTGGTTGAGACACCAATTGTCAACCACACTGAGAACCCGATTAGGAGGGGTGCAACATTTCCAAGGAGGGGAGGAACCCCATTCCCAACCACTTAAGCAACTTCATGTATTTGTAGGGTGGGTTTCTTCGATGGGTAAATTTTTCAATGTGCAAAAATAGAGTTTGGAAGGTTTCTATAATTTTTCAAGTTTTTATTTTTTAAAACATAATTACTATGAATTTTTTAGTAGAAGATTCGTGAGAAGATTCCATTCCTCTCACACTAATCATATAGACCTTCTTAGTTTCAATTAAGAGTTGGTTGCCAAAATCCACCAAGGGGTGGTTGCAATATTGAGAGGTTTGTAGAACAATGACAATATCCTACAATTGCATTAGGAACTGTGCTGTAATTAATTACTGTTTATCTCCTCTTGTATGGAAAGAGAGTGACCTACATTGCTAGAATGCTCCAAAATTCCATGTACATGTTCCAAAATAGTGAGCAAGAAAGTAGGAAGTAGTGAGCAGGAAAGTAGTTCTTGAATGATCAGAATTAGAAGACTTTAAACATTGGCTACTGGTGAAGTGCACTTTTTGGTTCCCAAAATTCATAGTAATTTCAATTTTAGGAATAAAATTCTAAAAATTTTACTATTCCTATATTTCCTATCTTCCTACGAAAATTCCACCACCTCATACTATGCACGATTTGCTCCAAAATTGCTTAAATGATTGGCTATTGGTGCCTCAACCTTATTCTCAGTTAAGCCTTCCTTTGACACCCTTGGTACAAATTGGGGAGAACTTTACAATTAATATTATCCTTTGTTAGGAACTCGTTCAAATTATTAGAGTTAATCAAAAAGTGAACCTCACTATTTGTATTCACTACAAGAAAACAACGTCCGAATTGACACATCCAAATTAATAGACAATGTCTGCATTGACAGAAAAATGTCCAAATTGATAGAAAAACCCTCTGAATTGACAGAAAATGACACATCATTTCCTTATAGTGACTAGAAGTGTCATCCCAAACCCTTAACTAAGAATAGTACAAAAGAAACATGATACCAAACTCCATTAGACCCTAGTTTTGGTGCTTCAAAGAATTTTATCTTGTATTTTTTCAAACTTTGGCTCTTGGTCCCTCATTTGTCATACTTTATGATTAACTCTATTACATACTCTCATTATAATACGTACCCATCCTCCAAAGGTCTTTGCTTTATCATTTTAAACACAATCATTATCAATGTCATATAAGATTGGGCAATTCCTCTTCATTTTAAAATTTGGTCACTTCCAACCTCAAAAATTGAGATAGTACTATTTAAAGAATATTATTTACATTCATTTTTAATTTCTACACTAGGACTATTGGTATATGTATTTTACTATCTATAACTTTTGAGGCTTCATTTATTATCTCTAAGCATAGGGAGACATTTAGCAATGGTGTACAATGGTTCCCAAGTACTAAATATATGTAGGGGTATACTAAGGGATATCAATGTAGGCAAATTCAAAAGTACTTTATAGTACTTAAATACAATTTTAGCTCCATATAAAAAAAATTAATCTCATTATTACAATTGTAGAAAGGCAAAGCTAACTTTTATTAGCCCATCTCAAATGTCAATAATGGTATACACTCAAACTTTGTAAAATGTTAATCTTCATCAAATACATCACATAGAAATTTATTATCAAATAGGAGGTCCTAATGAAGAATACATTTTATAATTTAAGTAAAAATAATATGAACTCATTAAACTACTATTATATGCCTATACACACAACACATATATTAGGGTCAATTATTCTTAAAAATTCATTTGTCTTCATGTCAACAAGAGTTGTGATGCTTGTAGTATTACAAGGAGTAGCATTCTCAAATTGATTGTCATACAAGGTTTTTAATGTTTTCAATCAATTAAACTCTAATATATGATTGTACTAAATATCATATGAAAAAAAAAGTACAAAAGTAGTGCCTATTTTTTGGTAGTGATATCATGCTGCAATTGACCATTTATTTAATCCATAAACAACTCTACGGCCATTTTTTGATTGATGAATGGCATAGAATATTTTTGTGTAGGACAAAATTTCAACTATTTATCCTCAAAATTTTGCATCAAAAGGAGATGTCTTGTGTAGTATTATTATGCAAGACATCTTTTTTTTTATACAACATTTAGACTTCCAATGAGTGATTTTGGATCTTTTAAACCAACTATTCATACAATGCCAAGTGGATGATTTCCATAGTCACTAGCTCGTCATTTAACTCTTGAAGGACCATTTGTCCCTTCAAGAGACAAGTGGGATTTCAAGCAAGTACCTATGGTCTCCTTCTTTGTCTTGATTTTTTGAAACTTTTTTTAAGATAGAAAAATTGATTTATTAGCTTTGTGGGAATATAATTGTTTTTAGTTGGTGTTCGGGAACAAAAGTTATGCTCAAAATAGTGGAGAGGGGGCATCAAATTTTTTTTAATTTGAATTAATTTTTTTCTCATATATTATATTTTTGTCTACATGGAAATCTTTGATTCATTCCATTTGGATTTGTTATGAGAAAGTTATGGACAATCTTGTTTTTTGGGCAATTCAAGCATCTTCTTAAAAAAATAACTGGTAGAATTCATTTTTGTATGCAATTTTTATAATTTAGAAAAAAAAATCCTACATGGTTTAATTCACTTGATAGAAAAATCTCATCATTAGAATTAGTGCATTTTAATTCCATTTGAAAGATATTAATAATTTTGTTTTTTCTTCTATCTCGTACCTATTTCTATTTAACAAATTTTTTAAGTGTAAAAATTAAATTTTTTGGAAGTTTTCTTTCCTGGACTCTCAACTCAATTCTCTACCATAAAGATTTAAAACTCAAAACTCTATAGTGCAAAAAATTAAAGTGAAGAAGGTTCAAAGTCAAGTAATATAGTCCCACAATGAGCTAAAAAACATGTTTTTTCACTTTAAACTCAATTATCTTGCAATTTGTGCTGTCAAAATTTCTAAAAAAATTTCCACACAATATCAAACTAATTAGGTGTAAGATCCTATGGTTAGATGTGCAAAAAAAAAGTTCAAATTTTTTACTCTTTGCTGTAGAAATGGCAATTTTGACTTTTGAGTGTTTTTTGGTAGAAAAAGGTCTTGATTCTTCAGAGATTAAGGCTAAATTACTTAGAAGAATGGCAAAAACATTTTATTACATGGAACAATCATATATGCAACAAAGTCATTCCAAAACCCTAAATATAAATAGTATACCTTATGTAAAGGTTTGATTCTATACTAATTGCCAAAATTGAATTCCTAGCCATGTCAAATTCTTAGGGGTCCATGTGACTTTAGATGATTCACAAGATGACATGTGGCACTTGTTCTTACAAAAAATGGCTTAATAATTACTGAATCTGACCTTTGTATCAGATAGGTTAAGATTCAATGGTAGTGTAGGTAGAGCCCATTGTAGGTTTCATACCACATTTAACTACTTGTGGACTATTCATTGAATTTTAAATAAAACATCCTAAAATTTCTAGATAATAACATCCAGAGATCTCCGGTTGTTTGTATAGACCTCTCATCGTTTGTGTAGATCTTTAGATGCTTTGTGTTGATGATCTTCCAATATTTTTCATAGATCTCCTAATGTTTTGCATTATCTTTGAATGATTTTTTTTCTTTTTCTCTTGTTATTAATTCTGGACTTTTGAAAGTCTAGAAGTAGTTAATGTGGCATTTTCATGGAAACTCTGAACCAAAGGCCCGCTCTCTTCATCCCAAAATATGATAAGTTTGGGCTGACTACCCACCTTGAGTTGGCGTGGTGTTAGACCGATCGAGTCAGTCCACGGTGAATTCAAAGAGTTGAGGTCGGCATTCCTTGAATTGAAGACAGTCAGGCACCATTGTTGAAATTGACTAAGAACTACACGTCTGTACACGTTTTCTGTACGATATTTTGGATTCCGAGAAAGGATCGGACTGATGATAATTAAAGCAATTCGATCATTCTTCTCGACCCAAAAGAATGTGAAATGTTCGTTGTGCGTGCGTGACTGGCGTGGGTGCTCCGATCGATCCACAGCTAGCTAGGCAATCGATCGAGTGGAACGATTCCAAATGAATCATGCATGAATCGGAATTCATGTCGAAACTCATATTCAGTTCCCGGTGTTAAAATTCCCGGTGAGTCCCACTTTTCCCTGTGTGTCGTACACTGGGAACACCGGGTAAACACCGGGGAAAGTGGGACTCACCGGGAAATTTTACACCGGGAACTGAATATGAGACCCCTGTGCAATGAATCGAAAGTGCATGCAGAGACTTTGGGTCCCTCGCTCGCTCGATCACTGGCTGCCGGCTCTTTTCGCAATCGGCCGGGACGACTCACTCGCTAGCTCGATCTGCGCGGACTCTTAGCTTGACTTGAATAAATGTTCAGTACTTTTAATTTCAAACCAAAATTAAACAGAAAATTAATGCACTTGTCTTGTCTTTGATCCATCGATGATCAGCTCTTTTCGATCAGTAATTAAGTTGATGGCTCTCGATCCTCCGCGGAATTGAACCCAGATCGATGCCGGCCTAGCTTCTCTCACGTACTGAACCCACGTGGTGGTAAGTACTGTAGCTTATATGGATCGATCAATACTGATTCTTTCATCGGATTTCGATCTGGCACGCACTGAGGTGCATGCTTTCAAGTTTCAAGTGGTTGCCGCTTGAGGAAACTCAAATTTGAAATGTACAGTACATGATGAAGATTTTATGAAACAGGAATTGGAAGATCGAATCCTTCTCCTGAAGCTAGAGCTAGCTAGTTTGAAGCGGGTGAGAACTCTCGTGGTCCGATCGAGTGCGCGATTTGGGGTCGTGGTTCTGTGCTGGGAAGGTCTGATTCAGCCGACTACTCTGGTCAGGTGCCGAAATTGAATTTCCAGGTCAAATTCTCAGGGGTCCACACCATTCACAAGATGGCATGTGGTTGACTTGTTTTTCGAAAATGTCATCATTGATGTTGAATCTGACCTTCATTTAGGATGTTTGAGGTAGACCAAACTATTATAGAGAGCCCATGAGTAGTATTAGATGTTTTGGGGGGCCTTTAGAAGACTACGAGTTCCTGCACTCTGGGGAACGTGGGGATAGTGCCACATTAGCATTCTCACGTGGTCAAGAGACTTTCACCTCAAATGATAATATTCAATCAATTTTTGAATTTTTTTTGAATTTTTTATTATTTAATAATTTGACTGTATTGTCATGGTTAACAACAAGGGAAATAACCCTAAAAGAGTCTCTTAGAGGCCTAAAAAAACATCTAATGTTTGTTGCGATGTAATGTTGGGGAAAACTGCTAGTTAGTTCATCGATTGTTAGCTGGTGGAATTGGGGAAAAAAAGGGTCTGCAATCTGAAAACATCAAAAACAATCTGTGAGAAAGTTTTCAAAAACAATCCGTGAGAAAAGTCTATACAGTTTCTATAATTCTATTTAGAAGAAAAAATGGAGGAAAGAAAATGGACTTGGTACTTGAAAGAAACAATTCAATATGGAAATTAAAAGATTATCTAGTTGGTAAATGTGGATAGTCCAATTGGTTAGAATTTTGTGAATCTTCAAGTGATTTTGTGTGTTTTAAAATAGTATTGGTCATATGTTTTTCATATTTTTGTTCCAAGTTGGTGTTTTTGAGTGTATAGTTAACCAATTTAGAGGTCAAGATTAGTGGTCTATAGAGATTTCAAGTAGGAAGGCGTGTGATTTTAGATGTAGGATGAAAGTGAAGGATTCAGTTTTCTTTGTGGTCAATTCCAAGTTGGAATCCAATGACTTGTAGGTAGTTGTGTAAATTCCAATTAGATAGTTTTGGGTAGTTTATCATCTTCTCCAAATTGATAACCGTCAGGTTTTTGTTGCCTACTAGTTTGGTTTTCCATTTCATTTTCTTTTAACCATTGTTGAGAGTGCCAGTGCGAGTCCCAGCCCCAAGTTGGTTGTGTATTTTTAGTTTTTTATGATGGATGTGTGGGTGAGATGGTGTTATGAAGTTAGTGATGAAAGCTAGTAGGAAGATTGAGTATGCTAAGTGGTTGTGAAATTTGATGATAAATTGAGTAAAAGACTATTAATATGGTGATTGAAATATGATTGAAAAATATTTTAAAAACTTAAAAACTTGTAATTGGTGATGTGCTCACCATCTAGATTAATATGATAAAATTTTAGGCCTAATTGATTGCAATGTGTGTGAGTGAATTCAAGTTGGAATAAGTGTGTATGAAAAGTGCATGTTGAATGGTGAAATTTGGAGTAAAAGTCTAAGTTTGAGTTTGAAGTGTTAATTGTCATTATTTCCCAAATTGGAGTGTTGAGCAATTGAATTGGAAATAGATCCTTAATCAGAACTAGAAGTCAAAGATCATTTCTTTGTTGATATAAAATTCCCATTGACAAGCCTCCCTTGGAACGAACTTATTATACTAATAGGATAATTCATAATTTCTTATTCAGTAGTTATCCTTCTTCAACAGTAAAACTCAAAAAAAATATTTTGAATGGGGCTAATTTGTTGAGCTAGCACCAAACAAACTTCAACTTAATCTCTAATGTCTTGTTGTTCCTTTGGAGGACAAAATGGATTTTGGATAGGCTCCTAAGGCCTCAATTTTCATTATGATTTTTAGAAACATTTTTGTTGATAGAAAAGCACATTAGTGTATTGGAAATATAATTTTTATTTCACATGGTTTGTTGGACAATACCAAAAAAATCACAATAAGTCAAAATAAATTTTTCAAAATTTTGTTTCCCATAGAAAATTCTCTTTTCTACATGGAAAGATTTAATTCAATCTATTTGGACTAGTGATGGGATAGTCTTATTTTTTTGACAATGATTTCAAACATCTATTAGAAAAAATAGATTAAATAACTAATAGGATTCATTTTTGAATGCAATCTTTACATTTTTTTCAAAAAACATTGTTTGATAGGGTTAAGTTCCTGTGCTAGAACAATCTTACCATTGAAATTATTGTGTTTCAATTCCAACTTAATTAGAGTTATTAACAATTTAGTTTCATTCAATCTCAAACCCCTCATCTATTAATCTACTTAACATTTTCTTAAAGAATGAAAATCAAGTGTGTGTTTTTTTGAATTTTTTTTCAAAATTGTCAACTCAATTCTTCAACATAAAGAATTATAAATTCAAATTTTATAGTCCAAAAATTTTAAGCTAAAAAGATTCAAAGCCATAAAACCTATGTAAGCAAGGTGCAAAAAAATCAACTCCCTTTACTTCAAATGCAAATATCTTGCAATCCACAATGTCAAGGTTTTTGAAATTTCTTCCACACATTCACTATAAGAAATCAGTGTTTTTTTTAACAAGGGAAAAAACGTGCCGTGATGTCTAATTTAACAAGGACGATGCCTGTAGTGACGTCTAAAAAAATCCGTTTAAAAAAACGGGCCAAAAACGGGCCATGTTATGTGCTGAAACGTGCTTAAATTTTTTGTGACATCGAAAACAACAGGGTCACCCAAGAGTTTCTAAGAGTGCCATGTGGAGGGGTTTTGGCATCTACGTAGGATTTTTAACGATGGACAGGGACACGTTGGACAACTTTTCCATCCACCGACGTTCTGACGTGTCCAATGACGTGGACCCCTAAATATCCAACGTGGAAAATAATTTCCGGTGCACGCAGCCTACGTGGCAGCTGACGTGGCACTCTTCTGCGGTACATGCCGGTGTTCTGTGTGATGTTCTCTGGGACGTCACATTTGACAGGAGGATGTTTTAAATGACATCAGAGTCAACGAGAATGTGCTTTAGGAAACGAGCTGGGTGGATAATATTGTGGAATTTATTCTTTACTGAAATCGCAGACATCGTCCACATACACGTCTATTGTGACATTAAGTAGAGCAACCCGTGTACTGGGGTATGCATTGCTTTGCGCTCAGTGTTCCGTTTGACACGCACAGTGACATCTGCAGTGTTTTCTTGAGCATTACAGAAGACATACAATGCGAGAGGAAGGATGTTTTCTCGAACGAAATGAACAACGTGAATCATAAACCTCAACATCAAAGACGATGTACTCTACAACCCATACACATGAGTGAATGGAAGATTGAGATATGCCATTAGAAGATGAATTATGTGTTTTTGTAAGAGATGTCTAAGCATAGAAGCCTATGTTTTCAATGGCATTGGGATTATAAGGCCACTTGCCAACTTCTGCACAAAAATGCCATAGTCTAGTACTACGAAGAAATCCACAACAACATTAACTACAGCACTTTCGATGAAAACATGGTGCGTTCTACTCAATGTTCTGAATAACATGCTTGACCATCATATGCGATGTGAAGTTGGACACGCTATGGCAAATAGAGACTCACTTCTTCCGAGGTGCATCCGATTTCTTGACAACAGCAACCTGCATCGTACCACACCAAGTCAAAACCAGCAGTACCTACTCATGCATATTTATTGATGGGACTCTTATACAGCCACAACAGATGTCAAGGAATGCTACACTTGCATTATTCTTTTAAGTTGCATACAGAAACAAATGAAAGTATGGGTGAATGGAATGCAGCCTTCCTAACCTTTTTAGTGGGTTGGGTAGGTTTAGGAAGACCCACCGCTTTGGGAATTGCTGCCTTTGGTGTAGCCTTCGTGCCCTTCACACCTTGCGTGGTCCTCATAGCACGCCGAGGCCGGCTTGAGGACTCACCAAGGACTTCAATGTCTTCCTGCAATACCATCACACAATTATTATTCACTTCTGACATCCTCTAATCACCTACACTTCCTAGCCTTACCTCAACACCATTGAGGCACTTGCTTTCCTGTAAGATGCACATAGTTATTATAAAACATTCCTGCGCATTCAATGGAATGGTGGACTGAAAGGAAACTTCGACTTCTGCTTACATAGTATTTTGATGTACTGGCTTTGAAAAGAACAGGCTGAGCCGTAGAGTGCATCAGCGTTTGCCACTAGTAACGTTCACTTGGATGTCCAATTTGACACGCACTTGTAAAAAAAAATTGAAGCATTGCAAGGCATCCGCTACTACGCTATGACACCATCCTCATACAAGGCAATTCATGGAAATAACGTCACTAGTCTAACAAAGGGAGTACTTCACGTCAATCACTTGGCACTTAAAATGGAAAGAGAGACGTCGCATCACCTGTTGCTCCGTGGAGGTCTCCATCGTGTTTTCTCGCCTCTCAGATGTTGCCTGCACCCCGGAGTCTTTCACTATGGCGTACACATCTTCCACTCCTTGCTGACCTTTAGCAATTTCAGGGATGGCAACTTCACCGGCGCCTTATACCTGCTCCTCCTCAGCGTTAGCTACAACGTCGTGAACAACATCGTCTTCAACAGCCCGCTTGTCGGCGTTAACGTCAACAAGAACATCGTCTTCGACATTGCTTTGGACAGCTATGGGGACTAGCTCAACGACATCTATAGGAGCTGTGGGCTGCAACACGGGCACAGGACAGTCCTTCTGTGCCATTTTCGATGCCTCTACCCTAGGTGACGTCAGAAGTAGTGCATTCCCTGCCTCCATTGGCGAGGATGGCTCCGGGGTCCCCCCAGCACTTGCTTTACACTGACTTGCGAGGATCTGACGTAGCATTTCTTCCATGCTTTTGTGGGACGTGCTCACGGTCTTAGTAAGGCGACTTACACTGAGCTCAAGCTCATCCAACCGACTGCGCATATCTTGCAGCTCTTTGCCATGGGGACTTCGACCTCTGCGCTTCTCTTCTTCCAGACGTTGCAACTCCTTGGCTATTTCTGCGTCCACCTCTGCTTCAAACGGTGCTCTGTTCCGCAACAAAGTCTACAAGGGGAAGAAGAATATGCACTTAGAGTTCACATGCAAAGCTTACATGCTTCAATGGCACTGTACAAGGGGAACAAGAATATGCACTTAGAGTCCACATGCAACGATTACATGCTTGAATGCCACCCGACAAGGGGAAGAAGAATATGCAGTTACAGTTCATATGCAATGATTACATGCTTCAATGCCACCCCACAAAGGTCCTTCCACGTGCAAAGAAGAAGGCCCAGTCCTCCACATCTACCACCAGAGCGGACATTTTTTGGAAAAACAAACGCAACATGTATGATGAAAGTGGTGTCGACTTGGGCAAGTAGGTGGACATCAGTTACTACATACTTACCAGCCTCGAGATGACTTCTCTCTCAACGGCCTTATGCTGGGCTGTGTTGGATGCCTTGCCCTTAGAAATGGCAGACATATGGGCTGACTTCTCTTGGGAAGCATCGGTCGCACGAGCCTCCTTTAATGCCTCCCACACATCGTCATCCATTCCCATCGGCTTGGGTTTTCCGCCATCAATCAATCGATTGAGCTTCCAACGAACATGAATGAGCGCTTTTGTGATGAACGGCTGCATCCACTTCTCCGACACGCGCTCGGACTCTCCCTCTATACACCAATCTGCAAGCCAGAGAACTTAGTATAGCTACCTCTGCATTATGTATGACATTGTTGTGCCAAAGAATAACAAGAGAATTTACATGGACACTACTATGTCTCCAGAAACTCACTGCACGTCCCTGTGGTGCGGACGACCATAGGGAGCACCCCTCACTGTAGAGGATCCTGCACTGACGTCAGGCGTGACATTGTATTCGACGTCACTGTGGACATTACAGGTGACATCCACTGCCCCGCCTCATGGCCAATGAGCTACCTTCCACAACATTTACAATCTTTTGAACTACATGCAACAGTGAACTACAAGGTCTGTAGTCGTCTTCATTTCACAGAGAAGGACTGAATACAAACTTGTATAGAGGCGCCTAAATAAGCGCCGTCTGTCTTTTTTGGGCTGACCCTCCCATCCAAACCTGGGGTCAAGGTCTCTCGCATATTTCTTAATGTCGTTGGAGAAAGGAACCCTCATAGGTCCGAATGGTTCCCCCTGTCGGTCGATTTCCACAGGTTTCTTCATTACAGTGCTTACACCTTTTTCGCGAGACTGTTCGGGGATCAGCTACTCGATCATCTCTTCAGTATCAACATCCGAAGCTAGTTCATCAGACCCTATGTTGTAGTCCTTACTGTAAAAAGGTCAAATGCACTATCAGCTTGGGAAGAAAATGGGGCTACGTCAGTACAAACAAATCAATCCCGCAACTGGACCCCCGCAAAAGACATCCACATACGCTATTTTTGGCTTCACAGTTCTGTACATGCGACTCTATTGCTCACGACGTTGAACCTAACGTCAATGTAAACACGCTTGGACGTTGTTTTGAACATGACAGGAACTTCCTCTTGATAGAAACTGGGAAGCCGCCGTGGTTTAGGGTCTGCCACCCTTGTAGAGGGATGACTCCCGAACGTCTTCATTGATCACTCCGGAATTCAATATGATTGCTCTCTGAGGAACAAACTATCACCTTTCTTTGTACAGAGTTCAACTCAAAGAACATGTCCTTCGTAACGCAGACATGAACGTCACACAATTTATGTGGACGTCACATTAAACGTTTATGACGTTTAACATGATAGAGTCGACGTCAGAAGCAACATGGTATGCGTTGCACTTGACGTCCGTACCAACGCGCGCCTCCCCAAAAACCTTGAATACTAGTGGTTCTATACTCAAATTATGTCTGCTCCCAAACTTACCTCCAAGACTGCTCTCCGAGTTCCTCCTCTTCCTCTGCGTCGTGCACTGCCTCCTCCGACAAGTCCAACTGCACTTGAGGGGTCCTCTTCCTCTTCGTTGGAGGATTGCTGTCCCGGTTTCGTCCCTTCTCCGCCGACGCAGCAGGCCAAGGGTCTCCTCTGGCCTTGGAGCGGCGCTCATGCTCCCCGCGCATGCGGATTGGCTTTGGCGGCGGCGTTTCTTCATGTTCGCTGGAGTCCTCTTCACACCGCTGACTCGCGTTCCTCTTCCGCGCAAGGGCCTAAGCGCGAGGCATTTCCACACCTGCCCCTCTCCACTGCACGTAGAACTCACCGTTCTGTACCCTCCTCACACACAAACGCGCATATGAGCGTCCACAACAAAGGTCACACATTGGGGAGGCATCCTGGCAACCTGAAAACCTGCGCGCAATCGACTTGGTGCAAGGCGTGTTCTAGCCTCCGATGAAGCTGTGGCGGAAGATTGGAACCCTTGTTGCTCCAGATTGGTAGAGAGCTGCGCCCCTTGCAACTGCATGTAAGAACGCCGCCCTTGCCAAATTGACACAAAAATGAAAATTTCAAACTACAAAACCGATGCCGATTGGGGAGCACCTACCTCACCTCTCTCACATTAGCAAGGCTGGCTCCAAAGACGAACGCAATTGAAGGATTACACAAACGCTGAAATTTCAGGGTTGTGCAAGGCCGCGCGTTCAAAGCAACGTAGCGTGGCGGAAGTGAGTGTGTTGTGGAATTGAAGGCCCGCCCCCGCGTACAGCTGAGGTGGCCCCCCTACGAGCCCCCTACGAGCCCCTATGGCCGTCACGGCGCAAGCCTCAGTCGCAACCGCGCCACCGGAAGCCCGTGCAAGAAACCCTAACTCCGCGCGGAGCGGCAGCGGCAGTCCTCCCTGCAAACCCTAATGCGACCTGCGAGGCTCGCCATTATCCCAATTACACGATATTTCATCGTTTCGTGAAAGAAGTTGTGTACATTAGAAAGTACCTGCTGGACGGCACCTTCCTTTGGAATGCCCTCATGCCTTGGAGGCAATGTTTGAAGTGGGAGAGCATTCTGGACGGTGTGGCGAGAGCTGCGTCGAAGGATTCCTCCAGCAGTACTTCTTCGTGGAGTCTTCACAGACTGACCTTCTAGATTAGTACATATATGCCCACAGACAAGACTAGTGAGCAACGAAGCCGCCTCAGAGTCTTCCGCCGGGACGACAGACGCCTCCTGGCAAGGCTCCGCAAAGCGTACCACCCTACGACGCAGTGGCACTTCATAGTATACGGCCATATTGGTGAGGAACGTGTACACTCTATGGTATAAGGTGGTGCGCCCTCAACTCATGAGACACAGAAGATAGTAGTCATGGGCAATGTGGTCACCTCTGTCATTGTGGGCCAGCCTTTAAACACGTGGGGAAAGTCCTAAGCTTGGACTCTGGTCGTACGGACTCCTGTTGTCAATGATGTCACAATGGACATCCAGCCTGTCATTTTCGTGTTGAAGAATATGTCTTCTTGTGCACAATGCTATCACTTACAACATGCTCTGTGAGGACTTCGGATGAGGCATCTGCAGTTTGTGTTTATACAAACTCAGGTTGACGTCACTTTTGACATCCTCTTTGACAGTCAATACAGGGCTCGAAGTGCCATCAATGGAAATTTACATTTCGATCCTTGGATGACATAGTATGGGCCTAGAAGTAAAACAATGAACTCATTTCCAGTAATGCTTGCATTGAGAAAGGCACGCTAATTGTGAAGGAATCTTAACGCACGTCTTTAGTTGTGATTTGAAGATCGAGGTTGTTCTGCAATGACGGAACTTGGCCATGGAAGCAATGTGCGTTGTATGTCACAGTCACATTTGTATCATTCTGAACCTAAACACTCTTTAACACTTGGTTGCGACCTTGTATTCACTTCGTAGATGGCGTGGCGTCTCAATTCCCAAACCCGCCGACAAGGTGCAACTATCCGTATTTCAGAAGACGGACGCACGTTACGCCACATTCCACTTGGTGACTTGATTTTGCACACTGAGTTGAGAGTCGCCACAGAGGAAAACATTCGATCATTCAGGTGTCCCTGCAGGAATTGCAAGGGCGGTTTACAAAAAACCATTCAGGTTATTCGCCGGCACCACGGAGAGGTTGGTCGGGATCCATTTCTCACAAAATCCGTACTGGGTGGAGACTCCCCCGAGGGCTATCCACGGCGGGGAATGTGGGTAGAGGACATTGCTTATGACGATGATGTCATTGACAATGCTCCCTCTGACATTGAGCCTGACATCAACCACAACGTCGCACAGCCTGAAAATGCAGGGCCAGCTGATTCGGAGCCCCACATCCCTTTAGATGCATATCACGAAGTCCACCGGCAGGTCCTTGAGGCATTGGACAGAGGAGACGCACTACACGGAGAGGCTGAAGGTAGTGTGGAGTTTTCCGAAAACGATGACGTTGGTGGTGATAGTGTGGACGGATTGGAGGACCTTTACAGACAAGCTACTACCCCGTTGTACAATGGATCAGGGACAAGTGTTGTCTCAGCCACCATCATAATTATGAACATGTGTACGGTGTTTCGGGTGAGCAATAGGTTTAGTGATGAGTTGTTCCGGTATTTGTCTGTGGACTTACTCCCAAGAGGTAATAAACTGCCAGGATCCCATTACGAAGCACGAAAGACCATTAGAAAATTAGGCTTGCATTACAACAACGTGCATGGGTGTCCAAATGGTTGTATCCTTTTTGAAGATGAATATTCATCATTGGAGATTTGTCCCCATTGTAGTAGCTCCCGGTGGATGGATGGCTCAAATAACATTCCCTCCAAGGTCATTCGGCACTTTCCACTCATTCCTCGACTCAAACGAATGTGGCGCTCACCAGAGATAGCTCGGATGTTGATTGGCTACCTCAAGCATGTTAGTGATGACGGGATCATGCGTTCCGTTGTCGATAGTCCTGCCTGGGAGCACATCGATACAAACGTCGCGTTCGGCACCTTCAGCTCTGAGGTCCGAAACATGCGGCTGACTCTAGCTTTAGATGGTGTGAATCCATTCAAATTGAACAATAGTAATTGGTCGACTTGGCCAGTGCTAATTCTAATATACAACTTTGAGCCTTGGTTAGTGACCAAGAAATTTTTCATTTCACTATCCATACTAATTTCGGGAAAGCACTCACCTACATCTAAAGGCGTTGGTGTCTTCATCCGTCCATTGCTGAAGGAGCTCGAAGAATTATGGCAAGGTGTTCCAGCCCTTGATTTCTCCCAAGTACAAGGGAGTCGCAGTTTCACCTTACACGTTGTCTTGATGTGGACGATCTCTGATTTTCCGGCCTTGGGCCTCATATCCGGCTTGTGCTGTAAGGGATACAAGGGTTGTCCTTGTTGTGGAAAAGACACCGATGCAAGGATGGCTAAACTGGGAGACGTTCTTCCTAACAAGCGAACAAAGGGCTCAAAGATTGTGTATGGTGGTGTTCGTCGTTATTTACCGCGGCATCACCCTTACCGACGCAATTTGAGGTTTAATGGTCGAACGGAGCCTCGTGATAGGCCCCGGAAACAAACCACCGAGGAAACCATCGCATACGCAGCGTGGCGGCAATCGTACTTGGATCTAGGAGGCAAAGAAAATGGGCCTGATGACCCAGTTCATGTCACTGGGGTGAAGCACTTGTGTCCTCTGTCCCAGTTGCTGTATTGGAAGGTCAGTGGGTTTCTAACCATCTGTATGTCCCAGTTGTTATTCCTGACGTCTATTGGAACATTATGGTTGACGTTATATCAGACATTGGGAGTAACGTAGTTGTCACTGCCTTCGATGAACAGCACTCTGTTTTGAGAAGTGAAGAGCACGTCAGCACTTGAACAGTACATGCTTGACAGTAGTGGTACACATGTTTTGGAACTCTGCTTTCTTTTCTTTAATTCCCAATTTTTTTTTTTGCTTGTGGCAGCATCTGTTGGAGCCTCACATCTTGGATGTCATGCATTGCGAAAAAAATATGTGTGAAAACATAGTCAAAACTTTGTTGGGCATGAAGGACAGTGCTGGAAGTAGAGTAGATGCAGAGGAATTGGGCATTCGAGAAGAGATATGGCTACAACCTCCACGACGGCAAAATGATCAATACTACATGCCACGTGCACCTTTCATACTCACACCAAATGAGCGCAAAGAATTTGTAGCCATTGTCTCAAACATTCGGACCCCTACAAACTATGTGGGTAGCATTTACAAGCGCTTAGAGGACGGGAAGCTGCAATATATGAAGACACATGATTATCATGTCCTCATGCAACAAGTGAGGGAACCACCTACACTCCTTTCTTGGTGTACACGTCAATGTCGACAATATCCAACAATTCAATAACTTTGTTTGTGTGCGTCCACATGTTTTGCAGATTCTTCCCATTGCGGTTCAGAACATATTAGATGAGAGGGTCCGCCTAGCTATTATTAAAATGAGCAGGATTTTCCAAAGGCTATGTGCAAAGGAGGTGCGACCTGATGACAAGGAAGACATGATGCGCGATGTTGTCATGGCGACATGCGAGATTGAGAAGGAGTTTTCGACAACGTTCTTGAACATCATGTCTCATTTGCCTGTGCACCTAGTAGAGCAACTTTTCACTTGCGGTCCTGTGCATTGCCGGTGGATGTACCCAATTGAGCGATATATGAAAACACTCAAAGACTATGTGCGAACGTATGCACACCCCGAGGGTAGCATTGCTGAAGGCTATCGAATGGATGAGATGTTAGGATTCTGCACAGAGTATATGCAGCAGTATGGAGCAACAACGCAACGGGTGTGGGATGCTACCGAGGAACCCATCATGACTGATGAAATTATTTCAAGCAAGAAGATGCAAAAGCGGAAAATGTCCAATGAGTTTCGCAACAACGCGCATGCCTTCGTCCTAGACAACGCAGCGTGCTTAGAACCATGGCGGGAGTGAGTGCTCTTTTCAACCTTCTTGACATTGTTTCCCTGGAGTTTACTATGAGATCATATTTGTACTTCTGTTGTCTAGGGACCTGGACGGTAATGTGCACAATGTCAGAGATCATGTCTTGATAAACATTTATTATAACGTTTCAGCTATATACGTGTTCGTGTCGACGTCACAGTGAACATCTCTGTCAATGCATAAAACTTGTAGTCCACGTCGAATTGGACATATGGTACCTTCACAATGCTTCTTCACTGTGCCTTGGCACTGTAAGCGTCGTCTAACAATGCATGATCTGAATGCCTTGTAGGGAGTATGTGTTAGCGAGAGGCCACATCTGGGAAGAAAGGGAGGCCTTTCGAAGACAATTTCGGCGTCAACATCCGTCAGTGCCAGTGCGGTATCCCAGCGAGCTCTCCGATTTGCCTCCGTTTGCATTGTGGCTGAGTGAAAGAGTTCAGAGTCTGCGACATGCCGGTGAACATGTTGACCCCGATGTTGTAGAGTACGGGCAACCTCCAGAGCGGTATGCAGTCTCACATCACCAAATGTATGCATTTGGCATGCACCTCCGTGTTCGTAGTGCAGAGAGGGGTCGTGTCACATGCGACTCCGCAATTGTGGCCTCATTCACTGAGCAACTGCGTTGGGGGCTTCGCAATGGGCGACCCATAGAGAGAACCAATGAGTGCGTGGGGTATATTCAAGAGATATTGGAGTTGGACTACCGGAATCATTGCACGACAGTGCTGGTGTGCGATTGGGTTCGATCAAACGAAGATGCTCGATATGCAAACATCCGCAAAGACCAATATAGGTTTACAAGAGCAAACTTCACTCGCATGGATGGCAGAGTCCACGCTGACTCTTTTGCTTTCCCATTGCATTGTCAACAAGTATTCTTCTCCGATGATCCGCACAGGCAAGGTTGGAAAATTGTGTGTCGCACAGATGTCCGGGGCAGACGTGGGCAGCTACAGGTGAACCAACCTATGCCTACCATAATTAATGTTGGCAGTGACACAGACTTCCCCGGTTTGCAACCTCAGTTGGTGGACGTGGAGCCTCAGAGGCAACCGGCCGAAGATGGTGGCACATACATTTGACCGTGGATGCGGTTTTGAAGTGAGTAGGAGAGAGATGGACGGCAGTAGGCAAATGGAGGCTAATCTGTTATGAAACGGCCGCTACACACTCATTGTCGATGTTGACATTGTACATGATGTGCGAATGGATGTCAAGGAGGACGCCCATTCTAACACGCTTGTTGAAAAGGACGTTGGATATAACATTCCAATGGACACATTTAAACCAAGGTCGCAGGCATGCTCGCTCGAATTGGGGCACCTTCCATTCTGAATGTTCTTTTCGCTACAGTAAAAAAGTTTTTTGTTTCCTTCCCATGGAGTTCTGAGGTGAAAGTTGCATGGAGAATGTCTCAAACACCATATTTGTTGTTGCCTTCACCCCAGAGCCAGGTCTAGGTACTTGCATGTGCTAGCCCAAGACCTTCTCATAGATCTTAGGAAGATTGTTTAGTGGAGCATGGTGATGCAATGGAAGAAGTCGTCTATGCATTGAATAGAAGGATTATCAATGTCTTGTATAGAATGGAATGTCACACCCCATGTTCCGTAGTAGTAAGAGGAGTTGTACTTGTAATTATTGTGTTCTACCATATTCTAAGAGTGGAAAATAGTAATGAATCAGATTGGACTGAGTACATAATGTGCTCTGTATTTTTCTGTAGGCAGAGATCTCCCCACCTAGAAGCCAATGGAATGAACTTGGGCGGAACCCCCCCATGTTGTCCCCATTTAATTTTCCTCCCAACTCCCTAAATCTGAAAAGCAATGGAAGGAATGCACTATGGGGTGACAGCACACAACACTGAATACACGTTCGTCAAAAATTAGGAGTACTTTCAAGTGGACATGAAGTACTTGAAGTATATAAAGTACCTTGGTGGAAGTACCATTAGAACTTAAGGAAACTTTAAATGGATGCTCGTACATTCTTGCCATTACAAAGTAACATACTTATAGACAATAGTTTCTTAATGAACATCTTCATTTGAACTTGAGTTTATTGGAAGTGCATTTTAGTGTGTTAACACAATTTCTAGTTTTTCATGTCACTTCGAACCTTAGAAAACTTATATGCAAATTCTACTTCCTACAATAATCTCACTATTGGGATTAGTGCAATTGAAAGCTATCCTGGAGGTATTAATAATGTAAATTTGCCTTGTATCTTGATGTTTCTCCTATTTATGAATTTTTTGAAAATGAGAATGAAGTGCCACGTGGGAATTTTTTCCCTTAGATTCTCAACTCCATTTTCCAACATAAAGATTTAAAGTTCATAACTCTGTAGTATCCAAATTTCAGATTAAGATTAATATTCAAAGTCAAATATTTTAACTGTACAATACATTAAAAGATAAACGAAGCCAAAAAAACCCCAGAAGTTCCTTGAAGTTCCTAGATTGTGGGAATTCGCCACATTAGCATTTAATGCAAACCATGCCACAGTACATAATATTAATTCATAATTTTTTTACAATAAAATTGTAATTTTAAAAAAAAATTAAAATTTAAAATTATAAGAAAGTAATTAAAATTATTTGACAGCAGTGTCTAATTCGAAATTCTTAGGCAACAAAGGGAAATTGAACAACCTTGAAATGCCCCTCCCTTGCCTTCAGAAATCTCTTTAGTAGTGTTGAAGAACTTGTGTTTTAAAATTTGAAAACAAAGAGTGGAGATGAAGTTGAAAGTTTAAAACTACCCTGAAGTACCATAAGTAATTCTTCACGAATAGAAGCAAGGAAAAAAGTCAAACAAATATTCAAAATTTTGGAGATTTAAGCAGTAGCCATGCTACAGTATGTGAATGTAGTGCTTTACTCATAAAAAATTGAACGTAAATATTATTTTTTGTGTCTTTTTCCTCTGCAAAAGATAATGCCCATCTGACTTCCACATTCCAATAGATATTGTAATTATAGTTCTACTATCACCAAGAAGCCCTTGCATAGTATATATATTCTATCTTTGTACAAACTAATGTGCTTTTTGTATCATTCATTTGGCCTGTACAAAGTCATTTGTAATTATTTTGCAAACCTAACACACTTTTATTGTTGGTAAAGTACTTTGTAGAGGATGGATGAAACACTAAATTGGATTAGAATGTGGTAGAACAGCTTCTCTACATAGATACCTACCAATTGGATCAATTGAGAAGTGAAAATAATGTTTATTTTATCTAAGAAAAAGTACGTTATATAAATACATCTTGAAAAAGTACTTTTTTGACGTACTTTGTAGGGGGGTGTAATGTGCTTTCACCCCAATTTTTTGGAGAGAACCCCCGAGCCCGAACGCAATGGAATGAACTTGGCCATAACCCCCCCATGTTCTTTCCATCTAAATTTTTTCCCAACTCCCTAAATCCAAAAAGCACTGGGAAGAATTCACTGTGGGGACTTCAAATTACTCCCAAATTGTTTGGGCCATCCACGAACCCCCAATGGAAAGCACTTCTTCGCACTCCCCGTACTACCATTCCCCCCATATTGGGGGGGACCCCCAAGCCCCATCCCAATGGAATGAATTTGAACAAAACACCCCTATATTCTCCCCATTTAATTTTCTCTCCATTTAATTTTATCCCAACTCCGTAAATCCAAAAAATATTGGAAGGAATTCACTATGGGGACTGCAAGTCACTCTCCATTTTATGGGGCCTAATTTGCAATTACAAAGCCAATGGAATAATGTCACATTGATCCCAACACTCCCAAGTAATCCCCATTTTCTGTTCTCAAAACCTATCTCCAAATAATATTGCGTAACTTCACCTCTATGATAAGGTTATCCCAATGAGTTTCCATTTTTATTTCCCATCTTTCATGTTTTAGGACCTAAAATATTTCATTCTGTACATCCTTTTAATTTTGGCATACCCTAGACTTGTAACACCAAAACACATTTGTAGAGTCATTACATGTGTTTATGTCACTTTCATCCTACCTCGTACCCATGACTTCACATCCTCCCAGAAAGCCTGAATTTTACAGCCTGGAGCTCTTTCCTATACTGATCAGGTGTTTTCCCTGTAGGGCAGCCCCCCCCCTGCCCTGTTAGTGACAGCAGTGCACCTGCCCGCAGTGAAAGACGCACCAGTGGCTGACGTGGCCGATTCGTGTTTTTTTGGACGTCATCTAAAACGTCCTTTATTTTTTCTGACATAGTGAAAAACACGTCCGTTCAAAGTGACATCCCTATATTTCCTAACGTCTATTATGACGTTTCAGATGACGTCACAAAAAATTGTCCCTGATCTGCGCGTTCGTCCAAAAACGTAGTGACGTCAAAAATAACGGGGATGTCACAGCGTAACGCAGTAAAAAACAGGGGTTTCTTATAGTGATTCTTATGCTAATTCTAGTTCAAGATCCTATGATTAGATATGTGAAAAAAAAATTCAAAAGTATTTTTTACTTTGCAATAGAAATGGCAATTTTGAGTGGAATTTGATTTTAAGAAAAAAGCCTTGGGACTTTAGGAATTAACCTTATATGCACAAAATTAATGACTATACTTTCAAATGTCAAAATCCTTCACAAATTTCTTTCAAACTAAATTTTTCATTTTTTTATTACCATAAATGAAAGATTTAGATTTATTTATCAAATGAAATCGCATATCTTTTATAAGTCATAAAATTTTCAAATTTATTGGTGATGATTTGAATTTACCATGAATTATTTAGTTTCAGAAATTTCTCAAATTAGAAACTTGATGTGTTTAAATTCAATTCATTAGTTCAGATCAAACATTAAAAAGATCCCTTTTTAATTATTGGTGAAATTCATATTTAGGATTGGGCACATAAAGTTGCTGAAATATGCTACATGTAGTCCCAACTCCCTAAAAACCACTTGCAATATGAGTAGTTTTATAAAAAAATATAACTTTTATAGAAAAGATTTATTGTGATTCAACTATTTTAAAATTCAAGAATACAATATATTTACAAATTTGATAAATGATCAACTTTAATAATTTGAAATTTTACGTATTTATAAACTGTAATTTTTTATATTTATTACTAGCAGTTGGCGCTTGCTATGCTACGCATTCATCATTAAAATTTCATAAGAAGTTTTATGTATTAGATAGAATGCAGAACAAAAATTTCAATAAATCTTCAAATAAAAATGACTAAAATCTTCATATAATTTTTTTTATAAGTAAGCATATATTGAAATGTACAATAGAAATTTATTGAATGATGAATGAAACATATGCAATGGTAAATACTATAAAAGATACACATACATTAAAATGCATTAGATATTTGACTCCATTGTTACAAAAAATGGCAACCTAAATTGAAGAATTGAAAAGAAAAACTTATAAATCTCAAAAACTTTGTGAACAACTTAATTGTTGTGGAATCCAAAATCGCTTCAATTAGAAAATTGAAATCATGAAAGCTCAAAGCTCACAAAAGCACAAAATCATAGAAATGCAAAGAAGTGTAAAGCCAAAAGAAGCAATGGATTTGCTATCTCTATAATATCATCCTATGGATCCTCTTTGATATCACCTTAATTGCAACAACTATATTATTTCTATAATATCACCCTTTGTAAAAAGTGATATTATAGAAGTGATTGCAAACTGCTACTCTATTTTTGTAATATCACATTGTGTGAAAACATGATTTCTATGTATGCATGATTGGAAATATTTTTATAAAATACTTAAAATAATTATTTTAAAGACTTATTGAAATCATTATCATGCATTCTATTCAAATATATCAAAATTTACTAATATGTGATACAATGAATGCGTAGCATAGCAAGCACGAGCCCCTAGTATTAATGGTAGCATTTGTGATATTACAGAGGGACTTATGATTGAAGTAGTATGATTTCAAAATTTACAAATTTTAGTTCAAATTTTGAGAAACTTGCATATTCTCATGTTTTAAGATTTCAAATGTTTGAACTATACAAATTTCAATTGGATATCATTGAACAACATTAGAACCTTTGATATAAGATATTGTTTCCTATAAGCATTAAAAATTGAATTGAAAATTGGAGATTCTAAACACTTGCTCCAAAACTTTTTTAATAAGATGTAATCATTGGAAGAAAAACTTGTCTGCTGCAACTGGTGAAACAACTAAGTGTTCTCTATAATTGTCTCATGTCTGCAACCACTTTTGTTAACACCAAATGTTATCTATAAATTTGATTAGTGGCAAAGCAATCAAAATGAAATGTAGGATCACAAGATTATAAGAAAGTTCAAATTCATAATTAATGTGAGGTATTCTCCATCTAGAATTCATGACAATTGTGGGCACAATTGTTGATGTAGACAAGTTTACACTCCATGGAATCCACCATGTCAAACTGTAGTTACAAATAACCTAAATTTGACTAGAAAGTGACTATCTACAACTGTAATTGCACAAAAGTTGAATTTGACTAGGAAATAATTGCAATTGTAAAATGATTATTGAATTCTAATCAAAATGTTGTGAAACTTGTTGTGTACTAGTTGTAACAATTCTGCTTTGCAAGACAATTGTGGCAAGAAGTTGACGATGAATTTTTTATTGCATGAATTGCATTTGAAAGTCGTTTGGTTTTGTCAAGGTTCCATAATATTGCTAATTTTGTGGTGTCATCAAGGTTTTGTGGATTTGCAAGTGAGTTCTCTAATTACATTGTCAATAGGACCGAAAGAAGGCATTAATTTTGTTTGGTTTGCACATTCTAAGCTAATGGCACAAAGATTGGAGGGGAAGGAATGTATGATTGGTTCAATGAGAGTTTTGTTTTTATCTTACCACCATATTGTGATTCGTATTGCAATTGGTTGGAAATTGGATCATGCGCGAGATGGTGGTTGACTACTTAGGGGTCAAAAGTTATATTGTAAACAATAGTGATCTACAAAATACTACAAAAATAGTAATTGTTTGTGTAGTTGTTGTATAGATAGTCAATATTGCTTGAAGTAGGAGTGCATGAGGCATGGGAGGTATGGACATGTTTTGTAATTATTTAAAGGATTTTTTTACACAAAACCATTTTTGTTGTTGGCGCACTGTGCTATTTGTGCTACCCTTCCAGAATTGTTTTTGAATATCAAGGTAGTTGAAAGTTAGTATTTCTTTTCAATCACTTGATTGTGCTACCCTTCTAGAATTGTTTTTGAATATCAAGGTAGTTGAAAGTTAGTATTTCTTTTCAATCACTTGAAATTGTTCAACTGTCATGCAACTTAGATGCAATTGATAAATGAAAGAAGATTGTGAGCATGTGACTACGCCTTGTATTATATTGACTTAAAACAATTGCTATAGTAGTATAATTATTTTCTTGTTTCAACTATTGCAATTCAATTGTTCATAAAGAAGGGAATGCCACAACAACCATGTAAAAAGAATATGCCGACAAAGTTTCAAGTAGGATGTCCAATCAAAAACAATCCCATCATCCTTTGTGACTACATTTCCAAGAACAACTTCTCCACAACAACTATGAGTTCACATGTACCAATTGCAAATGTCCCACTCACCTAAAAAATAGTTGTTCTTATAGTAAATAAGAAGCCAAAAAGATAGCAACTTTCCACAATTGACTACTACTAAATCCAATGAACAATAAGGGTCTGTTCTCACCAGTCATTATATCAGCAATATTAGGATAGAAACAAGTAAAAGTGGAGGGAGGGTTCCCACAGGAACATTAGCATATTTGGCGAGCCTGCGTGGGTGCTGAGCTGGTGCTCAGGTAAGGTCGCTCATCGTAGAAAACGTCAGTAGTTCAGAGCATCGCCACAGCCGCACTTCAAGTAGGGTCGCCAAGTGTGGATTTGGAGAGGGGGACTCTGCCCCTTGGCTGACGCGCCAAGCCGGGGCGCTTAATGGATATTAAATGAAAACGGTTTGAAGGTTTTGAAATTAAATTTACATAATTTTAACTTTCAAATTTCAATGCATTACCTCACATTGTTTCAAAAGCACTCTTCACTTAATTTGAGAAGTTCACTATATACACATGGGGTGGTAAAAGATAGAACAAACAATGTGGGATAAGTAAAATTAAAGTAAGTAGAAGCTCAACACTCATAGTTAATTCAAAAGTAGGCATAATAGAATGAACTTTGAATTAACTATGAGTGTTGAGCTTACTCTAATTCTACTTATCCCACATTGTTTGTTCTACCTCCTACCACCCCATGTGTATATAGTGAGCTATACTTTTCACTCAAAACTTAACAAAGTTGAAAAGCCTATCTCTTGACTCTCTACACACAAATAAAGGGAACTATATTGTAGTTGGAAGATGATTTTCTTTTTCTATTTTTTTGACACAAGTAAAGGATGAACTGTGGTTCAAATTACTTGTGAGGTTATTTGAGGTCAGTGCCTCGACGATGGGGTAGAAGGGACTGTCACTACCATCAAAGATGGAGTGAAGAGGTCAGTCAAACCCTTTGGCGAGGTGCATTGAAGCCCCACTATTTGCCACAAGCTTGTGGAAAACACGATAGTGAGGTCAGATATCTGCTGTAGGAGACAAGGAATGAGTGATGGAAAGTGTTGGACTAGTCCTTAGGGCTGGTTCCGAGCCTGCTGCTTAATGAACTGTCCTTCTCTTTGTTTGAGGCGGGCCTTTAACTAATAACAAAATTTTTATTTACTGCTCAGTGCGATCAGACCCTAAGCTACACAAACATTTTTCTAATCATTCAATATTCATAAGTCTAATGTGCAATTTGAATGAAATTGAAGCTTATGATTTTTTTTATTACATGAACTTACATTTTGTTGACTACAATCTACTTGGACAAACTAAGATTGTTGCAATAAGAAAGAGAATTAAATACAACCTTGAGTTTGTTTGTGAAGCATGCAAAATCAACTAGATAAGTTTTTCTTTTGGACATTTTATGCTAAGACATGAGATCTTAGAACTTAACAATAATATTGAAAACAACAATATCAATAGTTTAAAAACACTTTTAACAATTGAATACCAAAAGAAGACGCAATTTGCTTTATTTTCAATTGAAAACTTTAGAGAAAATCATCTAGTGTAGTCTTTCTACAAATCCTTATAATTACATCTAATGTAGTCCTTCTACAAATCCTTATAATTAATTGACATGTAATAGTCAACACAATATAAAGCAACTAACAAGTTCCCATAATTAAAGCTAATAAGATTGTTATAAGCCCAATCACTCTTTACCAATGTAAAATTCACAAACTAGCAATTCAATAGTATCTAATTAATACTACTAATGTTGTACTTTAAAACAAAAAATTGTTAACATAGACATTGCTAAAACATTCATGGATTGAATGTATTATTAGCATCAATTAAAAACATCTATGCTAGAATAGGTTATAGAAATTGCAATCAAATTCTGCATTGAACAAGTCCCAATATAGAATAGAAATTGCACATATTGGATTGGGATTGTAGGGATTGCAATCTAACCCAAGGTTGAATAATTTTTAATATAGAATAGAAACTAAGCATCTTTTTTTAAGAATGATAATTATAAACACGACAAACACAAGCACCACAGAGACGCCCATCACAAAATTTAAACCCTATGGTTTATCAACAATTATCATGTGGTTATTGTTGTTTCACGGGTTCACACGTTAATTACAATTTATCGCATCATTATAATGCATTTCTTTACATTGTTATTGCATTGTTACAATGCATTACTTGCAACTACATTGTAACAATGTGAAGTAATGCATCGTAATGATGTGACAAATTGTAATTAACATGCAAACCCTTAAAATAATGATAACCACATGATAATTGTTGACAAATTGTAGAATTTAAATTTTGTAATGTCCCTCATCTTCAACATGATGAGAATTTATACTTACATTTTTATCAAATATATTAATTAATAATTAGTACAAGTTCAACTCCACATACTATATATAATCTATAAAATGTGCACATATGATATAACCAAAAATGAATACAATGTTGTTTAGATGTAATTCAAAAAACAATCTTAAAGTATAAAGAAAGTTGTGAATGGTATTTATTATGTGTATAAAAGACAATCTACAAGCATGTTTTCAAAGTACAACAAAAAGACCATAAATCTATAAGTGAACAAAATAAAACAAAGAAGATCCATGTAACATCTAATCACAACCATGGTATGATAGAATTGAAGACAATTCAAAATATGTCAATAAGATGTCATAAATAAAGACGATCAAAAGTAAACAATAGAAGCATGCTTCTTATATTGAAAACCAAGAGATTGAAGACAAACTTGAAAATGCTAATAACCAACCAAGGAGCAAAAAATGAAGTTGTTTAGCAATGATGAACACAAAGTGTATGCTAGAGAGAGTGCTCCTATTTAAATAGTTTCACAAAGACCCTTACTAACAAAACTTGGGATTGAGTAACCAATACCTTACTACCACCATCTAATAGGTATTCAATATGTCAATTTGCCAACATTAAACAATATTGATTGTAGATTACCAAAAGGTTTACAAAGGACAAGTAATTATTGAATGATAATAAATGATGAAGGCTCTTTGGCAGCATTGAAAACCTTTTTCTGGTTGTGAAACAAAACTCCATGGGAAGAGCCCAAATATTTTTTCTTAACTAGTGAACAATGTTCCAACAGGTTTAATGTACTCCAAGAGGTCACATCATTTGCTTATACAAGGCCTACTCAAACTTCCTCACATTAACTGTAGATGTAAAGCCAATAACCCACATAGAATCGTTTCAAATGTTTTAAATATTGGAAAAGAAATTAAAAACCCATGCTGTTTTGCAACTCCGGTAAACACCTCTCATTCCAGTTTCCGACACTTACTCAAGCGCTTGAAAGCTCCAGAAGACAGTTGCAGGAACTCTGTTTTCAGATCTCAAAACGTGTACATGAAATTGGACGAAATTGGCACATAGGATTATGAATCCCGTCGAGGAACTGCAGGCATGACCGTTGCAACACCTTGGTCAGCGAATTACAATATGGGTTGCAAAGTAGAGAGTATGTAACGCTTGAAGGCCAGATTCTAACAGTCAAGAGTGACCAGTACACGTAGAGAAACATGCTGGGAATGACAGGGAACAGCTGCAGCATCTCAAAATGTACAAGAAATTTAAATTTGCCCTCGAGAATGCAGCCTTCGAAATCGACCAGACATTCAATGACGGTTGAAATGCATGGTTGGGTCACCTGAAAGTGCTGATTATGAGATGCTTCCCCTCGACGACTTTCCGGTTACTGCAATTTGATGCAAAATTAAAGTCAGGGCTGGAGATAATACATATCTGAGTTGGGAAGAAATTACACTGGTTTATTAATCGCAAATTGCAGGGTAGATTTCACACGAAGTTCGTGACATTGCTGAGGAATTAGGGTTATCCTTACATTCAACACTCTTTCGGAATTACGATTAACCTAAAATACAGACTTGCCAACACAAATTCACGGCGCGAATCATTAAAACTAACTTTTCTTTGAAACAAGGTCAGCAACCCGGTCTAATATCTTCCGAGTTACTGCAATTTGATGCAAAAGCCAGGGCTGATTCAGATCATACCTGCGCGGTGAACAAATTACCACAAATGGCAGCGGAGACTTTACGCGACGATCGAGAATTGGTTAGAAATCATGTACCGGTGTTTGGCAGGCAGAGTCTTGGAAGTTGTGAAGACTGATACCGTCAAAACTATCTACATCGGTCCCCCGACAATTACTGTAGTTCCAAAGGTTTGGCGAGCATGTCGTACAAGTTAAACAAGGCTAAGTTTGAGGTACGCAAGCAGCTTCCCAACACATGGCGAACCTCCCTGAGCTACTCGTTCTGCGCCGCGCCGTTCTACTGCTGCTTCACGGTGCTGTGCCCCTTCTGCGCGGCTTACCAGCAACGAGAACGCGCCCTCTATGGCAACTGGTCGCAGTACCTGTGCTGCGCGGGCATGATGCCGTGCAGCGGTCGCCTTGGTGAACGCAATTGCCCGCAGTTTTGCCTCCTGCTGGAGGTAAGGCAAACCCTAAACTGCATTGGAAATTGCCTTGCATTCATGTGAGTCTCAATTTTGGTTATACCTATTTTCAGCTCTTGTTAACCCCTAAAGTTCCAAGGCCAATTTTCTGTCAAAAATCACTCAAAATTATCACTTTTGCTACACTCACCCACAGAATAAAAATAATATAAAATTTTAGGATCTAACCGTAGGATCTTGTTCTACACTTGTCTCTAATCATGTACTAAATTTTTTGTAATTTTTGACAGTATAGATTGAAAGATATTAGCATTCAAAGTGAGAGAAAAATTTTCTTTCAAGATATTGCTTACATTGTTTACAAAACAAGAAGCTCTAAAACTTTCACATCACTAATCCAAACGGAATGAATCAAAAGCTTTCCATTTAGACAAAAATATACTCTACAAGGAAGAAAATGTATTGTAAGAGAATTTAGAATCCCCTTTTGACTTCCAACAAAATCAAACATCAACATTGACAATCCAACAATAAGAACCATGTTATATTTCTTACTCAATCATATGAATTCAGTTGTAATTACTTTAGATAACTTGAAAGTTCATACTTTGGGACTAATCCAAGGATTTGGGAGAAGGATTATCGGTTGTTTTCCTCTTCTGTCTACCAAATGAGTCGGGATTACAATTGCCTCAAATATTGAACTTGATATTACGACCAGGCTAAACTATCTTCATTTTTGCCAATTGGCAATGCATTGTGCAATATGATTTTTGGTTTGTATGGACATCAAGCTACATTGTCATGCTAGCTTGAAACTTGAACTTGGTAGTACAAGATACATCGAAGGTTTCCTTCAATAAATGCCAGCTAAGAAATATCTAATTTCATGCAATGAATGCAAATCATGTCACAATTCCATCCGTCACATCCTTGTCTGCACATATTTTCATTTTTTGGTTACTAAATCCTAACATTTGGCATCCAAACATCTTCTCAAGGAAACCTCACAACTTGATGAAATCTTTTTGGGTGCCATCCTATTCCATCACATATAGGATTCATTCTACTAGTGACTGTATGCATAAATTGAACATGTAAAGCTTTGCCATCAGTTTCATGATTGAACTAATTATCAAATGATTTGTCATGAATGGAAATTTTCTTTTCTGGTAATTTTATGCATGCAGGTCTGCTGTTGCTTCAGTGTGGCGGTGCAGACGACGCGAGCGCTCATCCAGGACGAGCTCCAGCTTCGGAACACCCGCTGCGACAACTTCATCATTGGCTTCATGGTGATGCTCCAGTATTTGGACTGCATTTGCGACGTTGTGGCCATGTTGGTAGACGTGGAGGAAATCTCCGCAGCTAGCGTGGTGTTGGACCAGATCTCGCAGTGGTGCTATTGTTTGGTGTGCTCGTGTTTGCAGACACAACAGCATGTCGAGCTCAACACTCGCGACAACGTCTTTGGAGTCCAAACAGCACCCGATGTGCAACACATGACGCGGAATTGACTACTAGTAGGAAACATACACTACTAGAAAATTCAGTCCCAACAACACTCAATGTGCAACACATGACACGGAATTGACTACAAACACTCCATTGGTAGAAACATACAGCACTACTAGAAAATTCAATCCAAACAACACCCAATGTGCAATACATGACATGGAATTGACTACAAACACTCCACTAGTAGGAAACATACACTATTAGAAAATTCAGTCCAAACAACACTCAATGTGCAACACATGATGCGGAATTGACTACAAACACTCCATTAGTAGAAAACATACACTACTAAAAAATTTAGTTTTTCTATTGATTTGGTCGTGTTGATTTGGTTCACTCTTCTGTTGATTTTTGCCCAAATCAATTGATTATTGTTCAAATCAACAAAAAAAGTGAACCAAATCAACACGACCAAATCAACAGTCAAATTGAATTTTCTAGTAGTGAACTAGTGATAGGCCTCATAGGCTTGGAAAACATGGGGTGCATAGGCTTGAGAAACATAGATTATATAGGGTTGAAAAGCGTGGATTGCATGGATTTAAAGAAACATGCCTTAGAAGATCTATAGCTAGTCAAGTTGGTCATATGTAGTCTTCTTGTAGATCTTTCTCTAGTCTACGTAGCCCATGTTTCTATTAGTGACTTTGAGATCATCAATTTCATTTAAATTGGCATGATTCAAGGTAGAAAATTGAGACGCAAATTTACACTAAAGATTTAAAAACTAGGATTGTTAATGTTAATTTTGTTGAATTGGTGGTATTCCAATACTCTAGCACCTTATACAATATGAATTTGGAAAAATAGATGTTTTAGACTTCAAACATTGTAGTATACACATGTTTCAAAATATCGGCCTTAAACATGCTTGAAAAAGATGATGTCGTGAAACATTGCTAATTTAATAGAATTGATATTAGACGCTTCTTTCAAACTTGTTTGTATTGAGGCCCACTTCTATGCTATTGAAGTTGAAAGAAAGGGAATGATGATTGGATGAACCTATTAAGAAAGTACAATTTCAGATTTTAATACAATCATTCTTGGTGATTGTATTGTGATAAATATAATTCAAATGAGGAAAATTGTTTCATCTTTAGATTGTATAAACAAACAAAAATTCCCAATCCGTGATGTAAATTCTTCAAACGTACTAAAACATGAAGTCAAATTAATATGTAGGCTTCTTGTTTTAAAGGAATTATGTAAATGTTACATTATAATACAAAAAATCCTATCCTTGTAGCATTGACTTGCTTGTTGAATCAGGTGTTATTTAATTGTAGTGTAGCTCAAGGTTTAAGTATATATATAAATGTGAGCATTTGACCATAGTACCTCTAAACTTCAATGTTTGGAATATAAGAATTTTGTGGGATTTTGGGACAATATTTCACCAATTTCATCCAATTAGAGTTTGGGAATTTGCCAAACCTCTCTTATTATAATAAACCATCAATCTAAATGGATAAAAATAGTTAAAGATAATTAAAAATAAAATAAATAAATATCTTCATCTTGCATTAAATTACCACATAAAACATTTGCCAAAAGTCTATCCGGATTGGATTCTGTTTAGTCCTTGGGATAAACCTCATACCAAGTCTTGATATTAATACTTTCTCTTATGCAATGAATTTTTTATTTATTTGCAACCAAAAAATAACTATCAAATTCCAATTTATGTTGCTAGCAACCATGCTCATCATTAAAGATCTTTAGATTAGCTAAATTGTGCTTTGAATCTACCTCCAAATTAAATTAAAATTGTAAACTACTTTGCTCTTGTACAAAAGATCCCTTGAATTGATTTTTGAACTAAGTTGTACGAATTGTTTTGGATCGATGGACAATTTGAGATTTGGGTGAGGGGATTATCCTATTTGTCGCATTTCTGTCTTATCCCCTACAAAATTATCAATAGACAAGAATTTAACAAGAGCTATAGAAATTTAGCTACCTATCAATCAATGTATGCCTAGTAGTCTTTGCCATTAACTTTTCAAGGCTTGCCATTTAATCCTTTGGTTTTCTATATGAAGTTTGTGTAAAAAAGACAATAAGTGCATTAAATTTGAATGTAAAAGAAATAAAAAATGACTGGATCTTCATATCCTTGCAAATTCTATCATTGTGGTATTATTGACTTTTCTTAAAGACGAAGATGCTTAATCCACGAATCACACTTGTTAGTAGTGTATTTGACCATTTCTTCATATTTACACTTGATGTGAATTTCAGCCATAAAAACGATGTTTTTTGAATTTGATTCCAACTAATGAAATGAAGCTCATTAAGTGTTGCTTCTACTTCAATTGGAAAATTCTGAAAATTTTATAAATTTCAATATTTCATAACAATATGAACTTTGAACCTACAACCACGTTTTATTGATGTTTCTAATTTGGAGTGACCTAGAAACTTTGGTTTATACCATGATGTTATACACTATGATATATATATCTATAGGAAAAACTTCAGATTTTTTGATTATATATTTTGCATTTGATATGAATTATCTTAATTTTTTTCTTAAAAAATTCACAATTATTTCAAATTTTCCCAAAAAATTTGAAAATTTTATAATTTGTAGTAGACATAATACTTCATTTTACAAAAAAATTCATTCATATCTAGTTGAAAAATGATAGCAAATAGTGTAAAGTTTGAAATCAGTGGTCATCCATGTCTGTCCTTCTAGGGTTTAAGGATCACTGGAGTAATGAGAGCCGGGCTCTATTGTCCCCCGGAGGTCCAGAGCTTGGACGGGGGCTCGGACCTCCGATCTGGACCAGGGGCTACCATCTGCTTGCCAACAACCAAGTTTTTGTAGTGACCCCTCTTTGAAAGGCTGTCCCTCTTTTTTAAAAATTTAAATATGATTTTAAAATGAAAAATTATTTAAAAATGGAATATGATTTAAAAATGGAAAATTATTTAAAAATGGAATATGATTTAAAAATGGAAAATGTTTTAAAAAATATTTAAAAATGGAAATTATTTTAAAAATTATTTAAAAATGTAAAATGTTTTAAAAATTATTTTAAAATGGAAATTGTTTTTAAATGATTTTTAAATGATTTTAAAATGAAAAATGATTTAGAAATTAGCCCTTGAGATTATTGAATACTGTTGGGATTATTTGTTTTTGAAATGAACTACTTATACAATCAAAGAAATCTATATTAGATTTTTTCAAAATTTGGATTTAGGATTTCGTAAATAATAATTACATCATGTCAAAACATCATGAAATAAAGTCTATGAAGCCTTCTTTTGGAAAACTTTTCAATGGTGCATGCAAGACGGTTGGAAAAATCACAATCTTTTAATAATAAAACCCAAATGCACACAAAAACAAAAACATATAATATGCACTAATTTCATTTAAAAAGGGTGTCCGAGCTTGCCTTCCAAACCCTCCGGCCCTGCAATTCCGATTTGTAAGGCCCAGACTAGCCAGGCGCCCAAGGAGAATTGAAAACCTGATGGAGCCCTCCCGGACCTCTAGGTTTTGGACCTTCGGGCCCTCAATGGAGCCTGGCTCTAAGGGGGGCAATTCTCCTTGGCCCAAGAACTGATAGACAAGAAAAAATTTGGAGGCATGGCAAGAATAATCCCCATTCTATTCACCCCCATGTAAGGATGGGTTTGCATGACTGTGTTGTAGCAAGCTACCGCTGTGAAGCCTACTACAAAGGCTCAACATGACATCTCTACGCCACAAGGACTGATAGACAAGAAAAAATTTGGAGGCATGGCAAGAATAATCCCCATTCTATTCACCCCCATGTAAGGATGGGTTTGCATGACTGTGTTGTAGCAAGCTACCGCTGTGAAGCCTACTACAAAGGCTCAACATGACATCTCTACACCACAAGGTAGGCTTCATCAACCAGGTCTTCGTTTTCTTCATCAACCAGGTCTTCGTTTTCGAGATTTTGAGATGGCATCTCTGCCTAGAATAGAATTGCTTGGGGAATTTCACACTGGAACTATTAAGATAAACCACCCCATCACCTTTCTCATCTCAAATCCGCCCTCATATTACCGAAGGATATATTTCATAATGGAAATGTACACCACATGTATATATGATAATGATGTAGAAATTTGAATAGAATTAGGTTGGTCCCTCTTAAGCCCAAAAGCACCCCTTTACCATACTTCTATTTTCAATAGTGGAGTAAGGGCGTTTATATAGAGAGTAGCTTCTTGTCATGCAATCAATATGGTTTAATGCAGAAATTTTGATATTCAAAAATAAACGAAGGTTATTTTTAAATGATATTTGGAAGTAAAAGGAATGCTATTTTAAAGAGTTTCCAACAAAAGAAGGAAATGATACCTAAAGATAATAGTAAAGAATTCATCAAAAGTAAAAGAAGTGTTAGTTGAAGAATATTTTTGATGATAAAGTCTAAATATAAGTTATTTCAATTAATAATAGTGTGCACTTCACACTTATAATGTTAGCTTTCAATCATGCAAATCATACTAATGTGCACTACTATATTATTTCATATGGAGTAGTATTTTAGGTAAATTTGATATATTATTAATAGTCCACATTATTTTCATACTATCTCAAATAATATGATTTTTTTGCATTTTATCCAACAAATTTAGATTATTTAAATCAGATAATTTATCCAAAATGTGACTAAGTAATATTATTATAAGGCACTCCACTTGAATTAACTTGATTTATAACAATGAATGATGTGATATTAATTGCAAATTGAAAGCCAATACTATGCATCAAACTCCATCACAGCTCATCCAATGATCCAAGAGACAATAGTTGATTCAATCAAGTTCTTGCAACAAGGCTATGGCTTGAATTCCTTTGTTGTAGATTGTTTACATTATTACTTTAAACAATTGAAGGTGGAATTGAATTGAAGGCCTCGGTAATCGACTTGAGACTATAAGAGTAGAAGCTTGATCGTTCCCTCTTCATCCATTTCATTTCACTCACTGTCTGTTCTCTGTCGCATGTCTCTCTGCTAGGAGATCACCCTCCTCTCGGCTCTCTCTCCCTCGCTACTTAGCCGCGGCGGTGCTTCAGTTGATCTTTCACCGATTGGACTCCGAAAGCTCAGCACCACAGAAGCTTGTTACCTCGTGGTACGTACTTCTCCTTGTTTTTGTGCTCACTCTAGAAGACAGTCGGGAAGGGAGTCCAAACTAGAACATTCTTTGTACGTGTGATAGGCATTATTCCGGATTAGCTGTCAGTGGTTCAATCTCAAGGCAGTTTTTTCAGTTTGGCCAAATAATGTAACGATTGTCCTAAATCTGCATCAAACTTGTGATCACACCCATGTGTCAATGGTACATGTATGCAGGTTACATGCAGAAGCCTCACAGAAATGGAGCCTGAGCAGCCAGCGCCGATGATAGTGTGGTGTGGCGGCGTAAACGCAGATCAAGATGTTTCCATTCGCCTCGTCCTCAACGGAATCAACCAACAGCAAGTCACCGACCTTCGCAGCCTGGAGCCCTTGACAGTCTTAAAGGTACATTCCACTCGGTTGAAGAAACACAGCAAGTACTTCCAAGCTTGCTTAAGCACAAGATGGACACATCTAGATGAACCACCTTCCATGGAATTCAATCTGGAGCTCATCCTCGGGCTGCAAGTGGCATCTTACACAGACTGCTTTTCCCGCATGTATACACCTCTCCGTAAAAACTTCAAGGACGTCAAATCCAGTCTGCAGCTTTTGCAAGTCGCGTCTCAGATTGAGTTTCTTGAATTGGCAAACTCCATTTGTCGGTATTTGTCAACCATACTTTGGTCTGAGGAGGATGAGCTCAGGATTCGACAATTCTCATCATCTCCAGATTTTCCCAAAAGCCAGGCCGAGGATCTGGTGGCTCGGTTGGAGATCGGTGGAAACGAGGACAATCGTAAGAAGTTGTTGAGCCGCCAGATTGCAAACAGCATCCGTATTGCTTTGTGTTCCAAAACCGAAACGTTAGATAGAGAGAGCTTCCCTAGTGCTCAGTCTTTGTTTGAGGACTTGTTCTGTGGCATTCGACAAAGCGAACTTCATTCTGTTTTTGACAATGACGTGGTTGCAATTGTGAGCAAAGAGGTGAAGGAAATGCTGGAGGGTTTCCATGAGGATTGTCGTAAGCATTCCAGCCTTTACGACCTTGAGAAAATTTCTGGCTTTAAACAAAAGCTCAAGGCACTATGTTGGGCACTGGAGCTCTTATTGAAGACACAAGTGGCTGAAGAAGTGGTCGAGTGCTTGCTGCATTTGGAGTTTTTTTTCCCAATGTTTCTTGCAGGCCAGGATGTGGATTCTAAAAAACCAGCTTCAAAAAGGGTTACGGTACGATTTGCAAAGCTTGTGATATTGATTTTCCGAGAGGTGGTCGCTGGACGTCTGCTATTGAAAATTCCAGATCGAGTGTTACTGTTCGAGGAATGGAAGTATTTCTACGTTTTTCTTGACCCCAGCATGCACATTGACATCCTTGCTACCTGGGGGTTTGGACAAGCTGTCGAAGACTTGTTTCTGACTTTGCCATTAGAACAGCAGATGGAGGTCTTACAGCAGAGCAGATTTACCTTCCACGGATTCATGAGCAAAAGCTCGTTTATAACTATGATGAAAAGAAAATGGCCCGTTGAAGAAGATGCACTGGCATAGGGTGCCGTGGAAGCAAACATGCAGGTCGAAGTGAAATTAAGCTGAAGTGGATGTGGACGGGGTCATCAGGTGTATCCAATTGTATGCAGATATGTGCCCGAGGATGTTCTTTGATGAATTTGATTTGTGAGTTATCCATGTGATGCTCAAAGCATATCGTGGAATGAGTAGGCTTTAGGCTTGTGACGAAGCGTTGTTAGGTGTGTACTAGGCATAGTAACTAAGCGTGGAGTGTTGTGTAGGGTAAATATGAAGGGAGTTATCCTATTATAAGCTATAATTTTTTGGTTTTACTAAAAAAATATGAAGGGTTACCAAGTCATTTTCCAAGGGATGGCAGATGAGATCGTGCACAATGGTGTCCCTTAAATCATGCTAAAATACACCACTGTGTATAAGTTTGTAGAAAGTTTGGTCATTTTGTTACTTTTAAGATTTGAATGTGTAGCCCTAAATGAAGAATTGGCCATGAATATTGTGCTTTTAATGGTTGGTATATTGATAGAATCAAGTAGTTCCTTTACGTCCCTCAATTGATTATTGCCAACTTTTCTAGTCAAGCTTGGCAAAAAAAGATTTTTAAATAAATGACAAAGTTAAACTAGAAAATAAAATTCAATTTTCAATTTTGTGAATTATTTATACTTTTAAACGTCTCCTAAATTATTTTTTCAATTTTTTTAATTATTTGACTAGAAATAATGACCATCTCTACCGGGTATGGCAACAATTAATTGTGGGATTTAATGTGAGTAGGCCCTTAAGGTAAGCCAATCTAAACAAGGAAGTATAAAGTAGCATTGCAAAATGAAAATCATTAATTAATTTTTTTTTTAACTTTAATTTTTATTAAAAAGCCCCCAAAGTTGGATAGCTTGACCCACAATATATCCCTTGAGATTGAAATATAATGCATCTGTAATCAAGGCAATCATTATATTACAGAATTGTGTACCTGGGATTGCAGTAGCCCTTGTGGAAACGGACTACCGAGTAGATGTATAGAAGTCCTGCCTACTTAATTTATTAAGCTTGAATGTCACAAATTTTGTGCTGAGCTGCATCACGCCAAATAAACAGATTTGACTGCAAGAAATAAAACAATTGAAATTGTGAATGATGGATCAAAGGACGGGCAGTTCAATGCAAACTTCAAGCAGCTGGCACCCAACTCGAAGCCCACCCCTTGATCGATTCTTCTTGGCAATCTCGTGCAAAACATGAGAAATTTAAAAGAATCACTAGTGCAAAAGGGTGGTTGAAATGACATTTTTTGAAAAATGTCATTTCAACCATGTTTTGGAGAAATGTCATTTCAACCACCCATGTTGAAATGACATTTTTGACATTTTGGTAGATTTTAGAAGAAGAATTGATTCCATTATGTACGTTTCAATCAAGAATGAAATTAATGTCATTTCAACCAATAAATTTGGTAGATTTTAGAAGAAAACATTATCCCATAACAATTGCCATGGAGAAGACAAGTAGTAGAAATAAATAGTGAGTAGAGTCTAGTCTTGATTCTACATTTCTTCTTCTAAACTATGAATGTGAAGAAATGTACTTATGTCCAAAGCAGATAGATTTAGTGGAGAAATCTACATTTTTGTAGGTTTGTAAAATCTACATTTTAAAGATTCAAAATCTAAAATCTACATTGAGAGAGGTTGAAATGACATCAAAATGTCATTTCAACAACCCTTTTGCACTAGTGAATGAACAGAGGGAAACGATATACTGTATGCACCAGAGCATTCGATCTGCACAGTCATCAATTCCCATTGCCCCCATATCATTCATAGCAGATGGTCAATTTCGTTAAATTGGCATCAATCATGACTCCAGCGTCAAAAATTGTCAGTGACATATATGTACTGCACATCAAGGTTTAAAATTTTGGAAAGGTATGGCTTTTTTTTCTTTTCAGAAGGGGTGTTTGAAAAGTGCCAAAGTATCGGAACACCGCGCATTTAAAGAAGGATCATTCTCCGCCATCGAACGTTATCGATCGGAAATCAGATTTATTGACTTAAGAATGAATCGAACACTTTGAAGGAGTACATTCTAAGGGTAGTCTGTAGCAGCGGCGACCTCGCCAATGGCGCCGGGAGAATCACCGGGCGACCCCTGCCGGGAGAGATGAAGTTTATCGGGGTAACGGACAGATCGGCGAACGGATAGGGGTTGATTGATCCTGTTCTTTTGGTTTATGAAAGAAAACAAAAGAATGTTGAACATTGAGGGGGCGGACCGGATGTCCTTCGTTTATTGGACGGACTCATCCGTCCATTCTTCCGGCAATGGCGACCGAGGTCGCCGCTGCTACAGGTATCCCGTTTCCTGTTTTGATAAACTAATTGAAGATTTTAGGTCAGCATTGCCTCACAGCCGATGAATCTCAATTATTTTCCACCAAGAAGTTCACAAGGGGACTAGCTGGGACGTCAGAATTCTCAGTGCGCTTGCCATTGTTACAGCTAGAGAGTGTGAGTCAATTTTGTTTAGAGCTTGAGATCGCCAACGCTCACGGGAGTGAATATATTGAAGAGGTCGGAACACACGGCTGTGTACCTTGCTAGCAGGTACTTACTAGGTAGCACTGTGTGCATGCGTTTCTACAGCAGCCATCATACGATCATGGAGTTCGGGAGTTTGGTTTGTGATCAGTTGTTGGAGGTGCAGGTTGTGGCTTGCAATCTGTGCGCCCCGGGCCCCCCGACCAATCCCGTGGTCACTACCTGCGGCCACTGTTTCTGCTGGCCCACATGTACAAATTCCTGCCAAGCCATGCCATGCCCCGTGTGCTTCACCATGTTGACCAGTGATGCCAACTTGGCTCCGACGTTTGACACCCACGGAGCTTTGGTACTTCGCTTGCCAACAGCGGAGGAGGTTCAGCCTAGCTGGGATGATACCATGCTGGATTGACCTGACACTGCGACGTTTGCACCAGCAGCGCCCTTTAGAGGAGCCCAGTGCGAGGAGAGATCTACACAAGGCTGGAAATTAAAATCAATGGAAATCCTTGTCTGAATTCAAGGATTGAGGAGGCCTAGAATGATCTTTTTAACCCATGAGCGTCCCACAGGTCAAAATCTGGCCTCTCCATTTTGAAAAACATTCTTCTTTGACTACTATAATCTTTTGAGTTGTACAGTCAAAGGACATGGTTTATTTTCACAACCTCCAGGTCTCTCTTGACTAACAATCGGTACGGTTGAATGATGTGAATCTCTTCTTAGGAAAAAGCTTAAGCAGATTGAAGTCAAAAAGGTCTAGATTTCACTAAATTTGCTCTAAGGTCATATTTGTTATATTGAGACTTTTGGTAGTCTCATTTTTATCCTCGACTCGAAGATAAATCATAATAACTGTTCAATTTTAAGACTATTTGGTAAGTTGAGATTTCAATGTATTAATATATATAAAAACCTTTGATTTTTCAAAGGTTGCAGGCTCATCTTATCCTCGACTCGAGGATAAATCACTATAACTGTTTTAGGGTTGTAATCTCAAAATGTGCAGATTGTCTCATTTTAACGAATAAGGCCATCTCTGGGCGTTCATGGGTTAATTCGCCAAACCATTTTTAGAGTGATTGAATTGTAGGAGAAATCAAAAATATTCACTAATAGAATTTTTAGAGAATTCCATAGTCAATATTCAATACTAATAGAATACAATACATTAGGATATTCTAGCAAACACTAAGAATGGAATTTGGATACAAAAAGTCATTTGTCCACTTTTCTCTTTTCATGGACACAAAAGTAGTGCATTTGTCAAATTTTCATATTAGAAATCCATGTAAATGTCATGTTTTTCATTCTCTTTATTGTAAGTGTTATGTTTGTCAATTTTGTTATTGTTGGACCTCTTAGTAGAGTTGTCTTGTCCAACACATTGCAGGGTTCAAGTATCGTGTTGTTGGTCTGACATTATAGTGTTGTACAACAATTTGTTAGTCTAAACATGTCTAATAAGGCCTTTTTCAAAGCTAAATGCTCACAGAAATCTCATTTCAAGTATGACTCAAAATTTAGAATATAACAAGTGTTAATTCAAATAAGATATAAAATGAAACTTACTTTAATATGTTAAAATTGGAAAGAGAGTGTTTTATTTGAAAGTTATTTGAAAGTTAAATTTAAAGTTGACTTTATTAGACTTTTTTAGACGGATGGAGGGGCTACTGGACATATTGGACGTCATGTTTGTCTAATTGTCACCACGTCAGGGAACACAACTATGCCTCTTAGGCTTAAATCAATAATTAATTCCCTAATTTAATTTTGGAAATGCATATTTTAGAGTGAATCTCTATATGAGGCATGAATTACTTGCGTAGAATTGGTATATTTTAGAGAGTGAACTTTTGTATGAGGCATGAATTACTTGCATAGACTTAGGATGGGACACCAAACTCTAAATCCCTTGTATATTTTCTTGTAACAGTTGCTTTTCATCTAAGTGAAAATAATCTAAAAATTTAGGTCAACTTTGTCACAATTATTGACAATCAATTTCTATCCCAAAGTGCACATGGAACTACGATTCTAAGACAAAAAGTGGAAAATACAATATCTAGTAGAAATAGTTGTAGAAGGTAGACTAATTTATAAAATTAGCTATTAATCCTATAGAAACTATCATAATGTTAAGACCATAAAAGCATATACAATTGCAATGAATATATAGCACAACCTTTTACTTAGTTAAAATATCCACCTTATTTTAAATATGCAATGTTCAAAGATGTTTGATTCTATTTGCAATAATTGACATCATTATATAATAATTGTAGAAAGTCTAATCAAAAGCTACAAAATAACTTCATAACTTAAACATGCAACTTCTAAGCATGATGACTATCATCGTTTGTAGCTATCTTTTGCTTTTTAACCCCTAAATGCCCAAAGACATGCTAAACATGCTTAAATAGGGGTACAACAGCATTAAAGTAATTTTGAAATAAAATTTATTCTAAATAGTAGAACTTAGAAGAGAACTAAACCAAATGCACATGAGAACTAATGCACTATGCTTGGTGATATAAGAGCAATTCTTCCCTCCTTCAGTATCACAAAATGAGCGATCTTTAAAAAAAAGGCAAGGTTCAAAAGCAAGGCGGTTGATTTTGGAAGAGGGCAGCCAAACAAAACCAAGACAAAAGCCTAAACAATAGTGTGGCTCTTCAAGACTTGTACCTTCGTAATTATCATTAGGTGACACTAGTGTTAGTTTACCCATCGCTTTTTTAAGGAATTTCCAATACTAATTTTTTAGCCATTTCTAGAATAGTAGAATATAGGCTATTTTTTTTCCCTAAAGTTATACTTTCTTTCCATGAAGTTGTGGTGGAGGAGCAGTTGTGGTGCATTAGATTGGTTGTAAGGCTATCAATATTGCAACTTGCCCTTGGTTGATTTTGCAAGCAGTATATGGTCAGAAACTAAAACATCTATGTCACCATTACAAGTTAAAGAGAATCTTTCACTAAAAAATTCATAATAATTATATTTTGTATAATAAAATTCTAAAAAAATATACAATCCTTCCAAATTCTATTTTAGTACATGGAAAAAAATTTGCACTCAAAAAACCTGCACTCCAAATATGCCTAATTGCTTAAATGGTTGAAAATAGATCAACTACTTTATATCATTTTCATCCTAAACTTTGATGAAATTTCTAATGTTACTACTAATATATTTACCTACTAAGGTAGGAGGTCTTTAAATCGACTAGATTCTAAATGTGTCCCCTATTTAGAATTGGGTGACATACTCCTTGAAATATCTATTACTGTCATTGATGGGGTAGGTAGGTTTAAATGGACAATTTATGAACCTCCTACCTTGAACCTTCCCAAGTGCTTATGGTATATTGTTTTTCAGTGTAAAAAAGCCAAACACAAACATGAGCACTAACCTCTAATATACTCCTAATCCCTCCTAACAAACCTTTGCAAAAGGATTTCGACTTGTTCAACTATTACAAGTACGGAAATCTATGCTTTATAATTGACGGTTCTAGTATTGCACTCATTAGATGAAATTCAATTGGACTATAGGGCCATGAGTTCTTACAAGTTCCTGGATTGTGCAAACTTGTTGTAGCACCAATTTGATGTAGCAAAGCGATTACCACATCAAATAATAAAAAATAAAGATAAAAATTATTATTATTATTTTATTGTTTTAATTTTGGCCAGTAGTGCTTGGTTCTCAACATGGGGAACAAGCTTGAAATGGCCCTCCAATGTAGATAAAAAAACATCTATGGCTTCCCCTAGTTCTCTATCAATTAAAAAAACTTCAACCTCCTCAACCTATTATGCGTTCATTGCACAACTTGTTGGATAATAATTATAACATCCACTATTTTACAAATTTTTCTACATTAAAAGTCCCATCATCTCTCTACTATATTTAATTTAAAGTAAACTTCATCAAGTAATAATAGTAGTGAGACATCAAACGTATTAGAATTTAGATGAAACCTTTTGTTAGCCTCTTCAAGTTGATGAGTGTTTTTTTCTATTGTGATTGGAGTTGATGGGTGTTTTTCCTATTTCAATTGCAGTGGTACAATGTTGTGAACTGAAGACACCTCACATTGGCAACTTTGACTAGCTATGTGTTTGTTGAAATGTAAGGGTGGAGGTGACGTTCACAACCTCTTTAGTAAATTCACTATGACAATTTACTACAAGCTCATGACGACTACTTCTTTTGAAGGATATTAAATCATGTTATGAGCAAGTTTTAGTAGTGGACTTGATTATTTAGCTTCTAAGTTATTTAGTTACCTAACCTATTTTGAAAATACTTTCATGTAATGAGTTTGGTTTGATCCTTATTTGATTTAGTAGAAATACTTCTTTATTACATTATATTAAAAACTATTAGGAAGGATTTGTTGGCTTTGTTGATTTGTTGGCCTTACTTAAGATATGAGTCTTATCAATAATAGTTTGGAAATTATTAGTACTCTTAACTTGTCTATGATTTTTTTGGAAATGTTTCTAGAGCCTTGTTGATTTGTTACGTGGTTTAACTTGAAGAAGTATCTATCTTATCAATTAAAGTTTGAAAATTCTTAGATAGTCTATGATTTCTTTGAGAATTTAAGAGCGTTGCTAATTTGATGGCTCTATTGTGGGAATACCTATTTATCAATTAAAAATTTGGAAATCATTTATTTAGTCATGTATTGTCTATGATTTCTTTAGAGAAACTTATAGCTCTATTGATTTGATGGCATAACTTAGGTAATGCCTATCTTATCAATCCTAGTTTGAAAACTATTAGTACTATTAAGTCTATGATTTCTTTGGGAATTTTTAGAGCCTTCACTATTGATTTGATGGAGTAACTTACATAGTGCCTATTTTATCAATTTTAGTATGGAAATTATTAGTACTATTAAATGTATGATTTCTTTGGAAAATTTTAGATCCTTGTTGATTTGATAGTTTAACTTCTAGAAGTGCCTATGAGTCAAATCACACTCAAGGTACTAAAAAAAGGGTCAAGCCTAGTAAAATTTGCAATGCAATTTTTTTTAGATATTATCTTTTTAAAAGCTAATCTATTAATTATGGTATTATAGTTTAGTCCTTTTTACTAGTAATTCAAGTCATGTTAGCCTAATGTTTATTTTTTGATGAATAAAAAATTCTTTACTATAGTTGAAATTGAAGTTTTGATGTGAACATGCAAGGTCTTTTAATGGTAGAAAAAAGGTTTAATTTTGTGTCCAAGATTTAATCACTAAAAATACTTTTTAATAGTTGTATGCTTGAAAAGTATAAAAATTTTGGATAAAAATATCCTTGTAAAGTGTTATATTATAATATAGATAATAAATTTAGCCTTGCAACTATTAGTTTATGCCCTTTTGAGGATTTTATGTATGGATTTTTTTCTTCAATTTATTAAAAGGATGCATTTCAATACTATTCATCCATAAAATTATTTAAAAAATGAAAACATCAAACTAATTTAAAGTTTTTGAAGTTTAGAAAAGGACTCTTGACCTAGTTTTAGCAAAGTATTGGTATTGGTACCTTTTATTGTAGTTTGACCCCCTATCTTATCAATTAAAGTTTCAAAAATATTAGTTTGTGTGTTTTTTAGACTTGAAGAGTCTTGTTGATTTGATGGCTTTACTTTGGGGGTACCTATCTTATCAATTAAAATTTGAAAATCATAATCATTACATGTAAAGTCTATGATTTCCTTGAAAATTTATGGTTCTATTAATTTGATGGCTTAACTTGGCATGGAATGTGCCTATCTTATCAATTATAGTTAGGAAATTATTAGCCATATAAAGTCTATGATTTTTTGAAATTTTTTAGGAAAGGCCCAATATAGGGATGCATATCTTCTACCCATTTGGGTTTTCTAAAACCCTCATCCATCAATTAAACTAGATAATTCTTGTAAAGAAATAATCTTTTGCTCCAAAGAAAAATAATAAATACTTCAAGTGGCCTCCCTCCTAATCCCCCATGTCTAATTCAATAATTAAATTGGCAAGTCTTTGTTAGGAAATAACTCCAAGTACCCAAGAAAGAAAAAGAAAAAATGACTCAAGTGCCATCCTCCTAATTTCTTGTGTCCAATTTGATAATTGAATTGGCAAATATTTGTGGCAAAATAACCTATTCTATTTCAGGCTATGAGAGTAGAAATTTTTTGCTCAATTCATTTACAAATTTGATGAGATTAAATTTTTAATGTGGCTATTTAATATCTATATATGTGACGATCTAAAAAGATAATGGAAAATTTTATTAAAATGGGGATTATTCCCTAAAAATGGCACAAAGGGGGACTACAAAATGAAAGAAATTCATAGAAAGATGACAAGGGGTGAAGAAACATGGAAGTTGTGTTGCAATTTGGACTTGTTAGGGACAAAATTGGCACATCTATGAGGTTGACATGCTTGAGAATCGTTGTCGTATGTACTCTTGACTCATGTAAATGGCATGTGGAATATTGCCATTTTTAATTAAATTCTCCATATATGGAAATATGAGCTACTTACAATAAAACATAGCCTACTTTTTTGGAAAAAAAGAATCTTATGCCAAATTCAATGTAAAAGGCCCAAAAGAATCCCTATCTAAGCACACAAAGTCTACTCCATACTCAGCTTGCATCTACATCCTACCCATTTGAAATCCTAAAACACATCAAGGTTTTTAATAAACTTCAAGTCCTTGCATTTATGCCCTATCTTAGAGTCCACATCTCAAGGCCACCTTAGTTTCTACCTTCACCTACACGTTTGTGCCTAGCCATTCTACATTGCTAGCCTACTAAGTCTACACTTGTGCAACAACATTTTCACTGCACTTAGACAGACATCCACACCCAGGCATTCTAAATTGCCAACGCATGTGCCCATGCCCAAATAAAGATATATCCATCTATACCAAACGTCCTCACTTGTTACGTTTGCCTCCTGATTCTAGTATGGATTATACACCCATGCCATGTCACGCAATAAACGTAAATCATAGTAAAAAAAACTTATTTAAAAATAAATTCAAGTCTTCAAAAATTAAAGTCGTATAGACTATCAATTTGTCTCATTTGGTTTATCTAGTTGTCCAGGCTATTAGATGACCTCTTAGATGACCTTGAACTATCCAATGTGATAAGTTTGAGTAGTCTCTTGCATCATTAACCCAACCTAAAGGATTAAGGCCTTTTTTCACCCAAAAAATATTCAAAACTACCATAGTTTCTATTATAAAGAATAAAAAACTTTAGAAATCATTTTTTTTGCACATCTAACCATCGGATCTTACACATAACTAATATGAGAATGTAAGGAATAAAATTCAAACTACACCAAGTAATCTTTGACTCTTAAGACATTAGAAGGACAACTGACAATCACTAGAAGAAAAAACAGGGTTTTGCGACTGTGGTTTGCGACTGGTTTGTAGTCGTATCGGACGTTTGCGACTTGGTGATATTCTGGAGTCCGCAGTCGTAGTGGACAAGTCGCATGAGTTGCACTGTAGTCGTGAGGTTGTTTGTCATTCGATAGGCAATGAAGAACTTCGTCGATAAATTGCTGTGACGTGGTTGCTGATGTGGAAGTTATTTCATTTATTTGTGTGCAACTGGTTTGCAATTGACATACAACTGGTTTGCAACTAGTTTGCGATTGATGTGCAACTCGTTTGCGATTGATGTGCAACTCGTTTGCGATTGACATACAACTGGTTTGCGACTTGGTTATAATTTATAGAGTTGTAGATTATAGAAATCTACAAATTGTAGAAATCTACAAAGTGTAAAAATCTACAAAATATATAAATATTAGAATTTCACTATCAAAATTCATTACACAAGAATGCTATAACTTACCATTCTTATCTGTTCAAGCTGATGGTATTCTTGACAATCGATATGGGACAATTGAATCGATTTTCAGTCATGTTCTAGTTGCATTGCACTTGTTCTCTAGTTGCATTTGAATCGTTTTTTAGTTGCACTGTAGTCGGATTCTAGTTGCATTATAGTTGATTCTTAGTTGCATTTGAGTCATTTCTAAGTTGCAATCTTCTAGTTTTTAGTTGCAGCCTGTAATCAAAGCGATTGCATTTTTCCACGGTGAACTCTACTTCGCGGATAGTTGTCCACATGGATAACTGCGATGAATACTGGATGTAGAATACCTCATGTCAGTTCTTCTGTTACAATATCGTAATCCTATTCTTCATTTTCCGACTACTTTGCGACTACAACTACATACACGTGAAATTTGGTGTAAATACAGAGGGCTACAATCGCATCTCAGTTGTATAGGACACATAGTCGCATCTCAGTGGGTTGCAATGGACACGTTTTTCTTCTAGTGAATTACATTGATTGTTTAGCTCCTATAAAAGACTTTGTGGCATGGCAAGACTTCACCGAGTAGCCGACCTAGTTGCCTTTCCCTACACTACACTCTATATCACTTGCCTTCTTATTGGTCAGTCTAATGTAGTCCTTGTCTGTCCTATCTGTCTTGGTTCCCCTAAGTCCCTAACAACTTTGTATTTTCTCTTTTTGCAATTGAATTTGTTTCATTTGTTTCAAAAGAGAAAAAAATTGCATTGGCATATATCCAATACAATCTACAAACTTTGAAGTATGTAGTGTGGATAAAGGAGTATCTATGAATGGTCACTACATTGAGACTTAATTTTGTATTATGGGAGGCAATCCATTCCTGATCAACGACCCATTTTAGCACTATAGAATGGTGTAATTTTATGCATGGGTGATTAGCAGCGATTAATTATGGCATAGATCCTAGCGTAGTTATGGTGCATCATGATTGGCTATAAGACTCTCAATTTTGCAACCAACCTTTGGTCAAAAAATAGGAAGGTCTATATAACAAGCATGGTTGGAACGGAATCTTCAACTAAGAAATTCACAGTAATTATATTTTGGAAAAATAAAAATGTTGAAAAATTATGGAAACCTTATGAACTCTATTTGTGCACATGAGAAAATTTCACCACTGTTGAAACATGTTGAAACATGCCTTGCAGGTACGTGTATTGCTTGAGTGGTTAGAAATGGGTTGCCTCACTTATATCATTTCATTATTCATTTTTGTTTTCTCCCCTGAAGGTGGAACGCCAAATTTCTCATTGCTTTAATTAAAAGGCGGCGGGACATTTTCTGTATGAAAGATCTATATCTGTGTGACCTGCTTATAAAAGAAGTACCGTTTGATAGGCAGTTCAAAGAAAGTTCTAACTACGATATGCTGTGATTCCTGTGGATTGCTAACAGAAAACTCGTAGCAAACAGAACCGTATACTGTATAGTGAGAATTAAGACAACAAGAAGTCAAAATAATCTTCGTGGAGGTGAGCGCATGGGACACTCAAAGATCCAACAAAACATTCACCGAAATACATCAAAAGAATGCACGATAAGCAGTTCCATAGAAAACATGATTGAGGTTTACACAACTGAAAATCACCAGCAGTATATATGCCAGTGATCGAGTTTTATTGATGCCCAAGTTGGTGGAACCACTCCTCAATTAATCAATACACCATACATATATGGCTCGTACGTATCAATTAATGAAATATGAAGTGGAATTCATTCCTTAGTTCGACGTACTGGCTACTTCCAGTCGTACACTTTGGTCCCCGGCGCCTGCCCTCCATTCTCGGACCGAAAAAAGCCATCGGGCCTCACCACCCACACGCACTGCCTGCACGGTCTCGACTTCTTCCCCCAAATCCCGATGTCCTGGAACACCGTGAAGCTCTGCGACCGCGACCCCGACACGAAGTCGCACCAGAACAGCGTGGTGCCCAGCACGTTGGCCTCGAAGCCCCACCCGAACCAATGGCCGGGCTGCAAAAGCTTCACGCCCAGGTTGTCGTCGCGCGACTGGCAGTGGAACTGCAGAGGTGCGTTCGGGAGCGCGTTCAGGATGTTGACGGACATGTGTTGACGGTGGAAACGAAGCGCCGAGGCGGGGATGGGGGCGGACGTCGACAGCAGGATCAATAAGAACAGAATGACGAGACCGGCCGCACGAGGAGGCCTGACTATTGTAGCCATGTTGATCGACGCTCGATCGAACTGATTGGGTTGCAATCTGGGTTGGTTGGTTTCAATCTGCCATGCACAACATGCAACACGATAGCCGTCAACTGGTTCGTTAATTTGCGTGAAATTGGTCGCCGAAAATAATGACCAAAAACTCGAAAAAACACACTTAGATTTATGTTTAAGGCCGCACGCCCCGATCGGAAAGAGCGGAATTGAATTCCGTCCATTTCACGAAATTGACGTTCAAGGGATATAATATAAATGCAAGTCAACCCACTGTAAGAGGAAGCTGAAGAGCAGTTGCAACACATCATCAATTATTGTAATTGATGATGAATTGCAATGGTTTTGTAGCAACAGTTCCGTGCGTCTTTAAAAGCAAACGAATCTTTTACGAATCTATTACGAATCTTTTGCAAAAAGTGGCTGCGTGCAAACTTGTTGCAAAAGTACGTCTTGGGCACGGAAACAATGCAATCTATGACAACTGATACAATAATTATTGCAATCTCAAATAGTTGCAAATAGATTGCAGTGTTATACTAAACCATGCCAATTTCTTTTAGATTTCTGACATCCGGTCATTCCAATGTCACTAAAACAACAGTTGCAATAAATTTATAAATTATATATAAAAGCCTTCCGTACTAGTGACCTTCGCAAAAATTAGAAAACATCAGTAATGACGGTGGAACCAGTGCCTAACAAGCGCAACCCCAGGGAGATTATTGACTCCAGATGGTTCGTTCCCGGATTCCTTGTCTCTCCCGGATTACAGTTTGGCAGCAAGGAAAATTTGTGCCGCTGGTTTTTCCTGTTTCGTGCTTTTCCCTGCGTGAATCTCCTGTTCCTAGTGCAAATTAAATCAATTGGAAAAGTTCCGACATTCCCGTAATGGAAACAAGGGTTAGGATAAGCCTCCCAGAGTCATCAGTAATACAAGTTAACCATGGCTAGAAGCGGGTGGCAAAAGACTCTACTTTTCTTACAATCAACGTAACTTAATTCTAAATATCAAGCAATGAAAAGCCATTGCAACAAAAAGCAGATAAAAGCATCAAGGCACGGAAACTAATTGACGCATGTTCGATTGCTCTACGATACACAATCAGGCATTTTTTGCAGAGTCGATTAGTTAAACTTCTGCTACGTCGATCAGTGCCATGGGGAGAGAAAAAGCGAACGGGAAATCATTGCAAATCTAAGCAATTGCTTGCAAACAAACAAATGCATAATAACTTAAGCAGAGAAAAAATTCACGAAGCATCGCCTAACAATTGCATATTATCGTTACAGAATCACTGCAAACCAATAGCTCAGAGTAAACCATTGAAAATTTAAAAAGCTGATTGCAAATGGCCCCTTCCGTTGAATAAATTGAATTCCTACGTACCAGCCAACTCAAAGCAATGCCTCGGACAACAACAATTGAAAAGCAGGAGCTCGCATTACCGCTAGGTAGCGCAAGAATTACTGATGGCCGGTAGTAACGCTCGCCCCGCACTCTCGATCACTGAGAGTTTTGCTGTGAGCTGCGCGGACATTAAGTAGAGGTCGATCAGGCTCCCCTAGCGAGGCATTCTTTTCGAGAATAAGTTTTGGATGATGCCCAGGTCCGAAATGTATGATGTGGCTGTGGATCAATATGATGCCCAACTGCCGAGGCATCATTCTGCTTGATAATGTATAATTTATCACTCAGTCGATGGATAGAGACTGCTTGTGGCTCTTGGAATGGCATATGCTTGCTTCTCAAGAACGAAACCAACAAGCAGATTGATGGAGAGCTCAAAGCGTGGCGAAATCGGCCAAGGATTGGTGTGCACATGTTGAGGAGGCTTCCGTTTGTCAATTAGTCACGATCACGACTAGCCATGAAATGAAGCTGGTGCTGTGCATGATGCATATTCGTGATTCTGGATGCAGGATTCGGTTAGTTGTTCGTGGTGGAGCTGTGGTGAGGAATCTTTGGAATATTCTATTCCTCGATGCTTCTTGTACTCGTGGTGTCGTTAGTTACGCAAAGCAAGGTGAGTTCACTGACTGTGACTTGTGTTAACCCATAAACGACGGTGCGTAATATGGAACAGCCGTTGGGAGGTGCATTGTGGATTGTAATATGCCGTTCCCAATGAGCGGCGGGAGCCGGGAGCAAGGAATGACAAATTACAATCCAACGGACGTTCCATTGCGTAATCAGCCTTCTGCGAGTTATTTTTTGGACCATTGGTCGCCGTCCATGTTAGGATTTGTGTAAACTTTTTTCTCTACTGCTTTTAGCATTCGCTTCTTCCTTGTTGTTGCTGCTCCGCTTCTCCGTGTTGAAAGTTATGAGCTCTCATTTATGCATTGGTCTAGTTGCTACAGGTGCTCGTTGCTTTCTCCTTGAAATTTGTTGTTTCTTTGTACAAATTTTATGGATAAGTATAGTGGGTTGTGACATATATTGTGCACTTAATATATTAGATGTGGATGCTTGCAATTTTTCATTCAAGTTTTGAAGTACTATTGAGTTTTAATCCAATTTAGTTAAACTAAAGAAAATAGTGCATTTTTTATGCAATAGGTTATTACAAATTTTACAATGGTTGTATTCAATTCTAGTTTAATCCCAAAGGGTTTTTTTTACTATATTTTTTAGAAATTAGTGATAAACCAAATTTGGCTATTTTCTTAATTTTTGAAGCTAGTTGGTATTTTTAACATTGTATTTGACCAAATTGAAGTGTGGTTAGTTTATTTTGTAACCTAGTTTTCAATTTGGTGGTTTAGCCTTTTTATATGTTAATATGTAGATGTGTATGGATTAGTCCAAGTGGGATGGTTGTTTTTCCTAGTTGGTTGTTAGTTGAGTCAATTGATAGGCTGCTTTACTTCCTATTAGGTTGGGAGTTTTGAGGGGAAGGCCCCCTATTGTTGAGAGAGCCCAATTTAAATCCAGCCATTGAATAAATTATTTTATAATTTTGTTGTGTTGAATATATTGTGAAAATTAAGTTGCTTAATTGGATTATAGTGTTGGACTAAGTGTAATGTATATCATAAAAATAATTGTTGTGTGAAATGTTGCTTGTATGTTGTAAAGTTGGTCAAATTAGAGTTATGAGAATATTGGAATTAAGTTGTGAAGTACTGTTGAATATATGTGTGATTCCAATTTGGAATTGGGTTAATTGTTATGGTTATGTATATCTAATTGGAATTGTTATATTCATTGCATTTAAATGTTTTACTGTTTGATGTTGTTGTAGTGAGTGCATTTGTATATTTGTAATGTCTTCAAAAGAAATTCTTCTAATTGGGCTGTAGTGAAATCAATAGTTTAGTACAATGAAGAGTAATCAAGTCAAATAAGTGTCAAGTTAGATACGGGAGAGCATTTGTAAGTCTCAAGTAGGGTAATTTGTTTTTGGTAAAATTTGAATAATTATGCAAGATCTAAAATTTATATGATCTCATTAGTTGAGTGAAGAGATTAATTCCAAGTGGGAGATAAATGAGTGTATATTGAGATTGAGTTAGTTGTAATTTTTCATAGTTACCAAGTTGGAAGATTTGTGTGCATTTTGTCTTGAGAATTATTTATTATAAACTAAATAGGATTGTTAAGAAAGAGTTGATGGTAATTACAAGAAGCAGATTTGTTGAGTGAGAAGAATTGAGTGAGTTGTCTATTAAGCGTGAGTTATAGAAATTTGATCAAATTGATGAGTTGTAAACAAGATTACATATATCTCAATGGAAGAGGAATCAAATCCCAAATTGGTCATTAGTAGTTGAAAAAAATCTTAATAAACCAAATTGTAATTGATCGATTATGTCAAGCCAATTTGGAGTGTCATGCCATATTGTTGCGTGTTGTGAAGGCCAATTCGGAGCCAAAGCTGATTGTTGTTAAAGCCTAATTTGGGAAAAAAATAAAGAAAAAGAAAAAGATTTTTAAAAAATGATAACAATTTGGAAAAAAAGCTAAAGAAATAAGTTAAAAAGATTTGAGAGTGTAATTAGAAAGAATCTCATTCCTTGTGGTCTTTAAGAGTGGAGAGAATAAATTTTGTAATTAGTTTATTGCATGAGGATTGAGGAATGATTAAATATCCTACTTGGAAGAAAATCCCTACTTTGGTACAGAAAGTAGGAAATTTTGCCATGTTTCTTTGGAAGAAAATTCCCTACTTCAACATCCTTGCAAAAAAACATGGCAGTGATTTTGACGATGTACCAAGAGTGATGATGGTGGTTCTAGGTCACTCACCGGCAGATTTGGAGGTGCCCAACTTCCGACCATATTTGGCAGTTAGTTAGAGAACGGTTAGTTTCTTAAGAACTCTTTCCCAAAAGAGTTGGCATGACGAGAGTAATCCCCATTCTTTTCACCCCAAGCGAGGATGGGGTTGCATGACTGTGCTGTAGCAAGCTACTGTTGCGAAGCCTGCCACAAAGGCCTCAATTACAACTTTTCTATGTCACTGCACAGGCTTCATTAAGCGGGTCTTCCTTTCAGAATGGCATCTCTGCCTTGCAATGCTCGGGGATTCCACTCAGAATCTTCTAGATCACTGAAGCACCGCATCACCATGCCAGAATCTCCATTCAACAGTTCTCTGCTTATAAATAGAGCCCATTCTGTTCCAACCATCTACATGGTTTAATTGGGTCGCAGTGAGAAGCCTTTCTCGGCAGAATTGACATTCTGCAATCATCGGTTTGGGTTTTTCCGAGAGCTCTCTTCACAGCGTTTGCTCCGCTTGAGAATCGAGTGGATGAATCTGGAGGGAGTGCTGGTTCTCACGCCAGTGCTTTTGTGGAGCGCTCGGCATTAAGCCAGGAAAGTGAAGCAATGGCAAGGCAAGGTGTTCCTGTGTTGATTTGCTGATAAACCCTAAACCCTAATATTTCTGTTGAATGTTGTTGTCAATGTGATTGAGATCTTTGGACTTGGAAGTTGTTTTCGTCTGCGTGAAGAATTTTTCAGGATTTTTGACTGCAATCCATCCTACTTGCCATGCTTTACAAGGATGTGGAAGTAGCAGGGATTGTTTGTATTTACGTTGCAGACCAAATCTTTCCATTTAATGAAACCATAGACACGTGGAGTGTAGATCGTTGAGCTTTGCAGCGTCTGTCTCAGTGTCTGAGAGAAGGTGAAAAATGAACTATTTCTAGCCAGCAGATGATTCGCAGTTCAGAGATACCGCTGGTCATCAATCAATGAGAAATCTCGTGTAATTTCGCCTCTCGTTTTCGCGTTCAGTATTCCAATGATAATCAGTCACAAAGTTGCTGACATCTACTGGATATAACAACCAGTGGAAGCGCAGGAAGGATATGATGACGAGGAGTTTGGTGGCATTGAGGGCAACAATCTGATGAACCAGAACTTCGACGATGGGAGGCATGCCACTTACGACTCAGACAGTGACTGAGCTTTCTGGTAGATGATCTGATTCGGGGCTGCCACCATATATAGTAGGCACTAAAGTTTTAGTGTAACAATGGGTTGTAAACTAATGTAGGATCCATTCAATTCCAATCACTGGTGTGCTTGTTGCATGCTCTTCTGATCAAATATGGGCCTGGATTCTGCAATGGGGACAGGATGCTATTTGAGTATTTTGTTAGGTTTTGGGGGAATAGTGCATTTGGTGGCTAAATAGTACTGTGGCTTCAGTGATTTGAAAGAAAATAGTTTTCTTGAGGACTCATGTTCAGAACGTATGACCGTAGAATGTGTAATACAACAGGTATGTATTGTGGACTTCAGAGTTTCGTTTTTTGCAATCGTGAGACACGCACTGCAGCCTTCACTATTGTCACATGAAAGGCTAGTGATGGAGATATTGTAAGTGCGATCATGGACCTTACAGGTTAAGCTTGCCATTGCTGTCAGAGATTGAATTCTACTGCGAGTCATAATGGATGGTCGGATGTGCTGGGTTGCATCTTGGTGTCCAAGAAATGACTCTTCTGCTTCAAATCTTACTTGGTGCTGTAGTTAATATTTTTCTCAGATGAATAGTGGTCTTCTTGTGAAGATATGTTCTTGTTATGAACTTGTTAGTTATCCTCATTTGATCATTTTGGGATTATTATGAAGTTGCTGACAGGCAATGCGACATCTATGCTGGAACACAGTTTTCTGTAGACACTGATCATGAGGATCACACCTTCAAATGCGAAAAGTCTGTGTTTTCAACAGTAATCAAACTGGTGCTTGCCAGTTTACTCTTGAAAATTTCAATGTTTGTCCATCAGATTCTCAAATTTGGGAAGAATCTGGAGAAGTTTTTATAAGTCGTGACAGTAGGGTAACTAAGTCACGAAGTCACTGCGCACAGTTACACATAATTATTGGATTCGCAGAATCCAAGGAACGTATTTTGGTAAACTTGTTTTTAAAGAATAGAGACATTAGAGTTCATTAACTCCATTAGAGTTAATCCTAAAGTTTTTTAATCCTAAAGTTTTTAATGTGTTTGTGGAACCTGTGTCTAAGGAAGGTTTAACTAAGAATGGAACAAAACAAACATGACACCAAACTCAAACAAATGTAAGTTTGGGTGCTCCAGGGAGTTTGGTCCTGTGTTTTTTCCAAACTTAGGTTCCTAGTCCTGCCTTGCACACACTTTACGATTGACTCTATTACATGTGGGCAAAGTACAATCATATAACATCCTATTGGGCCCCTTGGTGGTCCTATCTTGTCCTTTTGGATGCTAATGTGACTTTTAATTCCCTACATTGTTTCAAAGATTCTAAAGTGGGTGTAAGTGTCTCTTCACATTGTAGAATAATGTGTGAACCATTTGCCATGTATGGGAGTTAACTTGTCTCATCTTATTCATAAAATTATGGCTTATCAACCCAATTTCCACTCTTTATACCCCAATTTCACACTTAGTGCAATTTTTATTACATTAGAATGTAAGAGAGTGAAATTGGGTCAAAGAGTAGGGATCCAAATTGGGGTAGAGTCCATCAGTGTGGGTTTGCCTACATTATACCTAGATGCTCCCAAGTAATTGAACATTGCTATTGTTCTTAAATTGTCAAATATTTTGTTGAATTGTATTGAAAGTCAAATAGCAAATTTTAGATTGTTTCTTATTCATCTTTTGGACATTTTATAAATGAACTACAAACTTTTATAATTATAATGCTAAAATAGAAATAAATGTATCCTAAAGATGGAACCAATGGAAATTGTTGTCAAATATTATAGGTCAATTATGGGACATTTATCACTCCACTTTCTAGGCAATTTTGTAATTGCAAGACAAACCACTTCAAAAATTTACAGAAATTACAACTATAATTGAAAAATTATGATTCCACTTGGATTTGATTTGTCAGACAAGCGCATACCTCTCTCCACTTGGTATTGTTTCCAAGATATTCCGATTGCAAATCAAGGTAGTAATAGGCTTGGCTACCTCACTTCACATTGCCTGAGCACTAATTGCAATCCACTTTAGATGACAAGACAATAATCCTCTTGAATCTTCAATTCAAACTCTAGCAACACTTCTAGCCTCGGTGGTAATCCTTTTTGGACTGTAAGCAAGACTGTAAGAATAGTTGTTGCCTCGTTAGTAATCTTTAGAATTCAAACTAGAAGAGCACTTGTTGCCTCGGTAGTAATCCATTTCAGACTGTAAGAGCACTTGATTGTTGCCTGGATTGGTAGTAAGTTGATCCACTTGAGACTATAAGAGCGGAAGCTCGATCACTCCCTCCTCATCCATTTCATTTCACTCATTGTTGTTGTTTTCTCTCTAGCAAGTCTCTCTACTTTACTTGTAGATCACCCCCACCTCAGCTCTCTAGCTAACTCTCTCTCTCCCTCGGTACTTAGCCGCATCCATCCTTCAGTTGATCTTTGTCCGATTGGACTCAAGAAGCTTAGCACCACAGAAGTTTGTTACCTCGTTCGTAGTACGTATTTTTCCTCCTTTTTGTTCTCCATTTAGAAGACAGTCCAGAAGGTAAGGTAGAACATGAACTAGAACTTGCTGGACATATGACTGATGGATAGTATTTAGTCTCTAGAGGCCTGAACGATGATAATCGCTTTTTGTTCTCCAACAATCGACTTTTTTCTTCATTTTACTTGTTTTTTAAATTGCTGAAATTGTAGTTTCGTGACACTTTGAAGATAGCATCTTGAAAGCTCAATATACAACACTTTTGAACTTCTTCTATTGGATACCTCTTGGTGTGAGATTAAGGAGTACATCAATTACACCCTCGTGTTTGTGAATATTATCTAAAAAATTCATACTATTTTAGACAATTTTATAATTGCTATGATTTTTACAAAGAAATTTCCATAAGAAATCTTATCAACTTCAATTTGATGTTTAGAGTAATGAAGAAATGAGATTGTGGTTTAAATATTCACCAATACATGTGAAATAGTCACTCCATCGAAATGTCTAGCTGTGGTTCAATTTTAAGGCAGTTTTCTCAGTTTGGCTAAATAATGTACCGATTGAACGCACCATGTGCACATACACATATAGCGAGTAAGTCCTAAGTGCACATAACTTATTGGAGTTAATTATATAGAACTTGGGATCACACATGTGTCAATTGGTACATGAATCCAGGTTGCATCTTGAAGAGTCACAAATGGAGCGAGTGCCGATGACAGTATGGTGTGGCGGCGTAAACGCAGATCAAGATGTTTCCATTTGCCTCGTCCTCAATGGAATCAACCAACAGTAAGTCACCGACCTTCGCAGCCTAGAGCCCTTGACAGTCTTGAAGGTACATTCCACTCGGTTGAAGAAACACAACAAGTACTTCCAAGCTTGCTTAAGCACAAAATGGACACATGCAGATGCACCACCTTCCATGGAATTTAATCTGGAGCTCATCCTTGGGCTGCAAGTGGCATCTTACATAGACTGCTTTTTCCGCATGTATATACCTCTCCGTAAAAACTTCAAGGACGTCAAATCCAGTTTGCAACTTTGGATTTGGATTTCTATTAGGTACCCAAATTTGGAGTACCACCAAGGACTCTTAGGAGGGTTGTCATCTTTCTAAGATTGCATTGTAAATGGTACTAAATCCACGGTCATAGGTCCGTAACATAAATTTTTTCAATTATTTTATTCCCGCTCACAAGCTCACATGCTCATAGGCTCATGCTCACAGGCTTGCCAAATAGCAACCCTGAAAATGTGGGTATGGATTTTTATACTACTTTATCAACAAGAAGGGATGGTTTGTGTTTAACTACATTGTTAGAGGTTTAGAGCCATTTTCAAAAGAGTCTTATAAAGGCGATTGGTTATAAATTGGAAGATATTTGAGTTCATTACAATACCAAGAGGAATAGAGTGATGAGGATTTCAAGAGAATTTGAAAGAAGGCTTATGGTTACTTTTTCCAAACTGGATTTTTATAGAAGCATCCAAAATAAAGGGGTGGGATGCCTCAACGAATGGTGTGTGAATTGGAGGGACAATAGAAGATCATTAGTAAGCTCTATAAAAGTTGGTAGGTAGGACATCATGGGATATGGGCAACTTTTGCTAAGATCAAAGAAAAGTATTGGTGGAATTATATGTATAAGGACGTGGTGGAGTCTGTCAAATCTTGTGAAACTTGCCAAATGTATTCAAATGTACGACATAGGGACGGGTTGCATCCTACTTTCCATTAGCCATTTATTATAAATGGATTGTCGATTTGGTTGCAATGCCTATGGAGCTTGAACAAAAAAAGTATCTAGTGCTTACTCAGGAAGATCTATCAAATCAAATGGTAGGACGAGCTTTACAAACCAAGGAGACTAAAGCAGTTTATCAATTTCTATTGGAAGAGGTTGTTTTCCATTATAATTGTGTAGGAAAGGTTACTGCTGATAGAGGAAAATTAGATATTAAAGCTGCGCAAGAGTTTTTTAACAACTTGGAAATCAAACTAGCATTGATGACAACTTAAAATCTAGAAGGCAATGACAAGAGCGAATGTGGACATGCACCAATCATCAAAGCATTAGTGAAGTCTTGTGATGGCAAGCCAAATGATTGGCCACGATTATTATCTTTTGCATTATGGACTGAATGAACTACCCATAGCTTTATTACTGGATACATGCCTTTTGAGCTAATGTATGGACAAAAACCAGTAATGCCAATTGAGGAAGTGGTGCCTATGTGGGGTGTATTACCTTGGAAAGATGGACTTAGCAGGGAGGAGTTGTTAGCATTAAGAATTCAGCAACTAGAGAGAAGACCAAAAGATATTGAAGTTGCAATTGCAAGATTGAAGGAAGCAAGGGAGAAGAACAAGGATAGATTTGACCGTAGGCATTGATTATGCCCTCAACCAATTCACGATGGTAATTGGGTGTTGGTTTATGATAGTAACTTGGATAAACAACACATTACACAAGGGAAATTTGCAAAACAATGGTTTGGACAGTATGTTGTACAACAAGTTTTCAATAATGTTATTTATTTGTTGCGGGAGTTAAATGACTCGGAGTTGAAAATCCCAATTGCAAGCAAGCGCATCAAGTTGTTTCATCGTCATGGAGGTGACCAAGTGTTTGAAGATTTTGAAGGTGACATTAAAAGAACTGAGGTTGAAGACAATGAGGACCAAAACAAGGATCATAGGATTAAAGATTGAATGAGGCCCACATCATTTTATAGTTGTAAATCGGTACATACCGAAGGATGTACAAGTTTAGAAGAAGTGGTTGTCGTGATGTAGGCCGTCTACTAGTTAAATTAGGCATCTTATTATTATCAGAGTAGATTCCAAGTTGTATGTGGGTTAGGGTTGTTAGGTGGTTAGCTTCTTCATGAAGTTTAGGATTTTGGCCTCATTAAGGGGTTAGATCTTGTGGCAGACAATCTTGTTGGGAGTTTAGGGTTTAGTTGGGTATTTAAAGGCTTGGCTTCCATTTTGGGGGCACTCTTTCACTTGTACTCTTGGAGTTCCACAATTATCTTGAGTTTTTCATTGCTTGGATGATGTTTTTTTCACGATGGTTGTTAGTTTGGGTGTTTTTTCCTTGAGAAGGTTGATTTTTTGGACTTATAAAGGTGCTGTAGGCAAACTTGAGAGAGTTTCAAAGTGTGCTACTATAAACTAAAAGATTTAAGGGTCGAGGTTGATACTTGGTTTATAGCTACTTTCTTTTAGGGTTCCTTGGGTTTCTTGTAGTTTCTCTCTTTTCACAAACACTTACTATAGCCAAAAGCTTCGTGCTTTTCTGGATAGACAACAACCTTTACGACAACGTTACTGGAAGAGATCTACATGATGTTACCAAAAGGTTTTGAAGAAGAAATATATTGATGTTTCCTAGGTAGTCGAGGCAAAGTGTGTAGAATACAAAAAAGATTTTATGGGCTAAAATGATTTGCTAGGGGATGGAACAAATCCTTCTCAGATTTCTTCAAATTATATGATCTAATCCAAAGTCAAGTAAATTTGTATTTGTTCTTTTCAGTAGTAGTATCTAGATTCACTCTTATCTTATAGGTAGACGATGGACTTGCCATGTGCAAAGATAAACAATTGCTTGAAAAAGTGATCTCATATCTAAAGTCAACTTTTGAAGTTACTACTTGAGATGTCGATGTCTACATGGAAATATATAATACCTGTGATAGACTTTGGAAAATGCTCTTTATTGACTAGTAAAGGTACACAAAGACTATTTTAAGAAAATATAGATTCCAAGATGCTTCTTCGGTTTTGACCCCAAGTAATCCAAACATACATTTGAGTTATCCCAAGAATGATGATGACAAGAGCGCTCCACTTTTCCCATTTCAAAAAATTGTGGGATCCTTATTGTATTTAGCAATGTATACGAGACTTGACATTGCGTGTATTGTGTCAACCATTGCATAGTATGCAAATAACTATCGATAGATCCATTGTACTACTATTCAAAGAATTCTAAAGTATTTAAGAGGAACTATTGATTTCAATTTATGTTACTTCTCTGATAACAAATCAAATCAAACCTTCATAGTCTACACTGATATTGACTATGGAGGTGACTTGAACGATTATAAAAGTCGGAGTGGAAGCATACTGATTATCAATAATGGACTAGTTGTTTGGCTAAGTTGAAAGCAACTTTGCACTTCAAGTTCTACGACTGAATCTGAATATGTAGTTGCATCTCTCATGAACAAAGAGGTTGTGTGGACAAGGAGACTATTACTGGACTTTGGGTATGAATAGATGAAACTAACTTCATTACTATCTGATAATTAGTCGGTAATTCACCTTGTGCTCAATCTAGAATTTTACAAGCAAATAAAATACATTGATGCCATGTTTCATATTATTTGGAAGTTTTAGATCAAAGGCAAAATTACATTATTTTATGTTCCTACTCAACTGTAGCTTGCAGACAACTTCACAAAACCCTTGCCACCTAAGATTTTTCACAAACTCAAAGATGCACACAATATTTGCAAGAAAGTATATCATCATGTGAGAAAATGAGCGAAAGTGATGCTTCTATACGTTCTTGACAATGAGTGGGAGTATTAGTTGAACATTGATTTGAACATTAGCGATAGATGATATCTATTGTTGGATGTTTCTTGATTGGATGACTTTAGTCGTCTTTCTCCCTGGCACTACGATGACTCCCCACCTTCCCACTTCCCAGCGTTGTTAGTACTATCTTTGTTGTATCACCTTCATGGCTATTGCGCAGCATAATAAAATAGCTTTGTAAACATGTGTTATGAGAGTGCTTGTTTGGTTCCTTGGTTTCAATAATTTGCATAACCTGGAGTATAGTAGCCTTTCTGGAAATGTACTAGAAGTATAGAAGTCCTACCTATATAATTTATTAAACTTGAATGTCAAAAATTTGGTGCTCTTACTACTTTACATCATGTTAAATAAACAGATTTGACTGCAATAAATAAAACAATTGTAATTGTGAATAATGGATTAAAAGATTGGCAGTCAAATACAAACTTTAAGTAGGCACCGGACTCAAAGCTCCAGACCATTATTCTTCTTCAATTAGCAATCTCCATGCAAAACATAACAAATTCAAAAGAAGAAACAGAGGGAGACGATATGCGCTCTTGAGCATTTGTTTTGCAGTCATCCCTATTACTCCATATCAATCATAGTAGATGGTCAATTTTGTCAAAAATTGTGAATGACTTATGTGTACTGTATGTACATCAAGGTTTGGAATCTTAGAAAGGTATGGATTTTTGTTTCAGAATGGGTGTTCTTGCAAAGTACCAAAGTATCGGAATATTGCCTAATCAAAGGAGGATCATTCTCTGGACGCTATATAACATTATAGGAAATCAAATTTATTGAGCTAATAACAAATCAAACACTTTTGAGTACATTCTAATATATACGGCTAGTCGCCTCCATCTGAGTAAATCAATTGCAACAGGTGAATTGCAGTCGAATACCAAAAGATCTTTTTCCTATCATTGAGCATTCTATTTTGATATTTGAAGATTTCAAGTAACCAACATTACCTTATAGTCGATGAATCTCAATTTTTACCACTAAGTTCACAAGATGACTGGAACATTTTTGCCAACAGTAGAGAAGTTGACATGGGAGCTCAAGTTCATTTGATTCCATCAAGTAGAAGACAATTGAAGAGGTTAGGTAAGAACCAAAGTTGAGTAAAACATAGATGCATTTGAACAATTGATCTTTTCTGATCATGCCTGTTGACTTTGTATTTGATGATTGTGCTTGTGATACATGTGCACCTATTGTCAACACTCATCATATTTTAAATTAAAAGCAATCATAGAAGTAGATCATAATGCAATACATTGATTGTTTGTGATGAATAATTTCATTTTTTGTTGTGAAATTTTAGGGTGCAAGTGGTGCTACCACCACCACCAAAAAAAACTTTGAATGAGCCTCGCAAGGACTTTTGCTTTGTTGATATTACTGACTAAGTGACTATCGAGGATTCAATAGCTCAAATTTCCAAAACCAAGGCTTGAAGGCAATTACCAAAAATTGGTCTTGAATTCAATTCATGCGACCTGTTGGCTCTATAAAGGCCTATGACCGTGGTGTTTGAGATTCATTTTTCACTTTTTCTACTGGGCTTTTAGTTTGTTAGAATTTTCAGGCCTTTAGATGCATGTGGGCTCGCCATTGTTACAGCTAGAAACTGAGTTTTGTTTTGGAATTTGAGATCACCAATAGAAGATAACATATTAAAGGGGCCGAAGCACAAGATGTACTGCATACTTTGCTGGCACGTACTTAATTACAAGCTCACACTACGTGCGCTCTTTAGCTAGCTGAGGTTTGGAGCCATTACAAGATCATGGAATTCGGAAGTTCGATTTTTGATCAATTGTCGGACGAGGTGCATGTCGTGGCGTGCTGGACCCCTAACTAATCCTAGCTTGCGAACACTATTTCTGCTGGCCCTGCATCACTGCATGTACAAATCCAATTGGCCAAGCCATGCCTCATGTGCTCCACCATGTTGAGCAATGATACCAACGTGGCTTCGACCTTTGACACCCACGAAGCGTTGGTGCTTTGCTTGCCAATGGCAAAGGAGGTGTAGCCTAGTTGGGATGATGACATGTTGGATTGGTCCAACATTGCAACATTTGCAATGTTGTATTCAATGAGGAAACCTAAATTAGTAGCAATGGAATCTATGTCTAAACTCAAAGATTGAGGAGGCCTAGAATGATCTTCTTAATTTGTTGAACCACTTCAGCCACGACACCTACTCACTTGTAGACGCTACTTTACTACCGCCTCGGCAAATGAATTTCAATTTTATGATCTATTCATTAGACTGATTAGATTGTTTGAGAAGGTAGCATGCCATTGAAATAATGAAGTTTAGTGTGGATTGGATTGTCCAAGTCATTGCCAAAACACATGTCATACTGTAATCCAATGTAACTTATGAAGTAGTTTATATAAAATTCTAAATATTTCAATTTGTTTTCATTTAGAAAATTATAGAAATTATAACAAATAGTCCAAATTCAAGATTTTGCAAGGCTTTCATATTGAAATAGATGGATGGTAGTGTTCTTAAATGACACTTTTATATTATCTTTTAAAAAAAATGTATGGTGAAAAAAAAGAACATTGGCATGAAAAATTGTTTTTAGCATTTGTTGAACCTTATTTTTTGGATAAAAATAAATGTTTGGCAAAGAAGTACCAACCATGCCTTACACTTACAATATTCTAAGGTAATGGTATGTTTGTTATTGATTTATGCAATGGCAAGCTTGTGCCTCTTCCCTTTAATCTGAAGACGATTATGTCGCATTATGTCATCCAAAGATCTTCTAGAACATCAAGTGATTGAATCAAAGGAAAAATCCATAATGTTCAATAGAATTTCTAGAGAACTCTATAGTCAATATTTAATACTAATTTTAGTATTGAATTCAATACATTAGTATACTCTAGCAAACACTAGAAATGGAATTTGAATATAAGAGGTCTTTTGTCTATTTTCTTCTTTTTGTGGATACAAAAGTAGTACAATTGTCCACTTTCCATATGAGTATCATGTTTATTAGTCTTATTATTGTTGGTCCTACTAGGCATAAATCAACAATCAATTCCCTAATTTTGGAATGTTTTAGAGAGTAAATTCCTATATGAGCCTAAAAGGCCTAAATTACTTGTGAAGACTTGGGACCAGACACCAAATTCTTAGTCCTTTGTATACTTTCTTGTTGATCTTTATCTAAATAAAAAATAATCTAAGAGTTTAAGAGTTAACTTTGTCACAACTATTGACAATCAATTTCTACCCAAAAGTGTACAAGGAGACAAGATTCCAAAACAATTAGCAAAAAAATGTAATAGCTAGTAGAAATAGTCATATAAGATAGACTAATTTATAAAACCAACTATCATTCTCAAGGAAACTATCATAATAGTGCAAGACTATAAGAGCATATAGTTGCAATGAATATATAGCACAACCTTTTATATTGTTAAAATATTCACTTTAATTCAAATGTACAATTTTCAAAGATGTTTGATTCTATTTGTAAAAATTGACATTGTTGTATATTAATTGTAGAAAGTCTAACTAGAAGCTATTAAATAACTTCAGAATTTAAAGATGGAACTTCTAAGCGTTCATGATGACTATCTACCATCATATGTAGTTATCTTTTTCTTTCTAAACATCAACAATTTTTTGAGGCTTAGAACATATCAACTTCCTAACAACACATTAAGATAGTTGCAAAAAAACATCTTACATTTTAGTCTCAAAATGGCATATTTTAAAGAGTAATGTGACTTTTGAAATAATTTTTTTTGAATGAAATAAGAATAGTTATATACAAAAGAGGGATGGAAAATATCAAGAGGATAGACACCTTAGAATTTCATTAGAGAAAAAAATAGGCCTCAAGAAGGTTGCTCTGTAGCCCTCAAAGGACCCCATAATAAGCATATTATTTTGGTTAATACTACATTTTTTTTCTCCTATCCTTGCTTTCTTTGAATTGTGATGTTAGATGGCTATCAATGGTTCAAAAGCCAAGGACAAAGTGTTCAAAAATCAAGGTTTATGGTGTACTAATTTTAAGCTAAATTTAATTAAATTTAGTTACATTAAGTGGCTTTTGAAACTAGATGCTAAATCCAATGGTAACTTGTTTTAAAAGCCACTCACTCAACTTTGTATGTTGGTGGAGGAGATGAACTACTCTTTATACAAGTGGGATAGTGGTAGATGCAACTATTCATGTAGGATATGTAAATTAGGAGGAATAAGAACTCAACAGCTCATACTTAAGGCAAAATAATGCAGGAATTGTATTAAAATTCATATTTGAAACCTCATTTAAACATATTTATATAACTTTTTTTTTAAAACTTTGAACTAAAAAAAGATGGAAAATCAAATTGAGTTTCATTTCCAAAAATCTACTTGTGATTTCAAGTCTTTACTAAAAAGTTATAAACGAATTTCAAAGAAGGTGTTTGTAAATGTTAAGAGAAAGGTCCCTTCCAACCCCTCTTTGAAATTTGTTCATAACTTTTTATAAAAGATTTGAAATCTCAAACGGATTTTTGAAAATGAAAATTAGTTTGATCCTTCAACTTTTCTTAGTTTAAAGTTTTTTGAAATTTTTTGTTCTACTATACCTAAATGAGGTTTAAAATCTTAATTTTAACACAATTTCTGCATTTACCTTAAGTATGAGCGGTTGAGTTCTTATTCCTCCTAATTTACAACTAGTATTAATAGTAGATTTAGATTGCAAACAATGCATCTTGAAAAGTTTCATAGTCATAGAGTTTGACCAATTTTATGAAATTGGTTGAATTAGAATTGCCATAATTGTGTGAGCCAACAATTTAACAAAATTGATGTTTCATTTCAATCCTACGATGTTGATGGCAACACACAAAAATGTATTGACAAAGGGAAAAAAAGTGGGACATAGCAAGAGTAATCCTCATTTTGTTCACTCCAATATAAGGGTGGGGTTGAATGACTGTACTATAGCAAGTTATTGTTGCAAAATTTTGTTACAAGGAATCAATGGAACATCTCTATGTAATCTCACAAGGCAAGCTTCATCAAGTGGATGTTCCTTTTTAGAATGGCATCTCTGCGATGAAATTGCTCAGACGGAAAATTTTCTTAAAATAATAAAATTCCGCTACTTTAGCAATTTTTACGATTTAGATTGGATGGTCTAAAATGTACAAATATCTTAAATATTTAAAATCTATATCTTTTTTAGATGTCTAAAATCTACACCTATCCTAAATGTCACTTCTAAAGTTCAGATTGTGCAATTTAAAATCTATATTAGTCTTAGATTCGTAAAATCTATAAAAGTCTAAGATCTTTGATATCTATAGCTTTCATAGATGACACTTTTACAGTTCAGACTAGGCGTTCTAAAAATGGCACAAGGAATACCATTATATGAGAGCAAAATCAAAATGTAGGTGGTAATTGAAAAATTCACCTTGAAGTCCACTTTAAAGTCAGAGGCATCATTTTTATAAGTGGAATTAGAGAGTTTATAAAGAGAGAACCTTCTTATATTGTAATTAATATGGTTTAATCAACTTGTGTTTCTCAAGAAAAATAGGAGTTTACTTTTAGAATTTTTTAAATTTTTTTTAAAAGTAAAAGGAATATCATTCTTAGAACTTTTTTATGGGTGATAAAAAATAAAAAAAGTACTAATCCTGAAAGGTTGCAAAGGACATCTTGCATCCATTTAGATGACTTCAAGGAGTATTGTAAGATAAAAAAGGACAATTTTTTATCCAAGGAGATGTATTTCCTTAGACGAAATCACTACAGTGGTACAAAATAATGAGATAAGTATCACTTTTCTAGAGGTACATACACTTCTGAATGAACAATTGAGTTCTCATCCTATTTTGCCGATGTTACATCCGTGACTATGGATAGAAATAGTTTCTTCGGTTAAAAATAGCTTCGTCACTCGCAAAGATGATCGCTTTCAGCACGTTCACCCAGAGTTAAACGAAACAAACAACCGTGAACTTCCTTGGAATCCTTTACGTCAAGGTTGTCGTTACCATCTAGATCCCTTGACCAAGGAATTCCAAACTTTGCAGTACACATCACATGCAAGCATCAGCGAAGAATCAATTGATAGAGTCAAGTAGTTCCTGTCATTCCGCTGTTTCCTTGCATTCATTTGCAAGTTCTCCCCTGCTTGCAAATGAATGCCCCACCTCCCGAGTCTACAATCGCCATGGCCTCCGCTCCTAATGCAATTCAAGCTCTGGATCCCAAAGCAAGTCATTTTTGCCACGTTTTGTGAAGGTGATGGACCAGTTCTTGCCGGCGATATATCAGGACTCAATTGGCTTTTCACGTCCCGGACGTTGCTACTGCTTTGGATTTCACGGCGGGAGAGATGAAGTCTAGAAACGAAAGTGATTTTGTTGCGCAATTGTATTGAGAAGGCCTTGATTCCAATTCATTTCTAGGAGTAGAATTAAATTAGCAGTGATGGCGCCTACTCCTCCAAGGCAGTTGGTTCCTGCGGCTGTTGAAGAGCAGAAGAATTACCCAGGGTCCACAACGCTGTATGTGATCCTCGCATGTATTCTGGGGGCATTAGGGGTTTTGTTGTTCGTCTACGACATCGGCATAACTGGTAAGCTTCAATCCATTGTTGAGAATCTCAAAGGATATAATCTGAGATAAGATACTGCATCATTTCTTTTCTGCAAAAGCATCGCCTAATTTAATCAATGAGATTTTTTTTTCGAATTCTAAGGTAACTCATTCATGGTTTTAGGGTACACCGATTATTGGAAAACCATCGCCAATTCACGTGGCAGTGTTCTCCTAAAGAAGTAAAGGCCACAAGATCATTTGCTGCAATAGCATCGTCAATTCAACGTGATGGTGTTTTCTAATAGGAGTATCTGTCATAGGTTTTGCTGGAAAACCATCTCCAATTCTACGTGTTTGTTTTTCTTCTAATCGTAGTATCTGCTATAGGTATTACTGGAAAAGCTTTGGCAGTGATTAATTGTGTCGACCTTCTGGTGCAGGAGGAGTCGAAGGAATGGAAAATGTCCAAAGCAAGTTTTTCCCTGACATCGCACGAAATATGAAAGCGCATAGCTTGACCAAGGAGACCGACTACTGGCAGACTGCGACGGCGGTGCTCTGCCTTGCTGCGCTAGTGTCGACCTTTGTGGCGTCCTGGGTGACGGTCAAGTACGGGCGGAAGCTCACCATGTTGCTCGTTGGATTTGTTTCGGCTGTGGGGGCTGGTCATACCGCAGGGGCGAAGAGTCTGGTAATGCTTGTCGTGGGGCGGGCCTTGATGGGCTGGAGAATTGGCTTCGCTCATCAGGTTAGTTGGATGAGTGCTCTTTCCTAAACTCATTTTTCGCAATTGTCGTGAATTCTTTGACTTTTTCTTGTGCAAGAAAACTACGTAGACCTTAGTGCAATTCGGTCCTTTGTTCGGCTCAAGCGAAGCATGATGCACAGAAAAGGAATTGTTTTGAACAGAGTAATCCAGACTCACATACGAGCTATAGTCCTGTAACGGACTCCTAGAGATTCAGGGAAGGCTTCATGGGAGATGTAAACACGTGATGTCTTTCAATTTAATAATATGACAATGGATTCCCTTTAGAATCAGAAGCTTGGGAGCTCTGGTTATATTTAGGTTTTTGCTATTAGGTGAAAGAAATCGAGTAGCACGACGACTGCAGGGATATATCTAGGAGCAAAAATTAACTCTAATAGTCTAATTTGCTAAAATTTCAATTCGGTGACTTGGATTCCCCGCCTTTGCTTTAGGCAGGGTTTTAGCCGGGGTTTAACATATAGTACATGTATTCTAATGCGCAGGTTTTAGGTCATACTGTTCACTTTTAATGACATGACAATAGTATCCTTGTGAAATCCGAAGCTCTGAAGCTTGGATTATAACTAGGTGTCCATGATTAGGTTGACGTAGACAATCAAGCACACTCAAAGAGATCATATCACAGGTCTAGCATGGGGCCCTAACTTTTAACGTAAAGAACTTAGTTCAAATGTTTGACAAGCATGCAGGACATGTTGCAGGGAAGGCAGTCAAATACAAAAGAGGTTTTGAGTGTAGCTCGAAGACTCCAGAGATCTGGCAGCAGCTTGCCAACATGTCTAACCAGTGTCTAGGACCCTCCGTCTGTTTTTTCGACGGGGCAATCAGGGTTTAAGCAGGGTTTTAGCAGAGTTTATGCACGGTTTAATGAAATTTAAAGCAGAGTACAAGCAGGGTTTTATTCGTGAACTCAGCTAGTAACGGTCCTGCAAAACTGTAATATAGCTATAGTTCAATTTCAAGGCAGTTTCCTTAGTTCGGCCAAATAATGTAGCGATTGAACACACCCTTTTAGCGTAGTTACAATGACAATATGCGAGTCCTGAATGTACTTAACTTATTGGAGTTCATTGTATAAAACTTGTGATCACATCCATGTGTCAATGTACAGGTATCCAGGTTACGTCTTGAATATCCACAAATGGAGCCTGAGCAGCAAGCGCCGATGACAGTGTGGTGTGGCGGCGTAAACGCAGATCAAGATGTTTCCATTTGCCTAGTCCCCAACGGAATCAACCAACAGCAAGTGACCGACCTTCGCAGCCGAGGGCCCTTGACAGTCTTCAAGGTGCATTCCACTCGACTGAAGAAACACAGCAAGTACTTCCAAGCTTGCTTCAGCCAAAGATGGACACATCTAGATGAACCACTTTCCATGGAATTCAATCTGGAGCTCATCCACGGAGTGCAAGTGGAATCTTACACAGATTGCTTTTCCCGCATATATACGCCTCTGCGGAAAAACTTCAGGGATGTCAAATCCAGTCTAGAGCTTCTGCGAGTCGCTTCTCAGATCGAGTTCCTTAAATTGGTGGACTCCATTTGTAGGTATTTGTCAACCATACTTTGGACTGAGGGAGATGAGCTCAGGATTCGACAATTCTCATCATCTCCAGATTTTCCTAAAAGCCAAGCCGAGGATCTGGTGGCTCGGTTGGAGATCGGCAAATATGGCAACAAGGATTATCGAAAGACATCGGTATGTCACCAGATTGCTCACAGCATACGCATAGCAATGCGTCAAGTCGAAAGTGGACATAGAGAGCTTTTCCGTAGTGCTCAATCTTTGTTTGAGGACTTGTTAAGTAGCATTCGACAAAGCGAAATTCATTCTGATTTTGACATCGACGTGGTCACGATTGTCATCAAGGAGGTGAAGGTTATGCTTGAGAGTTTCCATGAAGAATGTCGTAAGCATTCCAGCTTTCACGATTTACATGGAGAAACTATGGTGAGGTTTCAGGTTGAGAGAATCCCTGACTTTAAACAAAAACTCGAGGCACTATGTTGGGCACTGGAGCTCTTATTGAAGACCCAAGTGGCTGAAGAAGTGATCGAGTGCTTTTTGCATTTGGAGAGTTTTTACGAACTAATTATTGCAGCCCAGGCTGTTGACTCCAGACAATCAGCTTCAAAAAACGTTGGACTACAATTTGGTAAGCTTGTGATATTCATTTTCCAAGAGGTGGTCGCCGGACGTCTGCTATTGCGAATTCCAGATCGAGTTTTACTGATCAAGAATTGGCAGTGGCTCGAATGCATTCATGATCTGGACACGAAAAATGACATCCTTGTGACGTGGGGGTTTGGACAAGCTCTAGAAGGTGTGTTTTTGACTTTGCCATTAGAGAAGCAGTTGGAGGCCTTACAACGGAACAGTTTTTTCTCCCACGCATTCATCGGCAAAAGCTCGCTTGTAACTCTGATGAAAAGAAACCGGCGAACTGAAGAGGATGAATTGCTGCAAGATGACTTGGAAGTGGAGGGGGGGGTGTCCGATTCTATGGAAACATGAGAGCATAAGAGTAGGAGACCAATTTTCTCATGGAGTTTTAGTTGGTTCTTGACTTCATGGTGCAATTAAATATGGATTCAGTTATATTGAGGCAGGGCAATGGCCTGCTGTAAATCAATCACAAAGGATACATTGGGTGACCCTAAACCAATCTTTGATTTAGTGAAACGAAAGATGATTGTATGGAGTTTGAAATTTTATAGCCTCTATCTCAGTGTAAGAGAGTAGGTGAAAATTGAAGGAACCGTGCACTCAGTGATTTTTTAGGCAGCAGATGATTCGCAAGTCAAGGGATGCCCCGCTGATCATCAATCAATGAGAAATGACGTGCACTTTTGCTTCAATCATGTTTTCGCGTTATGTATTCTAGTGTTCATCAGTCACAAGATGGTTACTTTGCCTCATTTATTAATTCTATTTTTCATTTGTCTTTGTCTTGTCTTCCAATTTAACTGCTTGAATGTCTGAAACTCCTCAAATCTTGTGTATATACTGCCTTGAGTGGATATGGGCTAACATATTCGAAGCATCACAGGCTAGATCCTTACTCTTCCCCTGTGAGACCGGTCCCTTGATACAGAGGTTACGAGGAAGTAGGAGTGACGCTGGCGTCTGAAAGAGGCTCATTTTACTCTGATGAGAAAAAATCTGCGTATTGAGAACAGAAGGAATGCGGCTGCTGAAATTGATCACGATACAGTCACTCTGGATCTCTCAGGAGAAGCGGAAGGCCGGAGACCGGCTAGTAGCGGCTTAAACATTTGCTCCCTACACCTATAAATGCCCTCGTTATGTGTATTGACAGAAACACGGCAATGCTGTGAGTAGGCCGTCAACAGAGCCGTCCATCTGTTCATATTCCCATTTAAATATGGGAATGGGTTCCGCTCTGCTCCCGTGGGTTTCGCTCTGCACCGCGGCATTCAAATGTTTACGCCAGTAGATCCGCAATTTCTTCTGGCGAATTATAGCAACAATCACAGGAAACTCATATTCAGTTCCCGGTGTTAAAATTCCCGGTGAGTCCCACTTTTCCCTGTGTGTCGTACACTGGGAACACCGGGAAAACACCGGGGAAAGTGGGACTCACCGGGAATTTTAACACCCGGAACTGAATATGAGACCCCTGTGAATAACTAGAATACTGTTTTCTTAGATGTGAGAGAATACTCGATTACAAGCTCATTCTATGGTTTCCGTGGATAAAATTTCCGGCATATTTCTTGAAAATATAATGAAATCATGGTTGGATGTATCCGTCTAATCTTTCTTATTACTGAAAGTTGATTAGGTAACTGACTCATCCACATGTATTAGAAACTCGAAAAAAGAGGTTGTAATGTTGTTCACTTGCACAGGATTGACACTTGAACGACAGACGATCTGGGAAGGTCCCAAAAAATTTACGCTGGCCCCGAGTACGAAGCAAGCAATCCACTGGCGAAGCAAGCAAGCAAAATTTCCACTGGCGAAGGAAAGCAATCCACTGTTCACATATCACCGGAGGTGCTGACCAGGAGCACTGGCGTTCCAATTGTGAAACTTCTGTGCACTGTCGACGTACTCAGCTTCTCAGTAATTGCTTGCAACGGCCTGTTTTAGTTATACCGGTCTCTTCTAGTTATACCGGCTCTTCCAGTTGTACCGGCCTCGTCAAACTCTTTCTTTCTTTATCTGATGATGATGAGCATCCTGAAGACAGAGCGTCAATTTCAAGGGACTTCAATTTCAAGGGCCCCTCTTAGTTGGAGCAAACGTCCGTGTTGTGTTGGAATTTGATATGAATTTTTGAGTTTTGTAGAGTTGGAACTGCCTTTGTCAAGTATCATGATGCATTTGCTTTCAATTGAGCAAGAGGAAACTACATTTTAGGAAATAATTTTGCCTTGTTGTCAAACTAAAAGCAACCCAAAAGTTTAAGCCTTATGATAAAAAGTAGTTTTTCAAAAATAAAAAAAGTTGCCTCCCTTGCTTATTTACATACCACTTTTCTAAAATTTTGTTGAACAACAATTTGGTTCTTTTTTTGCAACTATTGTATACTTCCTTGTAGAATTCAAGTATTTCTTTTGGCTTTTTGAAAGCTTTGGTCAATTTTGAGTGCATGGAAGTTCAGTCTAGAAGCTAGTTCACTCTAATTGCCAAATCTCAAATTCCACTATATTATCAAATTAAGATCGGTCAAGAATTAAGAAATTGTAACTTGTAGCTTTACACTAAGTTCTAAGTCTTGGGCTCTAGTTCATTTAGAAATGCCTACATTGTAGCACTTTTTAGAAGATTTGATGCCAAAGAATTGGGCCTTGGAGCAAGAATTAGGATTATATTTAGGCTAGACTCATATCAAGGTCAATGTCCCAATTATTAAATTGTATATAATATAAAAAGTATAATACTCAATGAAGGCATCTTTAGCAATTGAATTTGTGTTGAATATATGTCTATTGTCAATTCTACACATATAATGTTTTAAATGAGATTTTGACTTTTGGACCATTTCTAATCTATTTTCACTACGAGATATTATATAAGATTTGGGACTTAGGGCTAGCTTTTATGTAAAGCTAGTGGACACCCTAGCAACTATCACTAGAAGAAACCCACGTTTAACTTGATGGATTTTTTTGCGCATCATGTTACAATTTCATGTTGTTATGTCAAAAAATACGTCCAATGTAACATCAAGATGTTACATTGGACGTATTTTTTGACATAACAACATGAAATTGTAACATGATGCGCAAAAAAATCCATCAAGTTAAACGCGGGTTTGGACTATATATAGTCCAAACTAAAGACAAAATAGACTCCACCAATAGTTTTGCCAAGGTAGATAAGTTGGAAAGCCAAGGTTGAAGCTTCATTGCTATTAGGAGACAACCCCATTAGTGGAAACTAGTCAATCTGAAGGGAAATCAATCTAATACATGTAAAATTCTTATTGCATCCATCCCCATCCACCAACTCCATATAAATGTGCAATGATAATTGCACTTATAGCACCCCATGTGAAGTTTCCCCACCCACCAATATTGATTTCACCTTTTGCCTTAGGAATAAGCTCACAACTTGAAGATCTTTGAAGCTATCCTCATGACTATTACACTTGCAAGTGACATGTTACAAGGATGCATTTAGATTTGTAGGAACCTTCTCTATAAAAAAAAAGGTGATCACACATAAAGTATTTACTTTTTTACCCTTTTACAATCCAACAATGTTGAAATTTGATCTTAACTATGAACTTTATTGAATTGGAACTTGAAACATAGCAAAAACCTAACCTAATTATCAATTATATAGGTTATTATAATCTATTTTATATATTCTATTTTGAGGTAATAAAGTTCATACATCAAACAAGAGTTTTATAAGAGCTCCAAGGCCCTAATTTTTTTAGTGAATTTGAACTCATAGAAGGTTGTTAGAGAGGAGGTCCATAAAGCACTCAAGTTTTAAAAGCGTCCTCCAACAAAAAGGTACATTTTTCTTTTTTTTAGTACTAGCAATGTATAAATAGTGTACATTTCAAGAGGTGGACGCTTTTAGAGTCCACTGTGTTTTAACTTCAAAAATTCATAATTAACTCTATGAAGCTCCAAAACATATAAAATGACTTGGATTGAATGCTAATTTTTCTTGTCTTTTAACAAAAATTTACTAGAAAATATTTGGAAGAGTCAAACCTCCAAAAAAAAATTTAGCTCTTAATTAAATGCATGCTTTATGAACCTCCTACATTACCCATTACAACTATTACACCTCAAGAATAATAAATAAAAGTAGGAATTGCAAAGGTTGGCAATTGGGTGGCCTACTAGTTGGGGCCCACTATATTTAATTCATGGCGTGCTTTTGGAGTGGTAGTCACTTTGGTCACTTAGATCTTGCTAGCTTGTAGTTTATTCATACTACACAACTTCAACGCCAACTAACTTGTGATAGTTGTGAGTGTTTTGCATATCTTGATGAGGGGCTTTTTTCAAGAAAAAATATTTTTGTAGTATTAGCAATTGAAAATCATGAATATAAAAAAATATAATTTTTGAAAAATATATGTAATTACAATGAATTTTCAAAGTAGAACCCTCCTGACCACTAAAACCATCATATAGTTTGGTCAAAAAATTGAAATTTAGATAACCAAGAGTCAACCAATTGCGATTATATATGGGATTGGTAAAAATGCACTTTGAGGACATTTTCAATAGAAGTTTTACTTGTCAAAAATGGATGCAGGGATGGTTTGGAGGGCTTTGCCTTCATACAAATTAAATGTTTATCTCCATTAGAAAGGGAGAACTACCCCCCCTCCAATTTCCACTACCAAGAGTCTCCCCCAAGATAAGTATAAAAATTTACTCCCTCTTTAATTTGTGGTTGATTGGTTTTGTCTTGATTCCTATTAATTTGGGATCTTTGAATCCAAATCTAAATTCAAAATTTTCAAATTTTGATCACTACTAGATAATAATAAGTTCAAACCATAAACTTTGAATTCCTTAGGTTCTTGTGGGGTAAAAAAAAGACAATGAGGGAGTCATTTCTCTAACTTTATCTCTCTACCTATATAATAAAACTTCATTTAGTTATAATGGTAGGTCTTTTGCTTAGAAGATACATCACTTGTTTTTCCTATTGGTACAATTTTCTATTTTAAGCTTCAAACAATGGTAGGTCATCTAATTTGCAAAAGTTAAAAGAATCTCCATCATTTTTGCCATTGCTCTAATTGTAGAAAAAACAATAGTTTTTGACAAAGTTACCAACCCTAGCAATAAGCAAATTTTAATTGTAGGATGAAAGTCATAAAGTGAAACCAGACATTATTGCTACTTCCATTTGAAATTTTCCAATTCTTAGTAATGTACTAATGTTCTAAAATGTGACAATTCTTCATCCCACAATCCTTATGAACAAAAACCATAAAAAAAAAATTAATGAGATTATAAGCAAATTGATTTCATGTAAAATTGTACTAATGTTGTTTTGTAATTTCATGACATTCAAGTGATATTATACAAATTGAAAGGATTATTAGGTGGTGGCGACAAGGTATACTAGAGTTTCAAAGGAGATTCTTAAATTCCTTTTGAACCGCACTAAATCACATGTTTTAAAGAGCTAAAATAGAAAATGAGGTTTAGTAGGGTTTGAAAGGTGATTTAAAAATCCCTTTTGAAACCCTAATGTAACTCTAACCCCCTTTAAAAACCTTAACTCCTTCTCTTCTATAATTTCTACCTCTAGCAATCTCTCTTCCCACACAATTCTAAAGTGGAAGTGGCAATTATAAAGGATAAAGTGGAGGTGGAAAAAGATCAAAGGGTCTCAAATACTGTGGAAGAGGTGTAGAGTGCCTCATAGGTAATACAAGAATGTGATTTCTTTTCTATCGAGAGTATACTAGCCTTGCTTTTGCTTTTGCTTTTTTATTTGTATTAGGCCTCATTACCTTCATGCTCTACCAAGTCCAAAATTCTTTGCTTTTCATTCTCTCAAAAGGTACTTGATGCTATATATATATCCGATTTTTAGAGATGATGTGATTTCCAAAGTATTTTGTACAGTGGATTTTGTGATGGGTTTGTTGGCATATTGTCAAAAAGACAATAAACCATGGCAAGTTACAAGATTAGCATGAATGGGGCATCTATTGGGAATGGATGTTTTGGATCCCATATCAAGTCCAGATAAGTTTGTTCTTTCTAGCATTAGTGTATTATTGTAGCTTTTGCATTGAATACATTGTCTTTCTTTAGATTTTCAAGCATCTAAAGGCCACTTTACACTATAGTTGTCTAAGGTAAGAAGTCATGAGATTGAATGGCCAAACTTTGTTGAGAGTCCAAAGAAATGAGCAATAAATAGGCAATAAATATTAGGAATTGGAGCCTTTAGCTAGCAATAGTGTGAAGCCTCCAAAGGCCAAGCCAAAGTCCAATTTCTTGGCATTCTAATGGTTGAAATCTTGTCATAAGTCAATAGCCTCTTGGCCATAGTTTGGGTCTCCATTTCTAGCCAATCCAAACTTCCTTTGAGAGTCCGTCACCATGTAGACAATTTATTGCCATATAAGTAGTTGGAGGGCAATGGCCTTTGGACTTGTGCCCTTTAGTGTGAAGGGTCGGAAGGCTAAACTTTTGGATTCTTGAAATTTGATTGGTGGAACGGCCTCTCAACCTTTGGTTGTAGTATGAAATGGTCATAACATTTCATTAAAATATTTTTTGGATTCACCTTGTTTACATCATTTTGAAAGTTATACAAAATTCATATAGTGTCCCAAAAATATATGTTAATTAGAATCTCTTTTGGACTTCCAAAAAAATCTTATACAAAACTCAAAGAATTTAAGAATAGGAACCATAGTAAAATTGCTTTTATACATTAAATGAATTTAATTCACACTTATATTTGCAAGTCATATAGAACATACTTGCAAGTCATATAGACTGAATGATACCTCAAATTGGTATTTTCCATTACATTTTTGAGCCATAGGTGATCCTAGGTATGCAACTCTATTTTTTCTTTGGCCACATTTGAATTAGATATAAATATATAATGTAGTATTACAATAATTATTATTCCTCTATCCCACTAAAACCCTCCAAATCAAGTATAATTTGTATCCCACTAAGAAGCTCTGTTTACTAATTTTGACCGTTGAGTAAGTATTGGTTATATTGAATGATCCTATGGGAGTAAGTGGCAAGCAATTAAGGAGCATTCTTTTTCTAGCAAGTTTGGTCTTGTCTATATGAAGCACCTTGAACTTGTTGCTTCCTCAAACAATAGTATTGACGATGGATTTGGTGACCACTTGGGTGCTATGCAAATTTGTTCATAAAAGGGATCAAGTTTCTTTGTTGCAGTATTTAGGTTAGGAGCATATATTTCTACAATCCCATTGTTTCCACCAACCTTTAAATTATAAAAAATGACAAGTTGGCATCATTTATAAACAATGTTCTTTTCGAATTTCACCTCCAAATGTGTTTTTAGGAAAATTTCAGCATCTTTTATCAACACTAAAACATTATAATCTTTCAATTTATACGATCAAATGACCCCAAATTTGACTTACACCAACTACAACATGCACACTACAAGATTGTACGGTTGAGATTTTCAAAACTTACTCACATTTAGACTTATAACAATCAAAAAGCAAGGTTGTTTTTTGACATGGTTAGGCCTTGGGCAGTGAGGGGTTAAATCTATACCATTTTTAGATGTTTGAAATCTATGCCTGTGTTAATTGTCACTTTTACAATTCAAATTGTGGGATCTGAAATCTTTAATAATCAGAGATTTCTTAAAATTTACAAAATTCCAAGATTCCTAAAAAGTAAAAACTATACCAATCGTAGATGTCACTTTCACAATTCAAAGCGGGTAGTCTAAAAATGGCACATGGAATGCTGCCATTTTAACGAAATTCCCCATCAACATAATTGAATGTACAACATACACGTCAATTACAATCAAACAACTTTAACTCCGACTTGTTAAACATGAAACTGGCATAGTACGTGTTTGCTGGAGCACTCCACTCCAGACATATCAACGATGATTGAGAGATAAATACATCCACATTACATCATTCTCCAACATATTATGGATCTTTAGGTCAACCTTGTACTAAAGCAATTCGTGAGATGTATTTGCAAATTGGCGCATACATCTCGGTGGCTGGTGTCTATGTAAGTCTATGTAAGGCTTCAAAGCTCAAAGAAGCTTGGGTGCCCGGACTTTCCGCATTTTCCAAACTTGACTACCGCTAATTCGTTTCTAGCAACGTTCTGAAAGTAGCACTTGTCGCCTCGGTAGTAATCCTGTTCAGACAATATGAGCACGTATTCCTCGGTAGTAATCCACTTTAGTCTCTAGGAGCACTTGTTGCCTCGGTAGTGAGCTTGAGACTATAAGAGTAGAAGCTCTGCCCCTTCCATTTCATTTCACTCAGTGTACGTTGCTGGAAGTCTCTGTGCTTAGAGGTCATCCTGAGGCCCTCATCCCTCCTCGATCAGCAGTCGCAAGTCTCTCTCCCTCGGTCCTGAGCAGGCATCGATCCTACGTGTTCCTCGGTAGTAATCCACTTTAGACTCTAGGAGCACTTGTTGCCTCGGTAGTCAGCCTTGGAGACTATAAGAGTAGAAGCTCTGCCTCGTGCAATTCATTTCACGCACTCTACGTTGCTGTTCTCTGTCGCAAGTCTCTGTGCTAAGAGATCACCCTCAGGCCCTCATCCCTCCTCAGCAGTCGCAAGTCTCTCTCCCTCGGTCCTGAGCAGGCGTCGATCCTTCAGTTGAACTCCGAAAGCTCAGCACCACAGAAGCTTGCCATCTCGTGCCTGGTACGTACTTCTGCTTCTTGTTACAGTGCTCGATCGAGAAGACAGTCGGGATTGAAGGGAGTCCAAAGTAGATCACGCTGTCCATGAGTGATAGGGTATAATTGCTCCGGGCCGTGTGCTGATCGATGATATACATGTTCATCCATGGTCATGATGTGTATTCATTAGAGCAGGGATGGGTTTCAAAGGGTCAAAGTATGTCTTCGATTGTGTCGGTCAGTGTTGCTACGGCCCCTACAAAGTTAGGCTCCAAACAAAATATTGCAAATCTCTCGAAGGTTAGACTTTGAATGAATGAATAAATAGGACGATAAGATAGGGCCTTGAAGTAGAGACGTCGATGGCTTTCTGTTCATACACTCAGCTGACGCGGTCCTGCAAAACTGAAATATTGCTGTGGTTCAATCTCAAGGCAGTTCGGTCAAATAGTGCAGCGATTGAACTGTACACGCTTAGCGCGGGTCACACATATACATCGTGAGTCCTGAATGCACTTAACTTATTGGAGTTCATTGAACCAAACTTGTGTGTCCATGGTACACGTATCCAGGTTACGTGCAGAAGCCTCACACAAATGGAGCCTGAGCAGCAAGGGCCGATGACAGTGTGGTGTGGCGGCATGAACGCAGCCCAAGATGTTTCCATTCGCCTCGTCCCCAACGGAATCGACCAAGAGCAAGCCACCGACCTTCGCAGCCGAGAGCCCCTGACAGTCTTCAAGGTGCATTCCGCTCGATTGGAGAAACACAGCAAGTACTTCCAAGCGTGCTTCAGCACAAGATGGACACATCCAGATGCACCACCTTCCATGGAATTCAATCTGGAGCTCATCCACGGGCTGCAAGTTACAGCTTACTCCGATTGCTTTTCCCGCATGTACAAGCCTCTCCACAGAAGCTTCAAGGACGTCCAATCCAGTTTGGAGCTTCTGCGAGTGGCTTCTCAGATCGAGTTTCTCGAATTGGTGAACTCCATTTGTCGGTATTTGTCAACCATACTTTGGACTGAGGAGGATGAGCTCAGGATTCGTCAATTCTCATCATCTCCAGATTTTCCCGGACGCCAGGCCGGGGATCTGGTGGCTCGGTTGCAGATCGGAGAACAGGGAAACCGGGAGTATCGTAAGAAGTTGCTATCGCAACAGATTGCTCGCACCATACGCATTGCAGCTTTGCGTCACGACGGAAGTGGACATACTCCAGAGAGCTTCCTCAATGCTCGATCTTGGTTCGAGGACTTGTTCAGTAACATTCGACAAAGCGAATTTCATTCTGCTTTTGACAACGACGTGGTCACAATTGTCAGCAAGGAGGTGAAGAAAATGCTGCAGGGTTTCCATAAAGACTGCGGCAAGCATGCGAGCTTACACGACCTTCACGGAGAAATTACGGTGCACGTTGACGTTGACCGAGTTCCTGGCTTCAATCGAAAACTCGAGGCACTCTGTTGGGCACTGGAGCTCTTATTGAAGACCCAAGTGGCCGAAGAAGTGATCAAGCGCTGGCTGCATTTGGAGAATTATTTTCCAGCAATTCTTGCAGCAGCAGCCCGGGTGATGGACTCTACACAGCCAGCTTCAGAAAACGTTGCACTCCGGTTTTGTAAGCTCGTGATATTCATTTTCCAAGAGGTGGTCGCCGGACGTCTGCTGCTGGGAATTCGAGATCGAATTTTACTCATCCACGATTGGCAGTGGATCGGTTATATTCATGGTGTGCACATGCAGAATGACATCTTTGTGACGTGGGGATTTAGACAAGCTCTAGAAGGTGTGTTTCTTACTTTGCCATTGCAGCAGCAGTTGGAGCTCTTACAGCGGAGCGTTATTTTCACCCCGGCATTCATCGACGGAAGCTCGCTTGTAACTCTCATGAGAAGAAACTGGCCAGCTGAAGGGGAAGGGGAAGGGGTTGGGGCTGTATCCGACTCTATGGAAACATGAGACAGAGCATGACAGTAGGAGACCGAGTTTTTCAAGGAGTGTTAGTTGGTTCTGGACTTCATGCTGCAATTCTGTGGATTCAGTTCTATGGAGGGAGGGCAATGGCCTGCTGTGGGCTCTGTAATTCAACCACAAAGGATACATTTCTGCTTCAGTACACGGATTGAAAGGCTCACGGTGGTCACGGCTACAATCCTGCTGGTCGTCATCTGCAAGGATCATGCTGAAGTGGCATGGGTTGTTGGTTGCAGAGCAATCTTAGACTTTGGTTTAGTGAAACGAAAGATGATTGTATGGAGTTTGAGATTTCATAGCCTCTATCTCAGTGCCCGAGAGTAGGTGAAAATTGAAGAAACCGCACTGTTTCTAGGCAGCAGATGATTCGCAGGTCAAGGGATGCCCCATTGGTCATCCATCAACGAGGAATTGAGAAGTGACGTGCACTTTTTTGCATCCTGAGTGTATTCCAGTGTTCAGCTGTCACAAGATGGTTTGCCTCAGTGATTTATTCTATGTCTTGTCTTCCAATTCAACTGCTTGAATGTCTGAAACTCCTCCAAACTTGTGTACATGTTGCCGAGAGTGGAAAATGATGGGCTGGTGTATCCGAAGCATCCCAAGCTGATGAGAGAGCCGATGTTGGGATCCAAACCCTTCCCCTGTGAGGCCGGTTCCTCGACACAGAGGTTAAAAGGAAGTAGGAGTGACGCTGGCGTCTGAAGAGGCTCAGTTTACTCTGATGAGCGAAAAATCTGCGTGACATTGAGAACTGAAGGAATGCGTGGCTGCTGAGAAAACCCGGAATTGAGAACAAGACGGTACTCTGGATCTCTCCATTGCAACATCAATCCGGTCGGAGGAGCGGCTTCAACGGTGGCTTTCTACATTCATGCGTTTGTTGTCTACAGTGCCGTCCATCTGTTTATGAGATCTCCAGAGAGAGCCCAGTTGAATAATGAAGTTCATATTTCCGCAAGCTTCCCAAGCGAGGTCGAGTTGCTTGCCATTTTGTGCTCCTGAGTGGACTGAAATCACCGAAGCTCCTTTCCAGTAACTCCTCGAGTGTCTACTACTCGAGTGTCTACTATTATATATATCTCTAACCATACATGCGAATGTACGAGCCATTGACACTGCCACTGCCATGCATTGCCACGCATTACGCGGGAATCAAGCTTTACCGCGCAATTGAAGACGCCGACTGCTGGGCAATACAAATGACTTCGAGGCGGCGTGCCCTTCCCACTCCTGGGACAGAAAACGATTGCCAAAAACACAGCAGGTGAAGTCTATTCAATGTGAGCAGATAAGAAGACGTCATTGCGTAAATCAGGCGGTTTTCATTCAAAGGCATCAATTACAAAGTCATGATGCACTTCCAAAAGTTTGCTCACAAATTACGCATATAGTCTGACCAAAAAACAAACTATATCATCACAAAATGCCGCACTTGAATCCTGCAACTAGTGCTGTAAACTAAGTAAATGCCGCTCCTCAAAGCTCCTCAAAGCCGAAATATCCTGAACAAAATACAAGGAACTGATAGTCAAGCTGATGGTAGCCACGCAATATACGAAACAAGGTCTCTATTGTACTCGGTGCGATGCTACAGACATTGGCGCCGCAAGTGCCTCCACGTGCTTTCCCTCCCCGACTCGCTCCTTGAGCCTCGATCCACATCGAGGATTCTCTGTCCGTTGCCCTGGTTTAGAGGTTGGTTAACAATGCTATAAAAAGTTCAAAAACAAGGACTTTTTCTCCTTCTCGTCATTGAGTAGTGTTTTTGGTGGACAATCTTGCAACAATTTGCACTTGTGGTCTAACATTGGTAATTTCCTTTTATAAGATCTGACTGCCATAATTTTCTTTTTTATGAATTTATTTTTGCAACAAATTATGACCATGTCCATCAAAAATTTGGTGGTTATCAGGGCAGAATTGAAATGCTGGAGCTCAAACACTATCCCAAACCGTTTGTACTGCCTTCTTCAACTGCTCCAATGTTTCTAGCTGTCCTTTCCCCTAAACACCAAAATTATTTTTTTAGATGATGAAAAGAGGCTTATACAAGATAAAATAGGTCAAAGCTGATAAAAAAACAAACTCAAACATATCCTGCACCAAATAAACAACAGAAAAAAAAGGTGTAACTTACCAAATTTTTATAATCTGAAAGTCAAGGATAAGCTCGCCAAAATATATCATTCCAAGCCTGTAATTCAACAGGGGTGAAATCAAGTGCACCAGCTGCAAGATTTGGAGGCACTACATCAAAAACCTTTCCTATTGGGAGTTCCAAAGCTGGCCCTATGTAGACAACTCCTTCTCTCAATACAATCGCTTGGACATATGAGGTAGTAGTAGGGGAATACTGAGCAGTTGTGCGATGTGGTCGTTGGGTATTGATCACCTCCCAACGCTCGATTTCAATTCGCCTTTGAACCCTGTTAATGTGGATGACAAACACAATCCTGGTTTGCAACTGACTGTGTGTTAGCCAAAAATGTGCATCATTTCTGAGCTGGGCAAGTGACTCAGAAAACCCCACTTCAACCGTGAAGCTTGGCCAATCGTCAATAGCTGGACGAGTTCCTAAGGGCTTGAAGGACTGATCTGCCTCCTTGTTTCTCCTAACACCTCCAAACCTTGTGCATCTTGTACCAATGATCTCATCTCTAAGCCCCAGGTCTCTCAATTTATCTGTGAACATAAGAGAAAACCGAAATGCTGCAGTCTCGTGGCCCAAACCAACCATAAGCTTGACTATGAGAACCTCTTCTCCAGCATCATAGAGGCAACACATTTTCGGCAGCGACTCACGAACCATGTCTACCATCACCATGTCATGCAAACTCACTCCTGTAAACAGGATATACTCGTTGCAATTCAAAGATTCATCGGCAAAATCCTGCTCCCAATCGAAACAACACCTCTTAAAGGCCTTAGTTCCCGTAAAGTACTCTGAAGTAACACCCCTGTACATTGCCAGCAGTGATTCTTGGTCCTCACCACGAAAGATGTTTGAAGAAGGGCATGAGTACTCAGAAGACTCGTACTCCCCATCGTATAAAGCCATCAGTATGAACTAAGCTCCCTGCCCTGCCCTGAACGCACAACACCAAACTAATCAATCAGTCGCACATTACCCTTCAAATTCAACCTCTTCTGGCGTACTAAAAACACGACCGAATAGCCCAAGTTGGTACCGACTCCGACTTTCAACAGCCACTTGTCCGCCATTTCTATAAACGAGTACCCCGAAACTGAACCCTGCGGAGATTTTGCAAACGATAGTCCATTTCCTTAAGTCCCGCTCCAAAAATTGTGACACAGATGTATGTAAGAGTGAATGTAACGGTGAATGTAACGGTGAATGTACTGCTCATCTGCTAGAGTAAACCTGCCAATTTAATCCTCACATTTTAGTTTCAATACCCTACACCCTAAATCAGCTATTAAAGAATCAGATGCTTGTACGTCCAGATGAGGCCTCCTCCCCCAAGACAATGCAAGCAGAGTACACACTGAATGTGAAATCGAATAACAACCGCAGAAGGGTATTATACGTCGAGTATCGTCGTGATATATTTGCCCGTACCACACGAAATGGTATAGAATTTCCTTCTAGATGCTGTAGTAAAGTGACTTCACATTTACTTCCTGCGAGCCATAAGTATGCGGTTTGTGTTTCTGCGATTGGTTTTAAAACAGGAATATTCTACACTGCCGTACATCAGGGTTTATGTTTTCTCAAGTCTCGGGGATGTTTATCTTGAGTCCGACGACTGTATTTTTATTCATTTTTTATCTGTTTGAATTATGCCCCACTAACAATCGACAACCCAGAAATTGCACCAAAATTAGGTCAAAAGTTGAACTTACAAAGGCACCGACCAACTTGTCAAGCATCCAATGCCTGGGGGCATTGAGCCTCTTCAAATCAGCTTCTTCAAACCCCGAGCCTAAAAGGGAATGATAAAAAGTCAATGCTCAGTACCAACAATCAGTGCTCTAACATTACAAACGACAGCAGCTCACTCTTCAATTAATCACAACTAGAACATAATGATGCATCAATCTGAGCAAGCCCTAGATTAGATCCACCGTAGATTCAAGAACTACATCTCAGAATCCAATCCTGCTCCAGCATGATTCAACAATAGTTTTCAACACTTGTTAAACAAGCTCAGCATTAACTTAAAAACTGTGAAGAATTGTACTAGGCCACACTAGGCCCGCATCTTAGTTCCCCAATTGGGGAGAGCCTGAGGTTAATTGACATTCTCCGGACGGAACATAATTTGACCATATCCTTGCCGAAATTAATTGTGAGCAAAACAAGCCGGGAATTAATTTACATAGAATAGATGTAAAACTTTGAAAATTCAGCTCCAATTTTCCATTTTCCGATTTTATATTACCCCAGAGAGAGACCAACACGTACCATGATATCCATGTGAAGCCAGTCAGCGCCGCATTCCTGGATGAACTTGGCCTCCGAAGCCAAATTGGCGAAGTCGGAGGAGAGCATGGAGGGCGCAATCTTGGCCCCGGGAAGCTTCATCTCCACATTCTCACCCATTTTTTTCTGTCCTCTACAATCTCAAAATCCAATTCCTCAACGCAAATCCGCAAAATCAGATTACAAAACCTCCCCGCAACACCTTGAAATGCAGAAACGCTAGACCTGGCAAGAAACGAGAACAGCGATGACGAAGAGAGCTGATTACAAATCACAATGCACTTTTTTCTTCACGCTGGAATCCAAAAACCAAAATCACTAAATCACACCAAAACCTCTCCAGAAAACGCCAGAGAAAGAAGAAGAAAAACAATAGGAGCTCCTACAAAATTGAAACAGAAACTCACCATAATCAGCAGCAGCGGAAGAACTTCCGACGAGGCTGGCGATCTTGAAAGAACATAAACTTAGAAACCCTAGTCGTCTCGTCTAGTCGTCCGTACCTGAAATATCATCCAGAAACGGAAAGTTCATCCATAAAATTTTCACTGCTCATCAGGTGCTGATTTCCACGGTTTTAGGTGCAGTTGCTCTTCTGCTGGTGCTGACATGTCAGCCTCTCGCCGTAGAATTGATTCCGCTGTCCGAGGCCGGGTTTGTAGTGCCAAACCCGGCCTGCAAAAGTGCCGACACCCAAACTTATCAGGAAATTTTTCTCGTCAAATTTAGATAGAGCACCACACCTCAGTTGTGGCGAATTAGGCAAACTGGGTCGATCTCGGTTTGCATCCTTGTTGCGTGCGTTTGCAGTATTGTCCATGGTCGGTGCGTTCAATTCCATAGCACCAGGAGCACTAATCCTGTTGGGTTCTGCTTTTCCTCCTCTTCTTCAAAACATTCTGCAGGTTTGCTTCTCATTTCCTTCTCGATCATGATGTAGTCTTTCTGTTCAGTGCTCTAGCTCCAAGGGTTTATCCGCAATCTCCGGCAGTGTAGCAAACTAGGTTTCAGGGCTGGCATCTTAACGTGGCAGTGTATGCTGGTTGGTCTTTCAATGTTTTCGTTCTGGTTGCTTCTGCTAGATTTGTAAGTGGGGTTGTTTGCACTGTTAATATCGGATTAGGGTTTTAGAGGATTGTTGTTGCAGCAAAGATTAAGTTGCTTTTTCTACAGATTCCTCCGCGCCACTTTTTTTTTATTCTGTGGAGAAGTTTTGTCAGTTGCAATCCTGCTTTATTCAGTCTTGTCTCGGTACCGTGCAGAATTTGTCCCTAAACGTCGTGAGTATAGTACTCGACTGTATGTAAGCACGAAACTCTAGTGCCTTCTGTGATTCATTCGGAAGTTACTTGCAATTAGAAAATTTGAGCTTAGGGGACAGGAGTTTCATAGAGGACCCGCTATTTCGATCTGGCATTCTATAGGGTATTGAAGGTGACAAAATCCTATCTGAAGTGTAGAGAACCTAGAGTGTTTATAGGAAGCAAAGATCAATGAGATGAACCCTTTTTGTAATTTTGGTTAGATCCTAAGTGTCTTTACCCCAAAAGCCTATTCTCTTTGTAAGGTGGTTTGTGATTTATGAAGTTCTTTGAAGACCACCCTGAAGCCAGATTAGGGGTCTTCAACTGTAGGCTTGTTCAAACCATTGGGAGGAAGAAACTCTATAGTACGCTGGATTTCCTTCTTGGGGTCCTCTATAGTACAAGCCAGCCAGCTAGCTCGGATGCATCGACAGGTTTCTTAGTTGAAAATGCTGGAGATTTTTTTGGAAGGAAGGCATGCTTTTTCATATAATATCACCCTAAACTTAGATAATCATTCTTAAATTTTTTGTGTTCATTGTTTCAGGAAAGGTATCGCCATGGATCTGGCATTGTGCATTGCGGATACTTGGATCCTGATTTCTTTTTGAGGCAGAAATTGGCGACTGCAAGTGATATGGATTATGCCTGTTGTCGCTAATCACTGGGTCACAATCTGTGGAGCTCTAACAGTACACTTTCGTAGAGAGGGTTTGCCCACATACTAGCAGGTTCGGTATGTAAGTATGCCTCTGCCTTGGTCCTCCACCTGGAAAACTCGTCTGACAAGACGAAGACAATCTTTTGGAACTGATGCTGGTAACGACGCCAGTATGAACCTAATAAGAGAAGACTCTCACGAGAGGAGCGCTGGCAGTAGTAGTAGCAGTCATGGGCAATCGACTCTTCAGGTGCAGGAAGAGCTGGAACAGCTGAGACGGGAAATTGAACTCCTAAAAGCAACACAAAGTAGAACAGACGATTCACCTCGAACTATTCAAGTCCGGGAGCAGATGGAGCAGCTTAGATTGGAGAATGAGAGGTTGCGCAAATGGGCACCACCTGACTCTCTCACATATCAGCATGTAAATCCAGTTGGAGCTCAGCAAAGAAGTGAGTACGAACCACCTCATCATGCTTATAGACATGATCAGTACCAATTTCCAGATGGCATGTCTCCTCGGAGTGGCCAATCTGGTGAAGACTCCATGGGATCCAAGTATGTGATTGAGGCACCATTTGCGTTCTCGTCTTCGAAGACTTCGAGGTCGCAAAGCCTGCCGAGACCATCTGCACCACCAGGATCATCAAGTGCTCGTAGTCTTGTACACTCTCAAAGTATTCAGGTTGTTAGAGAAGGGCATAATCCTTGGCTGGAGAATGGGAGTGGGACGCCATCTTCATCACGTCTGGCTTCTGTAGACCAAAGAAAAAGCATGTCTCCTCAAACTTTACAGGCTTTCGGATCGTTGCACATTCTCAGGCAGGAAAAGGAAAGGCTTATGGCCGATAGAGAGCTATCCCCCCGCACTGTGGGCAATAATCCGTTCTCTGCTGGACCAGATGTTTCGGTGCGCACACTTCAGGTATTGGACGAGGTTGCTAGCTTGAAGCGTGATATTGAGATGCTTAAATCCAACAGAGTGGAGACTCCTGCCATGTCTGAGCGCACTCTTCAGGTTGCACAGCAGCTTGACAAGGTGAAACATGAGAATGAGATGCTGAAGATGAATAAAGCGAAAGAAATGGAACATGCAAAGCGGCGCTTGGCCTACTTTGAGCAGAATCATGCTGCTGCTTCCCAAGTCCGCATGCAAGAGATCAAGAAAATGATTATTACCAGTCAGGAATTGGATCTGGCGTTCCTAGTGGATGCAACTGGCAGCATGCAGGTACCGTACCGTCTTAAATTTTTGCTAGAAAATGAATGTTCAGTTCAGGTGCTGATGGCCATGGATTGTCGTCTGAGAGTACTGTCTTAAAAGTGTAAACCGTGTAATTATGATATAGCCCTTTCAAAGACTTCGAATCCGAATTAAGTCATGCAACCAACGGAATTGGAGCTATCCTCCAAACGTTTGCCTTTGGTGGACAAAAACAACCAAAGGGGAATCCATCTTGTATCACGACAATCATTGCATCTGTTTCTTTTATTTTCAATGTTCTGAAAGGGTGTGCTGTTTTGCAGTCAAGCATTGATATGATCAAGACCACGGTGACTTCCATGGCAGCGGGACTAATGGCGTCATATCCGGAATGTAAACTGCGTGTGGCCTTCGTGCCTTACAGAGACTACGAGGACATGGAACAAGACGACATGGAAGTGTGTGATTTTACTGCGAGCTTCTCTGGCCCAGACAGCATTTTCTCACAATCATTGTCGCTGGTGTATGCTGCGGGTGGCGGAGATGATGCAGAGGACGTCTTCTCAGGCATTGCTCGTGTAGCACAATTGAGCTGGGATGCCACGAACCGTTTGCTTATTCACATTGCAGATGCTCCATGTCATGGTATGCAGTTTCATGATGGAGTAGGTGATCACTACCCCACCGGAGATAAACTTGGCCGCTCAATTGGACCTCAGCTGCAAATTTTATACGAAGTTTGTCATATTTCCACCTATTTTTTCTGCCACTTAAATAACACTACCAGAAAGATGATTCGAGTGTTCCAAGCTGCTGCAGCTGGAAGCCCCTTAACGATTTTAGAGGAACAGTTCGAGAACATCAGCAGCATTCCACACAAGGTGATAACCTTGTGTCGTGGCACCATCCAGAAGACTTTAAGCGTTCTGAATGCGCAGCATCGGCTGGATTCACAGTTTGTGCATGAAGCCGTAGTGAAAAATGTACCATCATGGCCACAGGTCCCAATTCAATTTGGGGTTCACGTCAGATGCAAGTAAGCTTCGGACTTGTATTTTGGCTCGATTCTGGCTTTGGTTGCTTGACTGTAAAATGTTGAACGACTTCGGCGGTGGTGTTTAGTATGCCAATGGATATCTTGAATCTAGCATAGGCCTGTTAAGGGCCTGTTTACACCCAAAAACTTTGGGTTGGAGCCCACAAAGAAATGGAGTGTTTTGATTGGGAGATAGCTATGGTACCAACCCAAAGTTCCAATCAAAGCACTCCATTTCTTTGGGCTCGCAACCTAAAGTTTTTTGGTGTAAACAGACCCTAAGTTCTGGAACCACTCCAGATAGTGAGAAGAAACTCTCATCAATTAGGCCTCCATTTGTGGAGCTGAAGCGAGCGATGTTTTAAATTTCAAACTCTAAGTGAGAACTTTCCAATTATAAATGCAGGTGGTACCGGGCTTTAGATGATATGCTCAGCAGAATTAACGCTAAGATGGCTTTGGACGAGGAATCCATGGACCATATTCAAATCCAGATTGCCCAACATCCTTTCAGTGACGAAGGGGCGGTACGTTGGCCTTATCATGCATTGATCAAGTATCCAAATGAGGCTCCCCGGTAAGCATCCAACTGTTCGATTGTCGATGACAATACCGTTTTACTTGCTTGCTTGGGCTGCTTCTCAATTCTTCGATGATGTACTGCACACGATCAAAAGGCGTTTCCTGTAATTGAGACTGTTCCAGGGACTTTTACATAACATCGTAAAGAGAATTTTCCTTGTGGTGCTTTAGGAGGTCTCTCTACGGTCACAGTGAGGGTAAGGGGGGACTCGCTATGATTGTGACCATTGGAAGACCATGCTTTCTGAAAGTTTTCTTAACAATGTAATTTTACTGAAAACTCTGTTGTCATCAAAGTGACGATGTGTTTGCTAATGATTGATAGCTACCTTGTTAACAGCTCTATGGTGGTCAAAAGATTCAAAACACCTCTCGGAAAAGACGTCCGAGAAGTCCACAAGCGGGAACGATATTGGGCACAAATGGAAGTGCAATCAGTTTCGGCACATATGGCTAATGAATTCAACAAATGGTACGTTCTGAAGTCTAGACTGCACAGAGAGATCTTGCATAACCCTCTTTTGCTCACCCCGTTTTAATGGGAGGTCTATTTTGTGCAATTTCTTCTGCTTTTATTGCGGTTCACAGCCTTCTGCTTCGTCTTACTATATGTCTGCCTTTTCCTGCAGTACCGCAAACATGAAGAACGTCAAAAGGGTTGAGTTTACTCAAGTGACGACATTAGGGGTTGGCTCGGGTCCTAATACCAAGTACTACAACATGGAAAGCCTTCTGGAGGGAGAGTGGCTCAGATACTCGAACAATGGTGGCTATGTGAACACTCTCGATTACGCCGCTGTTTTGCAAGCATTTACACATTGGACGCATGAGCGCTCCAGAGGGTTATTGATGGTCACAGATCTCCAAGGAGTTCGAATGGTGAACACATTTGGCGAAAATGTGTTTTGCCTCTGTGATCCTGCAATTCACTGCACTGATGTGTTACGGTTCACGCGAACTAATCTTGGTCTGGAAGGGTTTAAGCTCTTCTTTGATACTCACAAGTGCAACGATGTCTGTGACAAATTAGGGTTAGCACCAGGAAAAGCAGGCCGTACCTTGTCAGGCACGCAGGTGGGCAGTTATTGGTGACAACATTAGACCAAGAACCCCCAGCATTCTGTTCAGGTGGAAAAATGTGGGAAACGTTCAATGCCAATTTTTCAACTTTAGGCAACCTGCATAGCTCCTCAGGATTCTTCACGATTAAAAAGCTGGTAGGACTTGTACTTATATGGACGCTCGGGTTATGCTGGACCCCGAGGTAAGTCGGTAGTTAGAACCACCAATACCTTTCAGGTCTTCTTGTACAAAATCTGCAGAAGTATAAGTTGAATTTTTGGTCTCTTTATTTCAAAAGACTGACGTTCAGCAATTTATACACAGCGCTGGAATTTCAAATTCATCAACAGCTTCAAAATTGTAGTCTACACCTTTGTGTAATTCTGTGATGTGGGCTTCCTTGTACCCTCGCAATTGTACTGTTGAGCATAAGCGTATTTCAGCGCTGAATCTCTCAGCTTCCCTCAGGTTGGGCAATAATTGCATTCTCAAGCTACGCAAATACCCTGGTCGTCTGCCAAAATAATGAGAAGAAACTCAGATTTCCAAGTGACGAATTTTAGGGACTTCTAAAACTAGCAGTTCTAATACTCAAGATTCCAAATTCTGAGCATGTTTTGGATTATTAGACTTACATTTTGTTGGATTCTGTCAGCAATTGAAAGAGGATTTCATTGCATTGATATTAACTTCTTGTTTTTGGATACAATACAAATCAACTATGAATTTTCAAGAGCCTATAGTGCCTTGAATATTGGAGCCTTAGGGTTGATTTTTAGGAACAGGTCGCAATAGTCGTAGTTACGTAAGTTCTGGTTAAGTGCCGTATGAGCAAGCAGAACAGAGAAGAAAACGACAATAGCGAGGACTTTTGTCCTTCCACAGTTCTAGCAGATGCAGTGACCTCAAGAAATTTGTTACCTGTAGAGTTCCGTGGATTCTGCTTCCCTGAGCCTCTCTTCTTAATTGAACGATACGTAATTGCCTTGCTCCACCGAATCAGTGCCTTGACACCAGACGGAACCCCCAATACAATCGCAGTCTTGAGCTAACTTATTTGAACTGAGAGGTTCTTGATCCTTTACGTGTGAGAATGGGGGTATTCCGTCTCTTCAACAGCTCTTCATCAATATATGTTGAAAAATGAGGAACAGCTGCTTTCATCTCCGAAATCCAGCTTTCCTGAAGCGAGTGGCTGTTGTTAACAACCAAACACTTCCGTAACATGCTTGCAACAGGTATGTGAGGAAGGACTATTCTCAAAAATTTCTTGAGCTCCTCGGTGCGAAACGATAGACGATAGAGAAAAGTTTCCTTCCCAGATCTGAACTGTCCAACGTGTGCGTGAACTTTCCACTCATCCTCCAAATAGCGAGATAAAACCAGCACTCTTTCTTCAGAAAAGAGGTCGGTACGTATTTCACCCTTCCGTCCACCAGACACTAACGAACCTGCATCGCACCACCAGACAGCTAGAGACTGGGGCGTCAAATGACTCAACCACCTCTTGCGTATCAGCAATTCATCACTGTTGTGTGTAACCTCGTATACTTTCGTCAAAGAATCCACAGCTCGACTTTGGAACAGGAACTTATTACTTGCCCCTAGATGCACAGAGTTTAACGACGATATCTCCTTCAATGCAGCAGCTTTCCATTGAAAGTACTCCTCGTCCACTTCGCTGATGCGAAACAACAGCCTAGCGTCGTTCTCACCTAGAGACACACATGCTCGTAAGATTTTTTTACTTAACCCTAAACGACCAAAAGGCCCAACTGTGAATCCCATTGTATATTGGTAGTTCGAGTTTCTCATGTGAGGACTTTCATTTCTCCATTTTAAATGATTTACTCAACAACACACGCAATGTTCTTCAATGATTCTAGTGATATTAAATTTATACGACTTGAATTAAAATTTTCACAACACATTCAAATCAGATTAGTCATTTTAAAACCATGAACCCTTGGTCATTGAGGAGTTACAACTTCCAATAGAAACAACCATCATAATCAGTGATATTGGTTGAAGACACATAGTCAAATGCACCGAGTAGTATACTCACCTTTGACAATATGAAGAGTACAGTCTCCGAGGAGAGACCCTAAAACGACAGACTTCGTCGAATCCTGCAGCCCGGTTTGATTCAAAGCCTTAAAAGCTAAATTCGCACCATGTAGAACTCTCGATTCTGATCCCGCGGAAGCCGATTTCACTTCTACGCCACGTTTTCGATCCCTCTTCGATTCAATTCGAGAGTACTTACTTGAGATGAACGACCTAAACAGAGGGGACGTCGTCACATACCCTCGAACACTGAAATCACTCCGCTCGAATCCACGAACACCTTCTGTAAACTTCGCCAATGACCTTCCATTGCCTTGAACCTGCTCCCGATCACTACACATTCCAATGCCATGCCGTCCGCTAGCTTGCCTCAAAATCGACGAAATTCTCTGTAAGGGAAAACGTTCCAGGGCAGATTTCATTGCTACAAAGATTGAGTCTCAACGCGAATTCGAGTACCGTCGCTGCAGATGATCTAGCTCACCACTTCAATTACGTAAAGGTCAGGATTTAGGGTTTCAGTGGCGTACTCAGTGAATGGATGAATTATTCAGTCCCTCTTTAATGTCACAGCCCGAGTTGCATGTGATAATATGGACTTTAGTAATGAGAACTAGAATTGTTTGATGAATGACTTTCAAGGAACTCTAGAAATGGAGAATGTAGATTGCACTTATTTATTGGGAATTCGATAAGATTTAGGTGACCACCTCTACAACCTTCTAAAATACAAAAAGGAAGAATTAGGAGAAATAATAATTATTGAAACTTATTATTTTCTATTCTTTGCTATTATAATACTTGGATTTGTATTAACCAATCACAAAGATCAATAGAGCAGTTCATTGTGACTACCCCACTTCCAAAATTTAGATGTGAACATATGATGTATCGATGTGGCTTCATGAACTAATTAAAGTGCATTTCTATGAACACATTTTTCTTTCATCCACTTCATAGAACTTGCAATTATCTATTTGCATGAGTAAAGAAGCTTCATCAAATTCAAGGAGCAATACAATTCAAATCTAAAACCAAAAAATGTGAATACATTGCTTGTGCTTGCCACTTTTAACTCAAAAAATCCAAAAATTGCACAAAAAATATTTTGATTGAACCCTCACAATCAATTTTAAATACAATATTTACAAAATATGGAATACAATGTAGAATATATAATATACAATATATATATATGATATATGGAATATGAATACATATGAATATATGGTATATAAAAGTGGGCATTGATACAAGATATGATACAAATATGTCATATTGATTGCAATGACTATCTTTCAAAACCCGAGGGGTACACTACTACAAAAGAAGTTCATGGGTGAGGAGCAACCAAATTTTGGACCCCCCTATTTTATATCCTCAAATTTTATTTTTTTCCTAAAAAAAATGTGAATAGATTTTTCTACTTTGAAAGTTTATGTTCTGAATTATTGGTATTTTTTATGTTAATAATAATTAGTTACAAATTTTAGAAGAAAAAAGATACACTGTAAAGGTAAAAATAACTTTCACACCTCTATATTATATAAGAAAAAAAATTTGAAAAATGGAATTTTTTTTTATAAAATAGCTTTCTACTGAAAGTTTATTTTGGATGAATATTAATACAATAGGCATCTTCATGTGATCTCTATAAATATTTTAGTTGAAAAACATGCCATTTTAGTTCATTTTTCAATCTTTTCCAGACAATATATCATATGTTATTTAGGATTGAAATTTTTGACAATAAAAACCTATAGACATTATTAAACAAAGCTCAAAATTGTAGGTTGAAATTATATTTTATTAGAAAATAATTAGGAAAAGTAGAAATGGGTAGTTAGGATTTGGTCGCTCCTCACCCTTGAACTTCCTTTGTAGTACACCCCGGGGTTCAAAAATGAATAAAGTAGGGGATAGGGTACAAAATGAATTTCACAAGTATATTGTGATTTTTGATTAATTAATTGCTAAATTGTGGTAAGGGTATTACTATGTACTTAAAAATATCAACTCAATTTTTCTTGAGATTGACACATCTGAATATTCAGTGAATTGGATGATGGGAGAATTGGAAACCCCTCACCTATCAGTCTCCATATCACACAAGGATCACTAATTAGAAATAAAAACATCCTCGTATCCAAGAATGTCAACGCAACTGTCTTTGAAATTGACACACCTGAATATCTAGTGAGTTGGATGTGGAGAGAATTGTGAGCCCTTCATCTGTCACTGTCTATTTTAAATAAGAATCACTAATTAAAAATAAGAACATTTTTGTACCCAAGAATATCAATACAACTTTTCTTAAGATTGACACATTTAAATATTCCGTGAGTTGGATGAGGGAAGAATCGTGATTCCTTCACCTGTCACTTCCATATCATTATAAAGATCGCTAATTAGAAGTAAAAACATCCCCACTAGAGTCTTTCCTATCCCTATCTAAATGAAATTGCTCATATTCAATATAGTGGTAATCCCTAAATCTACTTTTACTAAACAAAACACTCATTGCTACCTCCACTTATCCAATGATCATTTCTTTCTTGCATATTGTGTGACTCCTTGTACTCAATACAGTGATAATCCCTAAATTTACTTTTATTCAATAAAACACACATTGTTATCCCCATTTATCCAGTAGACATTACTTTTTGCCTATTGTGTTACTATTAAACATAGATTTAATACATGGTGAAAAAGTTTAAGTTATAGAGAAGAATTGGTAGGGACTCTCATTCCCTATCCCCATATCATGGGTGAGGATGCTCCAAGGTATGTGCACCCAAAAATCTTCACCTGAAATGTACGAGTGCTGTACATATCCTGTGTTCCTGTAGCTTATGGTTATCTCACCGGTTTCGTCCGAGAAAACAGTGGATGTGATATTAGAGAGGGGTGACATTAAAGAGGCGGCGGTAGAAGTGGATGTGAATTCCCGGTCAGTCATCCGTCCGCATTATTGACGAACGTCGTTCGTTGGTTTCCTGTCTCCTCTGCGAGTTCGTCTTTCTGCTTTCGGAGCTCTGCGGTATTTGCAGCAGTAATTTGAGCTTCTCAGTGCGTCGTTGATTTGTTCCCATTCATTGAGGACAGAGATCATTTCTTATTTGGATGATCGAAGGTGGCGTCGGCGTCCTTCGTGTGAGTGTTTTTTTCTCATTTTTTCTTTTCCACTTATTTAGGACCTTCGAGGTGCCGGCATCTTCTTTGGAGGTTATGTTTTTTAATTTTGTGGTCATGCACTACTAGGGCCGAAAGTGGAAGAGATCGTGAATCCTTGATTGATGGCATTCTTTTGGTCATGGTGTTAGGGTTGTGATTGTGCTGCTGTAACGTATGAAGACGAGACACCATGAGTGTGCGGATGCTGAGCCGTCCTTCTTCATCATCAGGCTCCACACAACAAGTCGCGGGTGGTGGTTCTTCCGGTGCCGCTGTCCCGACATCACCTCCTGATTATTTACCGAAGTCTCCTTCCATTTTCGTCTCGCCATCTCGGTCGCCAGGCTCCGGCGCAGCTGCATCGCCTTCCGCTACGCCTCCCACTCCTTTTCCGGTTTCTGATATTTTCGGGACAGATTCTATTTTACGTCAATTTCCGGCAATAGATGGTGAGTATCCAGGGGCGTCTGCACCGAAGATCGTGTTGCCGCCCCCTTACGAGGGGGAAGATTTCACGGACCCGCTGACCAAGCAGGTAGTGGTAATTGGTGTGATAAGTCGGTTGGAAGATGAGGCTTCGCAGCTCCTGGACCGCATTCTCCTATCGCAAGTTTTTTCTGGCAGTAAATGTGCGAACCCTCGGAATTTGCAAGGGGACCAGGAAACGGTGTTGACTGCAAACCCTAATTTGACAAGTGATGATGTAGCGCCAATTCTGACTCCTCCAACAGAGAGAGTGCTTCCACAAGAGAATGGCTTTGTCAGGGGGAGAAGTCATGGTAAAGGCAGAGGAAAATATGATGAAAGTAGAGATGGAAGCCGAAGGGATCAGAATTCTGGTTCTAGAGCTGGAGATACTCGATCACAGACTCTACAGAAAACAAAAGGATCGATTGAAAAGAAGGTTGCTGGAAATGGTCGAGAGAGGGATTGGATAGATGGAAAGATAAAAAATCACTACGACCGTGAGAAGGGCGTATTGTATGTACAGTACGTCTGGGGTTCTTCGCCTCGTGAATGCTTGGCGGGAGAGAATCGAAATGGAGAAACCCTGGCCGAGGCACTGGAGCGACATGAAGCCGACAGTTTTCGCGGTTTGCTGTTCATGTTTTCTGTAAGGTTTTCTCTCTAATCTTCTTTCTCTCTTTGATCGATCACTAGGCACTTTTCTTCTATGGTTAGGCTGTCATGCAGGAGCGAAGTTTTGTCAGAATCGGGGTTCGTTGTCAAGGAGTTGTCAATCCAATTGCAGTTGATCATAAATCTCTACACACGACATCGATAATCAACCCGCACAGACAGTAAAGTTGACATTGGAGTTAAATAGGCCTGGTACACTGATTATGGCCTGTGCACCCTAAACCCTGCAGATAGAGATGGGTATCTGAGTATTACAACTTAAGATATAATAGATTTTGCTTTTGGATAATTGAAGTCTCTCTAGACAATTTGGATGTCATAACGCTGGAAATTCAACACCTCAAAAGTGCGAAGCCATTCATCAAGCATTGAATTTGCCTGTCGAAGAAACCACTCTTTGGGTATGAAATTGAGTTGTCTATTTATTACTCGGGCTGAACTTGCTTCTTAGGGTTCCTTGCTAGGATGTAGACAAATTACCGCACAATTGATACTGTTCTCCAGTCAGTTCGAAGTTAGTCGACAGCGTTCGCAACTCTTCTTTCCTGTTCTCGATCCAAATATACGTGATAGTGTGTAAATCTGCCACTACACATGTTTGCAGCTGTCTCTGGTGTTGGTTTTTCGATTATTTGATAGGGTGAATATCTTCTATCATTTTGTGGAATAGTCTTTCCCATAAGTTGTTTTCTTATAGGGTTTCTTTTGTAGGTGTGTCACATCCTATTGATTGTTCAAGAGGGCTCGCGCTTTGATCCACGTTATCTTCGGATGTTTCGTACTTTGCAAACTGCAAAGCACGCCCTTGCACCTTTCGTCAAAACTCAAGTGCTCCCCACTGTTCTACCTCAAACGGCTGGCAGATCTTCTCCATCCCCCCGTGCAGGGGTCGCCTCTCGGGACATGGTCGGAAGTAGGGGGGTAGGGGTTTCTGCTGGCCGACAGAGCTCTTCAAATGGGTACACAGGTGGACCCGCTCCTGTTTTGTATCCTGGTCAGTGCACGCCTGTCGCTCTTTTTGTGTGCTTAGAAGAATGTACAGAGTCTGCTTCTGGCTTTAACTTATTGGGATCTGCTGCCGAAGATGTTGCGGAAGGTCCGGGAGTCCCCAGCAGTTTACTTAGTGTGCCAGGGTCGTCTTCATCTCCTGGAAGTACTTACAGTAGACTGTCACGGTCTTCACTTTCGAATCCGGGATCAAGCAGGCCTGGAAACAAGACGGAGGGAGGTGTTCGAAAGAAGTTGCAAGCATCAACCGAAGCGCAGATTAGGTTTCTTCTAAAGAAGTGTCGGACTCTAGCGAGTGTGGTAGGTGAAGGCGGGTCTTCTGGATCTGCAGCAGCCGCTCTCCGAGGCCTTACTGGCGGTGTGAATACATTTGGTGGAGCTGGAAATGGAGGTGCACTTTTTGCACTTGATCAAAGCCGGGCTGTTGTTTTTATTGATAGAGCTTCTAATCGACAAGGAGCTGGACTTGAGGAGATATCAGATGTGCTTGCCAATTTCCTGAGGAATATGGGAGAACCTTCTACTCAAACGTTGAACCTGGCAGGTACATCTCCTGAGAGACTTTGGTCTTCACGGTCTACCTGTCAACATTTTAGGGTATAGAAAATATTGTCTGGCTTATGTCGAGGGTCCAAGCTCGAAAAGATGTTTCTGCTTGAGTTGTTAACCTATGAATATGGTAAGTTTTGAATTATTCTGTTTAGATCACAATTTTAGTTATTCCAAGTCAAATAGATAATGATAGATTCTCGCTAATACATGAGACTTGTATTTAGTCACTTGCGCTGAAAGCCTTGGATATTGTTCTGGTGTATTGCAGGACTTTCTGAGCCCGTACTGGACGACATTCAAGCGATTAAGGATTTTTTGTTGAGGCATACAGAAATATTAAGAGGGAGGGGGGCCATTGCCAGTACAGCAACAGGTACGCCTCTTAATTCTTAGTCTTCACCTTTGGCAATGTTACTGTTAAATGTGATGGGCACATATTTTATATCAATTATTTAATTCAATTCGAGAAGTTACTAAGACATGCATACGAGTATCATCCCATTCCCGTGCATGATCTGAAGCTCTGTGATGGTATGCGCATTGCCCGCCTGCAGTTCTATGGGTTACCACCTCTATGTTTTTAAACACTAGTGAGTAGTAGTAGACCGTATTCGCTCAAAGGCAAATTCTCGTGGTTTTAGTCAAGCATCAATTACGGCTTTATTTGTGTGGTGTCCTGGGTGCTGCTGTCTTTCATGCTATTTTTGTTGCAATGACAGGCAGTTCTGGTGGTGCTGGTATGGTTGCTGCTGCTGCAGCTGCAGCTGCTGCAAGCGCATCTGGAGGGGCAGGTGGAGCCACGAAACCCCTGCACAATCCCCCTGATCTACCAACGGTAAGTGCGTGGTTTTCTGCCTCCCAGATTCTTGCAGATGCGTTAGCTTCAGCGTGGGAAAACCGAGATACTATGAAGACTGAAACTGAAACTCCTGAAAAAATCGACAATCTGAAAAGCCAAGAAAGCTCTCCTCGCAAAAGCATGAGGAGGTACTCTCAGTCGTCACAAGGCGCAACACACGCAAATTCCACTGGAGGAATAAATTCTTCAACAGTGGCCCGACAGCGGGTAGCTTCTCTTGATGGAGTCATTTCCAGTCTGGAGAGTGCGATTGACCTTGATCACAAATTTTCTAAGACGTGGTGCAAGAGATCACTTCCAACGGCGCTTGAGGTCTATTTGGAAGACCTTCCGTCCACATACCCTACTATTGTCCATAATGCTCACCTTCAGAAAGCTCTGGTTGTTTTCCAGAGTATGGTCAGAGGACCAGCCGTCCAATCGTATGTTGGAAAGTTGACTGCGAGTTGTGAGTCCATCTGGCATGCTGGACGGCAGCTATGTGACGCTGTGAGCCTCACTGGAAAACCTTGTAGACATCTCGTGCATGATGTAGCAATTGAATATTCGGATTCCTCACTGGAAGCTTGTGACCGTGGAGTAGTGACACAGACCACAGTGCAGAAGAGGCATACAAAAGGTAAAAATTTGAATACTGGTCAAGTTTCTCCGGTCTTTCTTTTATACCTTTATCCTGTGTGACCAAGCGTTTGTGTTCATCACCTCGTCTACTTTTCATAGCTGTGTAGTGTCAATAATGTAGTACTAAGGTATCTGAAATGGCCACCAGATTTTCCTCTCCCATCCACTTTTTGTCCTTCATCTGATTCCTGTTATTGCAATTAATGTTTTTTGTTCATGATCTATACTACTTGACAACGAATGCAATGTGACAGGAGGGGGTGTATCCAAGCCACATTCGAGTGGTGTGATGTTTCTCCATGCTTGTGCTTGTGGTCGCTCCAGAAAGCTAAGGAAGGACCCCTTTGACTATGGAAGTGCAAATGTGACATTCTTTCGATTTCCTAATTGTGAGGATTTATTACCTTCCATGTTCATGCCTCCTAGTATCAGTGACAATTATATGGGAGGCTCATCCTGGAGTCTTGTCCGTCTAGGAAGTGCACGGTATTACCAACCTGGTAGCGGCTTGATGCAAATAGGATTTATTCCCGAACAAAAATATCTGTCCTTGTGGGATATGGTGGTACTATATGGTGATAACAATTTCGCAGCAGGTGCCCTGCCAGCAAATGCAGACGTCATCCTGGAGTCTCATAAAGCAGAAATAGAGTCCGACCATGCTAATTATACGTTCTCCGGTTCTCAGAATGGTTCAATAGACCCTAAACAGGGACAAGTAGAGCAAAGTTTTTACAGCAAAGTAGCAGAGAAGGGATCAGTTGGGGAGAACAGCAGGGTTGCTGGCAGAACCTCCACCTCCAGAATGGACAAATCTACGGTGAGCATGAGTTCTTCATCAAATGTCAATTATGGTGGCGACTCTGCTTTCCCTCCTCTGCCACAGAAAACGAAGACGACACCCTTGAAAGCTTCAAGGTCGTCAAGTGTTATGGACAGATCCAATGGTGTTGAGGAGATTCGCTCAGGAGCAAGGAATGACTCATTGAAGAATATAGTAGTGGGGCATGGTATGGCTTCGTTGAAAATTGATGCAGACAAAGAAGACAAAGAACCTGCCCATGATGCACCCTTTGCTGACAGTGACAATACTTCAAGCGTACAACGTCTTAATGTTTATGTCGGGTTTGAGCATGAATGTCCTCATGGACATCGCTTTTTACTCTCTGCTAATTATGTTCAGAATCTAGGACTATCTTATCCTCAGTCCAGTCCTAGTCATGTGGTTTCCGAGCTAGATACAGTAACTAGACTTGACTCAAGGATATCTGTTATGAATGAACCTGTAACATCAAATGGTGTTGTAATTGATAAGAAGACAAGAGAAGGATCGGAGGTAATGAGAATAGTAAAAGGTTCTGGAGAGGGGCATTTGCTACTAGGGATGGATCTACCCATTTACATGCACTGCCCTCATTGTGAGGCTTCAGCTGGCCGTGAGGAAAAACGGGAGGACATGGTCTATGCGGGCTGTGTATCGCAGCTTCAACGAATTTTTTTGGTACTCTTCTTAGAACTTAGGATCTAATCAGCTACCGTATTGTCTTCTGTTTCTGTGCTAGATTTGGGCTCTCTTAGTTGTTCAATGAGAAGTAAGTTGTGGGATCCAATCATGTCAAGCTGATCGGTCCTGCGTCTTTCAAATTTTCATGGATATTATCCTTAATTCTTGCTGAACTGCAACAGGTCACACCTCCGACCCCCTTGATGACACTCACAACTCAAGCTGTTGTTCAATTTGAGGTACATCACCACATGCGAACTTGATACAAGTTTAGTTTATAATCCAGTTGAAAAGCTTTTGGTGGCCAAATTGACTTCTCGTAGGTGTTTTTATCACCTTGCATTGAATTTCTTAAGTCTGGATTCAATTAACTTCCAAGCAAGTTTTTTATTAAATGCTTGGCTGGACTGTCCTAGTCCGTTGGCATTTTAATCTGCTAAAGATTTTCTGTATTATGGCTGCCGACACATCAGGGTCTCTCCTCATCAGGCACACCAAAGCAGCAGGGGCATTTACAGCAGGGAGTCAAACAGGAGGGTACCAATGTTTCTGGTGCCACAGAAATTGTGTTACCACCTGACAGCTTTCTTGTGCTTCGGTTACCGTTTGTTTATCACACCGTTGAGAAGAATGGTAACCTTCGACCTCTGAGCTATCAGAAGGATGCTCCTGAACGTTCAGCTTGGCTTGTTAAAGGCACTGCGCTGCGTTTGCATGCGAAGGTATCCGGAGCTGTGGAAACTCTGGCATGGCAGTGAAATAGTCGGTGATTGAACACCATAGAGAACTTCAACTGCCGTGCACGGAATATTCTCAAGATAGCCCTCAACATACCAGAGGACTTTTGAATGACATTTATTCCAGCGCTTGGTTTTCCAATTGGGTACGCCTTTCTTCTCTTTTACGTTAAGATCATGTTTTGCCTCTCAAACTTCAGGCCGCTTGAATTTATCTAGTGCTACTTCATGTGCGTTTTCATTGTTGCTCTCCCAACTGAATCACGATTTTGTACCCTGGTGAACAGTTAGGCGCCCACATGATGAATATGCAACAGGACAACCAAGATTTCGTGGAACAGATGGAGGCTGACCTGGTTAGAAACGCCCATTTAGTACATCGGACAGGCTCTTCTGCCAGTTAAGGAAGAATTGCTTGGAGTGTCTCTTGTCAACAGCATGATGATTTACTCGCAGAAAGGCAAGACATTAAAAGGACTTGAGACAGTCGAAGGGGCATGGAAAGTAGGGAGCTCATTCAAGGCCGTTCAGAACTGATATCGTCAGTAGTATCTTATATCGATCGGCTTGTGAGTTTATAAGCTCTGACTTTTTTCGAGTGACCACAGTTTTACATTGTTGTTTGCTCATTAGTTGCACTACAGACGTTTACAAATCCTTGGCTGAACTTATGAACTTCAAGCAGGGAAATAAATTGTGATGCTTGTCATTGCTCTTCTGTTAGTTCAGATGCCTGGTGTTTACTGCCAATATCGTCTCGGTCACAAGTTTTCTGCCTCTGCGTATCTGCATCAGTCTGCATTCTAGTATGCCATGAAGTCCGCGTGTAAAAGATGGCATGTGTGTCCCAAATGAATGTCATTTGTATCTTTAGCTTGCTCCTGTATAATGCTAATAGTTAGTGGCCCCTTCTTTATACAAACTGGAATTTCATGGTTGTGTTGATTTGCCAGTGGCGAACAAGGTTACCCTGATTGAGACCTGGTTGACATAACCGGGAGCACTGGTTTGTCAGATTGCACCAAAACTTGTGCTTACTGGGTGTTTGAAATTTCTGGGTCACAAACAAGGTTAGAGAGATGAATGAAAAATCTGAAAATTTTATGCAGTGTAGGAAGCTAGTAATGGTTTGATTTTCACCCAAAAAAATTCAGAAAATTCATTCTTTATATATTTTAATACTCAATTAACAAACTTGAGTTTATACGTGTAATCAACCTATTCAACTAACCTTGCAGGGTGCTTGAAATGCACTTTTTAGGGAACAGAGTTGTGTTTAGGGAACAGAGTTGTGGTTAGAAATTGTCCCTACTCTAAAAAAAATTGTCCCTACTCTAAAAAAATTGTCCCTGCAATATCTATTAATAGTGCTGATATAATTCTTGATGTGTTTGAAATTATTGCCTTCACTAAGTTTTGAAAGGAGGTTGGACATTAGTGTTTGAATTGCAAAAGACTTTTTTTAATTATAACATTGAATCTATTGGTTGGACATTGAAAACATATTTATAGATATAGATATATTTGATATATTCAGTATTGTATGTCTTGATGTTGTTTTCAAGTCTCTTGAGATTCATTCAAGGACAAGTAATGAATTATTTTGTGCCCCCCTCTACAAATAGAAATAAGTGCTTATACGATATTATCTTTGAAAATTCATAACTAAACCCATGAAATTCCAAAAAATATAAAATGCACTTGTATTCCTCTTGTGGTTTGAGGAAAATAATTTTGAGGGGTCAAACATCCCCCAAAGAAATAATAATCAGAAGAAAGGATCAGGCGTCTTTCATGGACACCCCACGGAAATAGGATGCGAGTCCAAATGGCAGATCCAACACCCATTGGTTCCCAGACCGCGGCGATAGACTCTTTTGACGTCACAGGGGGCATGGGTTTCTATGGCCGACATCGGGGTCCTAACAGCGCGTCTTCTTCAATGGGCAGTCAACTCGTGCGTGCGTCTTGAACTCTGCAAACCCTCAGACATTCTGGTTTCCTCCGCCAGGTCTGCTTGCGATTCCGCTTCTTCTATCCAGGTTCGACGCCGCTTCGTTTTCGATTCTCGCATTCCAATCCTTCTTCCATTGCGCTTCTTTTGGGACCTTTTCCGGGATTTTTGGTGGATTCTGTGGTGTTTTGTAAGCTCGATTAGGGTGTGTGCCTTCTTTCCAGTATCCGATCCTGCATTGGTTTGAGGTTTGAGGCTTGTTTGATGCTTATTTCTCTACTTTGTTCAGAGATTCGAAGGTGTTAAGTGAACGAAGAGAGTAGCGATGGCGAAGGGGTCGCAGAGTCAGGCGTCGACCACGGCCTCCTCGGCGAGGGGAGCCGCTCCAGGTGGAGCATTACCGAGATCAGCATCATCCGGAGCTCCTCCCAAGGGAACCGGGGGTTCAGGGCTGAGGAGGAGACGCACCGCGTCGACCGGTAGTGGCGGTGGAAGTGGCAGCGGCACGTTCAGGAGTGGAAACAGCAACAATATGTTGCGGTTCTACACCGATGACGCCCCTGGTCTGAAAATCACCCCTACTGTTGTGCTCGTCATGAGCCTCATGTTCATCGGGTTTGTGACCTGCCTCCATGTGGTCGGGAAGCTGTACGGCTACCGAACCAAGGCGGCCTAGGTCTTGATGTTTCTAAGATCCTGTTTTTGTCCCAGTAGGAATTATCAGTAGGGGTTGTAGAGCAGATCGACGTGGCGATCAGGGCTTTACATTTTGCAGTGAAGATCAATAGCTACGCTCAACAGGAGCTTGCAAGGCTCACAACCTGTGCTCTAAGGGGTGTGGAATCATGCTCGAAGTAGAACGCCACAGATCATGCTGAGAAAGCCTTTAGCCAGATATGGCCTGATGATTTGAGAATGATGTTCTTTAAGGCATCCTTAATTCGTAGAACGCTGCTTGCTTATGTTAGTTGATGGTTTGGGGTTTTATGAATTGATCGTGTCTTATCTCCCTGTTCCAGGACTTTTCCTAATTGATTTAAGTCTAAACCTTTTTCACCCAAATTTATGTCTGAATTTCTGCAGTTCTCCTCTCATATCTTTGTACAAATGCATTACTTACCTCCATTTCATGAAAGTGATTTGTAAAGGAAGGTTTTCTTTTGAGAATTCAAGCAGAGTTTTGGATGAATGATGAGAAGTTATTTGGATGGAACATCACCCCGAATGTGAACTTCGGGGTTTTAAAGGGTTAAACAGGTTGGTGAGTTGTGGAAATACCCTAAGAGTTTCTATGCCTCATGTACCGAATATTTGTACACGTTCTGAAGTATTTTGGTCACACGATGTCATCACTATGTTGGGAGCTTTTCACAAACACAACGTCGGGAGTCCAGAGCATTCGTCACTTCTTATCTTGTACTCTAGCTTTGTACAGATAATTGAGACCTAATCTCCCCCACAGCCTTTTAACCTTCTAACCCATAAATGATGTTTGGCCATTTTTTTGTCTATGAATGATAATCTTTGTGTCTAGGATAGAAGTGCAACTATTTGCCCTTGGAATTTTGCATGAAAAGGAGAGGTCTTGTATAGTAGCTTGACTTCCAATGATTGCTTTAGGGTTTTTTTAAACCAACTATTCATACAATGTCAAAAGGGATGATTTTCAGAGTCACAAGCCTATCCTTTAAGGGTTAAAACCCAAACCCTTTTTTGTATTTCTACTTATTTGCTTGCTTCTTTGTACAAATATATTAATTCCATCAATTTCATTAACTTGGTTTGAACAAATGGGTAGTTCATAAAGATTTAAGAATTAGTTTAGATGAATGAGAAAATTATTGGGATAACTAAAAACATCTCCCATAAGCACTTTTGTTGTCATTTAAAATATCGACTTTGGAGTGCTTGAAGTTCTCCTTACCCTTAACAACTTCATGGTTTAAAAAAACTAGTTAAAATAAGCTCAAATTTTGTTGAAAAGGAAAGGTACCTTGTGCTTACAATCTATACCTTAACCCTTAACCAACAAGTCATCCATTGGCCAGTTTTCAACCACTTTTGGGCCCAATGCCATTTACTAGATAAACAAGGCTGGTTCTTCATTTCGTTTGTTATGTTTGCTTTGTTAGTTACGATGAGATCTCTGGAACCGTGCATCCCCACGCAAACTTCTTGATACCATCGGAAAGCTCTCTGCGAAAGTTACTGAATTTCAAAGTTCTTGTAATTCACCAGCACAGGGCACACTAGTAAGTATTTTAGTGCCATGTGCTTGCAGTATGTGTGTCGTTACAGTACAGTGAGAAATCGTTATTAGTGCAATTCCAAACTGAGCTTAGGTTAACTAGTCTTCTCAAACCACAGAATTATTTTGGGGGCAGACGAGTAATCCTACAGGTCTTCATGTCAGCAGGCAATGTCGCATATAAATCCTAGAATTTCAGTATATGCTTGCATTTCGACGAATCCGACAAAAAGACGAGAATAAAGAGTCTCAGGGATCACCCCCAAAAAGTAATATCCACAGATGCACTGTGAAATCGTTCTGCAACTCTCTAAAAGCGATAAAATTACTGAGGACTTTGGACCAATTGTGTAGGAGCATCATACGAACTCAGCAAGAGACTCTATTGGTAAGGCAAAATGAACTGCAGATCAAAACTTCAAACCAGGTGGTCTGAGCTTAAAGAGTGAGAACTTCATTACAAGATAGCCTACACACGTACAAGGAGGACACTCTCGTCGACTCCCTAAACCGTGATCCCAGGCACATCAATTCCGGCCACCTAATAAGCTTAAGAAGCGGCACCCTTGCCCTTCTTCTTCTGAATCTTCCTCTGGTAGAACTGAAGCTCCTGGCCTTCCAAAATATATCTGGGGAATTCCAAAATCCATATTAGAACACGACTTAATGAAGCTCAATAGACCGTTCTAAACTCCTGATCATGAATGGCCGGATACTCCACATGTCCAAATAATGTATTTTATAAATCAATAACAACAGAATCTACAGTGATGGATTTGATATACCAAGTACGATAAGGTGTCTATTCACTAAAAATGATCGAGTCTCACTAAAATAGTGAAATCAACTGCGTGCAGGCAGGCAGGGAGCATCGTCGAAGAAAAATCTTGTCTGTAAAAATATTGAGTAAAATAAAGGGGAAAAAAGAGAAGTAACATACCCGTCAGACCGGCCACATTGACCGGGTCGAGATGAAATGCAAGCCAGCAGCCTACCGCTGGCAAACTGATCCTCCAGATGAGAGTCAAGCTTCTGGCCTACTTGCCTCTTAGCAATTTTCTTCAACACATTCTTACTTTGCTTCTTCTCTTCTTCGGTTGCTTCAACAGATTGCTGAGATTACAAAACAGTAAAGTAGCCATGAACAATCTTCTTGTAAAATGCAATGCATACGTGTAACTAAAATAGATCAAAATCATCATAAAGCTGGAAATGAAGTCAGCAAAATCTAGGACAAAGCTGCCATCTAAGTAAAGTACCTCGTCTTTCTTCGCTACGGTCTTCTTCTTCTTCCCGATTTCAAGACCGAAGTGTTGGCTGTACCAGGTCCGGAAAGGAGCAGCATCAACCTGGATAATGGCATTCTTCACCAGAGTCTGGGTACGAACAAGCTCATTGTTGGAAGCGTTGTAAATCACGTCGAGAATTCTCGACTTGCGAGTCACGGCTTCAGAACCCCACGAGAAATTTCCAGTATCCAGACGCAGTGCCCGAAACTTGGAGTTTCCTCCACGAACTCTGATACGCCTTACTGTCTTGTTGCTAGACAGCTTGGTCATGGCACCCTGCCTTCCCAACTCGTACCTGTCCTCATGAACAGCACGGTATCAGGCACAGCGAACCGTAAGTTTTGCAACAGAAAAAAATATGAGATAAAATCAGACGAAGTAGAAAGAAGAAGCAATTACTTGCGCTTCTTGCGCCATGACTTTTTCTTGCCTCCAGTTGACCGTCTCTTGTGAGTGGAATCCCTGGAGATACCTGCACGGAGAATTGACCTAGTATATATTAACATCCAAATATCAATGTGGACAAATATCACCAATGCTAGAATGACACAATTACAATAAATACCCAAAACCAACAACTAGAATCAAACAAAAATTCGAATCAATTAGCTTCGCCTCCATAAATAGTACTAACCCTAAAACTACAAACTACTACATCAAACAGTACATAGAAAAAGCAGCTACGCTGCGAGAAGCTCTATCCCTGCATGTCCTGTACCGCTGGCTCTACTCACTCTTCTTCACATTCACTGTAAATGTCACTGTAAATGTAGCTTGTATCAATGCAGACCCTCCCCACCACTTTGATCCATAGCCAATAAACGGCGTGATTATTCGTGATTACTAATATCATAACGGGAATCCTAAACCCTTAAGTAAAATTTGCAACAAGGAGGGCATCGCAACTCCAATTAAAATGTGTCGAGGGTCAAAAACGGCCCTCCCATAATAGATAAATTGAGCTACAACGACAAGAACCCTAAGTTAGCTTCAAAATCTTCTCCCTAGAGGGTGCCAAATTGATTGAGAGAAGATATCAAACAAATGCGGATTGGAATTGCTGGGGCGACATCGATAGATGAAAGATCAGAGAAATGAGAGTCAGCATACCCATGCTTGGCCGGAGCTCGACGCTACCTCCGAGCAAGAGAAAAGGAGGTCAGTGTTTGCAGCTCATTGTCTTAGGGTACTGGAGCTTCGGTTCTCCGGGCGACCCTCCATTTCGTCGGGCGAGCCGGGCCCCGAGCTAGGGTTTCTAGCTCCGTCCAGCGGTCGGCGGGGGCAACTAAGGTACGTGCTCCTAAAAACGCCACTTTCTCAGTGGGCTCGGTGGTCAAAATAATAAATTTGAAAAGAAAAAAGTGTTAAAGAGAAAACCAACCGAAAAAGGTTTCATAATTCTTTTTATATTCAAACAATATTCTGTAATTTTTGTCATCTTTGAAGTACAAAATGCTTCAATTTCCATTGGTTGGTATTCCACACTCATCATGGATTTAGGACATTAAATGGACAATTTTTTTGTATTAAAAATAGAAGGTACTATTAAACATGATACAAGTAGGTACACATACCTAACAAACACTTGAATTGAAAACCGGGTTCATTTTAATATTTGGATTGCTCACATAACACTGATTTGAACATAATTTTTAATATTAATTTTTTTTTTTAGTTTTTTGGTTGGATCCAAATGACAATTTGTAAGAGGACAATTTTGCTTTTAGTATGTATTTTTTAAGCCCCACGTGGATGAACTATAGAGTTTCAAAGTGTTGATTAACTAAAGAATTTATTGTAGACGAGTGTTTGATGCTTGCTATGCTACGCATTCACCATTAGAACTTTATTAGAATTTTTATGTATTAGATAGAATGTAGAGCAAGAATTTCAATACATCTTCAGAAAAAAATTATTAAAATCTTCATATAATTTATTTAATGACTAAGCATATACTGAAATAAACAATAGAAAATTAATGAATGATAAATGAAATATATGCAATGATGAATATGATAAAAGATACACATAAATTAGAATGCATTAGAAATTTAACTCAATTGTTGCAAACAATGACAATCCAAATAGAAGAATTTAAAGGAAAAAATTGTAAATCTCAAAAGCTTCATGAACAATTTAACTCAAAGCTCACAAAAGTACAAAATCATAGAAATGCAAAAGAAGTATAAAGCCAAGAAAAGCAATGGAATTGCTATTTTTATAATATCACCATATTGATCCTCTTTAATATCACCTCAATTGCAACGACTATATTATTTCTATAATATCATCTTTTGTAAAAAGTGATATTCCAAAGGTGATTGTGAACTGCTATTCTATTTCAGTAATATCACATTGTGTGAAAATACGATTTCTATGTATGCATGATTGGAAATATTTTTATAAAATAAATAAAATAATTATTTTAAAGACTTATCAAAATCATTATCATGCATTCTATTCAAATATATCAAATTTTTACTAATATATGATACAATGAATGTGTAGCACAACAAACATGAGCCCCTAGTATTAATGGTAGCATTTGTGATATTATAAAGGAATTTATGATTTTAGTAGTATAATGGTATGATTATAATAAAATGGTTAAAATAAGATGCACTTATCTTAATGGTGAGTTGAAAACAAACTAAAAAAATGTTATTTATTCTGTCTAAGTCAATTGAGTTTTTATTTTATATTGGTTCTAAACTTTATTCAACCAATGTTTGAAGTAAAGTTCTAGATTTGTAAGAATGTTATTAGTCTAAAACAATAGGATGTATTCCATTAATTATTATACACAAAAACATAATACCCAAATTGAAGTTGGATTTAAAAGGATATCTTGACAATTGCATTCATATCTACATTTTGAAAGGAATGCAATTGAAAAAAGGTTTGTAACCTTCCACCAAAAAATCTTGCATTTAAAAGTAGGGCAAATTATTTTTCTTATTATCTTCATTGATGTGTAAAATTTGAGTAATTAGTGATATGTCTTGAGATTTGGATGGATGATTACTTGGGGCAATGCCTTCTACCATGGTGATTATCCTATATATAATAGTTAGGCCTACCTTATTACTAGCCTCTTTTTTTTGGCATCATGGGGTCAAATTATACCATTTCAAAATAAATTTCTACTTTTCATCCAAAAAAATTAATCTTTTTTTGCCAAAAATTTTCCGTTTCTATTTAAAATGTGGATGAAGTCCCCAAATTTGGACGAAAAAAGTGCATGAATGTGATTGAAAAGTGCTTTTTGGTGCAAAAGATGGATGAATGTAGAAACACAATGCTTCACAAAATTTTAAGTGATTGCCATCGTGGCACTTTCTCAGAAAGTAAAAAAAATAGGCTGCTTATCTTTTTTAGATCATTGCCACCGTGGCTTTTCTCCAGAATTTAAAAAAAAATGAAAAATGCAGGAGCCAACTTCTATTCCTCGCCGCAAGATCCCAGCAACGGCCACGATCACGAGCTACGGTGAGAACGCCATTGAGAACTCGAATGGGAACCACTCTGGGAGCTTCTTCCTTCTTTCTTGTGAATGCGCTGAAATGCCCGACTCGAAACCCAAGTTTAGGTCACCACCGTGAGCGTCACCCAAGCTCCAGCTTCACACTTCGGGTGTTTTTGTTATGCTCTTGATTGCCCGATCCAGGTCCAATTCGCCACATCCTTTCGAACTCTACCAGAGGAGTCTTCTTCGCCATGGATTTTTCTAATTTTCAAGCTCCCGGGATGTTCCCGTACCATTCCTCGTCTTCCAGCAAGGAAGCGGAGAAGACCTATGTGGATCACCCCATCATGGGACCTCACAACAGCAGCTTCACGCTCATGCCCTCCGCCCCTTCCAAGCACACGAAGTACGTACTAACTGTCTATTTCCCTCTCGATCGATTGCTTCATCGGTTTCTCATTTGGACCTTGTCGCGTTCACGACGTTTTCTCTTCTAATTGTTGTGTGGTTTGATGGTCGGTAGGTATCCTTATGTTACGGGAACATCAGTGCTGGGAATCAAATACAAAGACGGCATTCTTCTGGCGTCGGATACAGCAGGTATGCTTCTCTTTGGTTTTTTTGCTTGTTTGGCAATTTGGTGGGAAGGGGGATTCTAGCGTAAATTAGGATGGTGGAAATCTGACTTTTGTGTTGTTTTTCTTTTGTAGGATCGTATGGTTCAACTGTGAGGTACAAAAGTGTGGAGCGCTTGAAAGCGGTAGGGAAGACCACCGTGCTGGGTGCCAGTGGGGAGATTAGCGATTTTCAAGCAATCAATCTTTTGCTAGAGCAATATATGTAAGTGTCTTGGGGTGGGAAATGATAGAAAATTGTTTAGGTTTTGTAGTTGGGATATGTCATGGTGCGGTTTTTGCCTGGTGACCGAGCTGTTTCTATTTGCTGCAATTGGATATTGGTGTATTTGGAACTAAGGTTCAAGATGTTGTGAACCTCAGTACCGTGGACTACATGTGGGACGATGGTAACAATCTGGGGCCAGCGGAGATTCACAACCTCCTCAACCGGATCATGTATCAACAACGCAACAAGTTCGATCCTCTCTGGAATAGTCTTGTCCTTGGCGGAGTGAAGAACGGCAAGAAGTACTTGGGTGTGGTAAGATTTGTACTTTCTCTTTGGACCTGGTTTTGTGAATGTCTAAAGATTTGTTGCAACATAACTTGTGCCTTCCCTAATCTGCTTGGATTCTTGGCCTCAATGAAATTTTAGGGCTTACATATTGACGAATCTTGAATGAACATTAACTTGTAATCGAGACGTACGTGTTAAGGGCTGTAGCGACTACGCTGTCGGATCATAGATACAGCATGGATAGAAAGGAGTACATTTAGGTAAGGATGCTCTAAAGAAGCAAGACTACCGCAATATACCACGATGGACTAAATTATGTTCTAAGGTGCAACCTCTTGTGTCTATGCTAAACTTTGAGCCCTTTATTACGACCTTCACTGTCTATTCTTCTAGGTTTAAGAATTTTTATTTTATCTGATGGTGTTATCTGATGGTGTCAAATGATAATTCTTAAACATAGAAGCATAGACACTGAAGATAGACACTATGCATGTTAAACCGTCCAAATGTGATCATGCCGAACCGCCGAATTGAGCGTGTCAAACCGCCCAAGTGGTCCGTTTTGGCCGTTCCTCTCCCATGTTTCCGCTTCCATATCTATAGGAGTTGATATGCATCATTTGTAAAGTTTCAAGACTTAATGTACCCATAGAAAGAAGAGATCACACCTAAATTTTTGAATGATAGAGATATGTTTTGACATTATTACATTCGACTACCGGTAATTGCTTCGGAAGTTAACTTCGTTATATTGGTTTTCATGATGGCTAGGTTACAATGATTGGTGTTCACTATGTGGATGATCATGTGGCTACCGGGTTTGGGAACCATCTGGCACGACCCATCTTTCGGGATGAGTGGAAGGAGGATATGACATTGGAAGAAGGCATCGCGCTCTTGGAGAAGTGCATGCTGGTCTTGTTCTATCGAGACCGATCTGCTATCAACAAATTTCAGGTTTTGTGTCTCATCCTCAAAGACAAGAATCGTTTTGCGTCTTCGTGATGTTCACTTGGCATGTACTTATTATTTAACGTAATGGAAAATGCGTGCAGGTTGCGAATGTGACTGAGTCAGGAGTCAAAATAACGCAGCCATATGCACTGGAGACCAACTGGAGTCTGAGGGCATTTGAGAATCCAACGGCAGAAGCTATGGGCTCTTGGTAGATATAAAGATATAATCTCTATGTTTGAGAACCTTGGTCATTCTTCCTGTACATGGTTGTTCAAATTGCTCGCCACTAGATTACCATGCTTGCGGGAACAATTTTCGATGTCGGCATCGAGCAGATCTCTAGACTCGTGTGGAGTGGTCATTTAGCTCCAACAAATAGGGTCTAATGTTTGGATATCTGACTCTTTGTTGTTATAAACATTGTTTAATCCATAAGCCCGGAGCGCAGTTTTCAGATCGCGGAGAAGGATCTTTTTGTTTCTCATTTGACTCTCATTTGACTACAGAGTGTAGTGCACGACAATAGGCTTTGTGACTGCATTTTTATTCCCGAAGTTGGTGCAAAAGCTGCTCTAGCTGATCAAGCGTGTACTGCACAACGCATTCGTTGAGTTTTTATTTGCAATGCTTTCAATGATATTGGGTGTCGTTTAATCAAAATCAAGCTCTCAAGTTGGTAACAATTTTGCATGGGGTTCTTCTGTGGGTTGAAAAATCACCCGCTCACAATGTAAGAACCATCCTAACGCACGACTCATGAGAAATGAGATAATATTGTATGTGCACTACCATACTCATGGTTGCAGGTCGCAGATAATGTAAGCTGTTTAGGTCCTACTCCTTAAAAATTCAAAACACTTAGAAATCTCGACATTTTGTACACATTCATATGGTATCCAAATGATACATATTTTAGTACATACCAACCCTGTCTCAAAATCAGAACAAGACCTACCAAAAATCCATTCTAGAAATGGAAACCACTCGAAACAGCTCAGAAGCACAGGAATGGATTCCGGCCTTCGACGAATCAACGGCTATTTGAGCAGGGTATCCATGATAGAAAGCAGGAGCTTTGATGACGGGAATGAGAAAACTACGGCATTGGGCATGATAGAAAGCAGGAGCTTTGATGACGGGAATGAGAAAACTACGGCATTGGGCATGATAGAAAGCAGGAGCTTTGATGACGGGAATGAGAAAACTACGGCATTGGGCAAAAGTAAAGTAGTTTGGCCAACCAAACTTGAGATACACTCGCGTTGTAAAGCTGACACTCCAGAGTGCTAGGACATTATCCAGTGTGGTATATTCTTTAATGAATACAAGCTCAGGAAACGCATCGTATTCCTTCAGCATATTTATTCTAGATCTGTATTCTGTTACATTAGTTAATGCCTTTTAAAAACTTCAAAGAAGATTGAGCATCGTCGACACCTTTCCGAAGAGTGGCGATCACTGCTGCAGGGTCCTTGGCCCCAAATACGGCACTGCCTGCAACAATACAGTTGGCTCCTGCCTCTGCTGCTTGCTTGATGGTGGCTGGAGACAAGCCCCCATCGACCTGAAAGAAACATCCCAGCATACGTACAGGCCAAGTCAGAAATGCTCATACAAATACTCCTCACATGGCGCTTCAAAGATGTCGCTGCCATCTAGACTTCTGTTGAAAATTTCTAACCCAAACATTGAAAGTAATCTGGATTTTGTGAAAGAACATCGAGAGTATCCGAATCTCTGGTGCATTTTGCGAAGTACCTCAATATCAAGGTGAGGAAACTTCCGTCGCAAAGCATTCACCTGTTCAGCAAACCAGAAAGTCGATGTTGTGAGTGAATTGACTTTCTTCAATAAATTGCAATTCTAGAGAGCCATTGTCAACTGCTAATTATGGTTATCAACAAGCTAAAAAGAGGTACAACCTTGTACTAGGACACAATGGCACAGTGTCAGTAGAGGTCATTTAGCTCAGAGATATGGAAAGAGGTCACAGCACCTTCGGCATTGTCTCCGGCATAAAACTTTGGCCCCCAAAGCCAGGCTCAACTGTCATGACAAGCACCATATCCACAGGTTCTTCACTCTCTACCTGCATTTCATGAACATTCTTCAGAACGTGGGGTAACACCAGGAAAGCAAAGTTAGGAGATACGCAAATGACTCACACCTGGAAGGTTTCTAAGACAATGATTGTCTAATACAGAAACTCACAAACAAAACAAACAACTTTTGAAATCGTTAATACTATACTTGCATACCAAAGGGAAAACTTCTTCAATTGGAGTTCCCGGTCTTAATGCGACTCCTGCACGCATACCACCAGCCTTGATTTTGTGCACTAGCTCCTGCCAAATATCTGTGCCACATGAACCAAGTCCGAAAGAAGAATGGATTCAATAATGGAGCAAGTATAACCAGAAGATAGCTCCAAGCACGCAACAGAATAAGGAAAAAGTCCATCTAATTTCGAGTTCAAGCTTTGTAACTTTCTGAATCCCTGTCACAATTCAAGACGTGGTTGCAACGCCAACCTTTTGCAACCTCAACATGGAAAGTGAAGCCTGAAGCGCCGGCCTTGACAAATTCATCCACGTAGTCCATTGGATTGGTCACCATCAAATGGCAGTCCATAAACATTCTGCATGAAAATGGGAAATAAACTGGACATAAGAAAATGTGCAGTTGCCATGATGGTTCGACGACAGTAACATGACCAGTCAGAACCAAAATGAAGGCAGGACACATGTTACTCACTTTGTATGTTTTCTCAAAGATTTTATGACTGGAGCACCGATAGTCAAATTGGGAACATAATGCCTGCACATCAACAGAGAGAACCAATAGATGAAAATGATAAAGAGTTAAAAATTTACGTTTAAATGCCAAAAGCAACAAAAATACACAGGCGACGGATAACAAAAACTTATTCTATGCGCAAAATACCAATAACTTGAACTGATTTGTCAAGTAGCATCAGCAGCCTAGAATCTGGCTCTGTTTCCTTACCCATCCTGCACAGGCATCCCACAGAGGTATGAGTGGCATTTCACCCCAGCATGATGCACTTTAGGTAGGAACACCCAAAAGCGACCCCTACTAAATCCTAGTTACGATGTAGATATTGATTACGGGAACGTACACCATCTGAACAGCAGAGCCTGAGGTCAAGTTCTGGTAAAAATATAGGTCAGACTTTGAAGATTCATATGTTATTCATACCGTAATAATACACGCTGTTCAATTGATAACAAGAACATTTAAATTGAAGTCGTTCAAATAATAGGAACCACGCTCGATTGCTTAACAGTAGCTTTTAGGTGTCGATACCTTAAATTCGTCTAATTCAACGATTTCACATAATGATGCATCAATCTGAGCAAGCCCTAGATTAGATCCACCGTAGATTCAAGAACTACATCTCAGAATCCAATCCTGCTCCAGCATGATTCAACAATAGTTTTCAACACTTGTTAAACAAGCTCAGCATTAACTTAAAAACTGTGAAGAATTGTACTAGGCCACACTAGGCCCGCATCTTAGTTCCCCAATTGGGGAGAGCCTGAGGTTAATTGACATTCTCCGGACGGAACATAATTTGACCATATCCTTGCCGAAATTAATTGTGAGCAAAACAAGCCGGGAATTAATTTACATAGAATAGATGTAAAACTTTGAAAATTCAGCTCCAATTTTCCATTTTCCGATTTTATATTACCCCAGAGAGAGACCAACACGTACCATGATATCCATGTGAAGCCAGTCAGCGCCGCATTCCTGGATGAACTTGGCCTCCGAAGCCAAATTGGCGAAGTCGGAGGAGAGCATGGAGGGCGCAATCTTGGCCCCGGGAAGCTTCATCTCCACATTCTCACCCATTTTTTTCTGTCCTCTACAATCTCAAAATCCAATTCCTCAACGCAAATCCGCAAAATCAGATTACAAAACCTCCCCGCAACACCTTGAAATGCAGAAACGCTAGACCTGGCAAGAAACGAGAACAGCGATGACGAAGAGAGCTGATTACAAATCACAATGCACTTTTTTCTTCACGCTGGAATCCAAAAACCAAAATCACTAAATCACACCAAAACCTCTCCAGAAAACGCCAGAGAAAGAAGAAGAAAAACAATAGGAGCTCCTACAAAATTGAAACAGAAACTCACCATAATCAGCAGCAGCGGAAGAACTTCCGACGAGGCTGGCGATCTTGAAAGAACATAAACTTAGAAACCCTAGTCGTCTCGTCTAGTCGTCCGTACCTGAAATATCATCCAGAAACGGAAAGTTCATCCATAAAATTTTCACTGCTCATCAGGTGCTGATTTCCACGGTTTTAGGTGCAGTTGCTCTTCTGCTGGTGCTGACATGTCAGCCTCTCGCCGTAGAATTGATTCCGCTGTCCGAGGCCGGGTTTGTAGTGCCAAACCCGGCCTGCAAAAGTGCCGACACCCAAACTTATCAGGAAATTTTTCTCGTCAAATTTAGATAGAGCACCACACCTCAGTTGTGGCGAATTAGGCAAACTGGGTCGATCTCGGTTTGCATCCTTGTTGCGTGCGTTTGCAGTATTGTCCATGGTCGGTGCGTTCAATTCCATAGCACCAGGAGCACTAATCCTGTTGGGTTCTGCTTTTCCTCCTCTTCTTCAAAACATTCTGCAGGTTTGCTTCTCATTTCCTTCTCGATCATGATGTAGTCTTTCTGTTCAGTGCTCTAGCTCCAAGGGTTTATCCGCAATCTCCGGCAGTGTAGCAAACTAGGTTTCAGGGCTGGCATCTTAACGTGGCAGTGTATGCTGGTTGGTCTTTCAATGTTTTCGTTCTGGTTGCTTCTGCTAGATTTGTAAGTGGGGTTGTTTGCACTGTTAATATCGGATTAGGGTTTTAGAGGATTGTTGTTGCAGCAAAGATTAAGTTGCTTTTTCTACAGATTCCTCCGCGCCACTTTTTTTTTATTCTGTGGAGAAGTTTTGTCAGTTGCAATCCTGCTTTATTCAGTCTTGTCTCGGTACCGTGCAGAATTTGTCCCTAAACGTCGTGAGTATAGTACTCGACTGTATGTAAGCACGAAACTCTAGTGCCTTCTGTGATTCATTCGGAAGTTACTTGCAATTAGAAAATTTGAGCTTAGGGGACAGGAGTTTCATAGAGGACCCGCTATTTCGATCTGGCATTCTATAGGGTATTGAAGGTGACAAAATCCTATCTGAAGTGTAGAGAACCTAGAGTGTTTATAGGAAGCAAAGATCAATGAGATGAACCCTTTTTGTAATTTTGGTTAGATCCTAAGTGTCTTTACCCCAAAAGCCTATTCTCTTTGTAAGGTGGTTTGTGATTTATGAAGTTCTTTGAAGACCACCCTGAAGCCAGATTAGGGGTCTTCAACTGTAGGCTTGTTCAAACCATTGGGAGGAAGAAACTCTATAGTACGCTGGATTTCCTTCTTGGGGTCCTCTATAGTACAAGCCAGCCAGCTAGCTCGGATGCATCGACAGGTTTCTTAGTTGAAAATGCTGGAGATTTTTTTGGAAGGAAGGCATGCTTTTTCATATAATATCACCCTAAACTTAGATAATCATTCTTAAATTTTTTGTGTTCATTGTTTCAGGAAAGGTATCGCCATGGATCTGGCATTGTGCATTGCGGATACTTGGATCCTGATTTCTTTTTGAGGCAGAAATTGGCGACTGCAAGTGATATGGATTATGCCTGTTGTCGCTAATCACTGGGTCACAATCTGTGGAGCTCTAACAGTACACTTTCGTAGAGAGGGTTTGCCCACATACTAGCAGGTTCGGTATGTAAGTATGCCTCTGCCTTGGTCCCTCCACCTGGAAAACTCGTCTGACAAGACGAAGACAATCTTTTGGAACTGATGCTGGTAACGACGCCAGTATGAACCTAATAAGAGAAGACTCTCACGAGAGGAGCGCTGGCAGTAGTAGTAGCAGTCATGGGCAATCGACTCTTCAGGTGCAGGAAGAGCTGGAACAGCTGAGACGGGAAATTGAACTCCTAAAAGCAACACAAAGTAGAACAGACGATTCACCTCGAACTATTCAAGTCCGGGAGCAGATGGAGCAGCTTAGATTGGAGAATGAGAGGTTGCGCAAATGGGCACCACCTGACTCTCTCACATATCAGCATGTAAATCCAGTTGGAGCTCAGCAAAGAAGTGAGTACGAACCACCTCATCATGCTTATAGACATGATCAGTACCAATTTCCAGATGGCATGTCTCCTCGGAGTGGCCAATCTGGTGAAGACTCCATGGGATCCAAGTATGTGATTGAGGCACCATTTGCGTTCTCGTCTTCGAAGACTTCGAGGTCGCAAAGCCTGCCGAGACCATCTGCACCACCAGGATCATCAAGTGCTCGTAGTCTTGTACACTCTCAAAGTATTCAGGTTGTTAGAGAAGGGCATAATCCTTGGCTGGAGAATGGGAGTGGGACGCCATCTTCATCACGTCTGGCTTCTGTAGACCAAAGAAAAAGCATGTCTCCTCAAACTTTACAGGCTTTCGGATCGTTGCACATTCTCAGGCAGGAAAAGGAAAGGCTTATGGCCGATAGAGAGCTATCCCCCCGCACTGTGGGCAATAATCCGTTCTCTGCTGGACCAGATGTTTCGGTGCGCACACTTCAGGTATTGGACGAGGTTGCTAGCTTGAAGCGTGATATTGAGATGCTTAAATCCAACAGAGTGGAGACTCCTGCCATGTCTGAGCGCACTCTTCAGGTTGCACAGCAGCTTGACAAGGTGAAACATGAGAATGAGATGCTGAAGATGAATAAAGCGAAAGAAATGGAACATGCAAAGCGGCGCTTGGCCTACTTTGAGCAGAATCATGCTGCTGCTTCCCAAGTCCGCATGCAAGAGATCAAGAAAATGATTATTACCAGTCAGGAATTGGATCTGGCGTTCCTAGTGGATGCAACTGGCAGCATGCAGGTACCGTACCGTCTTAAATTTTTGCTAGAAAATGAATGTTCAGTTCAGGTGCTGATGGCCATGGATTGTCGTCTGAGAGTACTGTCTTAAAAGTGTAAACCGTGTAATTATGATATAGCCCTTTCAAAGACTTCGAATCCGAATCAAGTCATGCAACCAACGGAATTGGAGCTATCCTCCAAATGTTTGCCTTTGGTGGACAAAAACAACCAAAGGGGAATCCATCTTGTATCACGACAATCATTGCATCTGTTTCTTTTATTTTCAATGTTCTGAAAGGGTGTGCTGTTTTGCAGTCAAGCATTGATATGATCAAGACCACGGTGACTTCCATGGCAGCGGGACTAATGGCGTCATATCCGGAATGTAAACTGCGTGTGGCCTTCGTGCCTTACAGAGACTACGAGGACATGGAACAAGACGACATGGAAGTGTGTGATTTTACTGCGAGCTTCTCTGGCCCAGACAGCATTTTCTCACAATCATTGTCGCTGGTGTATGCTGCGGGTGGCGGAGATGATGCAGAGGACGTCTTCTCAGGCATTGCTCGTGTAGCACAATTGAGCTGGGATGCCACGAACCGTTTGCTTATTCACATTGCAGATGCTCCATGTCATGGTATGCAGTTTCATGATGGAGTAGGTGATCACTACCCCACCGGAGATAAACTTGGCCGCTCAATTGGACCTCAGCTGCAAATTTTATACGAAGTTTGTCATATTTCCACCTATTTTTTCTGCCACTTAAATAACACTACCAGAAAGATGATTCGAGTGTTCCAAGCTGCTGCAGCTGGAAGCCCCTTAACGATTTTAGAGGAACAGTTCGAGAACATCAGCAGCATTCCACACAAGGTGATAACCTTGTGTCGTGGCACCATCCAGAAGACTTTAAGCGTTCTGAATGCGCAGCATCGGCTGGATTCACAGTTTGTGCATGAAGCCGTAGTGAAAAATGTACCATCATGGCCACAGGTCCCAATTCAATTTGGGGTTCACGTCAGATGCAAGTAAGCTTCGGACTTGTATTTTGGCTCGATTCTGGCTTTGGTTGCTTGACTGTAAAATGTTGAACGACTTCGGCGGTGGTGTTTAGTATGCCAATGGATATCTTGAATCTAGCATAGGCCTGTTAAGGGCCTGTTTACACCCAAAAACTTTGGGTTGGAGCCCACAAAGAAATGGAGTGTTTTGATTGGGAGATAGCTATGGTACCAACCCAAAGTTCCAATCAAAGCACTCCATTTCTTTGGGCTCGCAACCTAAAGTTTTTTGGTGTAAACAGACCCTAAGTTCTGGAACCACTCCAGATAGTGAGAAGAAACTCTCATCAATTAGGCCTCCATTTGTGGAGCTGAAGCGAGCGATGTTTTAAATTTCAAACTCTAAGTGAGAACTTTCCAATTATAAATGCAGGTGGTACCGGGCTTTAGATGATATGCTCAGCAGAATTAACGCTAAGATGGCTTTGGACGAGGAATCCATGGACCATATTCAAATCCAGATTGCCCAACATCCTTTCAGTGACGAAGGGGCGGTACGTTGGCCTTATCATGCATTGATCAAGTATCCAAATGAGGCTCCCCGGTAAGCATCCAACTGTTCGATTGTCGATGACAATACCGTTTTACTTGCTTGCTTGGGCTGCTTCTCAATTCTTCGATGATGTACTGCACACGATCAAAAGGCGTTTCCTGTAATTGAGACTGTTCCAGGGACTTTTACATAACATCGTAAAGAGAATTTTCCTTGTGGTGCTTTAGGAGGTCTCTCTACGGTCACAGTGAGGGTAAGGGGGGACTCGCTATGATTGTGACCATTGGAAGACCATGCTTTCTGAAAGTTTTCTTAACAATGTAATTTTACTGAAAACTCTGTTGTCATCAAGTGACGATGTGTTTGCTAATGATTGATAGCTACCTTGTTAACAGCTCTATGGTGGTCAAAAGATTCAAAACACCTCTCGGAAAAGACGTCCGAGAAGTCCACAAGCGGGAACGATATTGGGCACAAATGGAAGTGCAATCAGTTTCGGCACATATGGCTAATGAATTCAACAAATGGTACGTTCTGAAGTCTAGACTGCACAGAGAGATCTTGCATAACCCTCTTTTGCTCACCCCGTTTTAATGGGAGCTCTATTTTGTGCAATTTCTTCTGCTTTTATTGCGGTTCACAGCCTTCTGCTTCGTCTTACTATATGTCTGCCTTTTCCTGCAGTACCGCAAACATGAGAGTCAGCATACCCATGCTTGGTGCCGGAGCTCGACGCTACCTCCGAGCAAGAGAAAAGGAGGTCAGTGTTTGCAGCTCATTGTCTTAGGGTACTGGAGCTTCGGTTCTCCGGGCGACCCTCCATTTCGTCGGGCGAGCCGGGCCCCGAGCTAGGGTTTCTAGCTCCGTCCAGCGGTCGGCGGGGGCAACTAAGGTACGTGCTCCTAAAAACGCCACTTTCTCAGTGGGCTCGGTGGTCAAAATAATAAATTTGAAAAGAAAAAAGTGTTAAAGAGAAAACCAACCGAAAAAGGTTTCATAATTCTTTTTATATTCAAACAATATTCTGTAATTTTTGTCATCTTTGAAGTACAAAATGCTTCAATTTCCATTGGTTGGTATTCCACACTCATCATGGATTTAGGACATTAAATGGACAATTTTTTTGTATTAAAAATAGAAGGTACTATTAAACATGATACAAGTAGGTACACATACCTAACAAACACTTGAATTGAAAACCGGGTTCATTTTAATATTTGGATTGCTCACATAACACTGATTTGAACATAATTTTTAATATTAATTTTTTTTTTTAGTTTTTTGGTTGGATCCAAATGACAATTTGTAAGAGGGCAATTTTGCTTTTAGTATGTATTTTTTAAGCCCCACGTGGATGAACTATAGAGTTTCAAAGTGTTGATTAACTAAAGAATTTATTGTAGACGAGTGTTTGATGCTTGCTATGCTATGCATTCACCATTAGAACTTTATTAGAATTTTTATGTATTAGATAGAATGTAGAGCAAGAATTTCAATACATCTTCAGAAAAAAATTATTAAAATCTTCATATAATTTATTTAATGACTAAGCATATACTGAAATAAACAATAGAAAATTAATGAATGATAAATGAAATATATGCAATGATGAATATGATAAAAGATACACATAAATTAGAATGCATTAGAAATTTAACTCAATTGTTGCAAACAATGACAATCCAAATAGAAGAATTTAAAGGAAAAAATTGTAAATCTCAAAAGCTTCATGAACAATTTAACTCAAAGCTCACAAAAGTACAAAATCATAGAAATGCAAAAGAAGTATAAAGCCAAGAAAAGCAATGGAATTGCTATTTTTATAATATCACCATATTGATCCTCTTTAATATCACCTCAATTGCAACGACTATATTATTTCTATAATATCATCTTTTGTAAAAAGTGATATTCCAAAGGTGATTGTGAACTGCTATTCTATTTCAGTAATATCACATTGTGTGAAAATACGATTTCTATGTATGCATGATTGGAAATATTTTTATAAAATAAATAAAATAATTATTTTAAAGACTTATCAAAATCATTATCATGCATTCTATTCAAATATATCAAATTTTTATTACTATGTGATATAATGAATGCGTAGCATAGCAAGCACAAGCCCCTAGTATTAATGGTAGCATTTGTGATATTATAGAGGGATTTATGATTTTAGTAGTATGATGATGGTTGAAATATTTTCTAACATGGACATGACATAAAGGAATAAAAAAAGGTAGTTCATGTAATGAATTACACTAGAAAGGTGCAAGTTCCTAAAATAGTCTCTAACATCTCCATCATCATCACACAAAGCATTGATTTTAGTCATTAACGTACCTAATGAAGTATTGTTTATGTTAATTAGAAAAAACTTGACATAGATTGATGGAAAATTGTAATGAGTTGTAATGGGTTGTTTGATAGATGTTTGTATTAGAGAGTTCGCCTATCATGGGCTAGTTTACCTTATTACATGCCTTTAAGGTAGAATTATCTAATACCATCATCCACCCAATTCTACCACCTACAAGATCTTCCCAATTCTTTTAGTGGCCCATTTATTATCATTATCTTTACAATCCATTATCATAATGGCAATGCACTTGGGGAGCGGACACATCAACCCACGCTTTAACAAAGTATGTTCATGCTTCAACAAAGGATCTGTTCACAATTTAACAAATTTGCTTTGAAAAATCACAAAAAAATCACTTTTTGTTGGAATGTTTTCATTCTTTTTGCAATTGACCTCTCTAAAACTTTTCAATCTCTAAAAAAATATGGGAGCTAACAAATAGCTTCTCCAAAGTACCTAGATGGCAAATTTATGTGGTAATGGACAATTTTATCTTATGTCAAAGCTCCCAGTAGTTCAACTTCCAACACTTGCCTTTGTTATACGCTCCCTAGTAAGCCCTCTCTAGCAAGCTATTTGCCCCCCCCAAGACATTCTCTTCAAGTTGTTCACTTCCATACAATACCTAATTCATATTGGCTAATAATATTGCCAAGGGAAAGTAAGGCCGAAGTGAACTGATCTAGTCCTCGATTGTCCCAAGGGAAAATGCTGAATTTTTTTGTCATGCATGATAAAATTTGTAAATATTGAATTCATATTTGCAATCAAAGGCTCCAAATTAGCTAGTGAAGTATAGAAGATAAATTAATCAAACACAATACCTCCTTAGAATGACTTTTGGGGAACAAGTGAATGAAGGGTTGGTTCACCCCAGCCCAAAATAGGTGTTGAAGCTCTCAATATTACGCAAAATCTGTAAAACTATCAAAATTTTGTCAACCTTCAAAATGTGATTCAAGCTCATTTGGATTCGGACAAAAGCAACACATGTGAAGCAATTGATGCAAACCTAACCCTAAAAATTAAGGTGGGAAAAAATCATGTCCCTTCTAAAACCACCAATGTCAACAATCCAAATCATTAAGTAGTAAGGGCGGGATTCTATGTGCAATTAGGGACCGATGGAGTGCTAATCATCCATTAGTTGAATAGGTGTTCCACTTTTCTAAAATGCCCATTCAATCAATGATCGGTAGGTTCCATTGGCCTCCAACTGCACATGATAGCCTGCCCTAAGGGCCGGTTTAGACTACTGTGGAGAAGTGTAACAGTCAAGAATTGTAGGGAAATGGAGCAATATGATTAGAGCAAATTTCATTCTTCATTAGATTGGATTTAGCAAACAAGCACCCTAATTTTATAATTTGACCAAGTGCCATGCATGAGCAAATGGAGTCAAATTCAAGGTGGACAAGTACTCTGTTCCTTTAGACTACATGAAATGAAATAAAACCCTTATTACATCAAAATCCCACAAATTCCCGGTGAAACAAAGAAACACAATGGACAAAAAAAAAATTGAAAACCACTAAAATTTGCCTTTTTTCTATTTTTTCTATCAATGTTGTTGTTGCTTAAATTAATTTGGGCTTCATCATATAGTGCAATGAATAAGGTAGGAGGTTCTAAAATGGCTCAGGCTCTAAAATGGCCCACCTCCTTAAATGTACACTATTTGTACTTCGTAGCCTTCAGTAATGTATAGACAGTGAGCATTTTAGGAGGTGAGCCATTTTAGAGCCCCGTATGCCATTTCAACTTCAAATTTTCATAAGTAATTCCACAAAGCTCCAAAAAATATGAAACGACTTGGGGTTAGATATCAATTCCACTTGTCTTTCAAGGAAAATTTACTGAAAAATATTTCAAGATGTTTCAACTCCCCAAAATTCAGTTTAAGCCCTTAAATGGTCCATTTATGGGCCTCCTACTTTAAACTCTGGAATTGCTACACTGATATGGATTGCAGAATATGAGATGTAGAGTACATCACGCACAAAACCATTTGAATGCATAATGTAGACATTCAGTTGTGGAGAAGTTTACAAATCCCTCCCTAATTGTCTAAATTCAAATATGAGATGTAGAGTACATCATGCACCCTATTACCACCTTCATTTTTAATCTGAATATCTTGGGGCCAACTTCAAGAAGGGACAACTGGGCAATTTTTTTTCAGAAGTGTGGGCTTGTTTCACAAATCAAACCCAAGTGGAATTACAATTTTCTGATGAAAATTGTAATTTTTGTGAATTCTTGAAGTGGTTTGTCTTGAAATTACAAAATTGCCTATAGAGTGGAGTCATATAAGTTCAATTTAAAAAATTCATAATTGTCTTTCCATGTATCTACTGGTACTTAAGTATTCACCAATAAAGGATTGCCACGTTACCCCTTGTTGACATTAGTGCATTGATTTCGTCAAAAAATAAATGGATTTGGATGAGTTTAGTGGTAGAATTGGGACCGAAAGTAGGGTGACATAATTAGGTAGTTGGTGGAGATGAGTTGGTCATTCTATTCCCAACTATTTGACCATCCATGTCTTAGAAACTCACACTTACAAATATTCACATTTTTTCATGGAGAACATTTGTCATTTTATAAAACCAAAATTCTCTAAAAATTGTGAAACACTTATTTGGATAGTCATCCAAGGATGCCAATGCTCTACAAAAATACTCACCTTGTGAATTAAATTATTAAATGCAATCTTGCCATGGTCATCCAAACGAACTCCATTACCAAAGCAAGTGCAACCTAGAAATCATTCAAATTGCACTATGCATAGAATTGGTGTGTCTTTTGAGTGCATTGTGACTCCTTCAACGCCAAACCCTAATCTTCTTGACAACCAAGATTGTCCCTAAGGACGATGCGATCAACAACAACTATTTATTTTTTTAAATGCAGATTGGCAACATTAGAGGAGAGGGCATTTTTTCATATGGAGATCAACGACTATGGGTTTTCTTCACTTGGGGGGATTATAGGCCTAGGTTTTTACTCATTTTTTGCCACATTGTGATCCCATATTTACTATTGGTTGTAAAACTTTCGCATTGTTTTCAGGCAAATTTGAAATTATCATTAATTTTAAATTAAAAAATAATACAATTCATATCAAATGCAATTGATGCTAAAAAAATTGAAAATCTCTAAAGTTTTATATTAGTATCAAACATCATAGTGCACATTTTTCTATTGTAACATGTTGTTTGAACTATGAGAATGATTTTCTAAAATAAAGATTCATAATTTATATTGCAAAAGAAAGCCATCATTCTATTATATTTCTTTAATGTAAGTCAAATAATTTGTTCATACTTCTCTCTAGTGATCTATATAACTTCATAATCATTTATAAATCCTACAAATAAATACAAAATTACTTCTTCTTTACAAATATTAATACAATTAAGATATTATGTATTATGTCATTATAAATAGTATAATGTGTAGATAATTAAGTTTATTACTACAAAAATTTATATTTATATTGATAAAAGACATGATTAAATTTTTTTAATGGTAAGTTGTGTAAAAAATAAATTTTTGGATTAAAAATTTACCTTGATTTTGAAAATTTGAAAAACTAAAGAATATAATAGTAAAAAATACATCAAAAGTATAAAATTAATAAAATTTTAAAATATAAAATTTCATAATGATATCTAATGTCATTGTTCAAAAATTCAACTTCATACTTCATCAAAAAACAAGACAAGAATAAGAGCAAATACTTTAACTCTAGAATTGTTAGATTTTAGGTTTGAATTATTTATATTTTTTAAATAAATCTATAATTTTACTATTACATTCAATTTTATGCCTTTGCAAAATTAAATTTTATGTGCACAAGCATTATTGTATGCTTTTTTTAATGGTTTAGTGTTGTTTAATAGCTCCCATAATTTTGTAATGTTATTGATTTACCTTTGTTCATAGTTTTTATGATAGTTCCATAAATTCTTTCCATGTTACCATTTCATTTATGGTAAAGGCCTTGGGACAAAATTTGTGAGGCCCCTAATTTATTGATTCTTATACTATTGAAATCAAATAAATCCAATAGTTTGAACAAGGTTTCCTTTAATGAATTGATTCCATCTAAACTGAATGTATAGGTGAATTAATTTTGTGCAAATTTCTACAAATGAATTTGGAAAGTTGACTATTTTTAAATTGTAGCTCTACCGTATTATTCCATTGTGATATAGGTATAATTATTTTAATTGTTGGATTGTAATGAATCTAAGCTTTAGGTTAACTTAAAAATGAATTGCAATGTTGTTTCCTCCAAATATTGCCTATGATTTTAAATGGGATCTCATTTGTCTCAATATTCAAGCATTTTTAATTTGAAAAGCACTACTATTTGTTGTAGATTGTCAAATTGGTCTATTGATTCCATATCATGTTGAATAATCTTTAATTCATATAAGTTTTGGTTTTCTTTTCATTTTATGAGTTTTTTGGTAACACAATGGAAGTATGTGGAAGATTAATGATTATTGCCATAATCACTCTTTATATGCTCTTTTCTTCCATTCCCATGCCTACTCCTGCCACACTCCCTAAAAACCTCCTCATCTGTTTTCATTTGTGTTATTGCTAAATTCTTGCCCTTTGTTCAATGGCCAATTGGGGATGGAAGTAATTAAATCTCATTTTAAAATAATCAATCTTTTCTGTTTTGTATAATTAAAACACGTTTTTAAAGAGATGTCTTGTCTTATTAGCTCTAAAAATCAACAAAAAAGCTATCAAGTGAGACTCAATTTTAAAGCATTCAGTCTTCAATGCATCATTTTGACCATTTAATTGTTGAAATCACCTATAATGAACCCTAATGAAAATCTTAGGATTGTTATTTTAGTCTTTGGACATATCACATGGCAATGTTTGATAGTTGATATAAATTAAGAAAAATAGAATTGGTGTTGTTCTTTCTCTTCTAGTATTTTTCAAATCAAGCTTTTGATGTTATTTTAGAATTATTGATGATAAGTGATTAGGAAGAAATTTTATAGAATTTTAAAAATAAACAAAATATTTTCATCATTAATTATGTATTCATTTATTTGATTCATTATTGAACATTTTTTTCCACTCACTTGCACAAAATCATGCTAAAAAGTCAATGGTGCAATATTGATGGAAAGTGAAATTTGTTTTAAATTCTTTGGAGATTTTCATAATCATATTTTATATTATCCTAATTTAAATTTTTATTTTAAAATATACATATACTTATTAAATTTGAATGATAAATATTAGAAATTATTCAATTTTTTACTAAATTAATTTTAAAAATAGAAATTAATTTTTAAATTTTTTTCTAAGTATCTAGAATAATCATCATTCTATCAAGTATGTCATAAGGCATGAAAGCTAATGATGATCATTTTTTTGGCAATTTGTTATTTAGACTCATAAGATAAGTCTAATAATATTGTATTTACACAATTGCTCCAATTCTTGAAAATAAGTTGAAGGAAAGTCTTTTGAGAGGCAACACTTCATTAAGTGATAGGGCATTGAACTTACAATTACTTGAGTAATGGGGCATTCTAGTGGGCAAGACAAGGTGGCTCAATGTGTCTATTCACCTCCATTCCATCGCACTCATTCACGCTATTTTCTTGCTTTGAACTCTTCCATCTCTCAATATACTCCTTGTGACCAATTGAAAACTATGTTGCAAGTCTTGCTTCATTACTACAAAATTGTATGTGATTATTGGTATTTGCAACAATTGTTGCCTAAATGTTGCCTCGCTCTTTGCTTTATTGATTCTTGTAGTGGAAGAACTAATGGGTGATACTAAGGGCGAGAGAGAGGCCAAACAACCTCTTCTTGTGGAAACAAAAATTGAACCACTTGTGACACCATATGCAACCGCAGGATTTTTTAGTTTGGCTACAATTTCATGGTTGAATCCGTTACTTGCTGAGGGTTCCAAAAAACACCTTGAACTTCTAGATTTACCATTGGTGGCACCTGAACATCGAGCAGCACAAGCATATGGAGAGTTCAAAAAAAATTGGAGTAGGCTAAAGGAAAGAAATCCGCACTGTGCTCGTGTTTTGATCCAAGCCCTAACACGATCATTGTGGAAAGAAGGCATTAGGAATGCAATTTTTGCTATGATAAATGTGATAGCAACCTATATTGGCCCATATCTCATCAATGATTTTGTGACATACCTTGTTGGAAGGAGAGGACATGCAAATCATGGATACATTCTTGTATTAATATTTTTTTTGGCAAAAGTGATTGAGAATCTAAGTAATCGGCAATGGTATATGGGATCCATGCTTCTAGGGTTGAAGATCAAAGCATCTTTAGTAGCATTCATCTTTGAGAAAGGACTTCGTTTGTCAAGTCAAAGTCGACGTGAGCACACAAGTGCAGAGATCATCAATTACATGGCAGTGGATGTGCAAAGAGTTGCAGATTTTACATGGTCTATAAATCATTTTTGGATCCTCCCTTTACAAATTGCACTTGCATTATTTGTTTTGCATCGTGTTGTAGGGATTGCATGGATAGCAGCTCTAGTTGCAGCATGCATGTTGTTATTGATTAGCACCCCTCTAACAAAATTACAAGAAAAGTATCAAGGGAAAGTGATGGAGGCCAAAGACCACCGAATGAAAGTGACTTCAGAGGCTCTACGTAATATGCGAGTTTTAAAACTTCAAGCTTGGGATGAGAAATATCTTGCTAAAATAGAAGGGATACGTATGATAGAATTGGGATGGCTATGGAAAAAAGCCATTGCCACTGCAAGTACTGTTTATCTTTTTTGGACTGCTCCAGTATTGGTTTCAACTGCAACTTTTGTAACATGTATATTTCTAAAAATTCCACTTTCAGCTGGCCAGATTCTCACAGCCCTTGCAACTTTTAGAATTCTTCAAGATCCTTTAGACACTTTTCCAGAGTTCATCTCCAATCTCACTCAAACCAAGGTATGACCTCTCACACCATTCACATTGTTTTACATGCATTTAGTTGATTATACTTATCAAAACTAAAATATATATTTTAATATAAAAATATTATAATAAATGATAAAGGATAATTGCACTTTAAATTAACTAATTGTTTTGTCTTTTTAGGTGTCCTTGGACCGATTGTGGAAGTTTTTGCAAGAAGAAGAATTAGCAATGGATGCAGTGGAGCGAATCTCTAAAGCCATTAGTGATAATCCTCATATGGATTTTTCTATTGTTATCAAATCAGGAATTTTTAATTGGAATCCAAATGCTATACCTTATACACTCAAAAATATCAACCTTCAAATAAAGTCAGGGACACGAGTTGCCATATGTGGAATGGTGGGCTCGGGCAAGACTAGTCTCATTTCCTGTATGATGGGAGAAATTCCAGTTGTGGCTGGTGTGGTATAGATCCACAAACTTGTATTGATTTTGCTTAGATTTTTTGAATTCATATGAATTCTTGATATTATTGTATTTAGTTTTTGAGCTTCTACCTTCCAACAACGTTTTTTTTTAATATTCTTTGAGTATGTCAATCAAAAAATATTGTTGCAGGTTAAAGTAATAGGAAGCATTGCATATGTAGCCCAATCCGCATGGATTCAAAGTGGTACCATTGAACAAAACATCCTTTTTGGCAATGCCATGAATCGGCTCAAGTATGAAGAAGTTTTATCAACTTGTGCCTTGAAAAAAGACTTGGAGCTATTTGCATTTCAAGATCAGACTGAGATTGGTGAAAGAGGTATAAATTTGAGTGGTGGCCAAAAACAACGCATCCAACTTGCACGAGCTTTATACCAAGATGCGGATATCTATCTCTTAGATGATCCTTTTAGTGCTGTTGATGCACACACTGGAACTTATCTCTTCAATGTATACAAACAAATTCTCTTGTGCACTAATTGCAATGCAAATATTTTTTCAAAAATTACCATGTTTGGGATTAGCCTTTATATTCATACTCCTATTCCAAAATGATCTTCCAGTTGGAAAAAATATCATTAATTTTTGGAATGGATGGAATATATATGCTATAATCTCTAAATTGTAGACACTAAATGATTGAGAAGGAAGTCATTCCTTGTCCACTAATCCAATATCTTAAACACAAATTTTGGCAAGAATATATCATGAAGGCATTAAGAGGTAAGACATTGATCTATGTAACTCATCAAATGGAATTCCTACCTCAAGCTGATCTGATATTGGTGAGACTTATACTATGCTTCCTTTATATGTTATTGTTGTATTTTATTACAAGTTTTAAAGCCATTCTTCATTATACTTAGCAACTTGAACATAATCTATTACCAGGTTATGAACAATGGCGAGATCATACAAGCAGGAAAATACAATGAGCTCATTCAACCAAGAACAAGGTTTAGTACTATGCTACATGCACACCAAGAAGCTATTTCAAGCATTAGTACTCCATCCAAAAACTATAATGTTATTAAAAATGCTACAATCAACATAAGTAATCTTGATGTGAAACAAAAGAAAATATTGCAAGAAGACAATCCTTTTATTTTATCTAAAGATAAACAAATCAATGACAATGACCAAAAGGATCAACTTGTACAAGATGAAGAAAGAGAACGAGGAAAAGTTGTATTTCATGTATATTGGTTCTACCTTACTTGCGTATCCAAAGGATTTCTTGTGTTTTTGGCATGTGCTGCTCAATGTAGCTTTTTGGTACATTCATATATTCTTTGAAAACTCTAATTTCTATAAAGTAGAAAAAATGCATATAGATTGTTACAAAAAATATTGTTGTTTTTTGTGCCAAATGGAATAGTATTGGTTTTGGAGATCTTTGAGATTGGAAATTCTATTTTAAAATAAATAAAAATACTAAAAATCAATAGAATGTTAAAATCATTGTATTAAAAAAAATCAATTCTAATTGAAGTTTTTTAGAAGTTATGTACAAAAAAAGGTTGGTGGAAAGTTTCAAAAAAAAGGAGACTTTGATTTTTAAATTTTTTGGATTTAAAAAAAAATCCAAAAAATTAAAACAAATTTTTTCATTTTTTTGACTTAAGAGAAAGTTATAGATAATAAAATATGTATCCAAAAAAATCTATTTCAATTTTTTTATAAATAATCTTAGTCTATGTATTTCTAACAAATGACTTCAAATTTCTTTTTCAGCTCTAAATTTGTGTTTTGTATTGTAAAATGGTAATAAATTTTTTTTTAAATTATCTTTTAGAATTTTTGTCTATTATAAACTATAGAATTAATCTATATTGATTAGTATGAATTTTGATTCAATTGAAGGTATAAAGCCAAAGCTACGGTCAAAAACCATCCACTTTAGTAATTGCAAATAAAAAATAGTTGTTTCTTATATGCTTTTAAAAATTGAATGAGTTAATCATTGAAATTTGTGTCAATAAGATTAAATTTTTGCTTACGATTGCTCAAACTAATCACAATTTAGTACAATTGAAACCTTTCAATCACTTCTAATGTTAATTCAACATTGGGGAGGGGGATTGACAGACATGTCAAATTTTAAGCAACTATTGGATGGCTTGGGCCTCTTCTCCAAAGCAAGGAAGAAAAGTTTTTAGTCAGTTGAATTTCATGTCTGTATATATAGGGCTAGCATTTGGAAGTACCTTCTTTATCATAATACGTTCATTGATGGTTGAATATGTTGGACTGAGAACAGCACAACAATATTTTTTGAGTATGATGCGTTGCATATTTCGAGCTCCTATGTCTTTTTTTGATTCAACCCCTATTGGACGCATACTTAATCGGGTATAAAACAAATGCTTTGAATCCTTATTTTAAATCATTAAATTAATTCAAGCAACTAGAATTTTGAAATTCTTTCATTTTATAAAAAATTGTATCTAAGACAAATCCTAATTTGATATGCAGTGTTTTGGAACAGGCCTCTTCCGACCAAAGTGAACTTGACTGGGAGGTTTATCATAAGTTCAATGGCTTCATGGTGACTACAATATCATTAATTGGAACAATGATTGTGATGTCACAAGTGGGATGGGAGATTCTCCTTTTTTTTGCACCAGTTTTTATAGCTTGCATTTCAATGCAGGTTGGATCCATTTTATTTGAGATATATATACAAATTTGTTGTAGAATCATGCACAATTCTAGCATTATAAGCTAAGGCTTTTAAATTTGTAACAAGATTCTAATACAATTGTAAATGCCAATTGAAATACTATCCTCATAAAACAGGAATTTGTGTGTGCAAGTAGCGATATTACATGGAATCAGCAAGAGAGCTACAAAGAGTCAAGAGTATAGTCCATGCTCCTATAATTCACCATTATGGTGAATCCATTGCTGGTGCCATCACCATTCGTGGCTTTCGTCAAGAAAAACGTTTTATGGAAACAAATGTTGAACTTTATGACAAGTACATGCGTCCATCATTCTATAGCCTGGCGGCCATTCAATGGCTTGTTTTTCGAATGGAACTTCTTACAACACTAGTTTTTTCCTCTTGCATGTTGCTTGTAATTTGGTTTCCATCCAAAGGCCTTGATTCAGGTGAAATATTGTGAATTGTTTTGTTGTCCAAATAAGTAGTTGTACTATGTATTAAGATAACTACTACAATAGAATTGAGTTCACATTTCATATTTATTTTTCTATGCTTAATAGACTTCAAATCCAATAGTGACATACTTGAGTGTACACTACTATCTTCAATTTTTTAACCTGTTTGATCTAGTGTTTTGTTGACAAGATTCTACTTAAGCAAATTGCAGGGCTAGCAGGAATGGCAGTGACATATGGATTAAGTTTGAATAGTCAACAATCCTGGTGGATATGGTGTTTATGCGATGTTGAAAATAAAATCATTAAAGTAGAAAGAATACAACAATATACCAAAATTCCAGCTGAACCACCATTAGTCATTCAAGGATTTCGCCCTCCTAGAGCTTGGCCCTCAGAGGGCATGATAATCCTCCAAAATCTACAAGTAAAATTGGCTCCCAACAATCAAATTAGAATCAAACATACATCACTAGTGCTTGATTGCTGTGCATTTTTTCTTTGTGTAGCATATGTAATTATTAAAAAGAATATTTTTGGACAAGGTCATACTTGATGCCAATATAAAATGCATATTGATTGGTTATAATTGGATTCATTGAAAATTGAAGGTTCGATATAGCGAGAAGTTGCCAATGGTGCTACATGGAGTGACTTGCACATTTTTGGGTGGCAAGAAAGTAGGTGTTGTAGGGCGGACAGGTAGTGGAAAGTCAACCCTTATTCAAGCCCTTTTTCGCATGGTTGACCCTGTGGCTGGGAAGATAGTTATTGATGGGCTTGACATTTCTACTATTGGATTGCATGATTTGCGGTCAAGGTTGAGCATCATCCCTCAAGATCCAACTCTTTTTGAGGGTAGTATACGTGCAAACCTTGATCCTCTAGGAGAGCACACAGACACTGAAGTTTGGGAGGTAAAAATTATCTTTTCATTACAAATCTTTTCCCTTTGATGACAATATCTTTGATGCACATTGGTATGAATGATTGGAAATCAACTAAGATTTTACATATTCAAATTGACCTAATTGACCAAAAAACAATCGTGATGTTTGTTTAAAATTTTAGGATTGATATTATTGTGAAACTATGGTGTCTTCATTTCCATCACAATACAAGAATCTTTTTAGATGGTATGTATTATGTAATTATTATATATCAAACATAACATTTCTCTCAATTGTTTTATGAATTGAATTTGTATAGGCATTAGATAAATGTAAATTGGGAGATATTGTGCGAAATAAAGAAGGGAAGCTTTGTTCTTTAGGTAAGGAAGTTAATCTCATATTTAAATATAAATTTATATATTTTTTCAAATTCACTTGCTCTATATTAGAGACTTTAATTATGAACCATCATTTGTTAAAGAATAACAATGATTGTAAGCAATTGTTTTTTATCCAAATAAAAAAAATCAATCATTTTCAAATGGATTAATGTAAAAAAAACAAGAGACTTCAAGATTCAAAAATTGGTTTGGATAAACTTATTTGTAATTTGTACATGATATTGTAACCACAGAAATAGGTAATCATGGTTAAATAATTGTGTTGATGTAGTGGAAGAAAATGGTGACAATTGGAGTGTGGGGCAAAGGCAACTTGTTTGCTTGGGGCGTGCTTTGTTGAAAAAGACTAGAATACTTGTATTGGATGAGGCTACAGCCTCTGTGGACACAGCGACAGACAATGTCATCCAACAAACTTTGCGTGTAGAATTTTCCAATTGCACTGTTGTCACTATTGCCCATCGAATCCCCACTGTTATTGATAGTGATCGAGTTCTAGTCCTTAGTGATGGTATGGGTCTATATCATATATAAACCATGTAAATCTAAATTAGAAAACTGGTTAAGTTTATGAATCCTTTTAATTGTAGATACAATCATTGTTGCATCTAAACATAATGAATAAAAATGTTGAAAAGTTAATATGTTTATTACTGTAACCAAGTTGACCAATTTTAGACTTTTTTGCTCTTGAATCTTGACCATGCTATATATCTAAATGTTGCAGGAAGAGTTCATGAGTATGATGAACCAAAGAGACTACTAGAGGATAAGTCATCTTTCTTTGCTAGCTTGGTAGCAGAATATGCAACAAGGTCATCCATTGGGAGCATCTAGTGATTCTACTACTTGATGGCTTAACCTAAATGAATTTATGTTTTGGCTAACTATTAGTGGGCCTCAATCTAACATTCAATTGTTCTAAGATTTTGAAGCTTCAATCACCAGGTATTCCACAAAAATATTGCTACAATCTTAAAGGCCATGTTGGTATAGACAACTTGCTTAAGTAATAGTTTATCATTGTCTTGTATTGTATGAGCATTGTGTAGTACAAGATTAGGATATAATGTTCTTTCAATTAATTGTTATAAGTAGAATAACATATAAGTTATAGGAATTTTCTAATTGTCCTTTTCTGAAGTGACAACAAAGAACTAATCATTTCTTGTGCAATGATGCAGCTATGTCTTAATGAAAAATTTTGATTGGAAAATTGCAAGATGTTGTTTCTTCAAAACTCTTTGTTTCCAATGGAAAATGTCCTAGCTACTCTTTAAAATTATAATAAGAAGAGTTTTGTAGTTGAGAAGCAAGTTGATGACATGTACTTGACGTATATTTAAGTTTATTTCAACCTTTAATATGTATTGGTATTACAAAAGGTATTGAAGTAGATGAGACATTGAAACTATTGTTACAAAGATAATTTAATATTGAGAAATCAATCAATAGTAATTTCATCTATATAATTTCACATATTTTTTTATTCACAATGTCTATGCATATACTTGAATATATATATATATATATATATATATATATATATATATATATATATATATATATATATATATATATATATATATATATATATATATATATACTTGTTCTAATGCACTTGATTGAAATCAAAATTGACAATAATTGAATCAATTTTGAATTTTATAATTTTCTGTAACTATTCTACTATTTTCAAATTTAATGTATTTATTACATTAATATTTGTGGTGTATTCCATAATAAATAATCTAAAATTTAATACATGGACATCAATTTAGACATGCAAATATCCTTGAGTAAATTTCCATTTTAAAATAAGAAGCCATACTTGTAGTTGGGATGCCTCTAAACAAGTTTTTTCTTTTAGCTTGATTAATTTTCTTATGTTACTTTTCACTAAAATCTGAGGAGAATAGGAAGTGAAAATGATAAGAATATATATATGACTTTTGTATATCCAAAGTAATGATCAAGTTCCAAGGGAATATATAATTACTCCCACTAGACTTGTTTGTCAAGCTTTGTTTAAAAATAGTATTTTCTTAGTTCTCTACATAGATGTAAAGAACGAGCTCTTGCATACTCACCTTTAAGCATTTCAAAACATTGTCCCATTTCCATCGATTGTTAACAATGGACTATTTTTGTAATTTATAATTTATAATTCTTTTCTAACAATATAAGCATCAAAATAAATATCTTGAATTTTAATTTTTTATTATATGCATTATTTTTAGACAAGTTTTTCTTTGAACTTAAATTTTTGAAGATTCAATACTTTTGGTGTTCATCTAATTTTTTAATATGTATGAGAGAGATTTTTCCTAAAAGTTTATTATATTTTCTATACCACCTCAAATGTAACAAAACTAGCATGTGTTTTAAGTTTTATCCATATTTAGAAAATTATTTATAAATGTTGACCTATAGATTATGAATTTATAATTAGTTGTAAAATAGTCTACGCTTATAACCTCAAAAATTCTTTCATGTTTAGATGCCCAAAACTACTTTAAAATACTAGTCTCTATAGTAACGTTAAAATCTTCATCTATATTTATCTTTTAGCAAATCTAAATGTAGGATCTTTTAGTTAACTTATTAAAGTACACTCTCTTAAAATTTCAAAATAAAAAATAGTACCAAGTGCAAGAGCATGATGCTTAAGTTTCAAAAAGAAGTATTTTCAACTCTTCCCAAATGGTTAGATTTCATCTTTTGAAAATTTTACCAAAAAATGTGTAGATCCTATAACTTGCAACTCTCTATATCGTGTAGATGACAGCCGGCCAAATATGTCGAAGGAATAAGTTGGAAATACATATAAAAAATTTCAATTTTTTTTCATGCCCATGCTAGAAAAAAATAGTAAGTAGAAGGAAGTAGAGAATGATTAAAAATACTATTAAAAATTTAATTATGGAATTGAAAAATGCCAATTCCAATAGTTGTAATGGGATAATAAACAATCTACATCCTATAATTTTGTTCTTTTTCCAAAAATATTGAAAATTCTTCATGCAAACTAATTCTCTTCATAACTTCCATTTTATTAAACAAAATGAAATGATTGAAATCTTCTCTAGTATATATAAATCTAAAAAACAAATTTCAAATTGTTATTGTTGAAAAAAGTCATTTTTTTAATTTTACAAGGGTTGCCCAGGTTGAAATTAAAACTATGTGTCATATAATAATTTTTTAACGATGAAGTCAAAAGCTATGAAAATTGTTGGACCTTAATCCCTCATCGCCCAAGGGGGCCAAAAGTGTCTTAATATAGTTTCAAGTTCAATTCAAAGTGTTGTAACTTTTGCATCCAATGTCCGAGTTCAATAAAACTTGTAGACAAATTTGCGGTTTTTTTACTAGTTTATGTGGTAAAATTTTCAGATCAATCCAAGATGTATTCATTGCTTGGAAGCCAATCAAAGTTCATAGGTTCAATTTGAGTTCACCAAACTATATTTGAAAACTGCAACTTTGGGGGCTTGTATCTCCTTCACCCAATGTTCATTTTTAATAAAATTTGTTGGATTATGTTCCCCTTGAAGTCTAGTTATTGTGGTAAGATTTTCATGTCAATCCAAGTTGTTTTGAATGTTTGGGAGCAATTCAAAGTTCAAAATCTTGATATTTCATATAAATCCAAGAAGTTATGAGTAACTAAGAGTAGGAAGTTCAGCCTTATATGTGTTTTTTGCAACTTTTATTGCTTTTTTTTTACATTTGAATGCCATTTTGCAGACTCAATGAGTCAATTCCATGATGTTTTTTTCACCAATGTGTCTATATGTTGGTTTTGAATCACTTTATAGTTTAAATTTTTTCATTTGAGTAGGTTTAGAAATCAAATATCACCTCCAAATGTGTTGGTAGGAAAATTTCAGCATCCTTTTTCAACACTAAAGCATTATAATCTTGCAATCTATGTGGTCAATTGACTCCAAATTTGATTCACGTCATCTACAACACGTACACTACTAGATTGTATGGTTGAGATCTCTATAACTTAGGGCCAGTTTATACTTGGGGCCGGATTGAGGGCCGGCTGGAACTCTCCAAGTTTGAACCAATAGGAGTGCTCAATTTCTTCAAATCCGGCCCAAGGCGTTTATACTTGGGGCCGGATGGAACTACAACTCATCCTATGTGTCGCCTTAGGTGGCATGGTTTTGCGCCAAACCATCCGGCCTAAGGGAAGCAATCGGGACGAGGTTTTTGGTGGCCCGAACTCCCATCTAAAGCCGGATTGGGGGCAAATTGAGCTCCTCCATTGGATTGTACAAATCTCCACCATCTATGAATGTGAATTCTTTTGTTTTCTATTTTGGTGCATGCTTGTTAATTGTGAGCTCAAGAAACTTCCACCAATATACATTGCTAAATTTTTAGAGCTTGATCTGTTGCCAATATTTCAGTTTGAAATTGGGAGCAGTGGGCCGGGAGCTCTGGAATGGAAGTATATACAGTTTATAATACATTATATAAACTTATTATAAAATAATATATAAATTTGTTATAATATAATATATGAACTTATTATAATATAATTTATAAACTTATTATAATATAATATATGAACTTGTTATAATATAATATATACAATCTTATTTGTTTGATAAGATGTTCTATAAAATTATTCATAACTGAATATGAGATTTTAAAGCTTATTTGGTTCAATCATTTTTAACTGACTCAACACAAGATGTTTACTTTTATTTGGAATTTGGTACATGTTTATTTGATAGAGTTGTTTTTAATTTCTAAATGCCCAAAGCACCAAATTTTGGTGTGAACAATACTTTGAAGTTTAATAAAACTTAATCAAGTTGCTATTCTTAGTAGTTTATATAAATATTAAAGTCTTTTTTTAAAGTCTAATTTTAGCATCAAAAATACAATTTTCAAAATAATTGATCATGATTTTTTTATTCAAGATTTTGTACAAGAGTGTCCATCACAATCTTGACTTTCATAGTGTTGAGGGCTTTTGGAAATGAGCCTCAAATACACTAGATCTTGGAGGAAAAAAATCACATTAAAGATTCATTTAAAAAATTGTAGAGTAGATTTTGAAAAGCCATAAATTGATTGGGATTATGCTTGTTAGGCCCTTTATCCTCATATTTTTTTGGTGACTTGAATTGTTTCATATTTTTTAGATCTTTGTGTAATTAGTTATGAATTTTTTAAAGTTGAAAGGCAACGGTTACTAAAAGTGACCATGTCCTAAAATGTGCTAGTACATTCAATAAAGCAAAATGTACCTCTCCATCATGATCACTCTCAGAGCATGGATGTTTTTAGAGCAAACTCCCTTATGTATTTACTTTTTTAATTTAAAAGGAAAATCATCATCTAAGTGACTACAATGAAGTTCCTATGTTTTAGCATTAAACATGTTGATTACAAATGCATGTTCTATATAAGAGGAAAACCAAAACATTAATTTTCTTAATTTTTAAGTAAATAAATAAATAAATTTCTATTTTATTTTAGAAATAAAATATATAGGGGAATATATATATATATATATATATATATATATATATATATATATATATATATATATATATATATATATATATATATATATATATTAATTAAGAAGAAAAGAAGAGAAAGATAAACATGCATATTTATATATATTTTTTTAATTGAGCATTGAGAAAATTCAAGAGCACATGAATTGGAAATTCGGCCCTAGAATCCGGCCCAAGGGGTTTACATTAATTGGGGCCGGATGGAAAAACTTGGGCCGGATTGAAGGCCAGATTGAAGGCAAATCCGGCCGGCCTTCCATCCGGCTTTAAGCACAGTATAAACTGGCCCTTAGTGACACTTTGAACTATAACACTTCAAAAGCAATGATGTTTTTGAACTCAAATAGGCCTTAGGCAATGAGCGGTTAAAGCTACTCCTTGACCACATGCTATGATATAATTTTAAAGAAAAAAATCATAAATTCCATTCGTTGTGAACTATCCAAAATCACTTTGTTGCAAAAAAAGTGCAGTTTGGCCCTTTTGGGATTAATGAAAGAAATATTGTTATGTCTGGATGAAAAATAATGATTTTGACCAAAAGGCACTCTACCCTCTTTGTTTAAGCTTTCAATTTTCCTTATTGTGGAGGCTATGGTGAGTGCAAATAAATTTCCACTATATCTGTTGTTCATAAAACAGATTTCAAATTTTTTAACCTCTAAGGTCTAAGGCACATTTTGGACACAAATTGTGAAAAACTGTCATTTTTCAAGGCAAAGAGAAAAGAATGAAAAAAAAGTTTATTAAAAAATTTAGTTGCACAAAATTTATACTAGACACCTATGAGAATGAGTGAAAAAATTTCAAAAACTTTGACCTCACATGATACTAAAAGATTATAACGTTTGAAGTTAGAAGATTTTTTTTAAAACCTTGCTTGACAAGGCCAAAAGATTTTTATTCCTCCTACAATGAGATTTTTATGTTTTTTTTAATTTTGCATTTTGTATGGAGTATCATGTGAGTTACATTAGCCAAATATTATAATTATTTGAGGAATTGTGGACAAAGTTGCCCAATTTGCCCAAAAAGTTTAGGGAGCTTAATTTTCAATATGTGCATCCTATAAAAAAAGAAAAAAAGAAAAAAAACATATATATATATATATATATATATATACATGTGTACAACACATCTACCTAAAATCACATGTGTATGTTCAACAATCATTTTGTCCTCTGGACGTTAACCCTAAAGTGCTCCAATGTGAATGATAAACAAATTTATATTCTTGTTTCGTGCTTGTTGCTACTTGGATGAAAGTCATCCTAATTTGTGGACATATGTTATAATAGTTTTGTCCTATCTATTGATTGGATTCAATGTTACTAGAGTACTTATTTTTCTAAACTTACAAATGTGGAAGTATATTAAGTGGTTGACCAAGCCAAATTGTATTGATTCTAATTCAAAACTAGATTTGCAAAAATGAAGTCATAGATGTAAAGCAAAAAAAAATTCCCTAAAAATTCCCCATGCCAAAAGAACCTCCTTTCAAATCCATTCCAACAAGTTTTACTCCAAAAATGATAATATTTTGCTTGTTATTGAATTTGGAAGGAATTTCAAAAGTTTCCTTTCAAAATACTTAGAATGATATTGGTGATAGCATTGGTGAATCTAATCGTACAGATGGAATCTAAAATTCAAAACCTACAACTTTCATTTGTGTACCAATTCCAAAACATTCTTTCAAATGATATTTTATAATGATTTTTCCCAAATCGTCAATTTTGGAGAAGACTCGGGATGTTTAGGGGTTAAAGATTTGTAAATATATATTATGATGGTAAAAAATTAGTCATGCATGGGCTAATTCCCTGAGAAAAAAATACACAGTTGCTAATAAAAAAAATCTTTGTTGCTATGCCTTAATTTTTGCTATACGATCTCTTCAAGTGACTAACTGAGATTGTAACTTTTAAGCAACTCCTAAGTCTCCGTGTTAAAAATAGAATATTAAATTTCAAATAAATACTCTAGTCCATTATTGATATCAAAGATTTACATTTTATAGTTGAATCACCCATAACCAACTGAATAAGCAACGATGTGGAGTACAGTAACAAAAGAAATATTTCTAGAGGTGTAGAGATAGAAATGAGGGGGATTGCCAAAATTTGGTAATTTTATCACTTGAATTCAAATTACTATGAATTTTGGAAGGCTGAAGTTGGTCTGGCCCCATGTCCAATGTCTACACTATTCCTAAATCGCTCATTTAAGAGACTACTTCTTGTTCACTTTGGCACTCCAAACCAAACAAATGTGGCATGAAGAGAATGGAGGAATTGATGGGTGGAAATCAAAGACTCGTGTTTGAAAATTAGTCTAGCCTCTCTTGAATTCAACTCCTGGCTATTGATTGGTAATGGGGCTATGGTTGGTGATGGATGGTTCTATTGTATCCACATTATGGTGTATTTTAGTGTAATTAAATTGTTGGGAATTAGTCAAATATTTCTAAATTTTGTTGTATTGCATGTCCATATTAGTAGAACTTTAAATTAATATATAGAAACTACAACATCTTCTACTTATAAAGTTTAGTTGTCCAATTAAAACATTCAATCCAATTTGAACCTTCAAGTTTTGCAAACGACATTAAAGGTCCATAAAGTTTTTGGGCTCTAAAAGCATCTACTTCCTAAAATGTATATTATTTGTACATTTTGTATTCTCATTGCTTCGATAATATACAAATAGCATATATTTCAAGAGGTGGATGCTTTAATCCCTAAATGTCTGGTAAGCAACTATATATGGTCGATCTAAAATTTCAAGCTCATTTTGGTGTGGGCAATTAAATTGCTTTGACCATTTTAAAATTTCTTTGGGGCAGTTTTGAAGGTTAACTATTTGAAAACTTTCATTTTTTCTGGAAAAGGTACATATTTGATTATTGAGAGATCTCCAATGCCATATTTGTCTCTTAGAGGAAGAGTAAAGCTTGCTAATTTTACTTCATTTCCCAACTTTGAGCAAAGTTTGCCAAATTCACTTGATTTGAGATTTAAAAACTTGTACTTATCCATTTGCTTTGAAAATAGTCCCAATGGAAAGGGTAAAGTGTTTTTCATGATTTTCACCATTGAAAATTTAAACATGCAAGTGTTGATTTGGAGTTATTTGTGATTTATACTTATAAAAATAATTGCATCTCAATAATTGCAAGGTGGATTGTGTAATGAATTTAACAACTTTTCTTGTGAAATTAAGTTTTTTGAAAGTGCATTTTAGTGTGCTAACTCAATTTGTAGTCGTTCATGTCACCACTAATTCCAAAAAACTTTTATGTGCAAATTTTTGAAACATTGTGGAGAGGTGAAATATACTAAAAATAGAAAAATTATATTTCTCTTGTTATAATCTCACAACTTGTATGAAAATTTTCACTCGAAATTGGTATACATACTAATAAGCAAGTTCTTTAAACAACTATATGATTAGATTTTGAAGAAAAAAAACAATTTGCTTCATTGGTGATAAGTATAGGCCCATGCTATTTTTTCATAGTCAAAACACACTTGAAAAGGCTTAGGCATTTAGGGATTAAGTGACTTTTGCATATCAATTTTAAACATTCATAACTAATTCCACAAAGTTCCAAAAAATGTGAAACGACTTGAGATAGATGCCAATGCAATATTTCTTCAATGTAAAATTTTAAAAAAATATTTTAAGAAGTCTAACCTTCCAAAATTGATTTTTAGCTCTTAAATAGGTGTTGTATGCAAATTGCCTACGCATCATGTTGGGATATAATAAAAATTAATAAATACATGGATGACATTAAATAAGCTATAGGTACTTTTGTACTTCTTCTTGTTCAAGAATATTGCATGAATATAAAATTTGATTGATCTTAAAACCAATATTTTAGGGGAGATTGTGAGAAACATTTGCTAATTTCGTTGTATTTTCACAATATGCAGATTTTTTTCCGCAATACTTTGAAATTAGAAAAAAGATTAAAAATATGGACAATATATACATCTTTAAGTAGATGGTATCCTAAAAAGATAATCATAGAAAAAATTTCAAAGTAGGAGATTAAAAAATTGCAAAAAATCTCAAAAAAATAAATATTTTGAAGTTTTAATTAATTAAAAATATTTAAAAATATTTAAAAATTATAATATCTCCATAGAAATGATCATTTACTAAAAAAACACCAAAAAAATATATACGTGATTCAAAATGCAAGCAGAAAGAAGCTTAGTTTATAGACTTCCGTACAATAGATATTTAACTATTTAGTTTCAAAATTCTTTCTAAGTATAGAAGATATTCTATTAGAAGACCATTCCTTCCAACAAAAAAACAAATTTGGTACTTGAAAAGATGGTTCACTGTAAGAATTGAAGGAAAATAGTCCAACATGTAATGACAATTAGGACCTTTTTTTCAAGCTTTTTGGTGCCAAATTGCACAATAAAAAATAATTTGGCTATAAAATGCCAAAATACATGGATGAAATTGCCAAATTATGAATGATAACCAAATTATAGACATGTGATATGTGCTAATGTAATATTTTCTATCCAAAATGTGGATGAATGTTGAAGTTTGGAGCACCACTACAACATTTTATATCACCACTTTGGCACTTCTTAATAAATGAAAAAAAAGTGTTCATGACAATGCTTGTTAAAGTAGTCCAATGCATGCCAAAGTGGTCCAATTAGTGAAAGATTGTATCAATGATTGAAAAGTAGCATTGGCAATCTTGCAAAGAACCTTTACAAGTTTCAAGTCTTCTTACACATAAGTTTCACTACAACAATGGTAGTGTTTTATGACTGCAAAATTATGACTGAGGATGACTGGCGACTACTTGCAATCATATTCTTCGAGGCCAAAACCTTCTGTAGAATTATGACTGCAAAATGTGACTGCCAGTCATATATTCACTATGTACTTTATATATGTATACTATACGCCCGTGGGGAACACCAAAGTATTTCATAGGGAACAAGTGGGAACATGTTTAGGGAACGTACAGTCATATAACCAGTCATATTTTGCCTTCAGTCATATTTTGCAGTCATATTTACTTGAATTTTTTTTTTTTTTTCGGGTAGCATGATGAAAATTAGGGCAGTTCTAGTGGTAGGTGAGTGCCCAGTCGCAATTTTGCATCAGTCGTATTTTCCAGTCATATTTTTCTGTCAGTCATATTTTTTAGTCATATTTTCTTGCCAGTCATATTTTATAGTCATATTTTTTGTCAGTCATGTTTTTTTCACAGTCATACTTTGCACTCAAATTTTTTTGTTAGTCATATTTTCCAGTAATATTTTTTAGCTAGTTGTATTTTGTAGACATATTTTTGGTTAGTAATATTTTTTTGTCAAACATACTTTGCAATCATATTTTTTTGAATTGTTTTAAGTAGTTAGTGACCTTTTTTTTTAAGAGTACCATGATGAAAATTTGGGAAGTTCTAGTGGTAGGTCAGTGCTTAGTCATAGCTTTGCTTGTCATATTCTCATTATTTTGCACTCATATTTATTTGATAGTCAGACTATGTACTCTTGTTTTTATATTATTATTCTTTTTTCTTCTTGTGTAGTTAAAGAAAAAGTTATGCAATCTAATTTTTTGGTGTTGTATATAGGCCATATGGTCATTCTTCGGGGCGTATGCATGACTTCACTAAATGCCTTTTGGAAAAAGGTTATGTGTTATTGTGTCCTCTTCCTATTATTAAAGAAACATAAAAAAATTTGACGTAGCACATAATTATATTTTCATAAATGGATTTCAATTTTTCATATGGTTCATGACGGAAGTACAAACAAATAAAGTAGTTCAAAATACTCACTTTGGAATACGAAATAGAACTGTATGTATTATACTTCTGGGCTTAGTCTGCAACTCAATTGCAATTTCCATCACAATACTGTAGGTCATCTACATGTACATCGTCCTGTTGTAGACGTTGCAATGCAATTGCAACCACATCAGCTTCTACTTCCACTGCATCACTTAAGATGGGTGTTTTCGGTATAAGGTCTTCATACAAGTCTGTGGCTTCAAGTCCGTGAAACTCTGTTGTCTTCCCCAAAGATATGCACTCTACTTCAATTGTTGCTTCATGCTTAGAGAATGACCGGACACCTTTGGGTTCCCTACGGAGTACAACTTCCCATCCATCTCTGGCCTTGTCTAATGCAAAAAATACTTGTTCAATGTGGAGAGGGAAGGCAAATGACTACGTTGAGTATGGAATCAATCTATCAAAGTTCACACTAGTGAATCCATACTCATCACGCTTCATGGTGGCCCCATCACCTTTGGTATTTGCAACCACCCAATTGCAATAAAGTACCACTACGTCAAACTGCCCATAATCTACAGATAGAATTTCCTCCACCCACCCCACGTACTCTATCTCTGAGTCCTTCATGTTCCTATCTTTTATGCCTGTTCGGCAAAGTTGTCGAAAGGTTGTCGCTATTCCCGAGTCCATTGTTGTCAATTGCTTCTCAACGCTTCGAACACGAATGTGGTTTCCAAATGCATACATGGAACAATATGACTTGGCTCGATCTAATGGAGGTAACATTAGTGTCCTCACATCTTCGTCCACTACTTCTATACCTTCTTCTATAGCTCGTAGCACGGCCTTGGGAAACCAAATGTGGAACTTTTCGTCGCACATTTCAGTCGGGTACTTCACTCGTCTCTGATGTTTTTTACGCCTATATTGCTGTCACTCTCTTTCGCGATAGCACATGTCATCCTCATGCCTCCTACATCATTCAATAATTAAACATATGAGTTCATATTCATATATAAAACCTATACTATGTAAAGTTAAAGAAACACTCATAATACTTGTTGCAGTCATAAATGCAATTACATCACTAGGTCAAGTCACAAATACAATCACATCACTTATTGTTGTCCAGAATACAATTATAGTAATGGTGAATACCATAAATGTTACGTCATCACTAGGTATAGTCAGAATTGCATATACAAGTATTTGAATTGCATACATTCGATTTTTCATGTCTTCATGTAGTACAAGAATTATTTCTTCCACAAGACCTTACCTCCTCCACTCCTCCAACGGTGCCACATTGTTCAGTATGAACTCGTGAATCCATTGCCGTAGTTCACTTGATAGGTGTCGTGTTCGTCCGCTACCTTCTAAGATTTCATCATACATTGACGGATCTTCTTTGTCATCCCACACTCTCCGGGCGGTCACAGTATACTTTTGCATGTATTTAGTACAAAAACCCAATGCTTCCACCATAGCGTAGCCTTCAGCCATGCTACCCTCTGGTCGAGCCCGATTTCGGACATATCCTTTTAATGTCTTCAAATATCTTTCAATGGGATACATCCAACGTGTATGAACAGGACCACAAATTTCTACCTCTTCCACAAGGTGAACCACTAAATGGCTTACGATGTCAAAAAAAGATGGTGGAAACTCTTTCTCTAGCATGCATAATGCTATCACCATATCTGACCTCAACTCTTCAAGACTACTAGTATTAATGGTCTTAGCACATATCCTCCTAAATACACAACTCAGCATGATTATAGCCGTGCGGACCTCCTTTGTTAGCACTGAACGCACGTATAGTGGTAGTAGTTGCTGCATGAGGACATGGTAGTCATGAGATTTCAAGTTCTTTATGGTCCCATTCATGTGCACACGCTTTTTCAGTTGGCCCACGTATTGGGTGGGTGTTCGCAATGAACGGATTCCATCTACAAAGACTTGACGTTCCTGTTTCGTGAATGTGTAAGATGAACGAGGTAATATGACGCTCCCTAGTTTCTTTCCAGGTATGGGCCACAGATGCTTTCGGACACCTGCCTCTTTCATGTCCAAACGGACCTCTAACGAGTCTTTCTCTCCATACAAGGTTTTCAACATATTGTCGGTGATGTTCTTCTCACAATGCATGACGTCCAATGTGTGACGAATCAAAAGATCCTGCAAAATGACTTCAAAGTGTTACAAATTGCATCCACTACGACTACATTCAACCATTTCATTTATATGACTACCTCTAGTTATGATACTTTGGTTTCCAATTCAACAAATGTAATTAGAGTGCTCCACTTTTTTGCAATTGAACAAACTATCTTCTAACTTACATAAGACATCAAATCCCTCCAACAACTTACTTTCCAATACGGCAAGTCATACAGACATGTCTTCCTCTTCACTCCGTGCTTGTGTACTGGATCTGGCAATTCTTCCATTCCATTTTCACGAGACTTTGTCAACCATTCCTCTCGCTCTTCTGCATAATGAAGTTGTTCTCGACCCGTCATCCTCCTTGGTGGAGGTCTTATATCCACCTCACCATCAAATCTACCCCTCTGTTGTCTCCATTGATGAGTCATTGGCAAGTACCGTCTGTGTCCCATATACACGTTTTTCCTCAAGGCTTTAGAACGCCTAGTTACTATATTCGGCCCATATATAGGGCATGCCCTATATCCTTTTGTTACTTGACCGGAGATTAATCCATATGCTGGAAAGTCATTCACCGTCCACAACAAAATGCCATGTAACTTGAATGGTTTCACTTTTGAGTTCTTTGAAGATCCGTCCAAGCAATCAACCCCTCTCCATAGTTCTTGAAGTTCTTCAATCAATGGTGCAAGGTAAACATCTATGTTCTTTTCTGTCACATTCTCTTTCCCTGGGATGATTAATGTGAGCATCATAAAGAAATTTTTGGTCACCAACCAAGGAGGAAGATTATAGTTGAGCATGATCACAGGCCAAGTTGAATGGCTAAGGCTTTGGTTCTGAAATGGATTCACACCATCCAATGCAAGGCCAAGCCTCACATTGCGCTCTTCTTCGGCAAACCACTGCCACTTGTTGTTCACATGATCCCAAGCCTTGGAATCCACTACAGATCTCATAACCTTGTCTTTGCTTTTCCCACCTACATGCCACTTCATGAGCTCTGCTAATTGCGTATTGCTATACATTCTTCTTAATCGAGGAATTAGAGGGAAATGTCTCAATACTTTCACTAGTACTGTGTTGGAGTTCTCTACATATCGAGATTTGTGGCAAATAGGGCACTCTGTTGCATCATGTAGTTCGTTTCGGAACAAACAACATCCATCTCTACATGCATGTATGGAATTGTAGGACAATCCCAACTTCATCAAAAGACTTTTGGCTTCATAATAAGATTTGGGAAGTGAATTGTCCTTTGGTAATATTGTCTCTGTTAACAACTTCAACAACTCATCAACAAAGCTATTAGGGACACCATGAGTAGTGCAACTCACTAGCAACATGAGTGTGGACATCAAACGGTTGGAATTGCTTTCTACATAAAGTGGAGTCCGTGCTTCTCGCAAGAGGACATTCATGTCTACGCCAGCAACATCCTCCGTGTTCGTTGAAGTCCCTTCTGTTTCCATCCGGTCATTGTTGGCATCCATTCCATCATCAATATTGTTAGTATATGCATCTAGTAAACCATTCATCCCCATACCATCTTCGGTTGTTGAATCTTCAACTGGGTCAGTTATAATATTCTCTGTTCCTTCTCCATTGACATGTATGTCGTCATACTTGTTGAAACACTCTGTCACCATACGAAGCACATCCACTTCTCCTGCATTTGGAGAGGGATCTCGTTGAAAATGTTCTCGTCGAAAACTTCTTCGTTTATGCAATCAGAGGTCCACGGGAGCACAGTCATCCTGCATTGGTATATGTGCATCATATGCACATATAAGTTTTTTGTCTAATTCATCATTGAATCACGTAAACTCGTGGGACATGATCATACAAACATGTAGGGCTCCATACTAATGGATATTCATCATCAACATTTCAATGACATCTCCAAAATATAATTTTTTAATTGAAAGAAATGATTTACAATTTCACTTTTCATTAATTGACAGCAATTTCAATTTTGTTTACTCAACTGTATGCTTGAAATTCAGTGAAAATAATTATCATTTTGACATACTATGCCATGAATACAGAAAAACATCCTCATATTGTCTTTTCTCAAAATACGTGCCAATGATTAAATTTTCATGGCTCTATACCATAATATTCTACAAATGAAAAATGGCCTCAATAATATTTCTAACTACAATATATGATTGACTACTACTTGTGAGTGATCACAATTTCTTGAAAAAATTGATTATTCCTAGTCATTTGAACGTACGTTTTTCAATTCAAATAGTAATGTGCATACAGTTCTTCTCCAGCCATAATGTCCCTTGACGCTAACGTCATTACATATCCCCACTCCAAGTTGTTCCATGGTTTGGACAGCATACAAAACTCCCACATGACATTTCCTAACTCTTCTCGGCCTACTGAACTATTAATAAAGCCAGCTACATTTCCCTTCAGTACATCTCCGTCTACATACAAGTCTGGCTCAACTTGCATCACATAAGACTTCATGCGAGGCCGTCCCTTCTTCAAAGTTTTATACTCTGCTAGAGTGTACTGCGGTCCTACAAAGGGAAGTAATTCTTCCCCTTTCTTGGCAGGTTGGAGTGCAAAAAGACCCCAACCCATGAAAGGAAACATTGATACCTTCACGTCCCAATTTCTTTTCCAATAGGAAAATGCTGTTAGTTTTGGTATGGGTCCATCACACCATTGTCCATCATACACGTTTAACCTCCACTTCTCTAAAGCCATTACTCTTGTAGATGTTCCTCTGAACAACCCATTTGCTGAAGTACGTTTCTCTCTTAGAAAGGTTTGTAAAGATACGAAAGAGGAAGCTTCTACATAGGGTCTCTACAAGGCCTACACAAGTCACTAAAAGTTTAACAACGCAAAAAAGCCAGATCGTTGGTAACTGCATAAAATTTCTCAAGTGAACAATTGATTTTCTTCAAAGTCCTTACCAAGATAGACGCTGTAAATGCTGGATCCTTCTTCTTGCTTCGAAGATGTTTTTGAATTGTATGTCTATCAAGCACTTTCCCGCCGGCACACTTCATGTATGGGCATGGGTATTTTGTTAGATGCATGGTATCTGCTTGAATTTCTTCTTCTTGCCATAACCGTAGATCTCGCAAGCTTTGAAGCTCCACCTCAGACATGGTGCACACTTCCCCCCTATGCGTACAAAGAAAATTCCACTATCAAAAATGCAAATCAACTTCTGGATTAGTCGTAATTGAATAATTAAATGACCATTGCAAAATGGCTATGACTACTCCAAAGTCGTAGAAATTATTTAGAATGACTACATTCAATCATTTCAATGCCTACAAATGACTCAAAACAGTCACATAACTTCAGATATAACTCAAGTTACTTGACATGATTCAATACAGTCATATAACTCAAGATATAACTCAAGGTACATGACATGACTTGGTATAGTTATGTAACTCGAAATATAAGTCAACTTACATAACATGACTCTGTATAGTCATATAACTCAAGATATAACTCAAGTTACAGGAAATGACTCGGTACAGTCAAATAACTCAATGTATAACTCAGGTTATAGGAAATGACTCGGTATAGTCACATAACTCGAAATATAACTCAAGTTCCATGACATGACTTGATACAGTCACATACATCAATGTATAACTCATGTTACATGACATGGCTCGGTAGACAACTCAAGCATTTTTTGTGATATTATATAAGATTCCTACTTTCCAAACAACACAATATGTACTTTCAACAAATGTTCACTAATGAAACCTCCATTATATTTTTCTAAATTAAAACTATAAAAAAATTGTTCTTCTAAAAATCAAATGCAACTATACAAATGAAGGCTACTCGAATTTGGAAAATGATAAAATATCCTACATTTTTTTATAGAATTTTTTAATTTCAACCTACAAAAATTTACACTATCACATTCTCCACTATAATATATACATACAATGAAACTTTCAAATTCATATGGATAAATCACATTTGATTTCATTTTCAAAAAAAAAAAATATTTAAAAATTTTAAATAATTTTAAAATTCCTACATAAACGTCAAGTTCTTATGAGTAATAAAGTACATATGATTTCATTTTTTTGAAAAACACAATAATAACAATTCACCTACATATAATACTGAAATATGGAATGCACAACAAAAAATATCATAAGAGGTACCAAAACTAATTGTTTTGAAACTTTCAACATTAACCTTGAAGCCTCAAATGGCCATCTACATTGACCGAATTCCATCAAAAGGTTCTTAGACCATCCAATGGCAATTCAAAATTAATCTAAAATATCCATTGGCTATGACGTATTTCATGGTTGAAGTGTTTGTATTTGAACTTTGTTCACTGGACAATATTAGGTTTACAAATAACTTCCAACTTAAAAAAATCATAGAATATTGTTTAAACTTTTGGAAATTGTAGCTTAAATAACATTGATTTTCAATTGGAGTAGGCTAATATTGTTTAAATCTCTATGACATTCCAATTAACAAATTACAATGACCATGAAATCAACTTGGATTTATTTAAAAAACAATTTCAAGGATACTCACAAGCCCTCTAGAGAATTTTGATGTGCAGAGTAATTTGCTCAACCTAGAATTAAGCATTCTGCACTTTCCATACTGAGAAGGTACTTGGTTAATACTAGTATCCACTGGAAGACACAAATAAACTTGTAAGAAATTGTGGTAATGTGACTCTTTCTCTATCTTTGTAGCACTTTGTCCACCATTATAGATCAACCAGAAGTTTAAAATACTGAATCAAAAAACCAGTGTCCACTCAAATCGTGAGGACAAAACACAGGTTTGTTCTATTAGTGGTATCACGAAGTAAACTTACATATGCTTATAATTTTTTGCAGTAGAGGTTTTTTCTTACCAATGATTTTGAAGACTTTTTTCCCACCTCAAATAGCACTAGTACATCGACAATGGCTAAAAGCATTTATGCTTCCACTGTAAAAAATATATGATCACATGTAAGTTCATTTAGTAGCACCAATAGGACTAATCAGTTTTGCCCTTATTTTGATTGTAGGTTCATTTCCAATCCCAATAAAAATTTGAACCCTCCTAACTTTGCATATAGTGTTCAAATCTGAATTCATCCTTAAGTGCATTCGATTCCTCTAACAAAACCATAATCCATAAGAATTCAGCCATTTCCATATCCACGCTCCATACACAACATTTGAAATTAGCATTCCTCTCCCATACAACAGTAGAACAAATGCACCTCAATTCACAATCACCAATACCCAACCACACAGAAAATCATGCATGATGAGAAGGAACTCCTCACCGAAAAAAACTCGATGAAGCTGTCCTCCTCGATGAAGCTGTCTTCCTTGATGAAGCTGTTCTCCTCCTGATTGAATTTGTCCTCTGACGATGGAAGCTCCAGCGCCTGTGAAATCAACAGTTTAAATGTTAGAACGGAATGCGCAGCCATAAAACTCACGACAACCACCCTCCGGCTGAAATTCAAGAAAGCGCTCACCAGCACCTGCTGAAAAATCCTGCCATGCCAATGTACTGAGCTTCGGTGTTGTTTCAAATTCTAACGACAGGAATGGGAACTGTGCAGCAACATGTTCAAGAATTCGAGACATACGGAGCTTCTAGAATTCTACATCGCTGGAGCCATCACCGACTGACCGTGGCCACAAACTGAAGGGAAAACAAATTTGCGAAGTCACAATGAAATTCGACATGACAGTTGAATTGTGGGCGGGAAACGGAAAGTGGTGCACATTGATGAAATGTTGGCCGAAATGCAGAATTCTCACGGGAAGGGGAGAGAAGAAGCGGACAGGGAAGGGAGGCTTCGCAGGGCATCCAAAAACGTTATAAAAACCAACAGTTACTGAAGTCCAAATAGTGCGGAACTAAAATTCTTGAAGATCGAAAGTCAAAAAATAATGACAACGAATCCAAATCTGAATTTCGAGGACGACCTACTACAAACTTCATTTTACATTCCGTGACTTGTTGCACTTCAGTGTACAAAACAACTTGTACTTTCATAACTTGAAAACACTTATAGGTGCATAATTGGATGACAGAATGTACCTTCGATTGCAACTGCAGTTTCGTGACTTGGGGGGTCAATTAGAATATCGACAAACTCACTGTGCATGAGAAGACCGGCAGTCCGGCTCTTTCTTGAACTCCATCGTCCAGCTTGTCCTGCTCTGCACTGAAACCTCGAAACACATGTCTGTGACAACGTTGGTACTTTGGGAACGAATTTAAGAATCCGCCCGGAAAAAGTGGTTGACGTGCATGTAATTGCGGCGCAATAGACCTAGAAATAGAATTATCTATTCGTAGATTACTTTCTAGCGTGGACATTTCATTAGGTGCCACACTACGAGTTTCAGTGAAGGTTAGGTGACGGCACTATTTTGGCACCTCATCGGGGCCCACTGGAAGTTCCGGTTTCAACGCCGCTAGCCTTCAACAACTTCCACATCGTCGTGGCAGGGCTTCTAGGTCGTCGTAGTTCGGCTAGAAATGCAGGGCACTCGTTCTCCATCACGCATCGTGCATTGTCAACCGTGCAAGGTGGAATTGTGGGTCCCAATGAGAATTTCATCAACAGTTCAGTCGACGCGGATGTACGCGCTGTACACGAAGCTCCCGCAGCCACACAGTGGCAATATGTAAACAACAAACAGAATCACACGAACTTCGTGGGGAGTCAAGGCGGTATGCCCGATTGTCATGCCAGCAGGCGGGAATAGCTGTGGCGGATTCACAAATAGTTGTCTTCATTACGTCGCACCGTCGCTCCATTGCTTCGACTCCGTGTCCATCAAGAACTGCAGGAGATCCCCTCCCGCGCCTTCATCAGACGCGTGTTAGTCGGAGGTCCTTGCATGCGCAAGAGAAACGCTGAGGGAACTCGATCTCGCTCATCTTCTACACGCCCATCGCCAGCTCGTTGTCGCCCATCTTCTTCACGCTCTACGGAGTCACTAGCAGCAACAGGTATGAGTTCCTGTATACACGTTTTTGCACAGTTCTTTCCAACCGCGACATTGTCACGCCCCTATCTACTTGGGGTGCCCAAATGAACCTTAGTGCGCAAAGGGGGACCTTGGGGGTGACTTCCCAAGCCTTGCAATAGACTAGGTAGGGAGAATGAAGAGACTCCCGATCAAACAGGGCGCAATAGCGCCCTGGTTTTAAAGTGGACATGAGAGTGTCACACATTCTTGGAAAGCTCTTGACAATACGCTTCTAATGGCGCAAAGAACTTGCAATTTGGAGTTGTGAGCGAAAAGTTATGGCCGCTCAAAGTTGACTGGGTCCCGGTGGCGCCGGGACACTTGAGGGCTAGGTGTGACGGGTTCCCAATGAATCCCACAACAAAGTATGGCATGTGGCATATCATTGGAAAGCTATGAACACAATGAACCTAGAATGACAAGCATTACGAGGTTCTAAGACATGAGTCAAAAGTTATGGCCAAAAGAAGAACCGTGGTGAAGGCGTGACACCTCCCCCGGTGCATCCGAATCTTTAGAGGGCCATAACTTTGCGAGTATTTGTCCAAATGAGACGAGTGAGCAGTCCATCGGCATCTACTCGTTGCGTAGATATCTAAAATGAGCTCGCATGTGGGATTTGGAGCTCTGAGCGCAAAGTTATGCCGGTTGGAAGTTCGGGAGTCCAAACGGTGACGTAACTTGGCGATTTGAGTTGGAAGTGGGTGGTCTTCCACAACCCAAGGTTATCCAAGGACTTCCTTCGACCTAGGACGGGGGGGTCTGCTGAATACCACAGAGAGTACTATAGGAGGGGTTGGTCTCCCTCCTCACTCCCTCTTGAAGCCTTGGTGAGTCCCGGTGACTCATGGTTGGTGGTGGTGACTTCACCACCACTTCAAGGCACTATGGGACACTTGTGTGTCCCGTGGCATCGGTTGAGTGGAGTCCCGCTCCTTGCTAGGCCTCCTTGGATGTGTCCCGAGTTGTGAGTACCGGTTACTTTTAGTGGATGAGTAGCAAATGCAAAAAGGGCTAGCATGGAGTGGGATGACACTCAAGGGCGGTTAGGACCATGGTGAGTAGTGCCACCATGGGTCCTTGCACATTAAGGTGGAAGTTCCGCCCCATGTTACTAAGTGATATGCCCGGTGTCATGATGGGAGTGTGTGCTAGTAGTCCCGGTGACTGGGACTTGACAAACTGAGTTGGAAATGGGGACTAACACTGTGGGTGCTTGGCATGTGCAGTGTTAGGCAGTTGGTGACCAAGTGATGCTGTAAGTGGGTTGGAGTGAACCTAGTGAGCTGCTGGAAGCTGTTAGGTGTCACTTGGGTCACGACAGGCATGGTCTGACCGGTAAGTGCTGACACTCAAATTCATGTAGGTCCTGATT